>OY728131.1:1970399859-1971649859 GCA_963277665.1 Viscum album | reverse complement strand
GCAATGAAATCATTTTTACCCCATGACCATGTAAGATACCAAAATACATTAATATAAAATGAAAAAATCATTCCCCAACTAATTAATTAATAATATGTTATTCATGACACACCCAATATATCCTACTTCCCACAAACTTATGACATCATGATTTCAGCCAGTACATCAAAGTACGCAAGTCGTAACAAGAATTAATAATAATAATATAGTCTAAGGATCATTAAAAATGCTCATAGATAAGAATATCCTATTACAAATAAACATGAGGAATTCTTAAAAATGATTATGTTCTCATAATCTTTTATCTTGGAGATTACCAAGTTCAAAGTTCATTATAAAAATTCTCAACAGCTTATGAGTACTCAAACCTGATATTCAACATTCTATGGTCCCCATAATTATATTCTATCCAAACATAGAACTATAGTTAAGAATATTACCATGGAATTTCAATTTTATTATCATAGTGGGGAACTTTTATGACCATATCAATATGATAGATAATTTTTTACATTATTACATAAAATTCATACATAACAATGAAAAAATTGGAATAATCTATTGTATTAATATTCGAATCAAAAAATATACATGTAAACCAAAGTAAAAATAATTGGTTCTAGAATACTCACTGTAGCACTTAGTCCTTAAGAAGATTTATGACACTAAGGACCCCAAACCATATGTTTTTCACACCCTTTTCTTTAAGCAGTTCAAAAATATTGTGTTCCTTGATATGACATGTTTAATTAAAGACTTATATAGAGGTAAGTCCAACGTCAATTAAATTAAAGAAAACCTGATCACCGTTAATTCTAAAGTGAAAATCTAACCAGAGTTAAAGAGTTTAGGATAATTATCTTTTGTAATATGGACTATAAAATCTTCTAAAAAATAACCATCAATTTACTTATAAGTCATATGAATTCCATTATCTATGAAAATAAAAGTGATTTTATGCCCAAAAGATCATCTAAGATAATTATATAATTTCCAATGAAATATTTTATTATATGAATACACACTCTTCTTCAAAGAGAGTTCATGTTAGGGGATCAAGATATGACTAAATCACACGACATAGTTGAATGTTCTTTCTTGAAATTCACCTTGATTAAAATGGTATTTTTATCTGATGGGTTGATGCCATATGAATTGTGTTCCCTATCATGGACAAATCCACTTTGTCCCACCTATCTAGTAGTAAGTTGAGTGTCAAACCCGAATCCCACCTTCAATAGACATGAGCTAGAGACTAGTGATGAGTAGACACATCAAACACATGGGAGGGTTTATCCTAAATTAATTTCACACACACACACACACATGTCTCCAAACACCGTTATAATATGTAAATGATAAAAAAACTAATACTAATTATGTATATATACAACTAGTCCTGTATTAAAGTATGACACATTATATGAAAAAGAAAATGTCCAAATATAATTCAACCACAACTGCTAAAATGTCCAACCTATAAACAAATAGGGGACTACTATAGAGATGAAACTCCTAGAACTATCTACATTACACCTAGTACAACTAAACTCCACCAAATCCTAGTCCTCCTTGGACTCTATTGAAAGGATTTTTTCTACATAATACTAGACACATTTGGGAAGAGTACATGTATGGGTGACTAAAAATATACCTAGCTGGACACCCTAAAATAACAGAATATAAGAATTAGAGATATTCATATTAATATCTATAAATAGAGAGACATTGATAAATATATAAAGAACCAAAATATACTTATAAATATAAACCAAGTCTGAAATTAAGTTCACAACTTCACTACAAGCTTGGGATTCTGTCTGAGGCTCATAGGTATTGTGCATCTGAGGGAACTCAATTCTCGAGTCTCACTATCACTGGTGATACTCATCTAAGTGGAAACACTATTTGATCCTTTATATTATTTAGTATACACTATAACTCATAATATATCTATATATAGGTATAAGTCACAACCAAGGACTATGGGGGATTACTAACCCTATTTGGAATAATCCAGTAGAAAAGAGATCTCATGTCCTAGATGTCAGAAAAGGGAAATATGAACCAACAGGGGAATAATGATTTAGGATAAAACACCAAGACACACAGAGGGAAACATGAATCTATCTATAAATAACTCATATAGTTTCTTGCTCAACCTATTCTCTGTAAATTATTCCACAATATACCATCTTTGGTTAGGACTAAGGGAAAATGCCCATACTGATGCTAAAATTGTACTGAAGGGATTGAGGGATCCAACCAACCCTGGTAGGGATTCATGCCTTGTATAAGGTTAGAGGACCACATTGGGATATAGTCAACATGGGGGGGGGGGCAATTATTGTTGGTAGATTTTATGGAATTATAATTCTTTTCCCTTTACCTCTTATACATGTTATGATCTTGATTCTCTTTTTATCTTCTCATTATCATATGAAATCATATGAAATCAGGTAAATATTGGCACATGATATTTTAATAAAATTTATTTCTCAATAATAGTATCTGGTACTTGATTCATATGTTGATGATCCACCCTTGAATCTACACTATAATGATATCTCTTTTATTTTTGTTTTTATAGAAAACAATCCTTATCCCAAGTGTAGTTCCTTACACTTTAGAAGGGGGATAATAAAACAATAAAAAATCCATGGAATAGTAATAAACATGTCCAACTTGTATCTCATAAATGGTTCTTTATACTAAAAGAATATATACTCTTAAACTTCTTCTAATAGTTTTTTTTGAAATTCCATGTATGTACTTCACTAATTGAAACTTCTGTTGGATGCCATAGTTCTGCATTATTCTTTACTTCATTCTTCTTTGAATGTTACGTGTACAACAGTGAGAAAGACACTATTTTTCTTATTTAAAACAATAAATATAAATATTCACTTCCTTATCTTATTCCTTTATCCAAACATGTTTATCTGATCTTTCCATTTAATCATGTTCATTTGATAAATGTTTATCTAGTGAAAGTTCGTTCGATCCCTTCTCCTTATTATCCTTCAATACTTATTTTTTCTATGCTCATTCTCCACACGATTCATTATTCTTTGTATTGTACCTATTCATACTATACCACCTAAGGGAAAATATCTTCCTAGTATCACTTCATAATATATTACATTATTTGCCTGATTCATGATTGCTCCATCTAGTTCTTTCACTCCACCCGGTACCCCCTGCTCTATCTGGTACCTCTTGTTATGATTATTTGACCCAAATGAAAATTAATCTCAAGATTATTTCCCAAAACATCCTCATTACACTCTAATTATTTAGAATTACACATAAACCCAACATCACTCATAACTCAAAAATCAAGAAACAACCCTTGATCAACAACCCTCAAGAAAAAACCTCGAACAAAAAAACTCAAATAACAACTATTGAGAAATAACTTTTCATTTTTCACAGGCTCCCCTTTATATAGGTATATTTTCTCTAAAAACTTATGGAATTATACTCAATAAAATTTTAATTTCCCACTTCAAATTTTGAATTTCTTGAAGGATTATTGCTCCATATAAACACCTTTAAATATCCTAAATGATAGGAGTTAACTAATTTTCATTGAAAACTTACTTTGATATTAATGTCATCATTATTCTTAAAAATTCCTAAAATATTAGATAGAATCAAAATATCCCTTTGTGAATATTGAAACATTGAATTTACAATTGGAAATCACCACAATTAATGACTTTATCACAACTTTGTAAACACATTTGAAATATTTTTTAGGTACAAAACCATAACACCTCTTCCATCTGGTGAAAACTTTGACCAGTGTTCCTTCCCCAGATTATAGGAACATCACAAAATACTTTTTTAAGACTTTTATTTCATCATATAACTTCTATTTTTGGTGAATATATTTGATCATTCCTTGAAAGTATTTCTATAATACATTTGTAAGGCCCTTTCTTCATCTGATGTGTTATTAGATGTTGGTTATTTTTCATCTGTCCAATGAAACCTTAAAGATCTACTAGGATTATTATGTCTAATGAATTCATAAAACTATATCAGATGAATTTTGAATACTTATATTTATGTCTTTATAACAATTAGTTTGATGAAATCTGTTTAGGACTTCTTATTTGATAAAATAACAAACACTTTTCTTTATACAAAAAATATATCCGAGGTACTAATTAGAAAAATCAATTCAATGAATTTCCTTGGAATCTTCAATCTGATATATTTTTGAACTCTTCATCATGCAGACTTAAATTAGATAAACATCAATAAAAAATCTATTTTCTATGAATTTATATAGATACTTATTCACTCAATGATATTCATAAGTTTCCTTTGACTATTTATAGATTTTGTTTTTTGATTATTGTTATTGGGAACATCAGTTTGATGAATTTTCTCATAATTTGTCTAGATATTTGATACTTTTTTATGATCATTCAAAAAATATTATTATACAATCATTATTAATTAATCATAAATTCATCACTTCACATATCGATATTTGTACAAGTATGAATGATAGAATTTGTATATCCCTTCATCTAATGTAACTTCAATAACACTTCACTTCATTCAGGAGCCATAAAGTTCTTCCAACAACTTTATTCATCCAAACATAGCTATAATCATGAAACACATCATGTTTTTTTACATTTAAGTATAAAAAACACATTTATAGATTGTGATTTATTTTATAGAGGCTCTAAATCACATCAATAAGGCATTGTAACGTTTTATCAACAAAGAACACATCACATATAAATGAGGGATAATGATTTTATAATCATTATATGTTTGATGTAACTATGAATATAGTCATTGAAACATTTATTTACACCTATAGTCTAATCGAATTAGTCCATTTACATCAGTCTGATGTCACTATGAACATTAATTTGGTGACCTCTCAATCTTTTTTATAACTGCTTGACATTATATATTGGTATGTCTGATGGATTATGTTTTATGACTTTGGAAAGATTCATTATATGGACTCCATAATAATGAATTTATAAAACTATATCCATTAAAAAACCCGTCTTATTGATCTACTTAAAAACCTCCTTCTGATCACCTTGGTATAATCAACTCTATCTAATCCCCTTGATAAACTGGATTCTACCTCTAGTTTCTCTAGTCCTAGATTTTTAATTTTTTTCATTAAATACTTATCCATACATTGGAATCTACCTTCCCTATAATGTAACAAACTATTTGGAAACTTCTCATGGAAACTCCTTAACGAAACATTATAATGTTAATATTAATCATGATTCTTTAATCATCAATCACATGTTTGGAACATTAGGATAAAATCATTAATATTCTGAAGTAAAATCAAAGTCTTTAAATAACGTTCACCTTTTATGTAAGGAATAATATACTTCTTTACTAAATAAAAAAACCATTTATGTTTTTTTAAGATAATAAGGCTTGAGAACTTAGTTTTTGATTACCTCATTTATTCGAGCTATATCAACTTTATTAACAAGATTGGATACTTCAATAAAACTTTTGAACAAATAATTATTTATAACTTATTCAACCTATTAACATCAATGAAATATTTCAATTTCATTTACAACCATTTAAAAAAATACCATTGAAAAATAATACAACTATGACACAAAGTGGTGTATTCAATCTCCCCTTTATATTTTTTAGTAATACCTTCAAAGTAATTTCCAAAATGAAGATGTCAATATGTGAAACCTTCTATCATTTTTCCTCAAAATTTCTCTCCCAATTAATTTAGAAACTTCATTTCATTTTAATTTTTCTCATACATGTCAATACGAAATACAATGTTCATTATAAAAGGGTATCAGTTTATTCATAAGTAATATTCTATCCATCATTTCACTCCATGTCTATGTGATCTATCTCAGTATGGAAAACAAGAGGATTTAATTTATATAAAAAGTTTTCCATTACCAACTGATCTTTATACCTTATGGAATGAGAAATCATAAACTTGTTTTTAAGGGTTGTATAATTTTATTCTAGGATAATGATACTAATTGAGATGTGAAAATAGATCAACTTGAAACTCCTACACTCACTTCAAAAAATAGATTAAAAATATTCCAATACAACTAGAAGGATAAGTGGCCTTAGATCACTTTTCATGTTTACACTTTTATTATATCATTTCTTAATTAAATTTATCCACATTTTTATTAATATTTATTTTTTTTAAACCAAGTATAAGAGTTACAAAAATGTACTTTTTCTAATGAAATTTCATTAGTTACATTCTAGAATAATCATATATATATATATATAATGTAATGATTCTAGTAGTAACTTAATTATACTTCACTTGTATCCCCCCTCAAGGATAACTTCCTTATGATCTCAATAATGATTAATCCATTCAATAGATATGATTTATATGTATTATGTTGATAAATAACCAAAACGGATCATTCTTTTGGATTTTTATATACTTATAAAAATTTCTACATATTAACCAAGAATTATATTTTTTAATTTATTTCTTTGGAATTCAAATTATAGGGTCAAATCAAGATGGGAAATTATTTCACTTTTCTATCATGTATTGAAAACAACCACTTTAATTTCATCAAGGATGTTCCTCTTATAAATTTTAATGTAAAACATCTTAAGAAACATTCTAGGTTGAAAAATTTCATACAAATACTATCCAATGTTGATAACCATTTCACCCTCTTATATTATCTCCCTAAGATCATCCCTAAACTTCAATTTCCTATTATTAAAGTAGAAAAAAACTACACAATGATTAATGGAAAACAGTTGCTATTCCTTAGTTTTGTAATTTGAATAATAAGGTTGATATATTCTTCTCAACCAAGTAACCCTATCTACTATAGTCTTCATAATTTTACATATGAATTTTAGTATTTATTTATCTTGGTGTGTCATGTATCTTCCCACAATCAATTATTCTTTTTGTGGATAACTTTCATTATTAATAGTATTCATGGATGATTAATTCTTAATTATTTTTAGCTATTCTTCCTATTTTTGTATAATGATTAAACAAAATTTTCACTATGTCCAGTTTTCCTACATCTCTCATACAGAAAATAATTTACACAAGATTTTTCTTTTGTTGACAACCTCTTATGTACTTTATATTCATCATGTAAAATCTTTCCTTCTCCACTTTCTATATCCTTTTATTGTGCTTCATCCATTTTAATCATTCTATCAATTATTTTTGGAAATATAACTAACCCA
The DNA here is from genome assembly GCA_963277665.1 of Viscum album. Lineage (NCBI taxonomy): Eukaryota > Viridiplantae > Streptophyta > Magnoliopsida > Santalales > Viscaceae > Viscum > Viscum album. The sequence continues at coordinate 1,971,642,629 of OY728131.1, read as the reverse complement.
TCATTAGGAACATTGAATTTTTTTTGGGCTGACCACATATAACCTTATGAATTTCTTTCTTCTTATCAATTATTTTTGATGAGGAATATTTATTCAAATTAAAGGATTTGGATTCTACGGTCTTCTCCCTTTTCTTCTTAGATAAATTTTTATGATTTTTTATTATAATATTTTTCTTCTTACTTCCTAGTGCTATTTCTTACTTCTTAACAAAATTTCATGGTCTTCTTTTCTTATAAACTTTAGATACATGTTGAGATAAACATGCACCAACCTTGTGAACACTACAATTGCATACATAATAGATATTTTGAATCATTCAAAATCTGTTTGAAGTATACATATCTTTATTAACCTATGAATGTTTCTTATTAATATTTGGCTTTATCACCCATAGTATGGGAATCCTTTTGTTTTTTATAATTTATAGGATTATTCCAACAATATAATTCACAATGAAAAAATCTATTGTAATACCCAAATTGACCCATAGAACTTGATCTTCTTTTATCAATTGTATGATTTTTTGGGTCTTCCCCATAAAATATTTGTATATTCATGGGGAACTAGATTCCACATTGTTTTTCCAATCCAACCTAATCATAGTGGAATAATTCTAATCACCTTTATCCATCCATACTTATACAAATTTTTAATTAAAACTTGAGATGTTCATGAAAACAAATTTAGAAACGTTATTATAGGATAGTATAGATGGTACCTATTTATTGAAAACTTCTTGAGAAATACCATTAAAGAAGTTCATGATTTTCCTATCACATTTTGGTGGTATTTTAACATTATAATCATCCAATGAGAATTATATATCAACAATAAATTTCTTTTTCTTTTGTAAAGACTCCATACATGTCTTCTCATGATTAAAAAATGTAACTTCCAATTATATACATCTAATATTGAGTGTAATTTTCTAATATTTAATCATAATTTCATTCTCTTCAAAAAAATTATTCATTAATTCAATCTCTTATTAATGTGTATTTACTTTTTTTGTAACAAATATTCTTGTTCCTTGATCTTCTTGAATTTTACATCCAAGTAAAAATCCATGAAATCAATGTTATTTGTCAAATTTTATTTAAGTTCATGAATATTTTATCCAAGATTCTTCTTGAATCTATATTTTTTCTTCAACTTCCTTGATCCATTTACTTTAATATTTTATGGAAATAATTTGAATCTCATATTTTATTTTCTTAAAGGAAACACCCTTCTTATAGAGACTTATACATTCTCAAACATTTTCTTATAATGACTTGTCCATATTATCTCATTCTTCTTAAAAATGGGTGATCCCGTCTAGCATACTTTGAAATAATACATAAATAATAAAGAACATTTCATTAAGAATATAATTTCTAATATATTTAAATCTAATTACTGATATATCTCGATAAGTTATAGATGAATTATCTCTACCACTTATGCTATCTACCTATTATTGAGGAAAGATTTTACAAGAACTATTATATACCTCTTGATCACATAATATTATTTATTTACTTGAGGTGTAATTTTTTTCCATATCACTGGTGATAAGTTAAACCATCAATTATTTACATTAGAATCCAAATATATCTTCATTACTAACAAAAAATGGAGAAACTGATACTTTCTTTTCTTTAAAAAAGAGAAATATCTTAATTATAATTTTTTCTATTTTTTCTCCTGTTCATCATGCTCTTGGTTGAAATTAAATTATTCTTAGGGATAAATTAATATTTACCAAAACTATATTTCATTTTTAATACATAAATGAAACTCAAATCTTTAAAAGTGAATAATTTAATGTATATAATCAAATAGTGGTGAACCAACCCTCTGAACCAATTGAGAGGACCACTTCAGGATATAATAAACACCGATAGAGTGTTGAATTAGTGTTTGGAAGTTTTTAGGAAATTATATCTTTTTATCCTTTTACCTATTAGACCTTTTAGGATCCCGATTTTCCTATTCTATTTTCTATAGAATATGAAAGTATATAAAATATAGTAAAATATGGCACATGGTATTTTTACAAGGTTTAATACTCAATAATAGTAGCTAGTACTTTCCATGTAAGGTGATGAACAGTACATAGATTTTCTACTATAATGAGGTACCTGTTACATTGATTTGGCTAGAAAGAAATTATTTTCCCAAGTGTGGATCTATAACATTTAGAAGGGGGATAAGTAAACGATCCAAAATCTCATGATAGGTAATAACCTTGTCCAACTTTTATCTCCTCGTTTGTTATTTATACTTCATATAAAGGCAGTCATAAATTCTAATAATTTTTTGGGAACAAAAAGTATTTTATCGATCGGTTGAGGTTTCTATTGGATTTAATAGTACATTATTGTTCTTAACTTATTGTTAATCTAATATTACTTTCACAAAAATGAGTAAAAAACCTGTTTTATTATTAATATTATAAAAATGAAATGTTCACTTCTCTTATTCCTTCATCTAGAACATTTCCATTTGATACTTATGTCTGATCTATTCTATTCGATAAAAGTTCCCCTGATTAAAATTTTTCTCACAATAATTCATCCAATCACTTATTCTTATCTTCCTTTTGAAACCTATTTGTACGTTCCTCTCTTTCCATCCTATCCCTTTTTCTCCAACTGGTACCTAGACATCTGATACCACCTGAGACGAAAAATCTACCTAGTATCACCTCATAACTTCTTCTCTTTTACAGTTGCATTATTACTCTATATAGTGATTTTAATTTTTCTATTACCCCATTATTTTTCAGGTTCCTCTTCTTATGATGCTTCATCCTAAATGATAATTTATCCCAATATTCTTGATAAAACATCTTCACAATGATCTAATTATTTAGTATTACACAAAACCTCAACATCACTCACAAATCACAACTCGAACAGAAACCCTTGATCAACAACCCTCATGGAACAACCCTTGAGAAATAACCCTCAAGTAACAATATTTCTCATTTCATAAATATCCATTTATATAAGAATATTGTAATATAAAATACCACCATAGTCCATTACTTTTTCAAAATTCCGGTTTAGGGTGTTTTGGGAGACACCAGTATCTCATTTAAAGAGATTTATAATTTTCTAGTTTTTGATATGTCGGTGACTCAAGGTGTTGATGTCAGTGACACAGGGCGTTGGTGTTAGAGAGTCAGGGAATCAGTGTCAGTGATCTAGGGTGTCCGTGTTGGTGACTCAGGGTGTCAGTGTCAGTGACTAAGTGCATCAGTATCGTTGAGTCTGGGCATTAGTGTCGGTGAGTTTGGGTGTCAGTGTTGGTGACTCAGGGAATTAGTGTCAGTGACTCAGGGCGTCCATGTCAGTGAGTCTGGACGTTTGTGTTAGTGACTCAAGGTATCAGTGTCGGTGAGTTATGACATCGATGTTTGTGACTCAGGGCATCAGTATCAATTACTCAGGGGGTTAGTGAGTTAGGTGTTGGTAGGTTGTGTTGGTGGCTTAGTGTCGTTGGATTTCTGTTGGTGACTCACCCATTAGTGACCCACTATTAGTGTCGGTGACTCACCCATCAGTGACTCATTTTCAATTTTTCCCAGTTTTTCCAGTTTTTCCCCTCTTACATCTTACTTAATATAAATCAAGTTTAAATCATTGTTTGGGCATTTAAATGGGTGTTTCAAAGGATATTAATTACATATTTAGTATTTTAATGCTTGGGGGACTTGAGATATTCAAAAATAACAATGTTTACCATAATACCATGTTAATTACTTTTGAAATCGTTTATGTTCCATTAATATACGACCTGGACCTTCTAAAACAAGATCATATTTTCCCTGAATGTTTCCATTTTATTTTGGAACTCCTAGATCCTTCCCTCTCTAGGGATTCACCAGTTGTGTCATAGCCATTGATCGAGTTTTCCTTATATTTTTTACCTGGATTTTTCCTGCTGCTTGCGCAACCCTCTATTTTTGACACAAGGAAGAGTTGTTGATCATATGATTTTCCAGGTAGGGATTTTATTTTGTCTCTATTTTAATTGTGTATCATGTGGGGTGGGTGCATTAATTTTATATTGTGAAAACAACTGAATCCAACTTTTAACAAAGATAAATGCTAATATGAACATGATAATGGGATGTGAGTGGATTGACGTTGATTTACTATTTTATTTGTTATATTTGTTGATGATGTGATCTATTATAACCATTTGGCTTATGAAAATAATAATCTTTGGTGGTATTTTCTTGCATAGGGGTGATTCTTTAAAACTATTGTTGTTTTCTTGTGTATAATTGATATAAATATCAATCTGATTAATCACATACACTTAGTTAAATAAAATGGATGCCCTAGGATGAAAACCCATTGTGTGATCACCCCTATTTATGAACGTGGATTTGAAGATCAATGTTTACCAAATATTAATACATCCTATTTGATAAGTTTGGGTATGTGATGTGTTATGTTGGGTTTTGTGACTTGTGTGGGTTATGTGGTGCTATTGTTGGGAGGACAGCTGTGGGTACATGGGTAGAAAGAGGAGCTAGTTTTTTGATTTGGTTTGGTATGTGTGTGCAGCAGGGATATGGTTTAGTGGTGGATGTTTTGGGATTTGTGTATGGGGCGGTATGGGTGGTGTTTTGGTATCTCAGTTTGAGAGATTGATTGATTGTGGAATGGGTGGACTTTTTAAGCAGTGGGACTGCATCTGGACAGTGGTTGGGCAGCAGGTATACAATACTAAGTTGTCATGATTTCATATTTATGGGTGTGCTAGGAGTGGTGTTGTTGTGCATATGGGATTATAGAATTGGTTGTGAGGGTATGAATAGAGCGAGATAACTTTGAAGAATGGCAATTGGAAGTGGTTGAATAGGTGTTCAGGAAGGGGGGGGGGGTGTAGTGGGACTTCAATATAGTTGTCTTTGTTATTTTTATGAATGGGTGTTAAAATGGATTCCTTACCTTGGTACCTATTTCCTTTTTTGACTTAGTAATGCTTATTGGATTTTATCCTTCTGAAAAGAGTTGCACATGTTGTTCTTATTAACTTCCTATGTAAGTAATAAATAAATAAATACATGGAATTATAATTCAGGATGACAACTTGTTAAATAAAAGTGGTGGGTTGATGTTTTGGTTGTGGATGATGTGTGGTTATGCATGTAGGGGTGGAAAAAAAGGTGGTTTTGTGTGGGCAAGTTATATGTTTGGGACCCCACAAGATCAGATGCGTGTTTGTTACCTATATATATATAAACATGTAGTTCCTTATGTTCTCTATACACACCCCACCCGTTTTGAGCACTATAAGATGAACACCCCCATTTTTATGGGAGAGGGTGTATTTCTCAATATCCATGTGGGAGGATTGATGGTTGGTTATTGGATCTTTTACGCTCTCTCTTCTAGGAATTTACAGAATATGAATCTTTGGGCATTCTATAATGGATTGAAGTTTATTACCATATTTATGGTATTGGATGTGTGAGAGGTGGTTTGTTTCCAATGTGTCTTCGGGATGAGGCCTGGGTGTTTTTGGGCAGGTTGTGGTAGGTGTGAGGCCCAGGTGTTTGCATGCAGGATGTGTGTGGTGGGGGACTAGGTGTGTTCGAGAAGGTTACGACAGTGGGGCTTGTGGATGAGCATGGTAGCATCATGATGTTCGTCATTATGGATGAGTAGTTAACTAGTAGGAATTGGTGTGGGGTACCCAAATATTGATGTGATTATTATATTACATTACTTTATTTGTGTAACATGGTGATGTTACTTGGTGAGGTTGAGTGGTTAGTATTCCTTGATAGGTACTATTGGGTTGTGCTATTTTCTCACAAGGGAATTAGCGTGCTTCTCCCACTTGTGCACGGGTGACTTTGATTCTTTAGACTGAGTATACTTGTATGCTCAAACTATGTATATAAAATTGATTCAGGTTTCACAGGAGATTACATGGAACGTGTGGGATGTTACTATCTCAGACACTGAGGACAGTTGTTGTGTCACTGCATAGTTTTATTTTGGAACTTTCTCTAGTGTTTTTTTTGGTTTTCTAGCATTTTTTACTTTAAACATTCACGTGAGATTGATTTTGGTTTCTTTATATATACATCTATCTTGGATTTTTTTGAGGTGGATACATCTTATCTCCTAATACTGTTTCCATTAATATATTTAATGCCTCCCATTTTGTGTGAATTATTACCTATCCTTGGTGCTAGTTGCCACCCTAGGGCCTATTGGAGGTGGGACTCAAGGGTCATTATCTCTCCTTCATCTTGAATAAGACGAGTCATGAAAGAATGGTATTAGAGGTGGTGGTTGATATATAGGATTGATTTTGTAGTTAGGGATAGTGATGATTTCATGGGTTGGTAGGGAAAAAGTGTTAGATGATCTTGGTGCATGACATAGGCTAGGGATGACCGGATCAGACACAGGATTTTAGAGCCCCCTGTAATCCAATGCAAGGACTTTGAGAATACCAATAGATCAAGTGAGTCTACACTTTTTGTGGGGTAGAGACCCTAGGAAAGGTACATGCATCATGATGATTTGTGTTCTTATTTTTTGGGTGTTTTCATGAAATTGAAATAAAAAATTAGTTAAAATGAATCTTAAACAAATTAAGTACTACCCAAGAATAAAAGTTCCTTGTTTTCCTTTCAGGTATGGATCCTGGACATCGACCGCATGCGATACAAGTAGTGGAAGGTCAGAAAGCTGACTGAGTTGACCAGATAAGGGTCAATCTAGCAGATGAGTATGATCATGGGAAAAAGATGCTTTGTGCTTTATAGTGATAGACTCTCAGAATGCATGAGGGAAGTGTGTTGGACATAGAGACGAAGTGTTGGATTGAAAAGTTAGTGATCACTTTTAACTTTATCTAGGATCCGAAGTAGTATTGGGTTCATCTAGAGGTAAGCTAGATGTGGGGAGAAACACGTTAGTATTGGATGCTTTACCTCAGGGAGAGAAACGAGACTAATGTTTTGTGGACTGAATTTGAGAAGGAGTTCCAGGTGGAATTCCTTTCTTCCACAATGAAATTTGAGAAGAGGAAGGAGATACTCTCCCTCCAGTAGGGGGGGGGGGGGTGTTGATGGGGTAATTGAGGATCAAGTTCAAGGATCTATTATGAATTCCTCTAGATCTCTTTCTAGACGAGGAGTCTTAGGAGGGACACTTAGAGGAGGTAGTCTATCCTTCTATTCAGTATGTGGTTACTCCCTTCACTCTAATGAAATACTTAGAGGTTCAGAGTATGGATGATGTGGTGGAAAGGATGCACTCATGAGGAGGTTTTTCATGAGAGGGAAGTCATCCGAGCTCTTTAAAGTGGAATCCTATCAGCAGCAAGCCTCCAGTGTCAGGGCCTTCTAGGTTTCAGACAGCGGGGACTGACCTTAGTAGTTTTAGTTCCGACCCTATGGTACTTTACCTTTTCCCATGGGCCTAAGGACAAGATGTTTTTCTTATAGAGGTCATGGGAATCTCTAGGGATAGTGCTCAACTCGAGCTTAGTATGGTGGATGTGGGTAGATTCAGTGCCTGCCTCAACAACAATATCTAGTAAGGCCTTTCCAGCAGCATGGAAAGCAGACCCTTGCTCCACCATGGGAGGACAATGCATGTGGAGGCTGACCTCAAGGTTCCCCTCAGAGACCTTAACCAAGGCATAGTCTGGGAGGTGGCCAACATCTGATGGAAAGAGGAACTGGGTATGGTTAGTTACAATCCAAAAAAGCATCAGTTCTAGCGGGGCTGAAGATCATTTGAGGTATGATCAGTTTGTTTAATACACTTACTTGTGCCTTGTTTGATTTGGGATCTTCACACTCCTTAGTTTAACCTAGTATGTCCCATTCCTTGGGACTATACATAGAGAGACTTTCCATGCCTCTTGTGTTGAGTACACCAGTCAGAGGTCAGAACAACTTGTTTGATGTTTTCCAAGGATGTAGACTGATGTTGGGGCTGCATTAGTTCTGTGGGAATCTATTTATACTATACTATATATATCCATATGATGTAATCCTTGGAATTTAATAGTTTTAATATATACATGATGTTATCGACTGATTCTAGAGAAGAGTCATGTTTTTAGATGTGGGTAGACAACGTGTCAATTTTGTTGGTGAGCAGAGTTGTCTAATGCAAAAGCCATCACGTGGAGGTTATTCATTCCTTCTTAGAAAAGCTTTCAGTTGGATATATGGATGCTGATATGGTGGAGGTTCTTGGAGTACTCAGAGGGTTTCAAGATGTTTTACTTGAGAAGGTTGTTACTCTACCCCTCAACACAACGTTGAGTATGGGATAGACTTAGAACCTGGTGCCAGTCCAATTTAGATGGATCCTTATTGGATGGAACCTTCTGATTTATAAGAGTTGTGGATTCAGATTGAACATCTGATGAAGAATGGTTTCATCCGACCCTGTGTGTCTCTATGGGGTGCTCTAGTCATGTTTTCGAAGAAGTTAGACAGTGGTTTGAGGTTGTGCGTAGACTACCAAAGGCTGAATCGGGTAATGATAAAGATCCTTTACCCTCTCCCGAGAATTGAAGATATTTTTGACTAGCTGAGGGGAGAGACTTGGTTTTCCAAGATTGATCTGCGGTCTAGGTATCACTAGTTAAGGGTGAATGAAAGTGACATCCTGATGACTTATTTCAAGTGCAGTTATGAGAACGTCAAGTTCATGGTTATTTCATTCAGTGTTATGAACACACCAAACATGTTCATGAGTCGTATGAACTCTGTCTTTTGTGATTTACTGGACCCATTAATCATTTTATTCATCGAAAACATCCTAATATAATTGAGTTCAAAGGAGGAGCATACCGACCATCTCAGGTCTGTCATAGAGGTCCTTTGACACCACCATCTCCACAGAAAGCTGTCCAAGTGCATGTTTTGGACAAGGGAGGTCCACTTCCTTGGAAACATGGTGTCTTAGTAGGGTGTATTAGTGAACCCATATAAGGTCAATGCAGTTTATTCTAGTGTAGAACCCAAGAATGTGGTATAAGTTCATAGTTTTATTGGTCTCACAGGATACTGCTAGATATTCATACCTGATTCCTCTCATGTAGCAGCTCCTTTGACAGCTCTAGCCAAAAAAGGACAAGGTTTTTTGGGGAGTGAGAAGTGTGGGGAAGTTTTTGTCTATATGAAGTGCAAGTTAGTCAGTGCTCTAGTGCTCAGGATTCTAGAAGAAGGAGTGATTTTTGAGGTGTTTTGCGATGCTTCCTGCCTAGGCTTGGGGTGTGTACTGATGCAACAATGGGGAGTGATCTATTATGGGTCAAGAAGTTACATCCCCATAAACATAACTATACCACCCATGATCTTGAACTAGTAGTGTCCATGTTCACACTAAATATGTGGTGACATTATCTCATTGGGGATCGATTTGTGGTCTTCAAGGATCACAAGATCTTGAGGTGCATCTTTTCTCAGAGAGACATAAACTTCTAATAGCAGAGGTGGATGGAGTTTCTCCATGATTATGATTATAATGTCTCCTAAACCTCAAGATAGGGAAATGGTTTGACCGATTATTTGAATAGGAAGTCGCAAAAGGAGGTAGTTCAGGAATCTACAGATGTTTGGAGAGAAATGGAGGAGTTGGTTGCCTTGCACTTTGATGCAGGAATGGATGGTGATAGAGGATGCCTATTTCAGATGATGGTAATTTCATCCCTGATGTAGAAGGTGGAGTAATATCAGTGGGGAGACTCATAGGAGGAGGTGATGCATGATCACTTTGACCAGGGTGATTGTAACACCCCGAGATTTTATGAAAAATATTATTTTAATTTCATTAATGTCTTGTGTTGTATGCTACACCAAGATTACCTTGCACTATACGCAACACCATATTAGCTTGCAGTATATGCAACACTATTCTTGGATCGTGTTACACACAATTTTGATAATAGTTATTCTACGCAACATTGAGTATATATATATATATATATATATATATATTCAATGTATAAATGAAATATGGTTGGATTATGATATATGAAACAACGAAGGATTCTTGCACAGCACGCAACCCTGACTTGGCTTGCATTACATGTAATCGTGACCTTCCTTGATAGCGTGTGTTTTACGCAATACCGGGTTTTACTAAACAACGATATATTATTATAATATTATTATGAACTACCCGTTATGAATAGTATTAACTAAAATTTGAATCTTATAACATTATTATTCGTCTTACAAATTTTCTAAAACATGGTATAAGAACAAAATAATTTTTTCGGGTAAAATAAGTATTTTTCAAAAAATGCAGTTTTGCCGCCTTTTGATGGCGCACCCAATTTAAATATAGTTTTTGATATGTTTATAAGTTAAATTTGACAAAATAAAATTTTTCTTTGGAATCATGAAATAAAAATTTACTTTGGATAAAATTTTCATATTATTCTGGTAACTTTCATATTTTGATGAATAGTAAAAACACGCTATATTTTAATTAAAAACAACTTTTTTCATCACAATAATTTATATGGTTAAATTATAATATTGAATGGTTTTAAAGTATAAATAGAATATATTTTTACCATTTAATATAATGTATTTCATTAGCATTGATTCTACCTTGAATTCGTAGGATAAATCAATTCAATCTTTTGCAATGTTTTAAAGAAAAACCCGTTTTCTTTCGACAACGGGATTAATTTTAATTTAATTTCTGCAACTTTTGTGTATTGAATTTGGAAAAATGGATTCCATATTTTGAATCATTGGATCCAAATTATGTTAATAAGCTACTTTTTATTTTTGGGAATTATGAATAGTAACTATGGTAAATTTTATTTACCATAGTTAAAGGTAAATCGGGTAATTAAGGGTAAATATAATATTATAAAATTACCCTAACACATGTCAAAATCATATTGGATGAATAAAAGTCAACCCATATCACCTAAGGGTCGGATTAGATTCATTTAATGGACTTTTGTCCATGAAAATAATTTAATTATTATTAAAACCAAAGAATGTGACAACATGTCACTTTCTTAAATCTTATAAGTATAATAATTTTAATTTAGTGATAAACTTCATTTAACTTAGAAAATGAATAGTATCCAAGAAGATAATACAATTATCTACATTATAGGAATTTATTTATAATTTTTAGGGATTAAATAATTATCATTTATTATGACACAAAGATGATGCAGTAATTGACTTATTAATGAAATATTGACATAATTGAAATTATAAATACCCAAATAAATGTAATTTAAGACTTTTTATGAATTACACTAATTTTCTAGGTTAATATGACATGTTAGTATTGATTTAATTAACTTTTTTTAACTAATAATTCTTTTATGATTTTCACAAAAATCAATTACTAAATAGTGTCAAAATTGACATAAAATAGTTTTTAAAACAAATATTATATTATTAATTGTTATTTTATTCCTAAAAATCTAAGGTTCGGCCAAATGACTTAGATAAGGTTATATATATTAATAATAAACAAATTGGGGTTCTTTTGGCTTGATATAGTAAGTTTATTAACATTATAGTGTAAGAAAACAAGAAGACACGGTAAAAGTAAAATTATCTAACTTAAAGTTAAATATAAATGATAAGGTTAAAATAGGAACGTAAACTTGTATAAATTCTATGGGATGAAAGGATTTCGACCCATCCCCACCTTAGCTTTGAAATAAATCAATTTGGAGCTATTTAAAACCGAATTTGTCTTTATAATAAAATAATATTTTTAGTTATTCCAAAGGTGCCCCTCTCCTCCATTATAAAAGGGCATCCCCTCCCTCTCTTCCTCACACCAATTTGAGCCTTCAAGCTCAGCCAAAACCTGACAAATTATCTTCTACACTTCCCTAGAAACATCCTAGAGGTTCTGGTCTTCCTCAAAGACCAATTTTAGTACCCTAAGAGGAGGACTCAAAGAGGCGCTTCAGAGAAGAGGTAATGTCCGTTACCGATTCTTTCAACTTTATTTCTTCTTCAAATTATTCTTCTTAGGTTTTTTCATTATGAAGTAATAAAATCAGTATCACTAATATACGGATATGTTATTATAAGTATGAAACAACCCTATTTCACCATCTATCCATCCTACTTAAAATGAAATCACCGTGCGTGCGTACGTACGAAATACCGTCTCCACGCCGTGGTGTAATCTATTTTCCACCACCACCTTACTTGGATGGGTATAATGGTGTAAATAATAACTATATATGATTATTGTAAATTGATATTGATTCTTAAATAGTATACATACACTACAATACAATTCAACGATCATGATAACGATATCATCGCTCGTGCGTACGTACGGACTACCGTCTCCACGACGCGATGAGATTCATTCTCCACGTTAACCATTCATGAATGATTATAAAGTATATATAATAATTAGTCATGAAATATATGACATAATAATACTAATGTATTTATGTATATATATATTTATGTCATCTACTTAATTACACTCAATTCAATAAGGAAACGAAAACAACGTTCATGCGTACGTACGGCCTACCGTCTCCATGAATGGTGTATTTCTTTCCATTTATAGATCCATTATATATATGTATATTCTGAATATATATTATATATAAATCATGTTTTATATTCTAGAATTAAGTAATCATGATCTAATTAATTATATGAATAATTACAAGTTAAAACACGAATGACAAATGAGACGATTTTACCCAAAACGCTACTTTAACATGAATTTACAAAAGAACAGGTAATATAAAGTCATAAGTGAACCATATATGATATAATAACAATGAATATGATTCTGTAATAAGTCAATGACATTATTTAAATCATTATACAGGAGGTTCAGACACTTACGAAGCAAATCGGACCTAAGGTAAGGGAAATATCACAATCTCATTTTTATCCGAGATTGTTTATACTTTGCTATTTAATAGGGTGTGTTTTATCATCCAAATCCATGTTCCCTAAATATGTAATATTATTTCCATCCACCTACAATTGTATAAATCCAATTTTTATCCTTCGGTGAGTTTTTATTAAAGGATATGAAAGGAATCTTTTGTCGTTTTTCGTACGAGGTACTTTGTGACTTTTCTGACAAAAGTACGAAGAATGTTTTTTTAACTTATACGGCATGAATGGATTTTTAAAACATTATTTCCAAGAAGATGCCTTTACAATTTTTCAAGTTTATTTTTAATCAACTTCTTTTAGTTTAGAATTGTACAACATGTTAAGAAAGGAAAAGTGTTTTTGAAGTAGAAAGGATATTTTCCTCAAGAATGAAGTTCAAGTGTTTTATCAAAATTATTTTCCATCTAAGATAATAAAGGGTTATGTTTCTATCCCTATTATTACATTGATTTGATTATGTTGTGATGGAATTATATTTTTATGAATTCCTTTATCTTATATGAATTGTTTTATAATGTCATGATGTTTAAGATTCCCATTTTTATTACATGGGTTATGCAATGATGTATGATTTATGATTTTTTGGCACACATAAGAATGTTATCATTATGAGATGGGTGGGACCTATATCTCCCTCCAATGCATTGGGTAAAGATTTTATATCTCATGAGATAGACATGGCTGGAATGGTAGGTTATACCGGTTCAGTGAAACAGGACTGAAACGAGGGTGACTCGGTTCAGAAATGGACTTTGTCGACTAAGATAGTCTTGGAAATGAGTCTTGACTAATAAGAAATGATTCTCTATGATTATGTGTGTATTCCACAAAGTTTCATGTTTTAAGTTATGATTATTGGGATTTTATTTCACTACTATTATTTATCCCATGTTATGAAATTATGCTCTCCTTTTCAGGTTAAGATTTCCAAAATTTTATGTTCTTATGAATATGATGTGATTGATATTTCTTTTGTTTACCCTTACTAAGCATTTGAGATCACCCTTTTATGTTTTATTTTCCCCAGGATATAAAGAAAGGTTTTAGGTAAAAAAAAGGAAGATCTTTATGGGAGATGTTGAAGATCTTTCACCACGATTAGAAGGTTATATTCCGAGTTTCCAAAGACACTAAACTATTACGATCCTTGTGTGTGTGTTTTTGATATGTACTAAGTATTCTGAAAAAGTAATGTATTGTCCATGTACGTCAAGCTTCGGGTCTCTACAGTTGGTATCAGAGGAAAGGTTTAGTCAACCTTTGGAAACTAGGATGCGAAAACGTTAGTGAGATCCCTAGAGATATTTCTAAGGAATGTCTAGGGATGTCCCTAAGGATAAGTATACGTATAAGATACAGTCCTAGAACTACTGTAACGATCATAGAATTTAACCTAATATGTTAGATATTGAGGATACTCCCCCTTTATTATGTTGTTTTCCCTAGCATGATTTTTGTCTCTCACACTATTCTTTTTGGGTTTTAGACGATGGCTGGAGCCTGAAGGAACCGTGTTGATCAATGTAATGGACAATGCAATGATTGTCCTCCTGAACAAACAAATGTTATGGGAGATGGAGTGCAAAATCTTATTGCTATACTTACACAAGATATGAATCATTCTGGACTTCCAAATGAGTAGAGAAGGGAACAAAATTCTATTGAGTCCTTCATGAGGCAACCTTCTTTTAGTGGGTCTTCTGATCCACTTGTTGCTGAACAATGGATCAGTACCACTGAAAAGATATTTTCAGTTCTTCAATGTTCTGAACATGACAAAGTCATCTTAGCAGTATATCATTTGGAAGGTGAAGCTGATCAATGGTGGAATCTTATCAAGAATACGATGCAAAGAGATGAAATTGAGTCCATGGAATGGGACGAGTTCAAGAACTTATTTTTCAATAAGTACTTCCCTCATATTATTCGAACAAAGATGGAGAAGGAGTTTCTTGAACTAAAGAAAAAGGATAATGAATCTGTTGGTATATACGAAGCGAATTTTACAAGGCTTGCAAGGTATGCATCTGGATTTATCATCCAACCTGAAAGTAAAGTTGATCAATTCTTCAGTGGCTTAAAACCAAATCTTCGAAGGGCATTAGCTATAAGAGACTTCAGTAGCTATGAAGAAATTGTGTGTTGTGCTATCAAGGTAGAAATGGAAGTTGGTGTTACTTATCCATCTCATAGTTTTGACAAGAAACGAAAGATGGAGTTCAAGTAGAAATATCAAAATAATGGTGAAAAGAATATGAATGTTTCCTTATGCTCAAAGTGTGGAAAGAAGCATGGTGAAGATTGTCTTAAAGGGACAAGTAAATGTTACAAATGTGGAAAGGAAGGTCCTTGGGCATTTGAATGCTGCAATGATCGGAAGAAGATGTCTAATGATGCAAAAAAAGGAAGGGACACACAGAATGAACCTACTACACTTCAATGCTTCAAGTGCAAGGAAATGGGGCATTATGCTAATAAATGCCCTAATACAAGAGTTAGTGATGATCGACATGAGCAACCACATAAGGAAAAGGACAAAGGGAAGTCACATGCAATCACCATTGGCGATGTTGAATATGGAAACGATGTGGTGGAATGATTAAGTGTTTATGTAATGGGATTCCATAATAATGTTGTATATAGTATCGTGGAATATTAGAATATTTATGTATTGGTCTATTGTGGTTTTCAATAATTTTATGGCATCGGTAACCATGAAAAGTGATTGAAATATTTTTGGAAAGAAGATGATATGCACATAATGAAGGGATAAAGAGAATATGATATGTTTGATAGTATTCATGAGCTCATGATTGATATAAGGACTAAGTGATATCATGGTTTGAGTATATAGAATTTTGAGGATTTTGGTATGTGGAAAGTGTTAACTTTTAACTGCATTCATGTTTTCACTAAGGTTCAATGGGTATTCAAGATAATACATGATTAAGGCCTTTGAATGTTTGGAATGTGACCAACAAGACATATATTATGATATATGGGGATCAACGATGGTATTAAATCTCTGGTAATCGTTTTCACTATATTATGAGAATGAACTGCAGTATTATGGATAAGCCTAAAGATTGGAATAGATTATGTTGGACATAGGTTAGTATTGTTTACGGATATAAGTTTTTTTTCGATATTATTGATGGGATGTTATAGTAATATAGTTTTAGAAAAAGGACAACCTGTAGGATGGGCGACAACCCATCGCGTCGGACAAGGTCGTAGGAATCGAACCCACAACCGAAGTGCGACTAGCCTTTATTGCCTACCACTGGCCTACAAGAAGTCCCTGGTTAGTAGAAACTAGTTTTATTTTATTAAACGGTATGATATATGAAGTATAAGTTCATTTTAGGAACCATATATGATTAATCTCACTATAGATGGACTTATGTATTTTTTGATAACTTTTCTAACCTTTTGTTTGAGACAGATGGAATGACCCATCATTCCATCACAAGATCTGCTAACACATCACGAATGACAAATTCAAATTAATTTCTTTAATATATGAAGTGGAAATTGTCCAAAGAATGACAAACGGTGAGACTATACCAAAATCACGAAAGTATTTCTTCTAATTCAAATTTCATCAACTTTACGGAAATGATCTTGAAAACCAAAAATGTTTTCCTAGTGCTCTTATATCTGATGAATTAGATGGTACCTTAGATCATCAAAAATTTATGGCTTTGTGATTGCTGGCTCTTCCATAGCCATGTTCTCTACCACTCTCCATCAGAACATGATGGTTAGATTTATCTTCCATATCCATATTTTCACCTATGTGGAAACCCAGTGATTAGTTTATTTGGGTAACCGTTACGTTTCATACTTTTGTTTTTAAATATTGGTTTTGGTATTCCTTTTTACGATGTGGGTTTATATTAAAGAAACTTTTGAATAGTAAAACATTTATAACCCCGACGAATTTCGAGGGCGAAATTCATTTTAAGGGGGGTAGAATGTAACACCCCAAGATTTTATGAAAAATATTCTTTTAATTTCATTAATGTCTTGCGTTGTATGCTACACCAAGATTACCTTGCGCTATACGTAACACCGTATTAGCTTGCAGTATACGCAACACTATTCTTGGATCGTGTTACACACAATTTTGATAATAGTTATTCTACGCAACATTGAGTATACATATATATATATATATTCAATGTATAAATGAAATATGGTTGGATTATGATATACGAAACAACGAAGGATTCTTGCACAACATGCAACCCTGACTTGGCTTTCATTACACGCAATCGCGACCTTCCTTGATAGCGTGTGTTGTACGCAATACCAGGTTTTACTAAACAACGATATATTATTATAATATTATTATGAACTAGCCGTTATGAATAGTATTAACTAATATTTGAATCTTATAACATTATTATTCGTCTTAAAAATTTTCTAAAACATGGTATAAGAACAAAATAAAATTTTTGGGTAAAATAATTATTTTTCAAAAAATGCAGTTTTGCCGCCTTTTGATGGAACACCCACTTTAAATATAGTTTTTGATATGTTTATAAGTTAAATTTGACAAAATAAAATTCTTATTTGGAATCATGAAATAAATATTTACTTTGGATAAATTTTTCATATTATTCTGGTAACTTTCATATTTTGATGAATAGTAAAAACACGCTATATTTTAATTAAAAACAACTTTTTTCATCACAATAATTTATATGGTTAAATTATAATATTGAATGGTTTTAAAGTATAAATAGAATATATTTTTACCATTTAAAATAATGTATGTCATTAGCATTGATTCTACCTTGAATTTGTAGGATAAATCAATTCAATCTTTTGCAATGTTTTAAAGAAAAACCCGTTTTCTTTCGACAACGGGATTAATTTTAATTTAATTTCTGCAACTTTTTTGTATTGAATTTAGAAAAATGGATTCCATATTTGGAATCAGTGGATCCAAATTATGTTAATAAGCTACTTTTTATTTTTGGGAATTATGAATAGTAACTACGGTAAATTTTATTTACCATAGTTAAAGGTAAATCGGGTAATTAAGGTTAAATATAATATTATAAAATTACCCTAACACATGTCAAAATTCTATTGGATGACTAAAATTAAACCCATATCACATAAGGGTCAGATTCGATTCATTTAATGGACTTTTTTCCATGAAAATAATTTAATTATTATTAAAACCAAAGAATGTGACAACATGTCACTTTCTTAAATCATATAAGTATAATAATTTTAATTTAGTGATACACTTTATGGAACTTAAAACATGAATAGTCTCCAGAACTATAATACAATTATCTACATCATAGGAATTTATTTATAATTTTTATAGATTAAATAATTATCATTTATTATGACACAAAGATGATACAGTAATTGACTTATTAATGAAATATTGACATAATTGATGTTATAAATACCCAAATAAATGTAATTTAAGACTTTTTATGAATTCCACTAATTTTATAGATTAATATGACATGTTATTATTGATTTAATTAACTTTGTTCGAACTAATAATTCTTTTATGATTTTCACAAAAATCAATTACTAAATAGTTTCAAAATTGACATAAAATAGTTTTTAAAACAAATATTATATTATTAATTTTTATTTTATTCCTAAAAATCTAAGGTTCGTCCAAATGACTTATATAAGGTTAGATATATTAATAATAAACAACTTGGGGTTCTTTTGTCTTGATATAGTAAGTTTATTAACATTATAGTGTAAGAAAACAAGAAGACACGGTAAAAGTAAAATTATCTAACTTAAAGTTAAATATAAATGATAAGGTTAAAATAGGAACCTAAACTTGTTTAAATTATATTGGATGAAAGGATTTTGACCCATCCCCACCTTAGATTCTAAATAAATAAATTTGGAGCTATTTAAAACCGAATTTGGCTTTATAATAAAATAATAGTTTTAGTTATTGCAAAGGTGCCCCTCTCCTCCCTTATAAAAGGGAACCCCCTCCCTCTCTTCCTCACACCACTTTGAGCCATCACGCTCGGACAAACCCTGAAAAATTATCTTCTACACTTCCCTAGAAACATCCTAGAGGTTCTGGTCTTCCTCAAAGACCAATTTTAGTACCCTAAGAGGAGGACTCAAAGAGGCGCTTCAAAGAAGAGGTAATGTCCGTTACCGATTCTTTCAACTTTATTTCTTCTTCCACTTATTCTTGTTAGGTTTTTTCATTATGAAGTAATAACATCAGTATCACTAATATACTGATATGTTATTATAAGTATGAAATAACCCTATTTCACCATCTATCCATCCTACGGAAAATGAAATCACCGTGCGTGCGTACGTACGGAATACCGTCTCCACGCCGTGGTGTAATCTATTTTCCACAACCACCTTACTTGTATGGGTATAATGGTGTAAATAATAACTATATATGATTATTTTAAAGTTATATTGATTCTAAAATAGCATACATACACTAAAATACAATTCAACAATCATGAGAACGATATCATCGCTCGTGCGTACGTACGGACTACCGTCTCCACGACGCGATGTGATTCATTCTCCACGTTAACCATTCATGAATGATTATAAATTATATATAATAAGTAGTCATGAAATATATTACATAATAATACTACTGTGTTTATGTATATATATATTAATGTCATCTACTTAATTTCACTCAATTCAATAAGGAAACGAAAACATCATTCATGCGTACGTACGACCTACCATCTCCATGAACGGTGTATTTCTTTCCATTTATCGATCCATTATATATATGTTAATTCTGAATATATATTATATATAAATCATGTTTTATATTCTGGAATTAAGTAATCATGATCTAAGTAATCATATGAATAATTAAAAGTTAAAACACGAACGACAAATGAGATGATTTTACCCAAAACACTACTTTAAAATGAATTTACAAAAGAACGAGTAATATAAAGTCATAAGTGAACCATATATGATATAATAACAATGAATATGATTCTGTAATAAGTCAATGACATTATTTAAATCATTATACAGGAGGTTCGGACACTTACAAAGCAAATCGGACCTAAGGTAAGGGAAATATCACAATCTCATTTTTATACGAGATTGTTTATACTTTGGTATTTACTGGGGTGAGTTTTATCATCCAAATACATGTTACCTCAATATGTAATATTATTTCCATCCACCTACAATTGTATAAATCCAATTTTACCCTTCTGTGAGTTTTTATTAAAGGATATGAAGGGAATCTTTTGTCGTTTTTCGTACGAGGTACTTTTTGACTTTTCTGACAAAAGTACGAAGAATGTTTTTTTAACTTATACGGCATGAATGGATTTTTAAAACATTATTTCCAAGAAGCTTCCTTTACAATTTTTCAAGTTTATTTTTAATCAACTTCTTTTAGTTTTGAATTGTACGACATGTTAAGAAAGGAAAAGTGTTTTTGAAGCAGAAAGGATATTTTCCTCAAGAATGGAGTTCAAGTGTTTTATCAAAATTATTTTCCATCTAAGATAACAAAGGGTTCTATTTCTATCCCTATTAGTAAATTGATTTGATTATGTTGTGATGGAATTATATTTT
Source organism: Viscum album (assembly GCA_963277665.1). NCBI lineage: Eukaryota > Viridiplantae > Streptophyta > Magnoliopsida > Santalales > Viscaceae > Viscum > Viscum album. Next base: position 1,971,622,123 of record OY728131.1, on the reverse strand, counting down.
TATGAATTCCTTTATCTTATATGATTTTTTTTATGATGTCATGATGTTTAAGATTCCCATTTTTATTACATGGGTTATGCAATGATGTATGATTTATGATTTTGTGGCACACATAATAATGGTATCATTATGAGATGGGTGGTACCTATATATCCCTCCAATGCATTGGGTAAAGATTTTATATCTCATGAGATAGACATGGCTGGAATGGTAGGTTATACCGGTTCAGTGAAACAAGACTGAAACGAGGGTGACTCCGTTCAGAAATGGACTTTGTCCACTAAGATAGTCTTGGAAATGAGTCTTGACTAATAAGAAATGATTCTCTATGATTATGTGTGTATGCCACAAAGTTTCATGTTTTAAGTTATGATTATTGGGATTTCATTTCACTACTATGATTTATCCCATGTTATGAAATTATGCTCTCTTTTTCAGGTTAAGATTTCCAAAATGTTATGTTCTTATGAATATGATGTGATTGATATTTATTTTGTTTACCCTTACTGAGCATTTGAGCTCACCCTTTTATTTTTTCTTTTCCCCAGGATATAAAGAAAGGTTTTAGGCAAAAAAAGGAAGATCTTTATGGGAGATGTTGAAGATCTTTCACCACGATTAGAAGATTACATTCCGAGTTTCCAAAGACACTAAACTATTACGATACTTGTGTGTGTGTTTTTGATATGTACTAAGTATTCCGCAAAAGTAATGTAATATCCATGTACGTCAAGCTTCGGGTCTCTACAGTGATGCTCTGGAGGGATGGTCGGAGGATGGTTAGATTTGTATGTTGTTCTGTGGGAACCTGTTTTTTTTCTAGTGCCCGTACTCGAGGAACCTCTCCATGAGTTTCATAGATCACCCCTATAGGTACAACCAGGAGATTACAAGATGTACTAAGGCTTAAGGGAATAGTTTTGGTGGCCCATGATGAAGTAGGTAGTGGCGGAGTTTGTGACAAAGTGCTCGGTGTGCCAGTAAGTGAAGGCTGAACAACGTGTTCCCGGTGGTTTGTTGCAGCCCCTATATGTCCTCGAGTGGAAGTGGGATGAAATATAAATGGATTTTTTTATAGGATTACCTAGATATTAGGGAGGATGTGATGATATTTGGGTAGTAGTGGATCAGTTGGTGAGATCGTCTCACTTCTTAGCGATCAAGGAGTCGAGTGCAGGGGATGCCTTAGCATAGAGGTATGTGGATGAGGTGGTGAGACTGCATAGGTTTCCAAGATAAATTGTCTCAAATCAGAATACACGTTTTACATCATGAGTATGGATGGGATTACGACATTACTTCAGCACCCAGTTATGCCTCAGCTCTGCTTTCTACCCTCAGACGGATGAACAAATAGAGAGGATTATCCAAACATTGGAGGACATGTTACAAGCATGTGTTCTAGACTTTAATTGGACTTCGGTGTAACATTTTCCATTGGTATAGTTCTATTAAAATAATAGATATCACTCTTACATTAGCATGACTATGTTCAAAGATCTATATGGGAGGCCGTGTCGTTCACCTTTGTGCTGGAAAAAAGTTGGGGAGGCAGCTGTTCTTGGTCCGAATGTGGTGAAGAGTACGACAAAGAAGGTGAAGCTTGTTCGTGAGAGGATGAGGGTAGCACAAGACCAATAGAAGTCATATTCTGATCACATGAGGAGGTCTTTGGAGTTCTAGGTTGGGGACCACATGTTCCTGAAGGTTTCCCATCAATGTGGGAAACAAAGGTTTGACAGAGGGAGTATTCTTTATACCAGGTTCATCAGACCCTCTAAGGTGTTTGGACAAGTTGGAGAGGTGGCATGTTAGCTGGTGTTGGTACCATAGTTGGAGAGGATCCACGAAGTCTTTCATGTCTCCAAATTTATTCGGTATCTTCCCAATGACTCCCATGTCATTGATTAGGGAGAGTTAGACATCAAGAAAGATGAAACGTTTGTGGAGTGACCAATAGAGATCTAGGATCATTGGGAGACGGTGTTGCGTGGATGGTCCATTCCTTTGGTTCTATTTTTCCATCCATTCTCTGACATAAGAAATCTTACATTTGAGAAATTGCTACAGTCGTTCCTAAATGAGTGACTTGGTAACATCCTAGAATGTTCACAAAATATCAACAATAATAGTAAATATAAACTCTACATCTAGTTAATAATGATACTATGATAGTGTTGGGAGGACACAAGTATGTGGGCCTACTAACTTAGTTTTCTTCCAAAATGAAAAAATTTATTATATATTTCCTACATGAGAAATTTTCATTTAGACCCATATTTTTCATACCAAATGGGGTATTTTTACTTATTGGGGTCATCATCCAATTTTTTTCTCTCTATGTGGAATTTCTTAACAACATATACCAACGAAATTTTATTTTAAAAATCCTATCCAATATACATGGTGTTATCAGAGGTAGTAGATGAGTTACCTAAAATTTATATGAATTCAGTACTTGGTGTAATGACATACCAATCAAAATCATGTGGACATGACATTCCATACACTAAGGAAGTAAATAAGGGAGGATAGTTACCAATCAATGGTTCTTTCCTATATGTAAATATATCCTTGTAAGGTTAATCATCCAGATATTCTTCACCCATATCATCTCCTATAACATCATCATATACTTCCTCATGAGATAATGTCTCATTCATTAAATCAATAATATCAATAGGGATATCCCCTACAGTTCTATCCATATCCTGATCATGTTCTTTATAATTAGATCATGTTACTCGAGTCATATGAGGAGAGAGTGAGTGATAATGTTTTGAAGGACATAATTTAATAATATTTCTATAATAGGATTATATATTAGTAGGTCAAAACTTAATCCTAATTTTTTTTCATAGATTTAAATTAGTCCATAAATTCACTATTTTCTAAAAAATGATGATACTCACACCCAACTGTCATCATCGAGTAGAGTATACTCAAAGATCCTTATAGGATGAACATACTGAATAAGTTGATATGTTATTGAAGTAATTACTTGATCAACCTTTTTTTAAGAGACTATGAGTCTTCCTTTAAACTTCTTCCAATGAAACACATTCATGAAGGTTAAACACTTTTTTACGTGAAAAAATATTGCTAAATACCTATTTGTTATAAATTACATCAGTATTGAATTATATAGACATATACATGATTACTTTGAAAGAATATTTAGTAAAAAATTATATATATATATCCAGAACATCATGAAATGCTTAATTTTTTTAATCAGTTATAATTAAATAATGATGACCTAATCATGATATGTTTTTAATGGATTGGTTTATAATTAATTGATAAACAAACCAAAAACTAGGAGAAACTCCCAAATCCTCCATCATCTTAGATTTCATCAATATCAACTCTCTTTTTAGTGATGGTCTATAAATCCAACATCAAATATCAATAAATGATAAGAATCCTTCTTTTATTACAATAACACTCTCATGCATGTGAGGGAATCTAGGGGTTTAGGATACATATTAATTTACACCAAACATGTAGTATCTTATATTATAAGAGATAAGGATGACATGTAGGCTATCAATAAAGAATTAAAATTCAATTATTACAAATTATATAACCTCATAGTAAATAATTATACATTAAATTACAATCATACATTGGTCTGTCATCTCAAGAGCAGTCATCACCCAATAATCTTACCATGTTTTTTAGGATAATTCTTATATTCATCATATAGTAAATATTTTGTAATAATATTTTTAAATATAATTATATGTATTAATATAAAGTCATGGAAGTAAATATATTATATAAATATAAATATAAATATTTTTTAAAATATAATAATCACACACACACATATATATCAAATTAATGATTTAAATAGGTAATGAGAAATTTTCTAATTTTTATTAATGATCATTATAATATATTAAAACTTTAAATTATGTAACTTAAAATAAATAATAAATATTTATATATATTTATATTAGTATTTTCAAATAACTATTACTTGATTTTCAGACTTTTTTATGGATTGTTTTACCATTAATCGCTAAACCAATCAAAACCTAAGGGGAAACTCATAGAACCTCCATTATCTAATATTTTAGAAACCATCTATATAATTTTAGTTATAGTGTAAAAATCAAACATCGAACATCAAAACTTCTTACGAAATGTCCTTTAATTACAATATTACACACACACACAAGTGAGGGGTTCTAGGGGATTGGAGTATAAAACTATTTACCATGGACATACATGTCTTTACATTCTTAGAGAGAGGGATTATATGTTGGACATCAATGAAGATAGAAAATGAAATTTTTAAAAAATTTATAACCAAATAAAAAATATTTTGGTCATACAATTTCAATCATACATTGGTCGACCATCTCAAAATAAGTCATCGATCAATACTCTAACCAATTATTTTGAAGGATAGTTCTTTTTTCCTACATATAATGAATATATATTAATAATATTTTTAAATATAAATATATATATTACTAAATAATTATATAATTAATGGTATAAATATATATATATTATTTAATCATCGATAAACATTTTTATATTTAATTTATGATAGGTATGTGCTAATTTATTGATTTTTTTAATATGAATAAAATTAAAATTAAATATAATAAATTACATAATATATATATATAATCTTATTCAAATAAATCTAATACTCTATATTATAAACTATTTTTAATAATATAATCTTAAAAAAATATTTTTAGAATAATATTATTTATCTTTGTATCCAATAACATATTAAAAATTTAGTTTATTTTAAATATAATATATAATATTATATATACATATAAATATATTAATATATAATTATTAATAGTTTAAATTATAATAATACATATAAATATTTCTAATCCATTATATTTTACAAAATATAAATAATATTATTTTATAAATAATTACTCATAATATTATATGTATATAATGTTTTTTTAAAATATTATTAATGGTCAATTTTTTAAATTTAAATAAATAAAATAAAAGTACTTACATTTATATAACCAATACTATATTGAAAAATTATTTTTATATTAATATAATAAAGAAAAAAATATATATTCTTTTTTGAAAGTAATTATACTCTCCAAAATAAAAATAATTTCATTTTATAAATAATTACAGGTAATATTTATTAATTATAATTAATATTTTTCAAATGATATTAATCAGTGTAATTTTTTAGTTTCATTATAAATAATAATATTATTTATATAAATATTAAAAACTATATTTTAAATTTAATGAAATTTAAATATGATAATAATATAATACATATATAATTATCTTAAGATAAAGTGAATAATATTTTTTACAGGCTATTATTTGTAATATAATTCTTAAAAAATATTTAGATAGAATAATTTTATTTATCTATTTAATAATATATTATAAATTTATTTGAATTTAAATATAATATATAATATTATATTTACATATAAATATAATGGAATGTAATTATTAATATTCTAAATTACAATTATACAAATACATTTTTGTAAGAAATTATCTTTTCCTAAATATAAATAATATTATTTTATACCTAATTTCACATAATTTAACACAATTTAAAATTTCCAAAAAATATATTGAAATCTATTAAGTGATTCAATATAATCTAAATCACATAATGAACATATTAATGAAATTATAAATTCATAAAATCATATAATTTAAATAAATAAATCATGAAAATAAAATAAATTTGGTAATTGTAAAACTAAAATATTAAAAAAGTGATTTCTCTTTCCTAAAGGTCGTAAATAATATATTGATGTAAAGAGAAATTAATCCACCAAAGATTCGCTAAAAATTTAGTGGGTAGGAATGAGAGAAATAACAGGGCTTGGTCTTTTAATAGTTTTTATTAATGGAAGGCATGAAACCCATTCACACCTTGGGTTTTTCTATTGCAAAGGAAGCTTCAATGAGGTTTATTCTTTCAAACAATTGGTGTAGGATGTGTGAAATCCATTCAACCTTTCTTAATGAGGGAAGATATGTGAACGGGTTTCACACATCACATGTCTACTTTTTTAATATATTCCAGACTCTGAAATCTTTTTAATATTTTATAATTCCTAAAACCTGGTTAAAAAAATCTCTAAGATGAAAGATGTTGGAAGAAATAAAAATAGGACAATGAAAAGAAAAACTAGAATTTACTTAGTAAGAAAGGAAGAACCACTAGATATCAAGGGATATTTTTTTTGCAATGATGACATCGAGGATGGTTAAGTAGTGATAGATGTAGAATGGAGGCAATCCCATCAATATAGAAAGAGGAAAAATGGGAATGAGGGATCACTGCTTGAAAAAATATAGTCTCATTGTAGAATAACCTCATTAGGGTATTTTCATTGAAAAGGTACCAACAACCTCATGGAGACCAAATTTCTATTAGAATAAAGTGATAATGTTAAGACTCCAATATTATAATAGGACTTCCTTAAATGATTGTTTTCACGATATTCACTTGATTCCAAAATATAATACCCCCCATAGATGTATATTTTGGATTTTTATCAAACTAACCCAATATTTACTAATAAAAAACATTAATTTCTACCATATATTCACAACATAGTAGCAGTATAAACCATTATTCACCAAATATTTGATGCATCAGAGTATGGAGAAATCACCATTAATAAGATACTATCCTTTAGATTAATTTGGAATCTTATTGTTAAGTATTTATAGAATGTAATGTTCTATATTATTGTCATGAATTAGAGTAGGCTTCCAATGATTTTTCTATATTCCATTTCATTCACTAATTTTACAACATTATATGTTGTTATATTTAATATGGTTTTAGTTAGTGTGGATACAATATTTCAATCTTCCATATTGAACCTCACATATTTATGATGTGAAATAAAAGTTTCACCATAAAATTTCATAGCATGTGCACCAATAAAAAAATAAATTCTACAATCAATGACATTCAAAACTCACTTTTTAAAATTTTAGTGAATACCATGAGACATTATACATATGGTCCACCCTGTATTATTTCACCTATATATAAAACATTTATCATTCATTCTGTATAATTGTTCATCACATAGATGGTGATAAACTCCACCTCACTTGAATCCCAACTTCTACAAGAAAATTTCTATTCAAGATTACCACTCTCTTAGGGATTTTATTAATATACACATTGTCTTATAGAGTTTAATTTTTTCCCATATTAGAATTAATCCATCCAATTATTCTTATAGAATCCCAATACTATTAAATGAATATCCTATATTCAAAAGCATATAAGATATGCCACATTGAGATTAAATGAACAAATAAATATTTTTATTTAAATTTGACTGTCATAACCTAGTCATAAGATTGGAAAGTATGAATAAGAATAACCGATTTATGAAATAAATATAATTTTCTAACTTAATACGAATTTATTGGTAAGTGCGTAGAAAATAATCACACAATTTTTTAGAAAAGTCATTTTATTTTTTAAAACATATGTTTTCTTCAAAAATGTTATTTATTTATTTTTTATTCGTTATTATTAAAAATAATTTACAGAAATTTAGAAAAATTAATTTAAAAAATAATAATTTCAATTTTTAATTCATTATATGAAAATTATCTTAGGATTATTTTTTGACATTTTTATTAAAGTTTTGATTTTTTATGGAATAGTAAAAAATACTCATTTTTATAGAAAATTATATTTTATTTTAAAGTATTCACATTGGAAAATTTTGTTTTGGAATATTTTAAAATTTTTATTAGTTAATTTTTTTTAAATAATATAATTATTGTTTTTTAAATGGATTTTATACTTGTATTCAGTATAAAAAAATTTTATATTTAAAAAGGGAATTTTACTAAAAAACATGTTTTATTTACGTTTTTCTAGTTTTATTTTAAATTAAATTATTCAAATTTTGTGATTTAAATTATGAAAATTGGATTTCTTATTTTAACTTAGTGACTCCAAATCTAGTACATATGTCCCATTTATTTTTGGATAATATGATTAGTAACTTTAGTAATTTTGCTTCCCACTATAAAGGGTAAATCATGTAATTTAGGTTACAAATAAAATGATAAGAACCATAAAATGAACCAAAAACTTAAATAAATTTTCATAGGAGTATATATCGACCTTAATCATCCATTGGTAAAATTTATGACCTTTTTGGGCCAATTTGACAAGATTATGACCTTTATAGTATATTATTTCAATGAAAAGTCAAACATTTCACACTCTTATTTTTAATAAGTGTAATATTTTTAATATGGTTTTATCGAGTGAATTTTTTCATCTATAAATATTATTTTCAAAGATAATATATTTATATTCTTCGTAAAATTTTATTATTAGTTTTTAGAAAAAAATAATTTTCTTAAATGCTTGCACAATGATGATGTAATACTTATTTAATTAATAGAAAAATAAAATAAATGATATTAACAATAGGAAAATAAATTTAATCTGAGATAATTAATGTATTATAAAAATTTTATATATGACCTTGATATGATAGTTATATAATTAAATATATTTTAAAATTATATGTGTTCTCTTGATAATATTAAAATCAAAATAATGAATAATTTTTAAAATTGACCTTATGGATATTTTAGAGTAAATAATATTATATTAAATGATACAAAATTTCTAAAAATCATAAATTAAGAAAATTTATTATTATAAGGATAAAAATATCATCCATATTCCATTTATTTTATTATTTTCATTTTATAGTAATTATATTAACACTCAAAGTGCAAAAATAATGTTGTCACTGTAAGAGTTAAAGAGGTTAAATAAGGGTTAAACCAAAATATTAGGGTATAAATATAGTCATAATGTGTCTAATTTTCATTTTATGAGATAATTTGGACTCGTAATTATCTTATATTTTAAATAAATTACTTTGGAGTCATTTGTAACTGAAAATTAATTTATATTAATTTAATATTATGAGAAATACCAAGAATGCACCTCCCCTCTATTTAAAAGGGAACCTCTTCATATCATTTATTCATACCTAAAAACCCATTTTTTTAAAATACCAATAAAATTACCTTAATGTAATCCCTACACACATTTTTTATGTATTGGTTTAGTTAGAACACCAAAAATATAGGGATTAAGTTTTTAATAAAAATTTGTTTTCCATATCAGAGGTATAGTTTTCAGCTACATGTTTTAGTTATATTTCTTCAACCACCTCCTTTAAATCTAATTCAACCATGATAATATAATAACTATATTATTAAAAATATAAATAGATATTATTATTCTTGTTTCATGACCCATATCCATCTCTTATTCCATCAAATGGAGAAATAATTCATCATTCATGAGTACAGAGGACTACCGTCTCACGAAGAAATGTATTCTGTTTTCCATCATCCACTATTAAAAATGGATATAATGATGGAATTAATATTTATATATATTATTTAGGACATAAGTATCATTATTAAATGATAACATTTCATTTAAATTCTTAATTTTCCAAGCATAGAGAAATAAAACATCATTCATGCGTGCGTGTGGACTACGACCTCCAAGAAGCGATGTGATATATTTTTCATCACAACATCAAATGGATGATATATATAAGTATATTTAAATAATTAATATTATATATTTTATATTATTATCATTATGTAAAGATAAATCATTACTTTTATTCCCTCCATAATGATCGTTGAAAAATGGAAATTTGACTCATACGTACGTACAACATACCGTCTCCATGATTTCAATGTAGTTCATTTTTCTAAGCCATATTTAATGGATTAATTTAAAATTAAAATTTATGTATAAAAATTTTAATTATGTCATTTATATTTTTATTTAGATTATTTAATGATGAATATATTAACCAATTTCATCATAACAAAGTTATTTTGGACTTATGTACCAAATATCGTCCAAACATTCGACATGAACTCAAATCATTAAGAAATTGTATATAACATTATATTAAATAAAATTAAGGAATAATGTAAATTAAAAAGTTTCTTAAGCAAGTATAAATTAATCTAACTTTATTATTTAGGATGAAAAATAATGTATGTGATGTGTTTGACCAACTTAAAGTACTTTATATTTAAAAATCACCTTTTAAAGTTCCTCTTTCAATTGTGTAAAAATGTAAAAAATGAATGTTTTTTAACTTATATAGTATGAGTGGATTTAACCAAAATAATTATTCCCTAATTATTTGGAGATTCATTTAAAAAATTACATTGTTATTTTAATATAATTTTTTTACTTTTTTATGTGAACTTGTTTTCTAAATTTTTTTGATTTAATAATTAAAAGGATACATTCTTTAAGAAAATTTTTGTGATGAATGAATTCATGTATTATGGTTATGATATGGTTCATGGAAATTGTTTATGTTGATAGTGGTTTTCATTATAAACAAATTATGGGTGGTAATTTGATAAATTAAGGATGGGTGGTTACGTTATTAACCAATGATGGGTGGTTCCATGATAAACCAAATATGGGTGGTTACATTATAACATCTCATGTATTGGGTATTCTGGAGATGTAAGTTGACCTTATTGGTACTTTTATTCATAATAGTGATATGGAAAATAGTGTCCCATGATACTTATATAACATTTATATTCCTATTAATTAATTTTCCTGGAAATAATTTTATTTTTAAAAAGGTATAATAATGATCTTTTTGATAAAGATGATTCCATTTTGGGGTAAAAGGTATGTTCTAAGAAATTGTTTTTCATGGGTTTTCACGTTTTTCCTTGGACTAATGTTTTCCCTTTTTTTATGTTCCTTACTTTTAGTTTTGTTCTCATAACACATTTTTAAATTTCTTTTTATAGGGTTTAAGGAAGATTAGAGATACATAGGAGGTTATGATGAATTTTTTTAAGATTTATCAAGAAAATAAACCATGGTTTATTTTAAAAAGTTTTGTTTGGTGTAAAAAAATATATTGAGTATAAAATTCCACTTGTAATGTATGAGTTTACAGTGTAATATTTTGTATTCATTCTATAAAACAATTAACATAAAATATACTCACGATTATAATAAATTTAATTATATTTCAAATACACTAGAATATGTAATGTTTTAAGGCTGGTTCCATACAATTCTATATATGCATAATCTTACAAAAACCTATTATGAAAGGTTTAATTAACATCTATTTGATTTTTTTTAACTTTTTTGAATAGAAATTTCAAAAAATAATATAATCATCTCCCAGAGCATGAAATAGGTGAAAAATTATCATAAAAATACACTATTTCAATTCATGAGTACCCTTTCAAAACAAATAATTTTTTATTATATATCACCTCACTATATTTATGGAATTTATTTTTGGAATCCCGATTTTTTTCTAATAATTTTTGTTCTCGATGGTCCTGGTATAAGCTCCCATGTTTAGTACCTCTTAATGAGGTTAAAATATTTATTCATTATGTTGATCTTTATTTCTTACTATAATACTTTTAAAATATTAAAAGTTTTTAAAAGAGATAGAAATTTTTTCTACTATACTATATTCATTCCTATTTCTTAAATATGATTGCTTTTGTCACTTGTATTTTTTATTCAATAGATTTAGTTATTCTACACAATTTTTAAAGATTTTAGAAACTAAAATTTTATCTACCATTGATTCAACTTTTGAGTATTATTATAAATATTCTTTGTTAATTTTTAAATTTTCACACTATTATAAATTTGGGGCATTTTTATGGCTCAAAATCATGTAACTTTCTTAGAAAATATTGAAAACAGGGTATTTTAATAGTTTTCCAGATCATAGCATAAAATTCCATGATAATAGGTGGCCAATTGTCATGGTTTATTGAACATGGAAGTAGTATTTCCTTATTTTATGTTTTTGGAATTAGGTCAATATTATATATATTTTCATCTTTTTAAAAGAATAAATATATTCCTCGACCTACTACCATGATTATTGAATCATCATATTAACTTACAACCAAGCCTAATATCATAGTTTAAAAACAAAAGAAGTAAATTTTCTAAATCCATGGATATTTAATACCATGGTTAAGAATATTAATAAAAAATTAATTAATATTTCCACACTAATAATTTCAGTGGCATGATCTACATCTCAAATTATATTTAGAGTGGATTTCACATATTATACACTTAATACCAAAGTTTCCTTAATCTATCAAAAATAAAAAATAATATAGTAATAAAAAAATTTAACAATTATACAATTATAACTCACAATAATTCACTAAAACATCAATTTAAGCATGTTTCAATTAGAAATATAAAAATTCATAACACTAAATTAAAAATCTATAACAAAAGAGATCGATAAAAAATCTATCGACCCTAAAAACTAACAACATAGTTATATTTTCAAATAGAAAATTAAAAAGGGAAGATACATGGTAAGAAAAATACATACGGTTTAAATTTATAATGATATATATATATAAAAATATAAATCCATTACCACTTTGAGATGCCTCAGAATTGTTCTCCCTGATCTAGCTCCAAAAGAAATATTTATAGATTGTATTTGATACCAAATAACACGACCATAAATTAATTATCAAAAAATAAAATTTCATTACACAAAATTTAGTCACCTACTTACCCAAGACCTTTTGGGTTTAGATATTAATGGAATAAATAGAAACATTTGACTAAGAAAACCCATGTATTTCTAGTAAAAGGAGAACTATTTACACTAAATCAAGGATTCATTATTTTAAAATAAGTCTTCAACATCTCCCAAAAAAATATCCACTGAAAATACCCGTCTTAAAATATCATAATTAATATATTTTTTCATAACATGGGGAAAAGGAAAACATAAAAAGGGTGATCTTAGACACTTAAGAAGGGGTAGAATACAATAAAAGATATCATATAATAAACAAGGAATGAAAAAGTAACACTATGTGTAACTGTAATTTTTTTATATTTATTTTATTTTGGGTTATTTTCAAATTTTATGGTTTTAGGTGTTTTTTAATTTTTTTTAATTTTTTTTGGTGTTGGATGGTATATTCTTAGTAATTAGAAATCATGGAGTAACCATGAAATATGTTTCGAGGAGTTGACAGTGAAATCATACATAGTTGGTGCACATTTATTTAAACCATTCAATGTTTCTAAGAGACTATGCAGTTTTTATATTGTGTACAAGTCACTTGTAGAAAAACTATTTATTACATCACAGTTTTCATTTCAGTTATTTATAAACGATGTGAAAATCTAGTAATATTAATTTTTTTACCTAGGTTTTCCATTGATCGATGTGAAAAAGAAAATTTTCACATTGCTTTTCATTAAACCAATGAGAAAAATGGATATTGTCCTCTCTTTCACATTGATTCTATAATTTAACCAATGTAAAAGGTTGATTTTTTTACATTAGTTATAGTATAACTAGAATTAAAGAGTTGCGAATATATAATTTTCATATTAGTTATATTATAACCACTATAAAAAATCTTATAAAAAATTATGAATCAACCAAGGTTTTATTATGAGGTCTTCCATTATCGCAATGAAAGTTTTGTTTCTCTCTTGACCAATCCCTAACTCTCTGTTTTCTTTTATCTCATGGTCAAATATCACATTAAAATCTTAATCAAGACTTAGGTTTCATTGGCCTTATGTTATTCAATGAAGATAGATCTAAATTAATCCTCAAACATTTTAATTTCTCTCTTTTCAATAATTCTTTGGCTTGGAATCTCTAACCAATGATTGTTTGATCAAGTGTTCTTCATTCTCGCCTTACCATTATTATGTATTTAAGTTTTTCAGATTTATGTTGTGTATTTTATTATAGATCTTATCATCTCCAACAATGTCACCTAAAAGTTTGAATATCTTTTAAAATGTTTTAATTAGTTGTTCTGGATTATATTTCTATATGAATTAGTTGTATTGATTCAATATATTTTTCCTTATTATGATTAATTTAAAATTATTTTATAGAATATTTTATGCTAAGAAGTATTATTTATGAGATAAGATTGGTGGATGTTTTGGGTTTATACATTTTCATTCAGGTCAATGAGTTAGGTTTTAAATTAATTAGGTGTTGATATCACAATTGGTTCATTTTAGTTTTGATAAATCTGGCAAATGGTATAGTTGGAAAATTATTTTCCATGTAATTGCACAACACGAGACGAGTTTTGTAATGGGTTTTATAATATATTATTTTAAGAGATGGTACATGTGTATTGTAAAATATTATTATATTTTTTGTTATAATGTATTCGGGTGTTTGAAATTGGCAATTAGTAGCGAAAACTATTTCCATTGGATGATCAAGAGTAAGGGGATCATCAATACTTCTTATTGATGAGAATACCTATGGTGTAAAATTTATTATGGGGTGAGTCAGTATAGGTTAATAAATTTATTGAGATTGAATTCCGTGTATAGAAGTTAATGTGATTTGATAAATGAGACTCATATGATAATTTTGAGACTATGAGCATCTTTTAGAGGTGTTTTTATGCATGGTCATGTGTCTCAATGGTACTCGGGGGTATTGAAAAAATGTTTAATGGGTGATAGATCTACTTTTTAAAGTAGTATAACAACTGGGTACCCTATTAAGGAATACTACATACCAAATTAAGTCCTATGAATCAAGGCTTAATGTGACAATTTTTGTAAAATAAGACTCAATTTATGATTAGATGATATTGTTAATTACACTATAGAAGATTTTTTTTATTTTTATAAATAATTAACTATAAATTAATTTTTCTCATTCTATATATAATTTTATTGATATTGTTTTATGGATATCATTGTATATATTTTTTTAGAAATTTCATAAGGATATATTCATTTATTTTTACTTAAGACATTTTTTAAATGAATTTGTTTTGTAATTCCTTCAACATGAATAGATTTTCTCATCAAAATTTTATATTTTACTTCTATTTTTTACATTATTGGTTTTATATATTTTTATATTTCAATTATAATATCAATATTTTATAAATTACAACCTTTTTTTTATATTTAGTTTTGATATTTTTATATACAATGAATTAAAGATGGATTAATGCACTTTGAATAGTGGATGAATATGAGGAAGGTATTGACACATTTTTGGAATTTTCTAATCAAAATGTTCCGAACAACGACATGTTTTTCTATCCATTCCAAAAAATGTTTAAATTTTAATAATTTGAAATTTATAGAGATAAAATATCATTTAATTTTTCAGGGTTTTAATTCAAGTTATATCCCTTGGTTTTGACATGGTGAAACTGGGAAGAATTTCAGATGTATTGATTATGGTGCTTTGCAAGATAATAAATCTGATAAACTTTATGAAATGATTCATGATATTGTAATAGAGTAAATTGAGAAACAATTGACAATGGAGAATTTATATGGTGATTCCAAAAAACCATTATATCTAGGATGTGTGGAATATACAGTTTTATCGACGGTGTTAAGATTGATAAACCTATAGGTGAAACATGGTTGGAGTGATAAGAGTTTTACAGATCCGCTATAATTATTGAAATACATTCTTTCTAAATACAACGATCTTCTATAATCACATTATAAGAACAATAAAATATTATTCTTTATGGGATTGGGGTATTAGAAAATACATGTCTTCCTGAATGACTTTGTGCTATATTGGAAAGAATACGGATTTATGTTAGAGTGTCCTAAATGTGGGACATCATAGCATATATTGGAAGAAAAATAATAGGCTAATTTATAAGGTTCAGAGACCCGTTCCAAATCATTTTGGTATCTTCTGATAATTACTCATTTAAAATGTATATTTTCTAATTCACATGATGCAAAAAGATTAAAATGACATAATGATGTGATGATATGTGATAGAAAAATATTTTATCCAACTGATTGTCTATAGTGGAAGAAATTTGATCATGAGTTTCCTAAATTAGAAAATGAAGTTATATTTCTCAGACATTGACTACGCATAGATGGAATAAATCCATATAGTATCCTTAGTAGCACACATAGTTAATATCTTGTTTTATTGGTAATTTATACTTATCTCTTGAATTTTTAAAGAAAAATATGTCATGTTGAGCTGAATGATATGTGGAAAAAAATAGCCTGGAAATGATATTGAAGTTTTCTTATCACCATTAATTGATGTTTTGAAACTGTTATTAGAGGAATGTATAAGGGTGTATGATTATTATAAAATGGAATTTTATAAACTTTATTTAATGATTATGTTCATAATAAATAACTTCCCAACATATGGGAATTTATCTGGATATAGTGTTATGGGACATAAAGCTAGTCCAATTTGTGAAAAAAATCATATTGTCAACTACATCATGGGAGAAAAAAAATTATACATGGTTCATTGAAAGCTTTTACCTATGAATCACCCTTATATAAGATTAAAAATTCTCTCAATGGATCACATAAATTTTATATTACTACAAAACCTTTATCCACTGATCAGTATTTTAAGAGGGTGAAAGACATTGATGTCACATTCAGAAAGACACATAAATATGGTTATGATAGATATATTTGGAAGAAATAGTCAATATTTTTTGAGATACCATATTGGATATATCAGGAGGTGAAACATAAAATTGATGTCATGAACATGGAGAATAATATAAATGATAGTTTAATTGAAACACTGTTAGATATTAAATGAAATATTAAAGATGGGTTGAATGCAAGAATGGATTACTCTCAATGGGAATATGTTTGGAGTTGGATCCCACTCTTGATGGAAGGAGAACATTCCTACCGCTGGATTATTATACCTTACGAAAAGGAAGAAAACTATCTTTTTTAAATGCCTTCATGATATCAAAGTGCCACATGGTTTTTCTTCAAATGTATTTTTTTTTATTTAATGGATTTTAAGTTGACAAGTATAAAATATTCTGACTGTCACATCATGATGCAACATCTCCTACTAGTTTCATTATGTGGAATATTTCCCACCTATGTTAGAATTACTATCATGAAGGTGTGTTATTTTTTAATTCAATTTTTAATAAGGATATTGATTCAAATTATTTGAACATTTTGGAGAACTAAGTGGTTTCTATACTTTTTCAATTAAAAATTTATTTTTCTCCATCTTTTTTCGATATCATGTTGTATTTAATGGTTCAATTAGTGTGATAAATAAATTTATACAGACCTATATATCTACAATGGATGTATCCAATTGAAAGGTATATAAAGATATTGAAGGGGTATATTAAGAATCCATATTGACCTAAAGCATCCACTATTGAGATGAATATTTCTGAAGATTTTTTAGAGTTTTGTACAAGCTATTTTTTTGGTGTGGAGAACATCAGTTTTCCTATATTTTTCCCTAAATGATTTAATTATAAGGGAAAGGGGATTCGTGAATTGAAATTCACATTGTTGATAGGTGAACTGTAACACCCAAATGTTTTTTATGAAATTTTTTCTTTAAATAAATTTTTTTCTTCAAGTAGCTTATATATATTGCAATTGGGATTTTAAACAAACCACAAGATTCCATTAGTATAAAATTACCATTATAGCATAGCTGTTAGGTTAACAGGAATAATTATAACTAACTTACGAAAATACATTGTGAATTCTTTGGATATTAATTATTTATGAAAAATATAAATTAGATATTTTTATTTTTGAGTGAATTGATGTTGGTAATTAAATTAAATAGATATACATGTTATATAATTAATAAAATATTTTTTATTCATCCAACAGATATTTTAATCTTAGAGTGTTAATAAACCCTATTTGTTGTATAGAAACCTACTTTTTAGAAAAAGGTAATCTTACGCCTTTTAATCGAGAACCAATTTTAAATTAAGATTATAACACATTAATAATTTTTATATGACAACACAAACATTTTAATTTAAAGTGGAATATAAAAATTTACTTTGTTTGAATTTATAATATTTTCTGATAACATTCATGTTTTGATGAATAGTAAAAACACACTAAATTTTATGTGAAACCAAAATTTTTTATCAAGATAATTTATAAGGTTAAATTATAATATTGAATGGTTTTAAAGTATAAATATAATTTATTTTTATCATTAAACATAATTTATTCCATTATCATTAATTTTACATTGAATTCATATGTAAAAACATTTCAATCTTTTCCAATGTTTTAACGTTTAAAAAACTCGTGCTCTCTTTTGAAAATGGGATTGGTTTAAAATTAATTACTAAAACATATAAGTTTTGAATTATTAAAAAAGAACTCCATATTTGGAATCAGTATTTCCAAATTATATTAATAGGATACTTTTATTTTTGGGAATTAAGAATAGTAACTTTGGTAATTATTTTTATTACTATGGTTAAAGGTAAATAGAGTAGTTAAAGGTAAAAATAATATTATAAAATTACATTAACACCTATAAAAGTCCTACTGGATGAATAAATTAGACCCTTATCATCTATTTTTCTAAATGTAATCACATTATGGCCACTTACCTATGAATATTACATGAATGTAATAAAAACTAATGAATGTGTCCAAATGTCACAATCTCATTTTATATAAGTATAATAATTTTAATATATGGATATATAGAAGATAACATCAACTATAGATAGTATATATAAATCTAAATTAATTACCTACATCATAGAAACTCATTTATAATTTTTATAGATTAAATAATTACCATTAATTATGACACAATAGTGATGTAAAAGTTATTTTATTAATAGAAATATCAAATAAATGGTTTTAAAAATATTAAAATAAATATCACATAAAATAATTAATATTATCCACTTATTTTTTATGTGACTATTACATTTTATTAGTTTATATAATTATTTTGAATTTATCTTCTCTTTTTATTTTTTTAAAGTCAAATAAATAAATAGTGTCAAAATTGACACTATTGATATTTTATAAAAATAAAATTTTATTAAATTTTTTAAAAATCATAAAAATATTTAAAAATTACAAAGTGATAATTATATGATTTAAAATTTCATAAAATATCCATTTATGGTCAATTAATACAATATAAGTAAATATTTATAACCATTAAATATTTACAATGTTATTACCACAATTAAAATTAAGTTGAAAAACTATGTGTAAATTAAAAATATATGGTTTAAATTGAAAATATAAATTGTAAAAAATTTATTGGTTGATGATATTATAACCCTATATCATCTCATATTTGATATTGAGACATTTTGGTGATTTTTGTGTAGGGTTTGATTTTATTATATATTATTATTTACGGAGTTTCCAAAAGTGACCCTCACCTAAATTATAAAAGGGAACCTCCTCCCTCACCTATTCACTTAATTTCAATCTTTCAATATCAGCCATAACCTGAAATTTTTCATTTTCAAATTCCCTATTTTCATTTTAGAGGTTCTGGTGATATTCAAATATCAACTCTAGTGCTCTAAGAAGAGATTTAAAGGAAGCATGTCGAGGAAGATATAATCTCTTCTACTGATTCATTCAAACTTATTTATTCTTATAATTCCTCTTAATTAGTTATTTAATTTTAAAGTAATAACCTAATTATCACTCAAACACATATATTCTTTTATAAATATTAAACAACCACATTCCACCTTCTACCCATCCTATGAAAAATTAAATCACCACCCGGGCGTACGTACAACTCATCATTTTCACACCATGGGGTAATTCATTTTTCACCACCAACTTACATGGATGGGTATAATTATGGAATTATTAAATATATATATTATTAATATAAAATTATTTTATTCTGATATAGTATACACCATCCACTTCAATACAATTCAACAATTATGGGAACGATTTTGCCGCTCGTGCGTATATACAACTTACCGTCTCCATGGTGTGATGTGATTCGTTCTACATAATCATAATTCATGAATTATTATATATATAAATTTAATGAATAAATATGATATATATTATAATAATCCCATTATTAAAATTATATAACTATAATAAAAAAATCTGAAAAAGAACTTATCCGACAAAACATGCATAAGAACATAAATCAGTTAATACCTGAATAACGAGTAATAATGAAATATTACTAAAAAACGGATGAAAATATGACCATAAATGTTACCATAAAAATATTGTGTTTATGGAATAAATTAGTAACATTATTTAAATCATTATATAGGATGTTATGATACATACAAATAATATCATACCTAAGTTGAGGAATAACTTTGAAAATATCGTTTTTATCCGAGATTGTTTATTCGTAAGTATTTATTGGGTGTATATTTATCATCCACGTAAATGTTTCTTAAATATTTATTTAAAAATATAATTTATATCCCCATATAATTTTACCCATTGGTGAATTTTTACCAAACAGTATGAATGGAATATTTTTTCATTTTTGTTATGAGGCACTTTTGACTTTTTTGGAAAAAGCACGAGAAGAATGTTTTTTTAACTTGTACAAAATGAATTTTTTTTATGATTTTAGAAATCATTATTTACTTGAAGCTTCCCCTACAATATTACAAGTTTATTTTCAAAAAAAATTATTTCTTCTAAAATTTTGTGTCATTTTCGAGAAGGAAAACATTTTTTAAGAAGAAAGGATATTTTCCTCATGAATCAATTTCATGTGTTTTCTCAAAACTAATTTCCATCTCAGATGACACTATTTAAATAGGGTTATCTTTCTAAAAATGTTATTAATATTATTTTATTGTGTTACTTATGTAATTTTATTTAGGAAATACATTTTTTTATATCAATTTTGGTGGAATGATGTTTAAGAAACCCATTTGATTTCAAAGGTTATGCTATAGTGAATGTTTTTATGTTTTTGTGGAATAGGTAAGAATGGTTTAATTATGAGATGGGTGAGACCTATATATCCCTCCAATTAATTTGGTAAAGATTCATATCTCATTAGATATACATTATTGGAATGATAAGTAAATCCTCTTCAGTAATATAGGGCTGGAACGAGGAGTGAACTCTGTTTAGTAATGGACTTTTTTCGCTATGATGGTCTCGAAAATGAGCCTTTACTAATATTAAATGATTTTATTTTATTATGTGTTTATTATACTAAAGTTGATGTCTTATGTTTTTATTATTGGTATTACATTTCACTCTTATGATTTATCCCATCACATGATATTGTGATATTTTATATAAAGGATAAGATTTTATAATGTTATGTTCTTATGATTATGATATGGTTGATATTTCTCTTGTTTACCCTTACCAATAATTTAAGATTAACCTTTCATATGTTTATTTTCCACAGGTTATGAAGAAGGGTATTAATTAATATATGTCAAAAAGGAGTCCAGTTATGAATAAATAAGCGGGAGATAATGTGGATGTTTTATTAACCAGTTGTTTATGTTTCCCAGTTTTTAATGACACTAAACCTATACAGTTCTGAGGTGATTTTTTTATGTAATGTAATAAATATTATTCAATTTTAAAGTAATATCTATATGTAAAGTATGGGCCATTATAGTTGTTATCAATGAAAAGGATAGTTAAACTTTGGAAACTTGGATGAGAAAGCCTTAATAAGAACCCTAAAGATATGTATATTTATAGGATACAATCCTAGTGTTTTAGAAATGACCATGAATAACCTTGGATAAAACCTAAAGTGTCCTAAAGTGAAATTTTATTCTTTATTATGTGGTGTTTCTGTTATGATTAGTTTTTCTCACACTATGATTCTTGTTTTTAGTCCATGGATAGAACCTGAAGAAACTACATTAATGCTAAATGTGATGGGAAATGCAATGATTGTCCCAATGAGAAACAAAATGTTATTTTAGTAGGAGTGAAAAATCTTGTAGACATGATTAAACAACTTTATCAAGCTATGAATCATGTAGGTATTCCAAATAAGAAAAGTAGGTAGAAACATTCTATTGAATCCTTCATGAGGTAGTAACCACCTTCATTCAGTTGCTCTTCTATTACATTAGTGGCTAAACAATGGATCAATACCACTGAAAATATATTTTTAGTTCTAAAATATTCTGAACATGATTAATTCATTTTAGTAGTATATCATTTGAAAGGTGAAGCTAATCAATAGTGGAATCTTATCAATAATACATGGAAAAGAGATGAAATTGAGTCCATGGAATGGGATGAGTTCAAGAACTTATTTTTCAACAAGTACATTTCTCATATTCTTTGAACAAAGATAGAGAAGGACTTACTTGAACTTAATAAAAAGGATTATGAATCCATTGGTACCTATAAATACAATTTTACAAGAATTTCAAGGTATGATTCTAGAATTATAATCCAACCTAAGAGTAAAATTGATTGATTCTTTAGTGGCTTAAAACCAAGCCTCTGAATGGGCATTATCCATAAGGGTATTCAATATCTATGAGAAAATTGTTCGATGTGAACTCCATGTTGAGATAGAGATTGTATTAACCCATTAGTCATATGGGTTTGATAAAAAGAGAAAAATTGAATTCAAAAGAAAATATAAAGACCAAAATAAAAATAATATAAGTTTCCCCTTTATGATAAAAGTGTGGAAAGAAACATGGAAGGAATTTTCTTAAAGGGACTAACAAATGTTTTAAGTGTGGAAAATAAGGATATTGGCTAGTTGAATTCCAAAGTGATGGGAAAAAGATGTCTAATGATGCAAACAAAGAAAAGGCTACACAGAATGCACCTACTACACTTAAATGTTACAAGTGAAAGGAATTAGATCATTATGAAAATCAATGCCCTAATCCAAGGGTTATTGACAATGATTTACATAAAAAACTCTTAAGGACATAGATAAAGGAAAGTAACATGCAATCACTATCGGCGATGTGGAGTACGATAATGATGTGTTGAATGGTACACTTACCACCCACTCTAAAGTAGTAAATTATTTATTTGATTCTGGGTCCACCCACTCTTTTATTTCTAAAGAATTTTCTAAGGTTATCACCGTATTACCTCAACAATTAGATGTTGAGTTATCTTTGACAAATCTTAATGACACAATAGTCGCATCAAAAGTTTATAATTATTATCTGGTTGAAGTTTGTGGTAAAGTTCTTCCTTCAAATCTGATGATCTATTCTATAGTGTAATTTGATGTGATTCTTGGCATGGATTGACTTTCTCTATATGGATCTTATATTAATTTCCAAGGAAGAGAAGTCACATTTCATTTTCCAGATCAATCTATGATCATCTATCGATGCAAGGATGAATATAAACTTATTATAGAAATTTAATCCATATTATGGGTCTTGATTCATATAAATTAAAGTTATTTATCTCAGATGTTTGTGGATAAACTCACAATTAAGAATACACCCATTGTACGAGATTTTGATAATGTGTTTTCAAAGGAATTTCTAGGTATTCCACCAAATCGTGACGTTGAGTTTTCAATAGAACACATACCGGGTGCTATGCCTATTTTAAAGACAACTTATAGAGTGGACCCAATTGAGTTATAGGAATTGAAGAATCAAATCCAATAGAATCTTGATAAAGGATTCATATTCCTTAGTGCATCACCTTGGGGAGAACCTATTCTGTTTGTTAAGAAGAAAGGTAGATCAATGAGAGTATTCGTTAATTATAGAGAACTTAACAAGATCAATATCAAGAAAAAATATCCTATTCCCTGCATTGATGACTTATTTGACCAACTACGCGAAGTTCAATACTCTTCCAAGATTTATCTTCATTTAGGATATCATCAATTAAGGGTCAAAAAGGAGGATATAGAAAAGATAACATTCTATACAATCTATGAACACTATAAATTTATAGTGATGCCTTTTGGTCTTACTAATTCCCCTAATATCTTGATGGATCTAATGAATATAGTATTTTTATACTATATTGATCATTTTTTTGTAGTTTTTATAGATGGTATTCTTGTCTATTCAAGTAGTAAAGAAGAACATGAAGATCACATGAGAACTATATTGAAGACCTTGAGAAAGGAGAATATTTATGTGAAATTTTCCAAGTGTGAATTTTGGCTTTATAAAGTTTCATTTTTAGGTCACATAATCTCAAGAGAGGGGATATCCATGGATCTAGAAAAAACTGAGGTTATTGACAGATAGTCGAGACCAAAAATGATAAATGAGATATGAAGTGTTCTTGGTTTGGCTGGATATTATCGATGTTTTGTGAAAGATTTTTCATGATTGTCTAATCCACTCACCAAGTTGACTCTGAAAGGAGTTAAGTTTTTTTAGACAAAGGAATGTGAAGATAATTTCAAAGAGATAAATAGAAGGTTAACTAATGCACTTGTTCTCACACTACCTTATAGTGGAGAAAGGTTTGTGATATACAGTCATGCAGTCAAGAAGGGTCTAGGATTTTTTCTCATAAAAAATGATATGGTGAAACCTTATGCCTCACAACAGTAGAAAATTCATGAGCAAAATTACCCAACTAATGATTTAGAGTTAGTTGCAGTAATATTTGAATTAAAGATATAGAGGCACTATCTTTATGGTGAAAGCTGTGATATTTATACTGATTATAAAAGTTTAAAGTATATTTAAAAAAAGGAGATGAATATGCACCAAATAAGATTGTAAGAGTTAATTAAAGATTATGACTACACAATATATTACTGCCTTGGGAAATAGAACAAGGTGCCAGATGCTTTAAGTTGAAAAGACCATGCTAGATTATCCATGATGAGGATCACTAAAGAACCAATACTTATGGATTTTCAAAGGATAGATCTGGATATTTTAATGGAAGGGGATAAATATTATTTTTCTCAAATGAATGTTCAAAGTAAAAATTAAAGAGCCGCAAAAGGAATATATAGAGTTACAAAAGAAGGTGATAAATTTTCCTGAATTCAACCTTGATTTTGATAAAATAATAAGGTTCATGAACTGGGTTTGTATTCCACCCATACTAGAATTAAAGAAGGAGCTATTGGATAAGTCTCATATTTCATCATTATCTATTCAAACTGGAAGCACAAATATGTATAGGGACATGGAAGAGTAGTTCTTGTGGTATGGCATGAAAAGAGATGTATCTTAATATGTCTATCGATGCTTGGTTTGTCAGAAAGTTAAGGATGAGAGATATAAGTCTAAGGGGATGTTACAACCATTACCTATACTAGAATATAAATGGGAAAACATCACTATAGACTTTTTCATCGAACCTTCCAAAACATCAAAAGGCAATAATGTTATCTGGGTTATATTTGATCACCTTATAAAGTTGGGACACTTCATTGCTATTAGAGAGTATTTCTCTCTTGATCATCTTACCATGATATATGTAAAAGAAGTGGAAAGATTTCATGGAGTACCACTTTCAATTATATCTAATTGGGATTCGAGGTTTACCTAAATGTTATGGAAAGGTCTTTAGCATGCATTGGATATAGAGTTAAGTTTCAGTATTGCGTATCATCCCTAGATAGACGGTCAGTTGAGAGAAAAATTTGAACTCTAAATGACATGTTGAGAGCTTTCTCTATAGATTTCAAAGGTGGTTGGGATCAACACCTACCATTGGTGTAATTTTCTTACAATAATATCTTTTAATTCAGTATTTAGAAGGCTCCTTATGAAGCCCTCTACTGAAATAAGTGCAGAAATCCAACTTTCTGCCATGAATTTGGGGGAAGAAAGCTATTAGGACCTAATCTTGTTGATGAAATGGAAGAAAAAATCAGATCTATTCAACAACACATATGAGTATCCCAGAGTTGACAAAAACTTTATACTGACAACCAAAGATATGAACTAGAGTTTAAAGTGGGTGACAAGGTGTTTCTACCAATATATCCATGGAAGAGATTAATGAGATTTAGAAATAAGGGAAAGCTAAGCCCTAGGTATATCAGTTCTTTTGAAATTATAGATTATGTTGGGAAGGTAGCTTACTGATTGGATTCTCCACATAATCTCTCACAAGTTCATCAAGTGTTCAATGTATCTATCCCAATAATGTATATATCTAATCCTTCACATGTACGAAGCTTATAAGTCATACTGCTAGAGCAAGATCATTCTTATTAAGAACAACCGATAGAGATTCTGGAATGTAGCGAAAAAGTTCTACAAAACAAGACCAATCGCTTGGTTAAAGTTTTATGGAGGAACCACTGATTTGCGGAATCTACATGAGAAATTGAGGATATGATGAGGGAGAGGTATCATCATCTATTTATTTCTATGTGATGAATTTCAAGGGCAAAATTCAATTTAAGTGGGGTAGAACGTAACACCTAGATGTTTTTTTATGAAAAATGTTCTTTAAATAATTTTTACTCTTCAAGTGGATTTTGTTTCATATAATAATGAGTTTAAATGAACCTAAAGATGACCTTAGTATGAAATTACCATTATATCATTACCATTAGGTTAGCGGAAATAATTATAACTAACTTATGAAAATGCATTGTGAATTCTTTGGTAATCAATTATTTATGAAAAATATAAATTAGATATTTTTATTTTTTAGTAAATTAATATTGGTAATAAAATTAATTTTTTATATATGTTATATAATTAATCAAATATTTTTTATCAATCCGATGGATATTTTAATCATAGGGTGTGAATAAACCTTATTTGTTGTATAAAAATCTACTTTTTTAAAAAGGGTAATCTTAAAACTTTGAATGGAGAACCCCTTTTAAATTAATATTATGACACATTAATAATTTTTATATTACAATATAAACATTTTATTTTTAATTGGGATATAAAAATTTAATTTTGTTGAATTTATGATATTTTCTGATAACATTGATGTTTTGATGAATAGTAAAAACATACTAAATTTTAAGTGAAAATAACTTTTTTCATCGAGATAATTTATATGGTTAAATTATAATATTTATTGGTTTTAAAGTTAAATAGAATATATTATTATCATTAAATATAATTTATGTCATTAGAATTAATTTTACATTGAATTCATATGTAAATAACATTTCAATATTTTGCAATGTTTTAACTTTTAAAAAAATCATTCTCTCATTTTGACAACGGGATTGATTTCAAATTAATTATTGGAACTTATATGTTTTTAATTTTTAAAAATAGACTCCATATTTTTAATAAGAAGGTCCAAATTATGTTAATAGACTACTTTTTTTGGGCATTATGAATAGTAAATTTGGTAATTATTTTTATTACCATGGTTAAAGGTAAATCCAGTAATTAAAGGTAAAAATATTATTATAAAATTACCTTAACACCTATGAAAATCCTATTGGATGACTAAATTATACCCTTATCATCTATTGTTATAAATTTAATCACTTTATGGCAACTTAACTTTGAATATGACATGAATGTCATAAAAACTGATGAATGTGAAAAAATTTCACAATATCATTTTATATAAGTATATTAATTTTAATATATGGATAACTGGAAGATAATATCGATTATATATAGTATACAGAAATATAAATAAATTAAATACATTAGAGAAATTTATTTTTAATTTTTGGAGATTAAATAATTATCGTTAACGATGACACAATAGTGATGTAAAAATTATTTTATTAATAGAAATATCAAATAAATGGTTTCAAAAATATTAAAATAAATATCATATAAACTAATTAATGTGATCTAAATTTTTTTAATGGAAAATGACATGTTATAAGTTTATTAAATGTTTTTTTTCCAATTTATCTTCTTTGTGGATCTTTTTAAAGTCAAATAAATGAATAGTGTCAAAATTGACACTATTGATATTTTATAAAAATAATATTTTATTAAATTATTTAAAAATCATGAAAATATTTAAAAATTACAAAGTGATAATTATAATATCTAAAATATCATAAAATATCTATTTATGGTCAATTAATTCCATATAATTAAATATTTATAACTATTAAATATTTAGGATGTTATTACTAGAGTTAAAATTAAATAGAACAACTAAGTGTCAATTAAAAAGATATGGTCTAAAATGAAAAAATAACCTGTAATTTTTTTTGGTTGATGAGTTTACAACCCTATATCATCTCATATTCTAAATTGGGACATTTTGGAGTTTTTTTGGGTAGGTTTTGATTTTATTATAAAATTTTATTTATGGAGTTTCCAAAAGTGCCCCTCACCTCAATTATAAAAGGGAACCTCCTCCATCAACTATTCACTTCATTTTTAGATTTCAAGCTCATCCATTCTCTACCATTTTCCTTCTAAAATTCACTATTTTCATTCTATAGGTTTTGGTAATCTTCAAAGACAAACTATAGTGCTATAAGAAGAGATTTCGAGGAAGCACGTTGAGGAAGAGGTAATCTCCTATACCGATTCTTTCAAAATTATTTTTTCTTATACTTCCTCTTCATTAGTTATTTTATTATAAATTAATAACATCAGTATAAATCATACAATTATACATTATTATAAATATGAAACAAACATATCCCACCTTCTACCCATCCTATGAAAAATGAAATCACCATTTATGTGTATGTACGACTTATCGTACCCACATCATGGTATAATCCATTTTTCACCACCACCTTACACAGATAGGTATATTGATGAAATTAATATATATATATATATATATGATTAATATAATAAGATTTTTATTATGAGATACTATACACCATACACTTCTATACCATTCAACAATTTTGGGAACGAATTGTCGCTCGTGCGTACGTATGACTTACCCTCTCCATAGTGCGATGTGATTCGTTCTACATAATCTTCATTAAAGCATTATTATATAAATGAATTGAATGAATAAATATGATATATATTATAATAATACCACTCTTTAAATGATATTACTATAACTTAAAAATATTAATATGAACTTATCCAACAAAACATGTATAAGAACACAAAACAGTTAATACCCAAATAATGAGTAACAATGAAATATTACTAACAAATAGATGAAGATATGATCCTAAATGTTATCATAAAAATGATTATGATTCTGGAAAAAATCAGTAACATTATTTAAATAATTATATATGAGGTTTGGATATATATGAATCATATCAGACCTAAAGTATGAGATAATTTTAAAAATCTCATTTTTATCCAAGTTTGTTTAATTGTAAATATTTACTGGGGGTATATTTATCATCCACATCCATGTTTCCTAAATATTTATTTCAAAATATTATTTATATCCTTATAAAATTTTACCCATTGGTTAATTTTTACTAAACGGTATAAATGGAATATTTTTTTTGTTTTTAGTATGAGGTACTTTTGACTTTTCTAGCACAAGTATGAGAAGAATGTTTTTTCTAAATTGTATGACATGAATGAAGTTTTACATTTTCACAATTCCTTATTTCATTGAAACTTCCCCTATAATCTTATATGGTTATTTTCACATAAAATAATTTCTTCTAAAATTTTGTGATATTTTAAGGAATGAAAATGTTTTTCAAGATGAAAGGAAATTTTCCTTAGAAATTAATTTTAAGTGTTTTTTAAAAATTACTTTCCATCTAAGATGACACTATTTAAATAGGGTTATATTTATAACCATTTTATTACTATTATTTTATTGTTTTTATTAAAGGATGTTATTTAAGAAATCCATATTTTTTATATCAATTATTATGTAATTACTTTTAAGAAACCCATTTGATTTCATGGGTTATGCCTCGGTGAATGTTTTTATGTTTTTGTGAACACATAAGAATGATTTCATTATGAGATGGGTGGGACATATATCTCCCTCCAATGAATTGGGTAAAGATTCATATATCATGAGACAGACATGACTGGAAGGACAAGTAAATCTAGTTCAATGATACAGGGCTACAAAAGGAGTGAACTCGGTTTAGTAATGGACTTTGTCCGCTATGATGGTCTCGACAATGAGCCTAGAATAATATGAAATTATTTTCTATGATTATGTATATATGCCACAAAACATGATTTCTTAATTTATGACTATTAGGATTACATTTTACTATTATGATTTATCCCATGAAATGATATTATGATCTTTTATAGGAAAGATAAGATTTTCAAATGTTATGTTCTTATGATTATGATATTATAGATATTTCCCTTGTTTATCCTTAATGAGAATTTGAGCTCACCCTTTCATTTGTTTCTTTTCCCCATGTCATAAATAAGGGTATTAAGTAATATATATTAAAAAGGATTCTAGTTATAAATAAATAAGTGGGAGACAATGTGGATGTTTTATGAATCGGTTGTTTGTGTTTCCTAGTTTCTAAAGACAGTAAACTTATATGGTCCTAGCTTGATTTTGTTATGTTATGTAATAAATATTTTTCAATGTTGAATTAATATCTATTTATAATGAATAAGATGTTATATGAATAGATAAATAAGGTAAAATTATACATCTTGAATAAAAAATATAATGCTCAACCATATATAAAAGTACACATTAATGATTTTAAACAATGTTATCCAAAGAAGAATGATATGGGAATTTTTAATGAGCATAATTTTTTCCATGTTTTAATGAGACCATGTGACTAGATGCATCAGAAACATTGATTTGGTTAGGGGGAAGTCCAAATCAAAATTTTATAACATGGTATGGGTATGAAATTAATGGATATACATTTCATACAAAATATTGGGACAACAGAAGTGCAGTTCAGAATAGTAGTGTGTCGGTGTTCATAGAAGCAATGTATTTTTTCAGTGTCAAAGAAAAAAACCCATTCTCTATATCAACCATATATTATGAATTCATTGAAGAAATATGGGAGGTTGATTACATTAAATTTAAAGTTCCAATGTTTTAGTATAAATACATTATCATTAATAATAGTGTCCAACAATATGAATTTGGAATAAAACTTATTAATTTGAATAAATTAGAATACACAAATGATCCTTTTATCATGGAATCACATAATATTTTTTCTATGTTCTTGATCAATATGATATGCAATGGTCTATTTTTTTTATAAGGAAAATAACAGAAGTTGGTGATGATAAACTTGATGAAGATGCTGATTTATGAAAGGTACCTAAATCCATGGAACGATAAAAAAATAATATTTATCTACATGTTGAAGACATGGTTTGTGCCATACAGAATGATCATGATGAAGGAATTTGGGAAAAAAATCTTTATTACATTCCTAATATTACGGGTAACATATGTTTATTTATGGGCTAATTTTTAAATTTTCATAAGATAGATTTTTTAATTTGATATTCTTTACTAAAACACATATTATAACTAATAAGTTAAATTGTTTGTTTATATTTGTTTAGTTTTTTCTTATTTTCCATGTTTACTATTAAGTTAATTATCGATTAATTGATTTCATTGAAAACCAATTATTTTAAATTTTATTTTTTAAATAAAAAATATTGTATAAGAGTATATTATAAAATAATTATTTTATTTGCAGAAATTATTTATCATGTTCGAAATTTTTTACAATGTCATTTCATCTCTCATTAATATTGCTTAGTTTTCATTCAAGTATGTCATTTCACCTCTCATTAATTTTGTTAGCATTTTAGTTAACTATAAAAAATCTGAACAAAAATGTGTTTCGTTTAGTTTAATTTTTTTTCTTTGGTAGTTGTTAATTTTTTATTTACATTTGTATAAAACTATTGGATTTGTATAATTTTTTACTAATTGATGTTTCTTTGATTGGTAGTATAATGATAGATCAATCCTCTAATACACTATATATTTCTTGAGATGATAATACTCATACCTCTAGGGAGGAACTTACACATGCTGCTATTGATGAGCCTCCTCATCCTTCTTTACATGAGACATATACTACTAGAAGTGAAAAAAGAGTTTGAGGGTTGGTAAACATGGCACCACACATTACCAAAACTATTAGTTTCTTGTATCTAAGAATAGAGGACACCAATAGACATTAATGATAATTATATTCCAAAAGGTCCAAATTCAAAACAATTCAATAATATTTTATCAGTATAGGCTAAAAGTAAATTTAGTATTTTGTTTAATGATTGGTGAAGTATTAATAAAATACCAATATCACTATTGTGGTAGACTGTTTTAGTGAGTTTATTTGTCATAAATTTACTTATCCTCAAATTTTTATATTAATATATATTTCTCCCATTATTATCATATGACATATGATATAACTAGCACTGGAGGATTTAGGAGTAAATTTTTATCATTTCTTGCTAGAAGATGGAGGGATTTTAAATCATCTCTCACATCATAGTTCATTTTTTTGGAAAAGGCAGTATGAAAATCCATGTGATATATATCCATTTATAGATGAAGATACATGGAAACAATTTTCTGAAATTAGATAATGAGATTAGTTTTTAGTATGTGAAATGTTTATGTTTTATAAGATTTTTTAGTATTAATGACCATGTTAATGATTTTCTTATTCTAAATTATTAAGTTACAATAATCAATGAGATATCATTAGGAAATTCAATCTAGAAATGTATACACTCATACGTTATATCAGGGAGGGTATATGTTATTAGAAGAACACATAATATAAGAAAAAATTAAAAATATAAGATCCAAGACATCAGGATCTACATAGGTTTCCCCTCCTTTCCCCCGCTAAACATGAAAAATAGAAGAGGTCTCAGATGAGAAAAAACAACAATATCTTACAGAAGTTTCTAGAGTTGTAGATGATAATATTTTAAGATGTTTATTTATTTATTGAAGTTAAATAAACTCTTTATAAATTTTTAATCATTATATATTTTTGAAAATATTCCATACAATATTCTCTTAAGGAGTGGGCCACACATGGGATCTTTATTACTAAGGGTATACAGAATATTTTAGACACAACATTGCGAATGCCCGAACACCTAGGTACTATACGAGGATACATGGTAGGTGTATTAGTAAGAAAATTGTTTGCACATTCAGAAGCTTCTTGAATGGAGAATGATTATAAAAAATAGAATCTTTTGAAGACAAAGTTTAGGATATTCAAATGATGATGGAGGACATGATCAGAGATTCGTTACATGTGATGTTTGTAAACATGCAAGGAATGTTTCATCCTAAAAATTTGAATCCTCCTCATCTTCCAGAATATCCCACTCTTCCTCATTATCCTACTCACACATCTATGTTCATAGACCCCACCCCTTCTTATCCCACCCCAACACCCCCTCCTCCATAGCTTCTATGTTACTGTGAGTTATATGTTGATGATCTTAATAATATTATTTCATATGGGATAATATATTATATCATCGATACCATTCATCATCGCTAGATCGAGATAGAGAATCATAAGATAATTGTATAGGATATTATAGATATATCAGAAAAAATACCATTTCCTACAGATGAGGTGATTACAGTTGAAAAAATTATGAGTCATTTTTAGTTTGGACATCTAGAATACCTTGACATATTACCATAGATTTATGTATATATATTATATTATATTATATTTTATTTATTATATTTGTTTTATCATTTTAAATGTTATATATTTCTATAATTTTTTATAGTAATACTTTAAAGGTAAAGAAATACTATATAGACAACAAAAAATTCAATATGTCATGACTTTAGATATAGATTCTACTAGTCTTTATTGATTATCAATATACTCAAATATGTTATTGATAATATATTAGATTCCAATTGATGCCGCTATTTGTTGTCATGAAATGACTATAGGTATTTTAAAAATGATATCATGGATCTTGAATCTATAGATCAATTGGGCATCAACATGATGTGAATTTTTTCCTTGTAAGTTGATTAATATTTTTTTTTTCAATCTTTGAATTTCTCAAACATTTATAATTATTTTTTCTTTGTATTAGGTATCTATATGAAATTTTTATAGATCATGAAAAAAAGATTTATATGTATTTATTGAGCCAAAATTTATTTCTCCTATATCTTTGACAATGATTGATGTTGAAATAGTGGTTTATATAGCTAATTTGTTTTGGAAGAATGCCATAATTTAGTGTTGGATGTTCCCATATGTTGAAAAATATGATATATTTTTCTCAAAAAGAGTTATATATAATTTAAAATATTAACAAATCATATCAAATTTTATTTTATATCTGTATTCACTTGATTTTGGGTGTTTTCTGTCCAAGAGAGAAGAAATTGTATGTGATATTCTCTATCTATAGTGAAGTGAGAGAAAATTTTAAGAATGCATTGAACACATAATTTTTGTTATTTTAATAATTTTTTATATTATAATGAATAAAATTTATTATATTCATATTATTATTAAATAGGGAATGGAATTTACTTAGAGACATGACAAGAAAGAAGAGTGATAAGATCAAATTTGTAAAAGCTAAGGTTAATTTTCCTTTTATAATTACAAAATGTTGGATATATTAATTGAAAATGTTTTTTTGAATTAAAATATCTTTTAAATAGTTTCATAATAAAAAAGGTGGAACTAAATGTTGATATTATGTTTTAAGATTCATGTATGAAATAATTTCAATTGGGAATGTTACAATATTTTAAAAGGTTAGATTTCTTAATAAATATTTATGTATTGTTCAATATTTTTTATTTAAAATTCAAGTCAAATTATTTATATATTTTTTTTAGCTTTCTAATGATGAAAGGTAAAATAATTTAGAGGAGTTGAGACATTTACCAATTTAATGGGAAAATCATTTTATAGGTTTTATTGATTTTTAGTTTATTTAAAAGTTCAATTGTATGGGTCTTTAACTGGTTTTTCTACTGCCTTTTTCTGCTACCTTTTCTGTTACCTTTTCTCATATTCTCTAGATTATACTATGGTAGAGGATGAATCAATTTACATTTTTTTTAAATTTTGTTTTCACATCGATTATTGGATAACCGATGAGAGAAAAAATTTTCCACATCGATTATTGAATAAACTATTTGAAAAACCAATCGCATATATTATTTTATAACATTTTTAGTTCACCGACATGAATATTTTTACTATGTTCCCTCTAATAACTTATATTAATAAACAATGTTAAAAATCATAAAAAACCAATGTGAAAAACTGTTCATGCACTAGTGAGTCATTTACAAGGTCGGTGTCTGGTTAATGGAAATTGTGCTTCCAAACTATGAAAATAACTCATAAAAATGGGATTAACCCTAGTGGCTTCTTAAAAATTGATGTATAATTTTTAAAATCACGATTCCAAATCATCTGGACTAAATAGTTTTTAAAAATTTGAATTTACATCTTTTCCCTATCATTTTTAGGGGTTTTTAGCTTCCTTTCCTATCCCACTTTCATGGATGACCATAGGGAGCTCAAAGGGGGGGGGGGGTCTATAATTATATATACCTTTTGTTTTGGAACAATATTCTATTATTTTCAATGGTTATTCAAGGAAATATTCCCTCTTTATCTTCTTCTTTCCTTTTCCATATATTTCCCTTAGTTCACCCTTTCTCCTAGAACATTAAATTATAAAATAGGCTTGGGTTTTGGTTCTGGGTGGTCTTAACCTAGGGTTTTTTATATTTAGGACTCATAGATAATGATTCCATTCTTGTTTAATTATTATCCATGGTAAGAGACATATTACATATTGATTTAAATTATATTTATATAGGTTTATATATTTCTACCTTTATTATATATTTTATGGAATTATTTAGTGATAGAAATTAATTTAAAATTAAAATTTTGCTATATATGATACTTTGGATAAAAATATAAATTATTTTGATAGATATTATGGCTTGGAATATAATGGTATTCTTGTGGACTTTATGTTTCTTTTTTAAAATAGATTTTTTCATGTGCCAAGCATATTTCAAAATCTGTGTGGTCCCTATTGAACGTTTTTAAAGTAAAAACATAGTCTTCGGGCCTTATTTTAGATATTTTTTTTTCATGATGTTGAATAATTCCTTTTTACTTCAATATGGTGTGTAATATAGTGTTTTAAAAATTATTTTAAATTATGAGGTTTTAAAGAAAATATAAGTACTTGATATTATTAGTTGGATTTCCTATGAAGGCCCATTTGACACTCCAAAAATTAAATGATTTTTTACTGATGTGACACTCATTAATTTTCAGTATGTTTGTTTAACCAAATATGGTCTATTTATTATTTGTGTGATGGGTGTATAATAGGAAAAGTGGATGTTATATTTGAGGTTTTTTGAGGTGAAGTGTAAAACATTGGTTAGGCTTCATATATGTAAGTACCTTGATTTCTTTCTCACCACTATATTGTTTACTCATGGGAAACCGGGTATCTAGGAGGGTGGTATTTATTCATGTTACCCTAGTTAATACAAATTTTATATGACCCCTTGTAGTTATTTGTCCAAGGGTTGTGGGTGGTGTCATTACGATGAGGTCGGTGTGGGATAATCTGATTGATTATGTTATTTTTTGGGCATAAGAATTTATAAATATTTGTTTGTATTATATATTTATGTTAGGATAATATCACATTAGTACCTATGGTGTATACCTTAATTTCTTTCCTTAATCAATAGTTCAATGTATGTGACTTCTATTTTGATTACTTGTGTCCCCTTATTCTTATGTTTAATGGAACCAACTACATTTTTAATTGTTTCCTTATTATTCCTTGTTCATGGGGTGACCATTGTGTTGTGATTATTTTCAATATGGCTATGTGTGTTTCAAAATGGCTTTCCAAGTGGTTTTTGAAAATTATTTTCAAATTAAGGAAATGTTTAGTTTAAGTTTATGTTTTTATTTAAGGTTTTGAAATCTTTTTAAAAGGTTATTTATTCGATTTTCATATAATAATTGGTTTATATTTTGGTTTTCAATGGTATTATGATTTATTTTTACTCAATTAGGAAATTTTTATTGTTTATAATGTAAAATATATAGGGTTTCCCCCACTATTTTTTTTAAAATGAAAATGGGAAACCAAGTATTTTAATTTTTTCAAACTAGAATATATTAATTTTTAATGAAGGGAATGTTTTATACTTTGTGGTAAGATCCTCATGGGATTATTATCTCCTTCCATGAATAAAAACACCAAATTTTTTGTATGAATAACTTCTGTTTTTATATAGGATTCATGTTATTTTCTCAAATTGTTTACCATTCTCATAGGTGAAATATAAAGAGTGAGGATGTGTAAGGTAACCGTGGTATGCACGGAAGTGACCCACAATATAGTTATTTGGGTATTCTTTTATTTTTGGATATTTGATGAATCAAAATAAATGACCTTTCTTTTATTTTATGGTATTGTGAATCATTTTGGATGGTGTATATTTATATGAATGAGATGGATTGGCTTTATTGATTATGATTTTTTTTTATTTTTTTTATTTCTGATCTATTTATTTATGTCACATGGATGCACAATGTATAGAATGTGTATGATGTACCTTCTATAAGGCCCCATCCTTAAACATTACATAATCTTGAGTTAGTTCAAGAATTCACTTTTAGGAAATTTTCAGGTTTATAGCTTTTGATTATTAGGCCATAAATATTACATAACAAATACATAGAAATAAAAATTGGACACTTCCAACAAAATCTATTTCTTCTATAACATAATTTTTAAAAAAAAAAATAAAAATGAGTTGTTTTCATGTTTAATCATAAAAAAATTCCTTGATTTCATACTTGATTCTATTCTCCCTTAAATCCTGTAAAAACATTAAAAAAATTAGGATGAGAACAAAAAGCTCAGTAAGGGATATAAAAATAAAGAAAAAACATTAGTCTAGTTAAAACATGATAACCCATTCAATTTTATTTTAGTGGATGAAAGAAAACATTTTCCCATGAATAATACTCATACTTTTTTCTCAACTAAAAACACTAAAAACAATATAATGAAATTAAAAATTCTTTAGGTGAATTATAGAATAATATAAATAAAACCCTTTCAGTGATCTTACAATTTGAATAAAAATATTATTGACTTATAAATTATAGATCTATAATTGGGATCACCCTTAGTATAAGATATATCAGGCTCACCTGTGAGCTATAACGAGGCTCAACCCTTTGTATAAGCTGTGTCAGGATCACCCATGAGCTATAATGGGGATCAAACCTTCATATAAGCTGTGTCGGGCCTACCTATGAGCTATAATATGTCTTAACCTTTCTTATAAGCTATATAGGGCTCACCCATTTCATATAATGCTCATGTACCATTTCATGAATAAAACATGTTCATTAGAAAACCCATTTTTGGAAAACTTCTTCTAATCCTATATAAAAAAATTTTCTATAAAAATACCATTTTCATTTAAGAAAAAATTTTCAATACCAATATACCCAAATAAAGTAATAAGGTATTTATATTCATTTGAAACTACATCAAGGATTATAGTGGAAGCCAACTATTAAATAACAGTTATGGTGGCAGAGGCATTGTTGTTACCATATATGTTAAAGAAAACATTCTTTTTGTTGTTTTGTAAAGAAAGTAAAATTCTTCATATTAAAATATTCCTTTTTAAAAAGTTATAGATCGACATAAAATTTTCTGTATATTTTTTTATACCCAAATAAATAAATATGTAATAAATTATCAGGAATAAAAATAATTTATAATTAAATATTTAAATGTTTACAGTGTCCGATACCACTTTGAACATTTAAACATTAATCTCAATGATTTAGTAAAAAAAAAATAAGTATAAATAAAATATGGATATAAAATGTCAAAGTGGCTATACATACACCTTATAAAGGAATACAGGTGTATATTATCAAGAAATTCCTCAATGAAAAAAGACTGAGACAAGTCCCTTACCTTGAGTCTGACTTGTCCCATTCGTTCTTTAATTTCATGAATAATTAACTTAGGTTAATTAATACTTGATTTAGAACCTTTTTAATGTTTATTATTATTTTTTATATCACTTATTACCATGTTATAGAAATTAGTTAATTCTTTGAGTTCATATCAGACATTTTGTCGATGTTCGTTATTTGAGTAAAAAATGAACATGTTTTGGTGAAAATTATCCCTGTGGTCATAAGTACATTATCTCCAGAATATTATTAATGAATTAAATATCATATATATCCAGTATATATGTATTTATAACAGTCCATAAAATTTGGATATAAGAAATGAAATGCACCTCTCTTGGAGGTGGTAGGGCGTACACACGCATGAACACTACTATCATTTCTTGTTCATATTAAGGGAATGAAAAATAAACGATACATAGGTATTTTATAATTAAAATGTAATAAATTTGTTATATATGTTTCATAAGTTCACTAAAACCATCCTTTATACATTCCACATATGCTATGAACGGGTCATATCATTTTGAGGGGCGATAGTCCACACTTGCTCAAATGAAATTATCGTATTTAGACACTATGGAAAGTATAAAGGTATGTTGTAAATAAAAAATAAATAATCATAGAGATAATATAAATATAATATATATTATATTTCCATCATAATTTCCACCATGATATGTGGTAGGATAAAATTGAACAATCAACATTTTGTGAGGCAGTAGTTCGTCGTACATAGAAACAATATGTTTGTAACCATTAGACGGATGTGTGTGTAAGTACTGTTTTAATCCCTATAAAAAAAGTCCTAGTATATTGAGTATTCTGGTGTTGTTACATAATAATATAATAATAATAACATAAGGAGTGGAGAATGAAAATAAAGGAAAGGAGTTGGAGAGAAGACGCTACCTCTAAATCACGTAACTCCTTTTGATTTGAACCAAAGGCTTTCTTGAATTGAATTATGCCCAAGGTAAGGATTATCAGAGGAAGAGAGGTATTTTGGTATATTTTTTTATCATAATTTGATCGATATAAGGGGATTTTGAGGTTTTTGAAAGTGGGTAGAGGTGGTGGCCTTTTATAAGAGGGATAAGGGGCACTTTTGGAAAGTCTTGAAATATTATTTTTTTAAAAATATAATTTTAAATTATAATAGTTAAAAAGTTATAAATTTATAGGATAATATGATGATGGGTGTAAATCCTATAGAAAAAGGTTTTAGGCTAGTTTAGGTCACAGAAGTAATCTTATCTTATAACTTTAACCCTTAGTTAAATACATTAACTCTTACCATGTCTTCTTGTATTTTCTTAATATATGGTTAATATAGTTACTATAAAATGAAAAGAGAACCAAAAGTGAATAATTAATGACATTTATACCATTATATAAGTCATTTGGCCAGATATTATATTTTTAGGACTATTATATCAATTAATAAAATAGTATTTATTTTAAAAACACATTTATGTCAATTTTTACACTATTTAGAAATTGATTTTTGTTAAAGTCATAAAAATTTTATTCCTTATAACCAAAGGAATTAACTCAAATATAAAATGTAATAATCACCCATAATACTAGTTTATGGAATCAAAATTTTTAATTTATATTCATTTTAATATTTATAATATCATTTATTTGAATACTTCATTAATAATGTAATCATTGCATCATCATTGTGTCATAAATAAATTTATTTATTTAATTTATAAAAATTATAAATAAAACACCATGATGTATCAAATATCATTATATTTATAATGACTATTTATAGTTTAATATATAATTTATATAAACCAAATTAAAATTGTTTTAGTAAGGAGATACACATTTATGTTATATTTCCCTTTTCTTTAAAATAAATATTATAAAAGGCCATTATCACATCCCAGTGACTCTATGGGGTCCTAAAATTGACCCAAGGATTCCGATGGTCATCCATATCTAATCCAATAGGATTAATACATGTTTTAGGGTAGTTTTATATAATTATAATAATATTTTTTACCTTTATTTACCTTCTTTATCCTTTAACCATGGAAAATAATTACTGAAATTAGTATTCATAATTTCCAAAAATAAAAGTTACCTATTTACACAATTTAGAACTTATAATTAAAAATATGGAATAAATTTTTCCAAATTCAAAACAAAAAAGTTTCAGTAATTAATTTAAAATTGATTCCCGTTGTCAAAACCAGAAAGCGGGTTTTTAAGAAGTAAAAACTATCAAAATATTGACGTGTGTTTATGTCCAATTTAAATGTGAAATTACATCAAATGACCATAATTGAATTAAATTGTAAAAAATTAATCCAATTACACTTTAAAACAAATTAAAAGAACAATATATCTATATAAATAAATTATATGAAAAAGAAAATTTGAATTAAAATGCAGTATTTTTCACTATTCATAAAAATATGGATTTTATGAGAAAAATACCAAAATTTCAATTGAAGTGAATTTTGATGTCCCAATTCTAAATAAGAAGTTTATTATATAAAAAATAACATATAAAAGTAAAAAAAACTGTTTTTAAAAAGGGTTCTCCATCAAAAGGTGGTAAAACAACCTTTTAAAAATATTAGAGTATTTTATGCTTAAAATTGGATTTATTCACATTTTAAGCCTATAAAATTAATTATATAAATGTAAAAAAATTAAAAAATATGTAAAATCATAATATTGTAATTTTTTTTTCATTCCGTCAAAAATAATGGCTATGTGTTAACTAACATTTAAAATAATTTTAATATTATTGTATTATTTTTCAGTATAAATCAATGTTGTGTGCAACGTAAGATTTTGAAGAAACCAGTTGTTTTGTATCGACGATGCTACTGTACATAGTCTCCCCTTTAAAATAAAAATAATTTTAAATTCAAACATATTAATAGATATGAAAATATATTATTCTATAAATACCTGGGATGTTACATCATTCCCACCTT
This sequence comes from Viscum album, assembly GCA_963277665.1. Lineage (NCBI taxonomy): Eukaryota > Viridiplantae > Streptophyta > Magnoliopsida > Santalales > Viscaceae > Viscum > Viscum album. The sequence continues at coordinate 1,971,580,452 of OY728131.1, read as the reverse complement.
TTGGAAATCGCGTCCTCACAATTCTAAAATGAGGCTGGAAAAATTCATTGAAAATCCCACATTGGAAAGAGAGTCAATAAAATTATCACTTTAAAAGAAATAAAAAGAAGTAAAAAGTCACACAAGATAACACATACTTTGATTCCATGTAAGAAAATATGGATATGGAAGGAAAACTAACCAACTTGTTCTGATGGAGAGTGATAGAAAACATGATTAGGAGAAAGTTAACAACCATAAAACCATAAACATGTGATGGGTGAAATGGAATTTGATTTCCTAGTAGGAAAAGTAATTTTTTTATTTTAATACCCATTTCATAAAGTTGACAGATTTATTTATGATCTTGAATAACAAAAGATGAAAACATACTTACTTTTCAAGTATAGTTTTATAATTTAACAAATATCTACCAAAAAATCATCTTTTATCCAAACAATGAGTATTAAAGATGACTTGGTCACACCTAAAGTGATATAATCAACTTCTAGAGAATCACATAATCCACACAAGACAAACTATATATTTCCCCTATCTTTTGACATTAACCAAAACCAAAATTGTGAGTACAAGATCACATAATCCCCCAAAAGGATAATCCTTTATAAATAGAAATACAAATATTAATCTAAAAAATTCAACAAACTATACCCATATTTTATAAAATACCATTCAATAAAAAATCTTCCTTAAAATAATTCAAAATAATACAAACTAAGATTGAAACCCGAAATTCAGAAATACTTTATCACATAGTCTTCCACAATGAATCTTAACATTTATCTATAAATAACATAGACTGTTCTTATAGAATCATACGTACAAGTAATTAACCTAATCACATGTTTTCCAAGATAAGTTAACCATTTCCAAAAATAACCCAAATCTCTATATTTACAAAATAAAAACATAGATTCTTTCAAAATAAAATTCAACCATTACTCCTGAAATGAAATCCCATAGTATTCTATTTTCCTTAGGCATATAGTGTTCCCAAAATAGCTAACTTCTTCCAAAATAACATTTATCACTTAATCACCAAATCTTTTTCTTATAACATGGATATCCTTTTGATAAAACATACTTTTCCAAAATCAACTTATTCTTATTCCATAAAATAATTTAACTAAAAAGAATAATTCATACTAACCAAGGACTTCACGTAGTTTAATGATTGGCGATAAAGGCCCATCACACTCTGGTTGTGGGTTTGATTCCCACAGTCTTGTCCGACGTGATGGGTTATCACATGGTCTCTGTGTTTTCCTTTTTAAAAAATTGTATAATTTTTTTAACATTAACAAAATGTGATAAAATCCTAAAAAATAACCATAACATGTTTTATCCTTAAATGTTATTCTATACCTTTCACTTTTCATCCCTAAAAGTACAAACCCATAACAACCTCAAAAATATATGTCTCAAAAAATACCGTTAATTACCATGAAATTTCATAACATAAGCCTCAAAATGAATTTATAAGAAACTGATCCTATGATCAAGCTAAAAATTATAAACCCATGACTATATCCCAAATTCTTAAGAAAACAACCTAATTTACAAAGTTGTATAAACCAACCTATGATACTAACTATAAGGCCCCAACCTTAAATGTTACATAATCTTGAGTTAAGTGAAGAATTCAGATTGAGGATCTTTTTAGGTTTATAGATTTAGAGTATTAGGCCAGTACTATTATATAACAAAAACATAAAAATACAAAGTAGACACTTCCAAAAGTATCCGTTTCTTTCATAATATAAAATCTTTTAAAAAGAAACACGGTTTATTTTCATATTTAATCATCATAACATTACTTAATTTAATCCTTGACTCTATTCACCCTTAAATCCCATGAAAACATTAAAAAAATTGGGATGAGAACAATGATCTCAGAAAGGGACAAAAAATAATGAAAACCCATTAGTTTATTTAAAACCTGATAACCCATTCAATGTTCTTTGAGCAGATGAAACAAAACATTTTCACATGAATAACACTCATACTTTTTTCAAATTGAAATTCACTAAAAACAATAACAAGAAATTAAAAATCCTTTAGGTGCCTTAGATCATCATATAAATAAAACCCTTTAAAACATCTTCCAAATGTAAAAACCATATGTTTGACTTCTAAATTGGAGATCTATAATGGGGATCACCCTTTTTATAAGCAATATCAGGCTCATCTATGAGTTATAATGGGGCTCAACCCTTCATATAAGCTGTCTTGGGCTCATTCGTGAGCTATAATGGGAATCAACCCTTCATATAAGATGTGTTAGGCTCACTCATGAGCTATAATGGGGCTCAAACCTTCTTATAATCTATATCAGGCTCAACTATTTCATATAATTCTTATGTACCATTTTGTGAATAGAACACGTTCATCACAAAACCCCCTTTTAAAAGCTTCTTCTAATCCCATATGAAAAACATTTCCATATAAAAATATAATTTTCATTTAAGAACCAATTTTAAATACCAAGATACCCAAACAAAGGATTAATGGATTTATTTTTATTTTAAAAGACTTAAGGATTATAAAGGAAGACAAATATCAAATAATGGTTACATATGTGGAGGAGTTGTTGTCACCGTATACATTAAAAAAAATTAATTTTGTTTTTTTGAAAATAAAGTAAAACAATTTGTATAAAAATATTCCTTTATAAAACTTTTAATTAAATTCAAGATTGAAATAAAATTACCTATATATTCTTTTTATACCCATATAAATAAATATGTAATTAAATATCATGAAGAAAAAGATTTTATAATTAAATATTTATATATTCAAAGTGTCCCATACCACTTTGAACATTTAAATATTAATATAAATGATTTAGTTAATAAAATTATTATAGATAAAATATGGATATTAAATTCCATAGTGGTTTTGTATACACCTTATAAAAAAATAAAGGCGTATATTATTAGGAAATGCATTAACGAAAGAAGACTGAGATGAAGTCCCTTACCTTGAGTCCAAATTGTCTCGTTCATTTTTTTAATTTTGTGAATAATAAACATAGGTTACTTTATACTTGATCTTGAACCTTTTAATATATTATTATTAATTTTATATCACTTATTACAATGTTATAGCATTTAGTTAATTATTTGAGTTCATATCAGATGTTTTGTCAATGTTCGGTATTTGAGTAAAAAATGAACACATTTTAGTGAAAATTATCCATGTGGTCATAAGTAAATTATCTCTAGAAAATTATTCATGACTTAAATATCATATATATATAGTATATATGTATTTATAATAGTCCATAATGTTTGGAGATAAGAAATTAAATGGACCGTTCATGGAGATGATAGGTCGTACGTCCGCATGAACACTACTTTCATATATTTGTCATATTAAAAGAAAGAAAAATAAATGAAAAATAGGTATATTATATTTAAAGTATAATACATTTGTTATATATGTTACATAATTTCATTAAAACCAACCTTTATAAATTATATTTATGGCATGAACGATTCATATCACTTTAAGGTGGTGGTAGTCCACATTTTCTCAAATGAAATTATCGTATTTACACATTATGGAAAATATAAAGGTATTTTTTAAATAAAAATTAAATAAGAATTGAGATAATATAAATATAACATATATCATATATAAATACATTTCCATCATAATGGACACCATGAGAGGTGGTAGGAGAAAATTGAACAATCATCGTTTCGTGAGGCAGTAGTTTGCCGTACACAGAAAGAGTATGTTCGTATCCATTAGATGGAGGTGTGTGTAAGTGTAGTTAAAATAATTCTCATAAAAACATACAATTATATTTATTATACTGTTTTTGTTATTTAATCATAGAATAAGAAGAGAATATGGAGCATAGAAGGAAAACAAAGGAAAGGATCTTGAGAGAAGATGATACCTCTAAATCAGGTAACTCCTTTTTTATTTGAGCCAAAATGATTTCTTTAATTGCATTATTCCAAAAGTATGGATTATAGGAAGAAGGTACGGATGTTGGGAGATTATTTTAGCAGAAGTTGGATGATCCAAAGTGCTTTATAGGTGTGTGTAAGTAGGTAGAGGTGGTGGCCTTTTATAATGGGAGGAGGGGCACTTTAGGAAGGTTTTGAAATATTATATTATTATAAATTAATTTTAGAATTAAAATAGTTCCAAAGTGATATATTTATAGGATAAGATAATTATGTGTAGTAATACTCTCAAAAAATAGGTTTTAGACAAATTTAGGTCACAAAATTTGCCATATCCTTTAGCTTTAACCCTTAGTTAAAAACATTAACTCTTACCTTGTCTTTTTGTATTTTCACAATATATAGTTTATATAGTTACTATAAAATTTAAAGAGAACAACAAGTGGATCATAAATGAAATTTATAAAATTATTTAAGTAATTTTGAAGAATCTCAGATTTTTAGGACTATTATATAAATTAATAAAATAGTATTTATTTTAAAAACTCATTTATGTCAATTTTGAAACTATTTAGATATTGATTTTTGTTAAAGTCATAAAAACATTATTCCTTATAACTACAGGCATTAAATCCAATATGAAATTTCGCAATAATCTATAAAATTATTGTATGGAATCAAAATTTTCAATTTAAATTTATTTTAATATTTATAATATCATTTATTTGAATATATCATTAATAAGTTAATCATCTAATCATCATTGTATCATAAATAAATTTATTTATATAATGTATAAAAATTGTAAATAAAATACCATGATGTAGGAAATATTTTTAGATATATAATGACTATTTATAGTTGAAGATATATTTTATATAAATAAAATTAAATTTTCTTTAGTTAGGAGATACATGTTTTTGTTATATTTCCCCTTTCTGTAAAATAATTATTATAAAAGGTCATTGTCACACCCAAGTGGATCCATGAGGTCCTAAAATATACCCAATGGTTCCCATGGTGGGAAATATCAAATAAAATAGGATTATGACATGTTTAGAATAGTTTTATATTGTTATAATATTATTTTTTACCCTTATTTACCTGACATACCCTTTAACCATAGTAAATAATTACCGAAGTTACTATTCATAATGTCCAAAAAATAAAGGGTACCTATTTAAAAAATTTAGACCATTTGATTCAAAATATGAAATCAATTTTTAAAAATTAAAAACACAAAAGTTACATTAATTAATTTAAAATTAATTCTCTTTTTCAAAACCAGAAAGTAGGTTTTTAAACAGTAAAAACTATCAAAAGATTGACATGTGTTTATGTCAAATTTATATGTGAAATTACATCCAATGACCATAATTAGATGAAGTGATAAAAAATTAATCAAATTAAACATTAAAACCAATTAAAAGGAAAATATAACTATATAATTAAATCAGATGAAAAGGTAGTTTTGAATTAAAATGAAGTATTTTTCACTATTCATAAAAATATGGATTTTATCAGAGAAATACCGAAATTTCAACATAAGTAAATTTTGATTTACCACTTCTAAATAATAAGTTTATTTTATCAAATAGAATATATAAAATCAACAAAAACTATTCTTAAAAAGGGTTCTCGATCAAAAGGCGGTAAACCAACCTTTTAAAAATATTTGAGTATTTTATGATTAAAATTGAATTCATTCTCATTTTAATCCTCTAAAATTCATTGGATATATTAAATAAATTTTAAAAAATATGTAAAATCATAATATATTTAATTATGTTCATTACTTTTAATACAATGGATAATAATTAACTATCACTTAGAATAATAATAATATTATTGTATTATTTTTCGTTATAACTCAATGTTGTGTACAACATAAGATTTCGAAGAAACCCGTTGTTGCGTGACAGGTATGATATCTTACATAGTGTTCCCTTTAAACTAAAAGTAATTTTATATTCAAAAATTTTAATTTATATGAACATGTATTATTCTATAAATATTTGGGATGTTACACCTTTAGTATAAGTTCTACTATTTGTGTGTTGAATATAATTTGAGGGAAAGATCATTAACAAAAGTATATTTCATGAGACACAGGTACTAGTTTCCAGCCCACGGGGATCCGAAACAACTTTCAAACCTAATGGTGATATGTTTTGGGTAAGTCTATTCCATTTTATTACAAATTAAATAAGATCCTTGGTTAATATTAATGGTCGACGTTCTTGATAACAACCATTGTTATTTGGGGAGTGTTGTGGTATCATGGAGAGAGAGATGTTGTATCTTGAGAGGTAGGTTTAGGGAGAGTCTCATGAGTTATTTCTCATTTGGATCATTGAGTTTACATGGAAATTTTATAATCAAGTCTTTTATTTTGATTAATTCCAAGATTTTTTATTTATTTTCATGTGAAGAAAAAACATTGAATCACTGGTGAATTTGATAGGTGATTTTGGGGTGAAAATGAAAGTATAAATTGGGTAGTATAGTTATCCCACAAGACTTATAAAAAAATATATATCCCATGTAAATAGTTCAATAAGATTCAAAAATCAAGTAACATGTATAAAAAATTTCTTGACAAATCATTCAGCTAAACTTTTCATAGATCATCATTCCTCTTTTTTTATATCTCTTTGTTTTAGATTGATCTAAAATTGGTTTATAACTTTTGGTGGTGAGATTAATAGTTTCTTGATGAGTTTTTTAGGTGTTTGGAATGTTATTTATTTTATGTGTGATATTATTAATTTTTATTCCATTTATGTGTTTAATTTTTTGATGGCTCATTTGGGTGAAAAAGGGAATTTTACAAAACATCCAACCCTATAGCCATCTTGGGTGTGTGTCATTATTAATGAATTCCCACGTTTTATATGTTTAAAGAAGTTGTTTCTTTTATTATTGTTTTGAGTGAAATGTTATTAAGTAGAAAAAACAAATTGTGAAAAAATATTATAAAATGTTTTAAAATGAGATTGGACCTTTATGTAAATGTTTTGAAAATTTATTATGAGATATTATGAATTTAAATTACAACTAAGTTTTAAATAAGTTTCATTAGGTTTTAAAAGTATGATATATCACTCTCCTGCAGTTCAATGTTTTAAGTGCATACCTTTGTGAAAAATGGTTTTAAAAATAAATTAATTGAAATTGATGATTTTAAGGAAATAATTTTTTCAAGTTTTTAATGGATTCATTTTTTATTTTAGAGCTTGTATTTTTGGTATGTTTCCCTTATTTATAATGGGACTATTTTGGTTTGAGTTGATATAAATTAATGTTTTTTATTCAGGTCTTGTTTTTTTGATAAAATTCCTCTAAGAATGATCAAGGAAGGGTGGATATGGCATGCTCCTAAGTATGACTCTGTTATTGAATCCTCTTGTAATTTAGATAATATTCCTTTGGTTTCCAACTCTTGCCAAACCCTGAGTTGTGTGGTGGATGAACAATATTATCTCTAATTGGAACCAAAATTAGGTATTATTTTTTCTTGGTGTATTCCCAATGATTTTCCCTTAGTATATCCACCTAGGAAATCTCTAGAAGCTTTTTAACCAGAATTTATAAAAAAAGGATTTGGTTGTGATCATCTTCATTGTTTTCTTTTGTGGATTTAGAAATAATTTATGTTTTTGAAGTAATTTTTTTTGAATTTTTTTGGTTCTTTTTTATCACACTATTGGTGTGATAATTATTCATGGTCATGCTTGTTCTTGATTAGAGGAAGCTTTTTTCTAGAGTCTTGATATTGTAATGTGGATTGATTATAATTAGGAAGATAATGAAAAACCATGGGATTACTATTGGGAGAATATAATTTTTAATGCACCCAATTAGCTTATCCACTTGGGGGTGTGGGGATTGACTCTTGTTGGATTCACTATGAAATGGTTTCATAGTTATTAAATTCTAGGTTACCCATATATCATTCCTTTTAACCTAATATTAGAGTTGTGTTCCTTCTTATTGAGGCCTATTGTGGTTTTTATTTAATCATTTGGTTGGAAGTGTAAGAAGAGAGCTTATGAGGTTGTCTTATTTTCTATATTCCTAGTCATATATGAAGGACCCCGGGACACCATGAGAGGGTAGGGGTGAATCAGGGTGACAAATTTTTCTTTTTATGTGATGGATATTGTTCCCACATTGGTAGGAACTTGTTGGACCTGTATGATGAATAAGATCAGAAAGAATACATTAACATGAACAGAAAAGACACAACACTTTTTACTTGATTCACCACTAAGGGCTACATCCAAGGATCATACGCCGACAAGTTGTCGGTCGTACCAAATTACACTAATCTTCATAAGCTGTGGAGTACAAAGGTTTGGGCAAAATCACTCTATCCCAGGCTCACTGCCTTTACAAAGGTTCAGGGATAGCTCACTGCTTCCCTTGGGTCACTCCCGTTGACTCCCCCTGGCTCACTGCACTTAGTGAAGTCACGCTTAGTTTATAGACTTGAAGGTCTCTTCATCATTTCACAAGAATGCATCCTCTGTTATATGAAGATGATCTATTGAAGTCCAACTCTCACCTGAAGTTGAATCTCACTTTGCGCTGAGGGTACCAGATGATCCTCCAGCTTTCGTGCAGCTTTAAAAGGACAGATATACTTCAACAACCCTGGTGTGCTTCTCCAAGCTCCGGAGTGCAAGTTTCAGTAATGGCACGCAAGTCACTTGTGCGGTAAAAACTCGACACACAGGTGACTCCAAACAACTTGCACAACACTACCTCTTTGAACTCCAAACTTGCGCGACTCAGCACCACTAAATCCCAAACCACTTTGGACGTGCAACCAACAGCCGACGCGCAACCTCTACTTGCGTGACCCAACAACCACTTGCGCGATTCAACCAATTGTATGACGAAATCTCGAAAAATATCTGAGTATTGAACTTCGTTACAAATGAGGAGGGGGGTTCCTCTATTTATAGGCAAACTGGACCCCCTGCGCGGTGGCGCGCAAGTCTTCCCCCGACGCGCAGGTTCCGGCGCGCATCTCATCCTCCCTAGCCTCTGTCGTACTACTCACTTGCGTGACCACACAAATACTTGCACGAACTTCTTTCCTTTTCCATATTTTGAAGCTATAATTTTGAAAAACAATAGACACGTGAGTTTCCAATCTTCCTAGGCATCGGCGTGCAAGTCACTTGCGCGACCAGCCCAAAACATCCGCGACCCTTATCCCTTTGCCATTTTCCCATGTTTTGATCTTGAAAAACATATGACGCACAAGTTTTCTCTCCTCCAAGTACACGACATGCAAGTCTCTTTTCCAAAAACACTTTTCTCCATTTGTCGATTTTCAGGCCCAAAAATTTGGAAAACACTGGGAAACGACGCCACCTTCAATAATTCTATCTGCTTGAACTGTATGATCTCTTTGCTAGTACACATTCTAAAATTACACTAAGGATTAAAAAAACACAAACCATACTCCAAATCATTCATAGAAGACCATGGTTCCAACAATCTCCCCCTTTGGGTTTGTTGGCAATCAGGAAATAAATTCAATAGATCTCTATCCATGTGCAAACCAAAAACGCAAGAATCAACTCAGCCAACACTCTATGTCTAAATGAGTAATGATCGGTGTAGAAAATAAGAGAAGAAGCTTGAATTGGGTTCCAGTGTTTTGGAATTGTCAATGATGCCAAAGAATCATTACATGACTGATGAATTCCTTCTTATCCTTCTCATCCTATCACGGACACTGAATTCGCATTGTGTCATAGGAGTATTACAAGTTTGAACATGCCTGAATTTATTCCATTCTCCCCCATTGGCAATAAACCCAAAGCCTTGTAAGTTGTTCAATGTTCAGATCAAACCATACTCCCCCTGGATAGTATCTCCCCCACAAACCTGCATCACATCCATAAACAGATAAAAACAGTTATCATAATCGGGGAGAGGGGTAATGCGTAACCTTCTTATGCACTGGGAGGTGGCTGAACACTGAGGTTCAACCGATGCATCTTAAATACAGCCGATGACAGTGGCTTGGTCAGGATATCAGCCACTTGCTCATCAGTTCCCACATGATCCATCCTAATCACCTCTTGTTCAACTTTTTCTTTGATAAAGTGATACCTGATTTCAATAAGTTTCATACGGGAATGTTGAACATGATTCTTCATAAGATCAATTGCGCTCTTGTTATCACAGTAAATCACCATTGTTTTCTTTACCTCATCAATAATATCTGTTAATTGTTGCTTAATCCATAGTAGTTGAGTGCATGCCTTTGTGGCAGAGATATACTCATCTTCAGCAGTACTAAGAGAAGTACTTTCTTGTTTCTTGCTCAACCAGCCAACACATTTCTGTCCAATATAGAAGGCTCCACCACTAGTGGACTTCTTGTTTACTACATCACTAGCCCATTAAGCATAAGAAAATGCTGATAATTCACTATCCATACCTGCAACAAAAAATTACCTGAAGTTATGTGTACCTTGAATGTACCTCATGATTCTTTTTACTGTCGCCATATGTTCCTCCTTTGGATTACTCTGAAAGCAGGCCACAAGGCATGTGGCAAAGTCAATATCTGGTCGTGTCGCTGTCAGGTATAGTAGGCTCCCAATGATCCTCTTGTACATGGTGGGATCAACAGAGGCCCCATCCTCATGCTTTCCAAGTTTAGTTCTAACTGCAATCGAAGTTAACATTGGTTTGGAGTCTTGCATATTAAACTTCTTCAGCATCTCTCTTGCATACTTTTCCTGAGAAATGAATGTGTATTATTTCTTTTGAACCACCTGAAGCCCCATGAAATATGTGAGATCCCCAATAATAGACATTCAAATTCTGATTTCATGTGGTTGGAAAATTCGTCCACTGATTTCTGCCTGCTGCCACCAAATATGATATCATCAACGTAGACTAGAACCATGAATTGATCTTTTGCAGAATTATTCACATAGAGATTGTGATCAACTCCTCCTCTTTTGAATTCCAGCTTCCTAAGATATGAATCCAGCCTCGAGTACCACGCCCGCGGTGCCTGCTTCAAACCATATAGAGCTTTCTTCAGTTTGCAGACCTTTGTTTCATCATTACCCAAAACAATGCCCACTGGTTGTTCAATGTTGACTTCTTCGAGTACACCATTCAAGAATGCCGTCTTGACATCCATTTGAAATACTTTATATCCTCTTTGGAGTGCCATGGAAAGGAAAATCCTGATTGACTCCAGTCTAGCCACTAGAGCAAAGGTTTATTCAACATCAATGCCTTCAATATGAGAGTATCCTTTATATACCGGTCGTGCCTTGTTTATGATGACACTTCCATGCTCATCAAACTTATTTTTGAAGATCCATTTAGTACGAATCACATTGTGACATTTGGGTCTTTGGAAAATATCCCATGTCCGATTCTTGTCAATCTGATCTAATTCATTATTCATGGCTTTCACCCAAGATTCATCATTTGCAGCTTCTTCGAATGAGGATGGATCAACAGCTGATAGAAATGCAGATTGCGTGTTATTCCTCATCCTTCTTGTTTGAGTGGGTGCACTCTTGTCCCCAATTATATTGGATGGATCAATCTCAGCTCTTCTATTTCTCCTACGATGTTCAATTTCATTCTCTTCAGCCACAGTTTCTTCTTCAAATTCTTCTTCAGAGTCAACATCATGATGTGACTGTTGAATGTTTTTTACAGCTTCCTCTATTTCTGCATTTGTATTTTCTTCACGTTCATTTTTTTCCTGACATTCTATCACATCAGAATATGACTTCCATGAAGCATTTTTGGTTTTCTCTTTAATTATCTTAACATCACTTCTTTCCACAATCCTTCCTAAACGCTTGTTGAAACACTTGTAGGCTTTGATGTTCATTGAGTAACTGAGGAAAATTCATTCACCTGCATTGTCCCCATACTTCCCTTTATTTTCTTCTTTGTTTCTGATGAATCATTTACTTCGAAAGACACGAAAGTATAATAAAGAGGGCTTCCGTCCATGCCACAATTCATATGGTGTCTTCGTCTCACCCATATAAAGTCCTATTTGATTCTGAATGTACACTGCAGCTTGAACAGACTTTTTCCAGCAATGTCGTAGAATACGAATCTCAATCAGTATAGTTCGTGCCATGTTGTTCACCTGTTGATTCCTACGTTCAACAACTCCATTTTTTTGTGGATATCTCACAACAGCTACCTCATACTGTATCCCATGCTTCTCCAGACAATTTTCAAATTCAATGGACGTGTATTCTCCACCATTGTCAGATCTCAACACTTTGATTGTTCGTCCAGTATCATTTTTGGCGATTTGCCGATATGTTTTCATGCAGTCAAGGAATTGTCGTTTCTTGTGAATGACCATCACACATGCCATTCTACTATAATCATCTATAAAGAGGAAAAAAAACCGTTCTCCATGAGTTCTAGCAACATTTATCAGCCCACATACATCTGTATGAATTAGATCAACAAGGTGAGATGCCCTTTTCTTCTTTGGCCGATATGAACTACAGACCAGCTTCCCACGAATGCAAGCATCACAAGATTTTTCACGTCCATGCTTCAGGTTGGGAATGTCCATGACAATTCTCAATTTTTATATTTTCTCCATGTCCTCTTGATTGATGTGTCCCAGTCTCCGATGCCACAAATTGTTTTATTCTTCAATAGTCATGTAACAGACATTTTCTTCACTATCAAACAGATACAAGTTGCCTTCTGTTCTACATCCCTTTATAAGTGAATTTCCTGTCATTCCCTTGGTAGTGAAGCCTTTCTGATTAAAAGTAACTATATGTCCTGAGTCACAAAGTTGACTCACACTGAGGAGATTATGACGTAGGCCATCTACGTAAAGGACTTCAGTCTTCTTTAGTTCTCCATTAGCTAATTCGGTACTTCCACTCCCTTTGATTTTTAGAGCTCCATCATTACCAAATCATACTGTACCATCAAACTTCCTTTTGATATCCGTTAGCATGCCGACATTACCTGTCATATGAGATGAACAACCGCTATCCAGAATCCAGGTACTGTTGTTCTTTGTAGCTTTGAGGGCTACCTCTGCAAGTTTGGATTTCTCAATCTTCTTACTTTCCTTCCATGAGAAATTGGATTGAGTATATAGTACTGATGTCCTTTCAGTTATCTCTTCCACATACCCAGGTTCTTAATAGTCGAAATCTTTTTTGAGAGGAGAAAACCTGTTTGAAAGAGCAACACTGTCTTACTGATGAGACTTGACTTGTCTTGAACATCGGTATGTGGTGTCTATGTCCCTTCTCTGCCTGCAATTAGCAGCCTTATGACCAAAGTTAGAACAACAAAAACAATATCCATAGAAATTGTTTCTTCTATAAGAATTAGGATATGAAATTGTTCTCCTTTTTTGAACTTCTATATCTTCTCCATTCAGATAGTTTCTTGCCACTTCGCAATAAGACATGGTATGGCCCAGATAGCCACAAAACGGACACTTCATGAGAAGAAATGTATTCTCACTTGAATTTCTCCTCATACATTCTTCCTTTGGAGAATAGTTAGACTGTCTGTCATTTATGAAAGTTTGAGGATAATTTTTAGTTCTCTTTTTAGTTTGGATTGAGGGTTCCTTTTTGAGCACTTTAGGCAACGTTTCAACATGTTCAACTTTCATCTTATCTTTCTTTTGGATCTTTTCACTTCCAGCAGTTGATGTCTCAGCCTCATAGCCAATTCCACTCTTTCCCATGCAAGCGGGTCTTTGATCACTCAATATTTTTCCAACCCCATCTAAACCACACTTGGCTCTTGCTAGTAATTATGCATCTAAGAATATTCCAAACTGTATTTTCTTCATCGATTCTTTTGGAATTGATTCAGTCTCAAGTTTACTCCTTAGATTAATAACTTCCTCCTCAAGTCCCTCAGTAGTATTGGATTTTTCATCTAGTCTGGAGGTGAGGTCATTGATGACCTTTGCCTGCTCTTCAATTCTCAACTTCATATCCACTACATCATCATTGATTTCAATTATTTTAGACCGTACCTTCACAAATTCTTCAAGTTGTTCAATTTCAGCTTCAAGTTAATCAACGTATTCAGTTGATTCTTCTACAATTTACTTTCACTTATTGCAACTCTTATATTTAATCTTAAGCTTACTAACTGCATCCTTAAGTTGCATCTCGAGATCTACACAAGTTCTCAGTTGTTTTTCTCCACCATTATCTTCTAACTTTTCAACAGTGGACATCAAGGAAGCATGGTTCCCAGTTTTGAATCCTGGTTCTTCTTCATCGAAGAATTCATTATCATCTTCTTCCTCTTCACAGACAAAACTCTTCCTTTGCATTTTCTTTCCCGATTTGAAGTCTCCTTTTTTGAAGAACCTTCTACGAGGCTTCTCGAGGCTTTCATATTCAATATATTCTTCATTGATCTTTCTTAAGCACTGAGAGTCAATGTGCCCTACTTTTCCACAATGAAAACACGTGAGAGGTAACTTCCCTTTGAATTTCCCTTTTCCCTTCTAGAACTTCTTTGCAATGAGAGAAAGAATTTCTTTTTCTTCGTCATCTTCACCGCTACTATATTTTGAGATTTTTAGTTTATCCATGGACTTGAATTCCATTTCCTTTCTCACACGAGTTGTAGCATATTCTGGTTTGACTCTCATTTCATATGCTACCAAGCTACTCAATAGATCATCCAGAGAAAGTTTGGAAAGATCTCTTTCCTCAAGGGCTGACACCTTTCCATTGTACAGAGGTGGAATTCTTCTTAATATTTTCTTTAAAATATCAATATCATTGATTTCTTTACCTAGACCCCAAATTTCTCCAACCACTTCAGTAATTCGATTGAATAATGACTCTGTATTCTCATCTAGATGCATCTTCAGATCATCAAACCGATTGTGCATCACTTGCAGTTTCTCCTCCTTCACTTTGAAATCTCCTTCATAAATATTCCCGAGTTTATCCCACATGGATTTTGCTGAGGTGCAATTCATCAACTTTAGGTAGATCTGATCAGAAAGGGCTGCAGTGAGTGCATTTTGTTCTTTGGCATCTGCATCAAGAATTTTCCTATCTGTTTCAGTCATAGCCAGGCCTGTTGGATCAGTGAATTGTATTCCTTGAATAGTATAAAAGAGAACTTCCATACCAAGAGATCTTAGATGAGATATCATTCTATTCTTCCAGATTTAGAAATTACTTCCATCGAAGTGAGGGACTCCCCTGACATTGATTCCATTCTCCATGACGATAAAGGATAGATTCAACACCAGTAAACTTTAACCTCTGATACCACTTGAAGGACCCCGGGACACCCTGAGAGGGGAGGGGTGAATCAAGGTGAATTTTTTTTCTTTTAATGTGATGGATCTTGTTCCCACATTGGTAGGAACTTGTTGAACCTGTATGATGAATATGATCAGAAAGAAAACATTCACATGCACAGAGAAGACACAACACTTTTTACATGGTTCACCATTAAGGGATACGTCCAAGGATCATACGCCGACAAGTTGTCCGTCATACCAAATTCCACTAATCTTCAAAATATGTGGAGTACAAAGGTTCGGGCACCATCACTCTGTCCCAGGCTCACTGCCTTTACAAAGGTTCAGGGATAGCTCACTGCTTCCCTCGGGTCACTCTCGTTGACTCCCTGTGGCTCACTGCACTTGGTGAAGTCACACTTATTTTATAGACTTGAAGGTATCTTCATTATTGCATAAGAATGCATCCTCTGTTATATGTAGATGCTCTGTTGAATTCCAACTCTCACCTGAAGTCAAATCTCACTTTGCGCTGAGGGTACAGGATGATCCTCCAGCTTTCGTGCAGCTTCAAAAGGACGGATATACTGCAACAACCCTAGCGCGCTTCTCCAAGATCTGGCGCGCATGTTTCAGTAATGGCACGCAAGTCACTTGCGCAGTACAAACTCAACGCGCATGTGACTCTAAACAACTTGCGCGACACTGCTTCTTTGAACTCCAAACTTGCGCGACTCAGCACCACTAAATCCCAAACCACTTTGGATGCGCAACAAACAGCTGACGCGCAACCTCTACTTGCGCGACCCAACAACCACTTGTGCGACTCAACCACTTGCGCAACGAGAGCTCGAAAAATCTCTGAGTTTTGAACTTTGTTACAAATGAGGAGGGGGGTCCTCTATTTATAGGAAAACTGGACCCCCTGCGTGGTGGCACGCAAGTCTTCCCCCATCGCACAGGTTCCGACATGCAGCTCATCCTCCCTAGCCTCTGTCGCGCTACTCACTTGCGCGACCACACAAATACTTGGGCGACCTTCTTTCCTTTTCCATATTTTGAAGTTATAATCTTGAAAAACAATAGACGTGCAAGTTTCCAATATTCTTAGGCATCAGCGTGCAAGTCACTTGCGCGACCAACCCAAAACTTGCGCGGCCCTTATCCCTTTACCATTTCCCATGTTCTTATCTTGAAAAACATATGGCGCGCAAGTTTCCTCTCCTCCAATTACATGGCACGCAAGTCTCTTTTCCAAAAACACTTTTCTCTATTTGTCAATTTTCAGGCCCAAAACTTTGGAAAACACTGGGAAATGGCGCCACCTTCAATACTGTTGTCTGCTTGAACTATATGATCTCTTTGCTAGTACACATTTTAAACTTCCACTAAGGATTAACAACAAAGAGAAAACATACTCCAAATCATGCATAGAAGACCATGGTTCCAAAAATATACCCTTAGATAGTTGTTCCCTTTAAATTTATGTTGTGTTTTCCCTAGAGACCTAAGAATATGTTTTTTGGATAATTGTTTATGGTTAGTAGAAGATGTTTTTTGGGAATTTTCTCATAGAAGAGTTTTAAATTCTCTTCAACAATTTAAAGAAATTATAAATAGTAGGTGGACCGATGATAAAACACTATCCTCTTAGGAATATAGGTTATATTTTTGTGGTATGGATAGTTCTTCTTCATATTTTATTTAATTAAGGATTTGGGTTCTTTTTGTTTTGGGGGTTTCAGTTGGATGACCTTAATGGGGATTCACAAGAGTGGTTCCCTTTTTTAGGATTTCTCTCTGATTTCTTATTATGTATAAACACCATCAATTTTATACCAAGGACTTTATTAGGGGTATTATTTAGCATGATTTTGATATTATAATGCCCATTTTATTGTAATATTTTTATATTTATTTAATTTTTGGGTGTTTTGAAATTTGGTGGTTTAGAGTTTTTATAAAATTTTATAATGTTTTTCGGTGTTTCGTGTTTTTTTAATGTTATTATAAACCATGTAGAAACTATTCCACACTTGTAACAAACATTATTGTGTAATATTTCATGGTCGGGGCATAGTTATTTTACCCATATGAGGTCTAACCATGCAGTTTTTTTGGAATGTAAGTATCATTCACATGGCTAGCACATTGTTATATGAAACAATGAAACCAAACAATAAATATTATTAATAAAATAAGTAGTCACTCTAGTGGTTTCATCATGGTCAGAATATAATTTGAAAAATCTAGTAAAAACCCCATATGGTCAAACCTATTTTCAAATTTTACGAATTTACAACATTTCCCAACTCCTTTTTAAGGCTTTTGACTTACTTTCCCTAAAACTCATGCTGAAATCCCTAGGGAGCTCAAGGGGGATCTCCACTTCCATCAACCATCAATTTTTTTCTCGCATTCCTTTTTTTTATTTTCAAGGGTTCCTAAATGAAATATTCACATGGATTTACAATATATAGAATGTGTATGATGTACCTTCTATAAGGCCCCATCCATAAATGTTACATAATCTTGAGTTAAATCAAGAATTCACTTTTAGGATATTTTCAGGTTTATAACTTTAGATTATTAGGCCATAACTATTACATAAAAAATACATATAAATACAAAGTGGACACTTCCAAAAATATCTGTTTCTTTTATAACATAATTTTTTTTTAAAATAAACATGGGTTGTTTTCATATTTAATCATCAAAACATTCCTTGATTTCATACTTGATTCTATTCTCCCTTAAATCCTGTAAAAACATTAAAAAAATTAGGATGAGAAGAAAAAGCTCAGTAAGGGACATAAAAATAAAGAAAAAACATTAGTCTAGTTAAAACCTGAAAAACCATTCAATTTTATTTTTGTGAATGAAACAAAACATTTTCCCATGAATAATACTCATACTTTTTTCTCAATTAAAAACACTAAAAACAATATAATGAAATTAAAAATACTTTAGGTGAATTATAGAATCGTACAAATAAAACCATTTTAGTGATCTTACAATTGGAATAAAAATATTATGGACTTCCAAATTATAGATCTATAATTGGTATCACCCTTAATATAAGATATATCGGGCTCAACCCTTCGTAAAAGCTGTGTCACGCTCACCCATGAGCTATAATGGGGATAAACCCTTCGTATAAGATGTATCGTTCCCCCCTGTGAGCTATAATAGGTCTCAACCTTTCTTATAAGTGATATAGGGCTCACTTGTTTCATATAATTCTCATGAACCATTTCATGAATAAAACACATTCATCACAAAACCCATTTTTGGAAAACTTCTTCTAATCCTATATAATTTTTTTTATATAAAAATACCGTTTTCATTTAAGAAACCATTTTCAATACTAATATACCCAAATAAAGGAATAAGGGATTTATCTTCATTTTAAACTACATTAAGGATTATAGAGGAAGCCAACTATTAAATAACAGTTACGGTGGTAGAGGCATCGTTGTCGCCATATATGTTAAAGAAAACATTCCTTTTGTTGTTTTGTAAAGAAAGTAAAATTTTTCATATTAAAATATTCCTTTTTAAAAAATTGAATGAAATTATAAATTGTCATAAACTTTTCTTTATATTCCTTTTATACCCAAATAAATAAATATGTAATAAAATATCAGGAAGAAAAAAATTGATAATTAAATATTTAAATGTTTAAGGTGTCCAATACCACTTTGAACATTTAAAAATTAATCTAAATGATTTAATAAATAAGATAAGTATAGATAAAATATGGATATAAAATTTCTAAGTGGCTGTATATACACCTTATAAAGAAATAAAGGTGCATATTATCAAGAAATTCTTCAATGAAAGAAGATTAAAACGAAGTCCCTTACCTTGAGTCTGACTTGTCTCATTCATTCTTTAATTTTATGAATAATTAACTTAGGTTAATTACTAATTTATTTAGAACCTTTTTAATGTTTATTATTCCTTTTTATATCACTTATTACCATGTTATAGAAATTATTTAATTATTTGAGTTCATATCGAACATTTTGTCGATGTTCGGTATTTGAGTAAAAAATGAACATGTTTTGGTGAAAATTATCCATGTGGTCATAAGTCCATTATCTCAAAAATATTTTTAATGAATTAAATATCATATATATCCAATATATATGTATTTATAATAGTCCATAACATTTGGAGATAATAAATGAAATGCACCGCTCTTGGAGGCGGTAGAGCGTACGCATGCATAAATGACACTATCATTTCTTGGTCATATTAAGGGAATGAAAAATAAATGACACATAGGTATTTTGTAATTAAAAAGTAATATATTTATCATATATGTTTCATAAGTTCACTAAAACCATCCTTTATACGTTCCACGTATTCTATGAATGAGTCATATCATTTTGAGGGGCGATAGTCCACACTTCCTCAAAATGAAATTATCGTATTTAGACATTATGGAAAGTATAAAGGTATGTTGTAAATAAAAAATAAATAATCATAGAGATAATATAAATATAATATATATCATACATAAATTAAGTTCTATCATAATGACCACTATGATATGTGGTAGGAGAAAATTGAACAATCAACATTTTGTGAGGCAGTAGTTCATCGTACACAGAAACAATATGTTCGCAACTATTAGAGGAAGGTGTGCATAAGTGCAGTTTTAATACCTATAATAAAAAAGTCCTAGTATATTGAGTATACTGGTGTTGTTACATAATAATATAATAAGAATATAATAAGGAGTGGAGAATGAAAATAAAGGAAAGGAGTTGGAGAGAAGACGCTACCTCTAAATCATGTAACTCTTTCTGATTTGATCCAAAAGGCTTTCTGGAATTGACTTATGCCCAAGGTAAGTATTATCAGAGAAATAGAGGTATTTTGGGAGATTATTAAATCATAATTTGATCAATACAAGAAAATTTTTATGTGTTTGTAAGTGGGTAGAGGTGGCGGCCTTTTATAAGAGGGAGAAGGGGCACTTTAGGAAAGTATTGTAATATTATTTTATTAAAAATTTAATTTTAAATTATAATAGTTAAAAAGTGATAAATTTAGAGGATAATATGAGGATGGGTGTAAATCCTCTCAAAAAAAGGTTTTAGGCTAGTTTAGGTCACAAAAGTAACGTTATCTTATAGCTTTAACCCTTAGTTAAAAACATTAACTCTTACCACATCTTCTTGTATTTTCTTAATATATGGTTAATATAGTTACTATAAAATGAAAAGAGAACCAAAAGTGAATAATTAATGACATTTATACCATTATATAAGTCATTTTGATGAATATTATATTTTTAGGACTATTATATCATTTAATAAAATAGTATTTATTTTAAAACACATTTATGTCAATTTTTAAACTATTTAGAAATTGATTTTTGTTAAAGTCATAAAAACATTATTACTTATAACCAAAGGAACTAAATCAAATATAAAATTCAATAATCACCGATAAAATTATTTTATGGAATCAAAATTTTCAATTTATATTCATTTTAATATTTATAATATAATTTATTTGAATATTTCATTAATAAGGTAATCATTGCATCACCATTGTGTCATAAATAAATTTATTTATTTAAATTATAAAAATTATAAATAAAACACCATGATGTATGAAATATAATTATATTTATAATGACTATTTATAGTCGAAGAGATAATTTATATAAACCAAATTATAATTTTTATAGTAAGGAAATACATGTTTATGTTATATTTCAGTTTTCTTTAAAATAAATATTATAAAAGGCCATTATCACATCCCAGTGACTCTATGGGGTCCTATAATCGACCCTAGGATTTCCATGGTTATCCATATCTCATCCAATAGGATTAATACATGTGTTAGGGTAGTTTTTTATAATTACAATATTATTTTTACCCTTATTTACCTTCTTTACCCATTAACCATAGTAAATAATTACTGAAATTAGTATTCATAATTTCCAAAAATAAAAGTTACCTATTTACTCAATTTAGACCTTATAATTACAAATATGAAATAAATTTTTCCAAATTCAAAATAAAAAAGTTTCAGTAATTAATTTAAAATTGATTCCCATTGTCAAAACCAGAAAGCGGGTTTTTAAGAAGTAAAAACTATCAAAAGATTGACATGTGTTTATGTCCAATTTAAATGTGAAATTACATCTAATGACCGTAATTGAAATAAATGATAAAAAATTAATCTAATTAAACTTTAAAAAAATTAAAATAACAATATAACAATATAAATAAATTATATGAAAATGAAATTTTGAATTAAAATGCAGTATTTTTCACTATTCATAAAAATATGGATTTTATTAGAAAAATACCAAAATTTCAACTGAAGTGAATTTTGATGCCCCGCTTCTAAATAAGAAGTTTATTACATAAAAAATAACATATAAAAGAAAAAAAAACTATTTTTAAAAAGGGTTCTCCATCAAAAGGTGGTAAAACAACCTTTTAAAAATATTAGAGTATTTTATGCATAAAATTGGATTTATTCTCATTTTAAGCCTATAAAATTAATTGGATAAATGTAAAAAAATTTAAAAATATATAAAATCATAATATAGTAAATTTTTTTCATTCCTTCAAATAAAATGTCTATGTGTTAACCACCATTTAAAATAATTATAATATTATTGTATTATTTTTCAGTATTAATCGATGTTGTGTGCAACGTAAGATTTCGAAGAACCCTGTTGTTGCGTATCAACTATGCTATCGTACATAGTGTCCCCTTTAAAATAAAATTAATATTAAATAAAACATATTAATAGATATGAAAATTTATTATTCTATAAATACCTGGGATGTTACATAATTCCCACCTTTTGGAAATCGCGTCCTCACAATTCTAAAATTAGGCTGGGATACTTCATTGAAAATACCACATCAGAAAGAGAGTCAATAAAATTATCACTTTAAAAGAAATAAAAAGAAGTAAAAGGTCACATGAGATAACACATACTTGGATTCCATGTAGGAAAATAGGGATATGGAAGGAAAACTAACCAACTTGTTCAAACATAGAGTGATAGAAAACATAATTAGGAGAAACTTAACAACCATAAAACCATAAACATGTGATGGGTGAAATGGAATTTTATTTCCTAGTAGTAAAAGTAATTTTTTTATTTTAATACCCCTTTCATAAAGTTGATGAATATATTTATGAGTATGAATAACAACAGATGGAAACATACTTACTTTTCAAGTATAGTTTTATCATTTAATAAATATCAACAAAAAAATCATCTTTTATCCAAACTATGAGTATTCAAGATGACTTGGTCACTCCAAAAGTGATAGAATCGACTTCTAGAGAATCAAATAATCCACAAAAGATAAACTATATATTTCCCCCATCTTTTGACATTAACCAAAACAAAAATTGTTAGTACAAGATCACATAATCCCCCAAAAGGATAATCCTTTATAAATATAAATACAACTCTTAATATCAAAAATTCAACAAACAATACCCATATTTCAACAAATACCACTCAATAAAAAATCTTCCTTAAAATTATTCAAAATAATCAAAACTAATATTGAAACCCAAAATTTAGAAATATTTTATCACATAGTCTTCCACGATGAATCTTAGCATTTATCTATAAATAACATTAACTACTCTTAAAGACTCATACACTCAAGTAATTAACCTAATCACATGTTTTCCAAGATAAGTTAACCATTTACATAAATAACCCAAATCACTATATAGACACAATAATAACATAGATTCTTTCCAAATAAAATTCAACCATTACTCCTGAAATGAAATCCCATAGTATTCTATTTTCCTTAGGAATATAGTGTTGCAAAAATAGAGAACTTCTTCAAAAATAACATTTATCAATTAATCAAAAATTCATTTTCTTTTAATATGGTTATCCTTTTGATAAAACATACTTTTAAAAAATCAACTTATTCTTTTTCCATAAAATAATTTAACTAAAAATAATGAGTCATACTAACCAAGGAATTCACGTAATTTAATGGTTGGTGATAAAGGCCCATCACACTATGGTTGTGGGTTTGATTCCCATAGCCTTATACGACGTGATGGGTTATCACATGGTCTGTCTGTTGTCCTATTTAAAAAACTGTATAATTTTTTTAACATTAAAAAAATGTGATAAAATCCTAAAAAATAACCATAACATTTTTTATCCTTAAAGGTTATTCTATACCTTTCACTTTTCATCCCCAAAATTACTAACCCATAACTACCTCAAAAATATATGTTTCAAAAAATACCATTAATTACCTTGAAATTTCATAACATAAGCCTCAAAATGGATTTATAAGATACTGATCCTATGATCAACCTAAAAATTATAATCCCATGACGATATCCCAAATTCTTAAGAAAACATCCTAATCTCCAATGTTTTATAAAACAACCTATGCTACTATATATAAGGCCCCAACTTTAAATGTTACATAATCTTGAGTTAAGTAAAGAATTAAGATTGAGTATCTTTTTAGGTTTATAGATTTAGAGTATTAGGCTAGTACTATTATATAACAAAAACATAAAAATACAAAATGTACACTTCCAACAATATCCATTTCTTTGATAACATAACTTTTTTTTTAAAATAAACGTGGTTTATTTTCATATTTAATCATCATAACATTACTTGAATTAATACTTGACCCTATTCTCCCTTAAATACCGTGAAAACATTAAAAATATTGGGATGAGAACAACGATCTCAGTAAGGGACAAAAAATAATGAAAAACCATTAGTCCAGTTAAAACCTGATAACCAATTCAATGTTCCTTGAGAAGATGAAAAAAACATTTTCAAATGAATAAAACTCATAATTTTTTCTAATTTAAAATCACTAAAAACAATAACAAGAAATTAAATATCCTTTAGGTGCCTTAGAGCATCATATAAATAAAACCCTTTCAAACATCTTCCAAATGTAAAAACCATATGTTTGACTTCTAAATTGGAGATCTATAATGGGGATCACCCTTTGTATAAGCAATATCAGGATCATCTATGAGTTATAATGGGGAGCAACCCTTCATATAAGCCGCATTGGGCTCATTCGTGAGCTATAATGGGGATCAACCCTTCACATAAGATGTGTTAGGCTCACTCATGAGCTATAATGGGGCTCAACCCTTCTTATAATCTATATTAGGCTCAACTATTTCATATAAATCTTATGTACCATTTCTCAAATAAAACACGTTCATCACAAAACCACCTTTTGAAAGCTTCTTCCAATCCCATATGAAAAAAATTCCATATAAAAATATAATTTTCATTTAAGAACCCATTTTCAATACCAAGATACCCAAATAAAGGATTAAGGGATTTATTTTTATTTTAAAAGACATTAAGGATTATAAAGGAAGCCAAATATCAAATAATGGTTACATCGGTGGAGGAGTTGTTGTCACCGTATACGTTAAAAAAATTAATTTTGTCTTTTTGTAAAGAAATTAAAACAATTTTTATAAAAATATTCCTTTATTAAACTTTGAATGAAATTCAATATTGACATAAAATTACCTATATATTCCTTTTATACCCATATAAATAAATATTAAATAAAATATCATGAAGAAAAAGATTTTATAATTAAATATTTAAAGGTTCAAAGTGTCCCATAACATTTTGAACATTTAAATATTAATATAAATTATTTAGTTAATAACATTATTATAGATAAAATATGGATATTAAATTCCATAGTGGTTATTGTTCGATCAAAAAAATAGATGTATATGTATATTATATAGAACAATACAAGTGGTGGGGGGGGGGTGAATTGTAGGTTTAAAAACTTTGTGTTTAAACACTTAAGAAATTAGTTTAAAGGATCATAAACTAATACAATTCACAATAACAACAAACAACCACAATTGTATTGAATATAAAGGTATGATATGATGTAATACTATAAGAAAAGTAAAGAAATTGTATTCAAGATGAATACGATAATCAGAGTAATACAATAGTAAAGGATTCTACCATAAAGCATATAGAATTAATTGATACAATATGTAACAATATGATTGTAATTGAAACAATTACAAATGAATATGGAATAAAGAAAGGTAAATAATACAATTCCCTTTCTTAAAACAGACAACAACAAAAATGTAAAAGTATTACAATTCTTTTGACCCAAAGAGAAGGGTTATCCTTTCACCTAGGATAACAGGTCTGTCTTAACACCACCTTGGTAAGGCCTCAATATGATGATCAGTACGTCTGTCTTGCTATCCCCACAATTCCTTGATTTTTTAGGTAATCAGCACCTCTGTCTTTCAATCACTTGAAATCCCTCGATACGATGATTGGTAGCACCGTCTTCCTATCCCTGACAGCCCTCGATCGTTATCACCTGATTGGTCGCACAAAGAAAAACAAATCACTAATTGAAATACAAAAACTAAGAATGATCCGTTAATGTTTTTGTAGTTTCAAGGCTTTCACATGAAGCAGGAGAGAAGTCACAGCGTCTCTCTCTAGAACTTGATATAAGCAAAGTCTCACAACTGTTTTTCTTGGATTCAAATGACCTCCTATTTATAGGACTCAGGTTCCAATGGTCATATTTTCTCCAACGGTCATATTTCTCCGGAAAACTCGGAGGGACTTGGACACCTAGTATTATAGCGGTCATATTTAAACAAAAAACACGACATCATTTTGATTAGTTTATAACTAACTCCACGACATCGTTTTGGTTAAAACAAAAGATATATGAAGATGATAAACATGAGTACGATTAATATGAAACATGTGTTTTTGATAAAGGACCAAAACAAGTATGAAATGAAAGTAAAGTATGAGTACTATAAGTATTACTTTTGTAATGTATTGATACGATAAAAACTAAGTATGATTCATAAAACTCAGTATACTTAATAGAGTCAATACAATTGATAGAGTCAGTATGATAATTATAGTCAGTATGATAAACATGGTTAGTACGATCAGCATGGTCAGTACGATATGCATGGTCAGTACGATCAGTATGGTCAGTACGATACGCATGGTCAGTACGATCACCATGATCAGTACGATCAACATAGTCAGTACGGTCAGCATGGTCAGTACGATCAGCATGATCAGTACGATCAACATGATTAGTATGATCAACATGGTCAGTACGATTAGCATTGTAAAAGACATTTGTGATTTCCAAAAAAAGATATAAAAGTCAAAAGAGAACTTTTGACTCAACAATCTCCCCCTTCTTGGAAATCACAAAACACAGAGTAAAAAAAAAGAAATACTTATCTCCCCCTGAGTTATTGAAAACTCTTTTGAATATGAAATTGAATACAAGTAACTCCACCTTAGGTATGTACTTTCCTAAGGATTGTATTCCTAGATTTTACTTGATTTAGAAGTATTTGTTTAAAAACATTCTTCCCTTGATAAAACATTTCACCCTTTGTAAAACATTCTCCCCCTTTGTGGTTTACAAAAAGAATGGGGTAATCATGAGTTTCCTGAAAGAGTTACAGAAAAAAATGCAAGACAATGGGAAAGGTAACATAAATCTCATTACGATAATAATGGTTTATAGAGTTCATGAAATGAGTAATAAAAACACAACACTCATCTGTTTTCTCTTTACTTTTCTTTCTTGATCAGCTCATGAAGAACATATTTCATCTTTTTGATTTAATTCTTGTCTCCAAATATAGAATCTCCCTAGGATCTGAGAAGCTCTTGTTGGTCGGCAAAAAGCTGATCCTGATTCTTGATGGTCTCTTCTTGGACTCTGATTACTTCTTCAAGAGTATCAATTCTGTTTTGCGGATTCTTATTGTCTTTGGAAAAATCAGAATTTTGCTTCTCAAACAAAAGTATTTATTCTTTGAAAGAAGAAACATTAGAAAACTCTGATTGAAAATAATTCGATCTCTTTTGCAGCTGTTTTATTAAAGGAATATCGGTTCTATGAGTATTTGACAAAAGATTCATCCTTTCAACAGTTTCTCTATCAAGATTATTGAAAGCAATATCAAGATCATTCGACAGCCTCCTTAGGTCTTCAATTGATATCTCATGATCATTAACTAAGCTTTTTGTTTTGTATGACCACTTGGTCATTCTATTGCAAGATTTCTTATGAGAGGCCAAACTTTCAGACATAACTTTCACATCGGCTTCAATTGACAAAACTTACTTTCTAAGTTCTCTTACAGAACCAAAATTCTTTATTTGATTGTCAGTGATGAAATAAATTTTCCCATCAAGTTTAGGGAAATAAGGAATGGTCTTTTCAATCCTTCTCAAAACATGAACAATGTAATCACTCCTCTTGAGAGAGATTTGTTGTTCTGAATCAGTATCTTCATCGTACGAATCTAGTTCATTTGATCATCTTGAGTCTTCAACTAGCTATTTTCCTTTTACGTTTTCTTTCTCCCTTATTTCTTCTTCTACTTTTTCATTGATGACAATTAATTTTTCATTCTAAGAGGATTGAGCACCTTGATTTACTTGAGAAGAAATTTTATCTGGAGTTTCAAAAGATTGAGCTTGAGCTTGATCGACATGAGGATTTTATTGAATACCTTCACTTGGATTTTGAAAATATTCCTATCTACTTTTCTTTGAACTCTGAAGGAATTCCAAAAGAAAATATCCTTTCTCTTCTTCAACTTCCTGTATTTCTTCTAACATTTGTTTCCCTTTCTCTTTATCTGGAAGACTCTATACGATAGGTTCTTGATATACTTCTTCCATTAGTTGAGCACTAGCCACCTCAAACAATTTCATGATTTTAGAGACATCAAAATCTTGAGATTTCCGTTTCAAAAGAGTCTTCTTTTTCTTTTCATATTGAAGAGTATCCTCAACCCTTATCCTCTCAGCAAAGGATTCAGCTAGATCTAGACCAAACTTCGGATCACCTTCTTTTCTTTGTTCTCTTTCTTTCCTCCATTTGGCCATAACCTCCTTGCCGTACTTAGGTTTCTTATTTGGCTAAGAACTGGTTTGCGGATATGAATTTTGGGGGACAATAGTAGATGGATTATCTTTGACTGGCATAAGTGCCGATTGATTTGGTGCCAATAGATTTTGTGCCGATTTAGCTTCTATATCTTTGACAAAAATCTTTGAATTTTGATTAAAACAAATAGAAAACTTCTTCAAAGTACTCTTACTTATCCAAGAAGGGTTTGTATCTTTCAATTTCCCTTTAAAAGAAATAATACAAAACTTCATGCTCTCAAGAATGAACTTCGTAAGAATAGAAGGATACATAATCAAATGAGATTTTATTGCTCCTGACTTGACATTCTTGACTGTTTCAAAAGTGTATCCCATGAGATTTACCTTTCTCATATTGAAAAGATAGTCAAGCATGAAGATATCAGAAACTTTCAGAGTTTCTCTATCCTCTTTACTTGTGATAAGAAAACCTTGCATTCAGAGTGCCACATATCTGTTCTCTGGAGAAAGATGAGCCACTTTCCTCTTCTCTTCATTTATAAAAAACAACGACTTTTCAACACTTTATTTATTGAACGTACCAACCTCCTATGGTAGTTTATGATATGGACAGAAAGAATCACCTTCTGTTGGAACATTCAGAAAGTGGGCTGCTTGTTTTACAGACATTGATATCTTTATATCGTACACAGCAAAGTTGATAGTCATGTTTTTGTCAAAAGACACAGTTTTGTAGAACTGACTAACTTCTTGAATAAGAACCGGATCTTGAGATACTGGTTTTTCAAAACACAGATGTTCCCAGACTTGAAACAAAATAATTCTTCTGATTGTAGAATCATACGAATCAAATAAGTCCTGAGAAACTATCATTTCCTTGAGGAAGTATTTCTCTGAAAAAGTCTTTGAAGAAACTTTGACAGGAGTGTTGGTAGAGGAATGAGACATATAGGTGAAGCCGATGAAAGATCGTACAGAGTCATAAAACAGGAGAAGAGTCTCATCAACAATTCTAAAGAAACCGGTGTGGGATTGGGAAGGGAAGGGGTCTATTTATAGGTGAAAAAAATGACCGTTGATCTTCTACGGTTGAGATTAGAAGAAAACAAAATGAATGGATAAGATTAAAAGGGGTTTTTTTAATTTTTTTTAAAAAGAAAACGAGAAACAATAAAAATTAAAAACAATACAAAGGAAAGAATGTACCTATAGGAGAATATAAGGAAAATATTGGTTTAATAATATTAAAAGAAAAAACAAGTGTACAAAGAGAAAGAATACGATCGGTTTTCAAGCTGATGGAAAACAAAGTTATTACCATAAGTTGTCAAGCCGATGGAAAACAACTTCATTACCATAGGTTGTCAAGCCAATGGAAAACAATTCATTACCATAGGTTGTCATGAAGATGTAAAACAAAGTCATTACCAAAGGTTTTCAAGCTGATGGAAAACAAAGTAGTTACCATAGGTTGTCATGCCTATGGAAAACAAAGTCATTACCATAGGTTGTCAAGCTGATGGAAAACAAAGTCGTTACCATATGTTTTCAAGATGATGGAAAACAAAGTCATTACCATAGGTTGTCATACCGTTGGAAAAAAAGTAATTACCATAGACTGACATGCTGATGGAAAACAAAGTCATTACCATAGGTTGACGTGCCGATGGAAAAAAAAGTCGTTACCATAGGTTGACGTGCCAATGGAAAACAAACTTGTTACCATAGGGTGAAGTACCGATGGAAAACAAACTTGTTACCATAGGGTGACATGCTAATGGAAACCAAACTAAAAATAAAAACAATAACTAAATAGTCAATATGATAGGAAGAATATTAAACCAAGAGAATAAATAAATAAAGATCATAAGAAAATAAGAAACATAATAATAAAAAAAATGTTCTTCCCCTTTATAAGAGGAGTTTTTAATGTAAGGAGAAGTGTAAAACATGAAGTAGATATGAATGATTATTTTAATGTAATCATTACTAGATTCTGTTTTATAAACTCAAATCTATCAGAAGGTAATGGTTTTGTAAAAATGTCAGCAAGTTGTTCTTGCATTCCGATGAATTGTAAAATAATATATCATTTTTGTGTGTGATCCCTAAGAAAGTGATGCCTAATATCTATGTGTTTTACATGAGATTGATGTGCTGGATTCTTACTAAGATCTATGGAACTAGTATTATCACAAAGAATATGAGTTTTGGAAAAACTCAATCCATAGTCAGTGAGTGTGTGTTGCATCCACAACACTTGAGCACAACAACTTCTAGCTGCTACATATTCAGCTTCAATAGTGGAAAGTGCTACTGAGTGTTGTTTCTTCCAGGACAAAGAAACCAGGGAATCTCCTAATAAATGAAATGTTCCAGATGTACTCTTTCTATCCATTCTACATTCACCAAAGTCAGAATCTGAAAAACTTTTTAAAACAAAATAATTTCCAGAAGATTAAAAAAGACCTAGATCCATAGTGCCTTTTAAATACCGAAATATTCTCTTCATGGATTTTAAATGAGTCTCTTTTGGATTAGATTGGTATCTTTCACATAAGCATACATAAAACATTAAATCTGGTTAACTAGCTGTCAAATATAACACACTTTATATCATACCTCTAAAAGATGTTTGATCTACTGGTTTCCCAGTTTTATCAAGATCAAGTGTATTTGAGGTACCAATTGGAGTTCTAATACTTTTAGTTTTGTCATATCCATACTTTTTGAGTAAATCTTTAATATAATTATGTTGAGATATATATGTTACTTCTAGTTTTTGAGAAATTTGAAAACCTAAAAAGAATGTTAAATCACCCATAATACTCATTTCAAACCCATAATTCATTAATTTCACAAAATAATCGGTTAAAGACTTCTAAGTTGATCCAAATATGATGCCATCAAAATAAATTTGAGGAATCAAAACATTTTTATTTTTCATTTTTATAAAAAGAGCTGGATCCACTGTACCTTTTGCATAATTGTTTTGTAAAAGAAATCCTGTAAGTCTATCATACCATGCTCTAGGGGCTTGTTTAAGGACATAAAGAGCTTTGGTAAGTTTAAAAACATGATTAGGATGTTTTGAGTCAAGAAAAGCAGGGGTTGTTCGACAAAAACTTCTTCTTGAACAAAAACATTTTGAAAATCACATTTAACATCCATTTGAAATAGTTTGAAATTAAAGTATGCTGCAAAGGCTAATAGAATACGAATAGATTGAAGTCTAGCTATAGGAGAATATGTTTGTTCATAGTATTTTCCCTCTTGTTGATTATAGACCTTAGCAACAAGTCTTTATTTATTACTTACAATGATTCTATTTTCATCAAATTTGTTTATGAAAACCCTCTTTACACCAATTAAAGTTGTTTCTTTAGGTCTATCAACTAAAGTCCAGACTTGATTCCTTTCAAATTCATTTAGTTCATCTTGCATTTCTTTAATCCAATCTTGATCACCTAAAGCCTCACTTGGGATTTTAGGTTCGAATTGATAAAGAAAGTCAAGATGTTTTATTTCATTTCTCAAGGAATTTCTAGTCTTAACAGGTTGATTTAAATTTCCAATGATGTTATCACTAGGATGATTCCTAAGGAACAATTGATTTGGATTTTTTAAAACCTTTTCATCAACATATGGTAGAAAATATTCTGGGGTAAAAGTTTCAGAAATAATTTCTTGAAATTTTTCCTTATCATAAGAATTTTATAATAGAGGTTGATGAAAATTTTTAGAAAACACATCCGAGGATGTAGGTTGGGGTTGTTTGAAAACAAAAGGACTAGTTTCATCAAATTTAACGTGCACTGTTTTTTCAACAGTACATGTGTTTTTATTGAAAACTCTATATGCCTTAGAAGTTGTATAATTGCCTAGAAATATTCCTTCATCAGATTTTTGTGCGAATTTGTGTAGATTATCTTTAGTATTCATAATGAATACTTTTCACCCAAAAACTTTGAAGTTTGAAACTTTAGGTTTTCAGCCAATACACAATTCATAAGGTGTTTTATTAAGAAAATGTCTGGTTAAAACATGATTTAGAGTATAACAATCAGTACTTACAGCTTCAGACCAAAAGTTCTTAGCAATTGAGTATTCACTCCACATGGTTCTTGTCATTTCCTAAAGAATACGATTTCTTCTCTTAAAAACACCATTTTGCTGAGGAGTTCTTGGATCTGAGAAATTGTGAGTAATACATTTCTTACTATAAAAAGTTTCAAAATCAGATTCTTGAAATTCACCACCATGATCACTATGAATAGTTACCAGTGGTATGTTTTTCTGATTTTTAACTTGGGCTCTAAAAGTTTTGAAAAAGAAAAAGGCTTCAGATTTCTTTGTTAGAAAATAGACCCATGTAAATCTAGTAAAGTCATCAACTAAGACAAATACATAGTATTTTCCTCCAATGATCTCAGTTTGCGAAGGACCAAAAAGATCCATATGCACTAATTGTAATGCATTAGAAGTTTAAACTTCATTAATTGATTTAAAGCTAGTTTTATGTTTCTTGTCAAATTGACAATGATCAAAGACTTTTGAAGAATCATATCTAAGATCTGGTAATCCCTTTATAAGTCTTTTCTTTGAAAGTTTACAAGGGTTTCTTAGGTTGCAGTGTCCCAGTCTTCTATGCCATAGCCATAATTGGTCTTATATTTCACTTAAGTAGGGTAAATTTGGGCTCCTGATGTCTTCTAAGTTAATAGTGTATACATTTTCTTTCCTGTGGGCAAATAGAATTAACTCATACTTGGAATTGTGAACTAGAAATTTATCATTTCTAAAAATGATAAGGTAACCTTCATCACATAATTGACTTATGCTGATGAGATTGTGCTTAATACCTTTAACAACCAAAAAATTTGAAATAAGAACTTTTCCAAGAAAAAAAATATTACCTATTCCAACAATTTTTCCTTGAGCATTATCTCCGAAGGTAACCTTTCCACCTTTTGTTTCGATGATATTCTCAAAGAAATCTTTGTTTCCCGTCATGTGTCGAGAACATCCACTATCCATGTACCAAATGTTTTTGTTGGTACACTTCTTATTTTCCTGAAAAAGAAATAATTAGTTTTTCGGAATCCAAACTTGTTTGGATCTATAAGGGTTAGATAAAATAATTTTAGGAATCCACATTTGTTTTGCAAAATGATCTTTATGAAATCCTAAAGACTGAGTTCTATTAAGATGAAGTCCCTTACCTTGAGTCCAAATTGTCTCGTTCATTATTTAATTTCTTGAATAATAAACATAGGTTACTTTATACTTTATTTAGAACCTTTTAATATTTTATTATTCATTTTATATCACTTATTACCATGTTATAGCAGTTAGTTAATTATTTGAGTTCATATCAGACCTTTTGTCAATGTTCGGTATTTGAGTAAAAAATGAACACGTTTTGGTGAAAATTATCCATGTGGTCATATGTAAATTATCTATAGAATATTATTCATGACTTAAATATCATATATATCTCGTATATATGTATTTTGAATAGTCTATAACGTTTTGAGATAATAAATGAAATGCACCGTTCATGGAGATGATAGGTCGTACGTCCGCATGAACACTACTTTCATATATTTGTTATATTAAAAGAATGAAAAATAAATGAAAAATAGGTATATTATATTTACAGTATAATAAATTTGTTATATATGTTACATAATTTCATTAACACCAACCTTTATAAATTATATTTATGGCATGAATGATTCATATACCCTTGAGGGGGTGGTAGTCCACACTTTCCTAAATGAAATTATCATATTTACACATTATGGAAAATATAAAGGTATTTTTTAAATAAAAATTAAATAAGAATTGAGATAATATAAATATAACATATATCATATATAAATACATTTCTATCATAATGGACACCATGAGATGTGGTAGGATAAAATTGAACAATCATCGTTTCGTGAGGTAGTAGTTCACCGTACACAGAAACATTATGTTCGTATCCATTAGATGAAGGTGTGTGTAAGTGTAGTTAAAATAATTCTCATAAAAACATACAATTATATTTAGTATACATTTTTGTTACTTAATCATAAAATAATAAGAGCATAGAGATAAGAGAAGAAAAATAAAGGAAAGGATATTGAGAGAAGATGCTACCTCTAAATCGGATAACTCTTTTTTATTTGAGCCAAAAGTATTTCTTTAATTGAATTATTCCCAGAGTATGGATTCTAAGAGAAAGGTACTGATGTTGGGAGATTATTTTAGCAGAAGTTGGATGAGGCAAAGAGCTTGAGAGGTGTGTGTAAGTAGGTAGAGGTGGTGGCCTTTTATAATGGGAGGATGAGCACTTTAGGAAAGTTTTGAAATATTATATTATAATAAATTAAGTTTAGAATTAAAATAGTTACAAAGTGATATATTTTGAGGATAAGATAAGGATGTGTATTAATAATCTCAAAAAATAGGTTTTAGACAAATTTAGGTCACAAAATTAGCCATATCCTTTAGATTTAACCCTTAGTTAAAAACATTAACTCTTATCTCGTCTTCTTTTATTTTCACAATATATGGGTTCTATAGTTACCATAAAATGCCAAGACAACCACAAGTTGATCATCAATGAAATTTATAAAATTATTTAAATTATTTTGAAGAATCTCAAATTTTTAGGACTATTATATAAATTAATAAAATAGTATTTATTTTAAAAATCTATTTATGTCAATTTTGAACCTATTTAGATATTGATTTTTGTTAAAGTCATAAAAACATTGTTCCTTATAAATAGAGGCATTAAATCCAATATAAAAATTTTCAATAATCTATAAAATTTTTGTATGGAATCAAAATGTTAAATTTAAATTTATTTTAATATTTATAATATCATTTATTTGAATATATCATTAATAAGTTAATCATCGAATCATCATTGTGTCATAAATAAATTTATTTATATAATGTATAAAAATTATAAATAAAATACCATGATGTAGGAAATATTTTTAGATATAAAATGACTATTTATAGTTGAAGATATATTTTATATAAACAAAATTAAAATTTCTTTAGTTAGGAGATACACGTTTATGTTATATTTACCCTTTATTTAAAATAATTATTATAAAAGATCATTGTCACACCCAAGTGGCTCCATGGGGTCCTAAAATATACCCTAGGATTCACATGGTGGGAAATATCCCATAAAATAGGATTATGACATGTTTTATAATAGTTTTATATTATTATAATATTTTTTTACCCTTATTTACCTGAGATACCCTATATCCATAGTAAATAATTACCGAAGTTACTATTCATAATGTCCAAAAAATAAAGGGTACCTATTTACAAAATTTTTACCATTTGATTCAAAATATGAAATCCAATTTTAAAAATTAAAAATAAAGAAGTTACAGTAATTAATTTAAAATTAATTCTCGTTGTCAAAACCAGAAAGTAGGTTTTGAAAGAGTAAAAACTATCAAAAGATTGACATGTGTTTATGTCCAATTTATATGTGAAATTACATACAATGACCATAATTGGATAAAGTGATGAAAACATAATCAAATTTAACATTAAACCCAATTAAAAGGAAAATATAACTATATAATTAAATTATATGAAAAGGTACTTTTGAATTAAAATGAAGTATTTTTCACTATTCATAAAAATATGGATTTTATCAGAGAAATACCAAAATTTCAACATAAGTAAATTTTGATTTAGAACTTCTAAATAATAAGTTTATTTTATCAAATAGAATATATAAAAGTTACAAAAACTATTCTTAAAAAGGGTTCTCCATCAAAAGGTGGTAAACCAGTCTTTTAAAAATATTCGAGTATTTTATGTTTAAAATTGAATTCATTCTCATTTTAAGCCTCTAAAATTCATTGGATAAATTAAAGAACTTTTAAGAAATATGTAAAATCATAATATATTTAATTATGTTAATTAAATTTAATACAATGGATAAGAATTAACTACAACTTAGAATAATAATAATATTATTGTATTATTTTTCGTTATAACTCAATGTTTTGTGCAATGTAAGATTTCGAAGAAACCCGTTGTTTCGTGACTGGTATGATATCATACATAGTGTCCCTTTAAACTAAAAGTAATATTATACTCAAAAATATTAATTTATATGAACATGTATTATTCTATAAATACCTGGGATGTTACACCTTCAGTATAAGTTCTACTATTTGCGTGTTGAATCTAATTTGAGGAAAAGATCATTAAAAAAAGTGTATTTCATGAGACACATGTACTAGTTTCCAGCCCACGGGGATCCGAAAGAACTTTCAAACCTAATGGTGATATGTTTTGGGTAAGTCGATGCCAGTTTATTACAAATGAAATAAGATCGTCGGTTAATATTAATGGTCGAGGTTCTTGATAACAACCATTGTTATTTGGGGAGTGATGTGGTATCATAGAGAGAGAGATGTCATATCATGAGAGGTAGGTTTAGGGAGAGTCTCATGAGTTCTTTCTCATTTGGATCATTGAGTTTACATGGAAATTTTAGAATCAAGTCTTTTATCATGATTAAATTCAAGATTTTTTATTTATTTTCAAGTGAAGAAAAAATATTGGATCACCGGTGAATTTGATAGGTGATTTGGGGGTTGATTTTAATTTTAGGGTGAAAATGAAAGTAGAAATGGGGTAGCATAGTTATCCCACACGACTTACAAAACAATATGGATCCCATGTAAATAGTTCAATAATATTAAAAAATCATGTAACATGTATAAAAAATTACTTGACAAGTCTTTGAGATAAACTTTTCGTAGATCACCATTCCTCTTTTTTTTTTACCCATCTTTGTTTTAGATTGATCCAAAATTGGTTTATACCTTCTTTTGGTGAGCTTAATAGTGTATTGATGAGTTTTTTAGGTGTTTGTAATGTAATTTATTTTATGTGTGATATTATTATTTTTTATTCCATTTAAGTGTTTAATTTTTTGATGGCTCATTTGGGTGAAAAGGGGAATTTTACAAAACATCCGACCCTATAACCAGCTTGGGTGTGTGTCTTTATTAATTAATTCCCATGTTTTATAAATAGTGTTTAAAGAAGTGGTTTCTTTTATTATGGTTTTGGGGTAAATGTTATTAAATAGAAAAAAATTGTGAAAAAATAATATAAAATGTTTTAAAATGAGATTTCACCTTTATGTAAATGTTTTAAAAATTTATTATGAGATAATATGAATTTAAATCACAAAGAAGTTATAAATAAGTTTCATTAGGTTTTAAAAGTAGGATAGATCACTCTCCTGCAGTTCCATGTTTTAAGTACATACCTTTGTGAAAAATGGTTTTAAAAATAAATTAATTGAAATTGATGATTTTAAGGAAATAATTTTTTCATGTTTTTAATTAATTCATTTTGTATTTTTGAGCTTGTATTATTGGTATGTGTAACTTATTTATAATGGGACTATTTTGGTTTGGGTTGATATGAATTAATTGTTTTTATTCATGTCTTGTTTTTTTGAAAAAATTTCTCTAATAATGATCAAGGAAGGGTTCATATGGCATGCTCCTAAGTATGACTCTCTTATTGAATTCTCTTGTAATTAAGAGAATATTCCTTTGGTTTCCAACACTTCTCAAACCCTGAGTTGTGTGGTGGATGAACAATATTCTCTCTAATTGGAACCAAAATGAGGTAATATTTTTTCTTGGTGTAATCCCAATGATTTTTCCTTAGTATATCTACCTAGGAAATATATAGAAGCTTTTTAACCTAAATTTATTAAAAAAGGATTTGGTTGTGATCTTATTCATGGTTTTATTTTGTGGATTTAGAAATAATTTATATTTTTGAAGTAATTGTTTTTGAATTTTTTGTTTCTTTTTTATCACACTATTTGTGTGATAATTATTCATGGTCATGCTTGTTATTGATTAGAGGAATCTTGTTTCTAGAGTCTTGATAGTGTAATGTGGATTGATTATAATTAATAAGATAATGAAAAACATTGGGATTGCTATTAGAAGAATAGAATTTATAATACAACCAATTAGCTTATGCACTTGGGGGTGTGGGGATTGACCCTTGTTGGATTCACTGTGGGATGGTTTCCTAGTTATTAAATTCTAGGTTACCCATATCTCATTCCTTTTAACCTAATATTAGAGTTGTGTTCCTTCTTGTTGACGCCTATTGTGGTTTTTATTTAATCATTTGGTTGGAAGTGTAAGCAGGGAGATTATGAGGTTGTCTTATTTTCTATATTCCTAGTCATGTACCCTTAGATATTTGTTCCCTTTATTTTTATGTTGTGTTTTCCCTAGAGACCTAGGAATCAGTTTTTTGGATAATTGTTTATGGTTTGTAGAGGATATTTTTTTGGGAATTTTTTCCTAGAAGAGTTTTAAATTCTCTTCACCAATTTAAAGAAATTATAAATAGTAGGTAGACTGATGATAAAATACTATCCTCTTAGGAATATAGGTTAGCTTTTTATGGTATGGATAGTTCTTGTTGATATTTTATTTAATTAAGGATTTGGGTTCTTTTTGTTTTTGGTGTTTCAGTTGGATGACCTTAATGGGGATTCACAAGAGTGGTTCCCTTTTTTAGGATTTCTCTCTGATTTCTTATTATATATAAAAACCATCAATTTTCTACCAAGGACTTTATTTGGGGTATTATGTAGCACGATTTTGATATTATAATGCCCATTTTATTGTAATATTTTTATATTTATTTATTTTTGGGTGTTTTAAAATTTGGTGGTATAGAGTTTTTATAAAATTTTGTAATGTTTTTCGGTGTTTCATGTTTTTTTAATGTTAGTATAAACCATGTAGAAACTATTCCACACATGTCACAAAATTTATTGTTTGATATTTTGTGGTTGGGGCATAGTTATTTTACCCATATGACGTCTAACCATGCATTTTTTTGGCATGTAAGTATCATTCACATGGCTAGAACATTGTTTTAGGAAACTATGAAACCAAAAAATACAAATTATTCATAAAATAAGTAATCACTCTAGTGGTTTCTTCATGGTCGGAATATGATTTGAAAAATCTAGTAAAAACCCCATATAGTTAAACCTGTTTTCAAATTTTACAAATTTACAACATTTCCCAACTCTTTTTTAAGGATTTTGACTTAGTTTCCCTAAAACTCATACTGACAGCCCTAGGGAGATCAAGGGGGTTCTCTACTTCCATCCACCATAAATTTTTTTCTCCCATTCCTTTTTTATTTTCAAGTGTTCATAAATGTCATATTCCTATTTTCTATTCCTTTACATTCTTTCCTTTTACCTTTATATCCATAGGTTTCCTATATATCCCGAAACCCTAAATTGTTGCAAAAGATAGGGTTTGGGTTTAGGGTGGTCCAAGACTAGGGTTTGGATAATTTAAGACCTATAGGGGATGGTTCCATTATTTTTTGAGTGTTCTACATGGGAGATGACACATTGTGGCTCGATTTACACAGATTTGATGCATGTGTTTCTACGTTGTTCCATTATTATACAATTCATGGAATCCTTGAGTTTTAAGAATTCATTTATATTAAATTGTAACTATATATGATTATTTTTATGAAAATATAAATGATTTATATGGATATTGTGGCCTATTATAAAGTATATTTTCATATATATTTAATTCATCCATTTTTAAATTTAAGGTCATCATGTTCCATGCATCTTTAAAAATGTTATAAGACACTTTTAATGGTTTTAAAGTAAAATGTAGGATTTGGACCTTATTTCACAATTTTGAAGAATAGTTTCTTATTTCTAAAGAAAGACTTTGGACTTAGAAAGGGCAGTGCATTTTATATTTTTTAAAATGTTTTGTAATGATGGAATTTTAACTAAAAGAGAAGGACTAAACATTCTGAGGTGGTTTTCATGTGAAGTTTCATTTGGAAATTAAAAAAATAAATAGTTTATTAATTGTGATATCCTCAATGATTTACCTTACGATTTTCTCAAAAACTATGGGTTATGGATTATTTATTTGATTGTTGTGTGATGTAAAAAGGTTTTGTTCAGTTTGAGGGTGTTATAGGTGAGGTGTGAGACACTGATTATGATTCATTTATGTAATTACCTCAATTTCTTGGTCACTTCCTTATTTTTTGGTCATGGAAACCCAAGTATATAACTAGGAGTTCTTTATTCACACTACCCTAGTTATTAAAAACCTACTAGGGTCCCTCTAATTGTGTGTAGGATTTTTATAGTGGGGAGTTTATATTTTAATGAGGTTAGTGTGGGATAAATGGGTAGCTTGTGTTATTTTTGGATATAATGCATGCCATCTATTGGTCCATGTTATATAGTGTAGTAAGGATCATCTCATATTATTACCTAGGTTATATCCCATGAAATATTTTCATTGATCAGTGGATCTACATAAGGAATTTTAATTTTCATTACTTTTATCTCTTTTTTATTGTGGTTAGTTGTCCAATTTATGTTGTCATTTTTTATATATTTTTCCTTGTTATTGTGGTGCCCATTGTGTTCTCCTTTTTTGTTAGATTTTTTTAAAAATGGATTTTAAGTTATTTTTGTAAAGTGTTTTTGAATATAGGAAAATAATTTGGTTTAATGTGATGTTTTTGTGAATGGTGTTGAAATATTTAAGAAGAATTTTATTTTATTTTCAAAGAATCATAGGATCATGTTTTTTGTTTGAAATGTAGTTTTATATGGTTTTCACCAAATAAAATGGATTCATTTATTGAAACTTTAAATATGTGTGATTTTTCACCACTACTTATTTATTATTAAAAATGGAAATACTTACTTTCTATTGTATTTCATACCAGAATTTTTGAATTGTTTAATATAATCAATTTATTAGATTATATGGTGAGATTCTACCAAGAACATTCTCTCATACCCTATACACTTATTTGGTGTGTTTGTGTAGATAGAATTTATGATTTTATATTGGATTCATGTTCCTATCTTATATAGTTTACCATTCTCTTAGGTCAGTGGTGGTGGGTTGAAATGTGGAGGGAAACAATGGATTACATGGAGGAAAACCAAAATATGGTTGTTTGGGGTCAGTTTTATTTTTCGATATCGATGCATCTTCCTGAAAAACTTTTATTTTTATTTTTATTTTGTATCTTTTTTAATTTTATATTTTGTGTTATTTTATAAGGTGGATATTTATATGTATGAGTTGGATCTATTGTATTGATTATAACTCATTTAGATTATTTATTTATTTTGGTTCTTTTTTTTGATATTATATGTATATCCAATGTACCTCCACTAGAAAAACCAATTATATACCTGAATCTATAACCAATGTCATGATTTTATATGGCTATATTTTTAAATATAGCCACATTAACTAGATGATTTTGGCTATATATAGGCATATATGTTTGGGAAATATTGACTGTGGCTATAAGTGGTTGGGATTTTTGGATATAGCAATGATCCAAATTTCATATGGGCATATTTTGGCCTATAGACATAAAAAAATATTTCTTGTGGAAATAAGTGTTCATATTTTTTGGATATAGCCATGAGAAAAAAATATCCCATGGTTATACGTTTTTTATTTCCACAAGTATTATTTCATGTGGAAATAAGGTCTAACAAAAATCCACCTACAACCAATTTTACACCCATTATAACCATTTTCGTTTATCTATTCCACTTATTACTTAATATGTTCCTAATCCCCTCCCCCATTTTGTTTTTCACCCACACCATACTCATTCCATAAGCAAGATCATGTGCTGTTGTTGTATTGAAACCCTAGTACTTATTTGAACCCTACTACTACTCCTCACACAAGGTCTATTTTACTTCATATACACACATGTTTTGTTTCCTTATCCTCATTTTTTTTGAAAACTACTCTATTTCTTTTCAATCTCTTGTATCATACCTTTTATCATATTAATCATAATAAATATTTACTATTTTTTCTATATTTTATTTCCAATTAATTATTACATGTTTTTTTAGCATTTAGGGTATTTTTATATTGTTTGATGTCATATATATATGAGTTATTTACTAGAAATATGGTCACCTAATTGATGGGTGGTCATTTGAAAGTTTCTATATAATAAACATTAAATTCTTGGTTGATTAGATTTTATTACATCCTTATTAAATTAATTTACTTAATAGTTATTAGGGATACATTAATATAGTTTATGTAATTAATATATTATCCATTTTTATTTATAATTTTAATTAATTAACTTGAATGATTTCATGTTTTTATTTTATTTGGATCAATTTATTTATGTTCATCGATGGATGTAACCTCTAGTTCATTTACAGAAAACTAAGCGAACATTTCAAGGAATTTTTATAGTGAACATTAACACAATAATATGTACTTATATAATTTCTTCACACATTGAAATTGATGACGTTTTACTATAAAATATTGGAAAAAATTGAATTAATAAATATTTTATAGTATAAATACAAAATTGGATATAAATTAACAATATATAATAAAGAAAGGAAAGCAACCAAAAGTTTTTTATAATAAGAAAAAAACTACTAGAATAACGTGAGGAAACTTGAAAATAAATTAGTACATAATATTAAAAATATAAATATATACTTAAAAAATATAAAAAATCATTATGTAGTTTTAAATATTATAACTTATTTTTGATTAAACAAAATTATACTTAACCATTTTTTGGAAAATGGAAGTACTGGTAGAGACATTAAGAATAAGTGTATTAAACTTAACATGTTTAGACTAAATATTAGTAAAAAAAATTATATTTAATATTACATATAACAATATTTAATTTAAAAAATAAATATATTTAACATTAAATATAAAATTATTTGATATAAAGAGTATTAATAATTAATTCAAATTATTTTAATCATTCTTATATAAACATAATCATAATCATTGAGTTTGGGGAAAAGGAGTTGTAAGGGCCAGGGGGTGTCACAGTTTTACCAGTTTCAAATATTGAAGGGAATTTGTTACCATTTAATTGAGTTTTTGGCTCAGAACCGGTCTTGTTACTTCATCTACACAAATGTGTTGTAGCTTCCTACCCAATTCTT
Organism: Viscum album; assembly: GCA_963277665.1. Classification (NCBI taxonomy): domain Eukaryota; kingdom Viridiplantae; phylum Streptophyta; class Magnoliopsida; order Santalales; family Viscaceae; genus Viscum; species Viscum album. The sequence continues at coordinate 1,971,537,211 of OY728131.1, read as the reverse complement.
TTGAATGCTGGTCTATTTTTTGTTATCTCATGAATAATATGTTCTATCAGATTAATTGTATGAAACATTTCTTATGATTTGTTCATATTTTCTTCCTCATTAAATATTATATGTTTTTCTAGTATTTGGTTTGTTTTTATATTGGGTGAAGTTGTCTATGTAAGATTTTTTGACTTAAAATATGGTCTCTTGATTTATGATCTATCATTTGATAGATTCTATATAATCATCACTGAATTCATGGAAGGATGGATATTCTTGAGGACTAGTTATGTTCATTTAATTTATATTTTTGGGGATATATTAATAAATTTTATATCATTAATATATTATTCATTTTTTATGATATGGTTAATTCATTTTTTATTAGTTATAGTGGTTTTTATTTGTCTCTATTTTGTTGTTTATGTCCAATTATAACACCTCTAGTTGTTTTATAATAAATTCTGTACACTTTTTAGGGAACTTCTATAGTGAATACATTAAAAAAATGATATGTATTTGTAGGATTGTTTCAAAAATTAAAATTGATAAAGATATACTTTTATAGTTTTGAAAATATTGAATTTATAAATAATGCAGAGTATGAATAGAAAATTGACTATAAATTAAAATTTTACAACTGATAATGAATAAAGGGAAGAAAATAAAATTTAATTATCATATGAAAAGAGTAATTAAAATAACATTAAAAAAAATAGTGACATACTATTAAATATAAAAATATTAAATGAGCAAAAATGAAAAAATAGACATTTATTTTAAAGATAATAATTTATTTGTGATTAACTAAAATTATAGTTATTGAAGATTCATTGAAAAAAGAAGCAGTATTAGAGACATCAAACATAATTGTATTAAATTAACAGGGCCATTCTAAACATTAGCACATAGAAAAATATTTATTATTAGATATAAAAATACCTAATACCATATATAATACTATTTAATAATAAATTTAACCAAATTTTATATGAATGATAATAAAAAAATAATGAAAATAATTTGAATCATTGTTATATATCCATAATTGAAATCAATGTTCTAGTAGAAAATGAGTTGAATAGGATTAGGTTTTTTTCACATATTTCCCGAGTTCAAGTCCTGGAGGGAATTTTTTACTGTTTTATCAAGTTTCACATGAGAAGATATGATCTTATCTTTTTATTTTATATATTATTTCTCTTTTATTTCCATTTTAGATATTTGTTATCATTTTTTAATGAACATGTTATAGTTTATTAGTTTTTTCATCATAAAATAATTCATATCATGTTGATTCATTTTCTAGATTATCTATTTATAATATTTTTATTTTTATCATAATGGATATAACTTGGATATATTACATTGATCATAACACTGATGAGCTTCAATATGGGTTTAATTTTTTTTGAATTTTCATTCAATAGTGATTTATATGGTGAATTGATTCGATGTTTATGTTATGATTATGTTGGAAAACCATGGTTAACATATGAGGAAGTGATTTACTATATCACTACAAATGGTTTCTAGAGAAATATCATGTTTGGAATAATAATTGAGAAGAATTTTAGAGGTAGAATGTAATTTATTCAGTGAAAAAGATAATTATAAAAAATTATATTTAGGATAAGTTTCTTTTTGTTTCTCAAGGCTATAATTTATGTAGATCAGTGAAAGAGGAAATAAATAGTAGAACAATTTTTTCCCTACTGATCAAAATGATGATGTTTAGTATGTTATGAAATTGACGAACCATTTAAATATCCAAGTATACATGACATCTAGAAAAATGAGAAAAATTGAGTTTTTATGAGATTATGTCATGGAAAATAAATGTATTTATTTAGTAGTAATTTAGTTGACATATGATTATATTTTTAAATTATTATTACCTGATAATGAATGTATTTTAGGAAATTATTACATGTATAAAATATTGTTGACAAATTTATTTTTTTATCAATTAAGATCCATGAATTCCTTAATATTTTTGTTTTTTATTAAAGGAAAATAAAAATTTTAATAATTGAAAATATTATTTCACATTAATATGGAAAAATAAATAATATAGAACTCAATCCCATGTACCAGAGCAAGTGATATAGAAATTTTCTTCAATTCCTATAATTTAAAAAATCTTCATATCAGAAAAAATTGAAATAAATATGATATTATATGAAGAAAAAATAAATAAGGATGATGATGAAATAATTATTCATGTAGACGGTTTAACCATAAATAATTTTGAAACATTATATCTTGATTTTTTATTCAACCCCTAAATTATAAGTTTGTGATTATCATATTATGGTTTCAACCTGTTTTATGAGATGTTTTTGACATATAGTTCTTGACTTGTCTTCTTTCCCATTTAATTTTTTTTCTTGGATATGTATAAATAATCCATTTATGATGAATAGTATATTAATGTTTGAACTCATTTATACTATAAAATATATTTAATTATACTCAAAATCATTAAAATATGAGTTGGAGGAGCTTTACACCATTAATATGTAGGTGGGTGATGCATTTATAAAGGATTAAATTATATTTAATATTGATTTATTATGAATGATAAATGATTTTCTTTATTAAGGAGTGATATTTGGTTAGAGTATAAAAGGAAACTTAAATTGATATATTTGTATAAAAAATAAATAATCTTGGAGTTTAAATTTTTAACAAACATTTAGATTCATTTGGAATCAATGATTTTTATTGATGCATCATCAAAATTTGGAAAAATCAAGGACAACTCGATAATTTTGTAGAGAATGATAAAACATATCAACAATTGTTGGGAAATGATATCCTAAAAACCTTGACGATTTGAGTTATTTTCTTGAAAAGCATCAATAAATTTCTAAAAAAAAGAATGTTAATTTGATTTTTAACAACAATAGTCTGAATAAATTCATATCCTTCGAGTTTTTTATTATCCATCAAATTTATTGCATAATTTTTTTGATGTAATTCATATTGAGATAAAATTTTGTAAAATGTTACTTCTAATTATTTTAACTATCAAGTGAAAAATAAAAGGTGATTTGTAATTACATCATGATTTTATAGATTTAGGTATAAAACCAAGACTCCATCCTGAGTTAATTGGATACAATTAGTGGAAAGTCTATTTTCTTATTTTTCATTGAAAAATGTAGAGAAAAAAATTCCTTTATGTCTTCAAAATATTAATGGTTTTAGATAGTTATTTATGTGTCATTTTGAAATTGGTTAATACATAAGATGTGAAAATAAAATATCTTAAAATTCACGACTACCAAGTTTTATTACATTATTTGATTCCCATTGATATTCAACTTTTACCTTCACATATTGTGAGAGTTTCTATTATGAGTTCATGTCATTTTTTTTGAGTCCTTTGTGTAAAAAGGATTATAAGATCTATTATTAGGAAAATAGAGAATGATACACTAATAATTATTTTTTTCTTACAAAAAATATTCCATCCATAATTTTCACATGTATGTTATATCATAATTTTCATCTTTCCATATAAAATTCTTTTTGGTGGTCCTGTTTCATGTCAATAGATATACCAAACATAAATAATGCTATCTATATTGAAATATTATATGAGGAATAAGTATCATCTAAAATGATCTAATGTGGAAGGTTAATTATTGGAGGAATTCATGGATTAATATTCACCATAATTGGATAATGTCACTATACAGTCTAATCAACCAATGAGAACTGTTTATGAATAATATGATCCCATTGAGCCTATAATTCCTTCATTAACCCATATATAAGGAATATATGGATAATACTTAATTTCTAATTTTTTATTTATGAATGGAAAATTACTTATCATACATTTTTATTCAATTATACTGTGTTTACTGATAACATGAATTAAATAAACTAATAAATATGTATTTTTCATTTTGTAATTTTACATAGCTTCTACTGTCTTAAAATATTCTTATATGAAGCGAACATATAGAAATTATAAAATGAATAAATTTTTATTTATTTATTAAGAGGAATAAAAAGTTGAATAGTAAATAATTTCCTTTATTGTTAAATTCAAAGGTAATATATTTTTTTCATGATGTAGGCAAAGGTATTTGTTTAACATTTTATGATGGTATATTTTAGGATCAAAATTTACCAATGTACGATGTATCTAAAGAAATGGGTTTAAATGATTTAAAATTCATTATAAATTTATATACACTAGACATGGGAAAACATTATGATGTTTTCATGATAAGTGAAACAAAAGATGGTTATATGAGTGCGTAAAATAATAAACCTAGATAAAAAAATACATCGTACCATGGGGTTACTAAAAGATTCATTTTATTAGATTACAACACACATGGACATGTCATAATGATGAAATGAAAGTGGTTTTATTCAATGATATTAACATGTATAAATATTGATAATTATGGACTTTGATTGATTGATATAAAATTTCAGTATCATATCGATGAGCCTTATATTCTGGAATAACCATATAAAAATGTATTTTATGTGACTAACATATTAAAGCAATACTTTTATTTCTGTTATTTATTTCAATTGATGATATATTTTGGATGAAGGCATGGATTATAGTGATGTTTTGGATGAACCTATCGGTATTCACATGAATGTTTTATTTGATAACATAAATGTTTCAATTATTTTTATAGACTATTAACCAAATATTTTATCAGAGCACACATAGTGGAGCCATATTTTTAAGTATTTAATTTATATAATGGTTATATTTTACAAGTTTTTAACTTTTATACATGGTATCAAAACAATTTATCAAAATACAACTAAAAAATTTCAATTATTAATATAAATGTTTTTTGTATTACATTATAGTGGATTGTATATTTTTATTTATAAATAATTTTAAAGGATTATATAATAACTGTATATTAATAATGAATAATGAAATTTATAATATATAAATCTATTTTCATAATATGTGTTTTAATTGTACAACTTATTTTATAGTATTAGTTTTTATAATTTATAGTGTTTAATAACTTTTTTAATATGTGGAAATAGAGGAAAAAAGTCACAAAACATCATGAAATTTAAAAAAAGATGATTTGTTCATATTCATAGATGTATACCATAAAACCAATTAACATAACTTAATTATATAGTCTAAAGATTATAGCATAAAAGTAAATATATATAAATAAAAAATATTTTTTGAAAACATGAAAATTTAATATATAACATTAAAAAATCATAGATTTTGTTTATGTTTTATCAATCAAGTTAGAAAATATCAAATCTTGCATTTTTTTAATTTTGATTTGATTTTAAATATTTTTCATGTTAATGAATATCAATCTAGAATGATTTTTTATTAGAAAACCACATTGATTCTTTTATTTTTCTATAATATATTGATTTATTTATCAAGATTAGTTTTTGTAGTGGTAATGAAATATAAAATTATAATGAAATTAACTTTTTTAAATCTACAAATCCTTTGACTAAGAAGAATTTTTATGTTTAATTTTTTATTTTAAGTAAAATAATAAATTTATTTAACATATTCATTACTTTTATTTATATTGTAATATTATTTTCCATTCACAAAAAATTATTTATAATTGTGATGAAGTTTAAAGGTGAAAATTTTACCAAAATGAATTGTGGATTAGAGATTTTGGATGTATTATTTGATCACAACTGTGAGTATTTATCTCATAATAATATTTTTAATTTTATTTTAATTATGTATAATTATAAATAATTTATAAGAAGAAAAATTCATATAAATAAGAATCGAATTAGAGATTTATGATTTATTATTTGATCACATCTTTGAGTATTAACTATTTTATCCAAATATGTTTCAAATGTGAACATTATTTTATCATCTATGTCATGTTAGATAATTAAATTTATCCTAATTTGATTATAAATTATTCCAATATTTAATCCTACTTCAATAAATATTTTCATTAAAATTTTTAAGTGAATGAAACTTTAAATTTCATTAATTCTCAACATGTTATAGAATTTTTTTATATTATTAAAAAATTGTGTCCTTATTTTTATACTTATATATTATGTTTTTATATTATTTATATTATTATTTTTGGTTCATTTTATCATTCATGTTATGTTAGTTCACTTCATCGAGGGATTTACTAGATTATATTACAAATCCAAAGAGTATAGAAGGTGTACATATATGAAAGATTCTATTATTTAACATCACACCTTAACGCTTTAGTCACTAGGAGGTCATCCTCCATTGATTCCATCTCTTCATTTTCCAAACCTAATGATGATAAGATTTTTTAAATATCTTTTTGGACCATCTTCCACTTAGGATGGTAGTTATTAGACACTTATTAGTTCTTATTACTCATTCCCAGCATCTTCTATACATGAAATCACTCCTCCAAATATCCCACCACCGTATCTGTATCCACCATCATCTATAAAAATATTTCCATAAGTTTTACCCTCTATTAATACATTTTACTTAATAAAATTTATAGAGTAATCAATCTATTGATATAAAAAATCCCATAGTATAAAATATTCCTCATCCTCAACCTCATCCTCATCCAAATGAGACAGTCTAAGGGATTAAAGATATTCTATTTACTACTATGTGTTTAAAAATTACTGAAAGTAATTAATAATTATTTCATATATATAATTTACTTTTACTAATTTTTTTCCATTAATAACTACATCCTATACCATATATTGAGGTCATATAATGATTCAATAGGTCTAGAATCAGCACATGTAGTTTATGGTTCAATATAATGTAGAAAACACTATAATAAATAAAAACCAGAAGGAATGAAATTTTTTATGGGTACAATTTCTAAACACAATGAGATTGTTTCCATTTAATAAACATGATTGAGAAAAGTCGAGGACCAAATAAAGAAAAATTCATGGGATGAGATTTGGGTATGTAATGTTAATTACCTTATATATATATATTAATATATAATATTTTGTTATAAATATTTTATCCAATTCATCATTGATATAATTTCCCCCATGAAGATAAAGCCATGTCTATGAGGTTAATAGAGTTGGGTGAAATGTAGAAAACATATATGCATGAATTGTGTACTGGTTGGAATGATAAAGTTGGTACTGAGATTGAATAAATACCAATATTTCATAATTTTACACTATCACAGTACATGGATATAATCAAGTATTTAAAGAGTCCATAATTTAAGGTATTAGTAAATTTATATATAATAGTTTATTTAATTGAATTTTTTAATATTAAATGTTACTATTTTTTTGATATTAAATAAAATTTAAAAAATAGTTTTTGTATGATAAATATAAATAAAATAAAATAAATAAATGAGAAATTAAATACCTTTACGCCCTCGGATAAACTTATCCCCCAAATCATGATAAATTATAGGCAATTTAACATTTAATTTTATAATATATCTTGAAAACCCACATGTTATCCCCATAAAATTCATACATTATTTCATTAAATATCATTATTTGAACCAATCATAATCAAATAAAATTGAAGAGATCCCCTCTAGTAACCATATAGTTCCACAACTTCTTACTTTTGTAACACAAATGGATCTTCACTAACTACGACTCTTTAATTCTCACTGGATTTGTTTTTTATATTTTAAAAAATATTTTTTAAGGACACAGTTTATTTTTTTACTTAATTATTGAATGTTTATCGAGTTTATGATTGGATAGCAGCAAACCATTTTTTTTTATTTTCAAAAATCCGCTTTAAGGAAAGAGGGAAACTATACAATTCAAACAAAATGAACATTCAATTAAAATTACAAATTTCAAAAACCTCATCATGATCTTGGTTCCCATGAACCACGAGTCGAGCACTTTACTCGAGTCACACAGTGCCAACCTCGAGTCACACGCCCTTCGCATCAAAAATCCATGCCTATCACCTCCCCATCATCACCCTGCCAGAGAGACCCACCAGAAAGCTTATCATCGTCAACACCATCTTCGCCATTTTAACCGCCATCATTCACCACATATCCATCCAATAACCAGATCACTACCAGCTTAAGCTCATCCATAGGGTAATACCCAGAATGACCCAAAACCGATAGAAAAATCAACCAACAGAACAAAAACATCATAAAAATGATTCACCAGTCACCGGAACCTAATCTGGGAGATCTGCAACGAAACCAAAGTAAAGTAACGAAGAATCAGACACTCAGTAGACTAACATCCTCAACTAGGTAACAAAAACAACCAGACATAGTTGAGAACCCATCATACATCCCCACTGTAGCTCCAAATAATCATACAGAACAAACATCATATGTTTCATCAAATCACCAACGGTTGCACAGAAAGACAACGACCAACATCCATCAACCTCAAGACGAACATATTATCGGAGCTAAAGATCTATAAATTCAACACAAGATCATGGAAACATAAAGAGGAAACCATCACTGTCACACAGACAGATCAAAACAAACCTGCATATCCCAAGCCAAATACAACTGCAAAAAAGAAGAAATCAGAAGATATCACCAGACGCCGAAAGAAAGTCTCACCGTGCAGATCCCATCACTGCCAACCAGTACGCAATCGGAGCCCATGAAGAATCGCCCACTATGAAAACTGTAGGCATAGAGGAGCCCCCAGGATGTGGGAACTCGGAACTCAAACCCAAAAAATCATCACACCGTCATGGGTGCCCTATCCAGCTTTGAGGGAGCCGGGCAAGAAAAATCCAGCATCGATGCAAAGGTCGAGTCCACAAAGCACTACCGACGCAGAGAATACACCACCAGATCTCGATGAGCATAGGGAATTCACAACAAATTGGGCGGTTCAATCCTCATGAAATAGAATTTTGAATTTTAAAACAATTTTTATTGAATGTATTTTGTGTGTACTGAAATTAAAGTATTAGTCATGTTTTTTTTGAGAATGTCATAAAATATATTACGTAGTTTATTTTAAAACTATTTTATGTATTTAACATACCTATTTTTTATATTTAAGAATAATACAACATATTCCCTAAAAAAGGTATTCTTGGCCCCATACCTTTCTCAGAATGGTTTACCACCTCAAAAAAAAAAGAAACATTAATTAGATTTTTACTCAAAAAATTCTTTGTAGGATGAATGGACTAAGAAAGAGGGGGTATTCTTGAAAAAAACATTGGATCGTTTGAGAAAACATTGTTTCCTTTACATGATGTTAATTGAGAACTAAATGGAGGAGTAACATCATAAAAAGAGATCACAAACCAATATAACGGGAACCCAAATTCACTATAAATATATTGATAGTTCCTTTTAGCCTATATTTTTCCCCACAACTATATTAGGATATATATATATATATATAACCATGAATCATCATGAAAATCTAGATTTTAATTTTTTAAGAAACAAATTATCTCTGGAATTGAATTTAAAAACTCACTATCATTCTATAATATTATTTGGTTCAATCATTTTTTTCATGAAATATCATATACTCCTCACTTTCACCACAATCCCATTAAAAAATTTACTTATCCAATAGTTCTAGATAACCATTAAATATTCCTACAATTCATCATCATAATTTAGTGTGTAAAGATTATTTCTATTAAGCACCATCTTCTCTAAAATCCATTTTAATTTATTTTTTCAAACATTTACCTATAAATTTTTCTATGGATTATATATTGTTATTGATTTTTTAAAGTCACAAATATCTCTAAGAGTTTTTAACTAAATATTTTGGAAGTGATGTCTATTGTTATTGGTGATATCTTTTGGTCATACATATCTATAGAAGATGTGTTTTCTTATAATTTTTTTAGCTTTATAGAAAATTTTTCTAGTAAATATATTGGTTCATTATATTTTAATACACAGTAAAATTCAATAATAATGTGTTCAATACCATATTTTATTTATTGTTAAAAACTTCTCATTATGAAATACCCATTTAATAGGTTCAAAAATATACTCTTGTATATCATCAAGTTAATACAAATGACCATACACAATATTTTAAACACCATTTTTTTCAATATTATCACTATATATAACTATTATAGACGAGGATACTATTTGACATACCTTATTAGAACATACTTCATTATGAGTAAAAACATCAATGTGCAGTGGTTGTATAATCAATAACTTTGTGATGTATTGTTAGATATTCTCTATAACACACACCACTTCCAACATATATTAATATATTATTAAATTTATCAATTAGGATCCATTTAGTAGATTTATTTCATAGTATTAAACATGCTGTTATTTTACCATTCTCTATCCAAATATAAATCCTATTAAAAATCACTTAACTCACACATGATTTAAAATTTAATCTCTAATATGTTTTATAAATTATTACAGTTGATCTTAATTCCATCATGAGTTTATCAGATGTATCTAAATATTCTTTATCTAAAGATAATGTCAAATACCATAATGGTTTAGTGACTTGGATAAAATTGATAAGTAAATCCTATTAAACATAACTAACCAAACATAAAATACACTAAATCAATGAGTACATATATAAAACCAACCCAAACATTATAAAAATTACAATCTAATATGATGGTGATTGTATTATAATAAAACAGAAACTATAGAAACTGACCAAACCCAAAAATAATTGAACCAAAAAACACCATTTTAATTTAAATGAAGTGAATCCAATTGAACCAAATAAAACTAAAAAAAACATAATCTAAAATAACCAAATGAAATTGAAGTAAAAATTCATGATTCATACCTGATTGAATTTTACCATTTCCGATTGCAATAAAATGTACCTTAATAAAATATAATTAAATGAACCAAATTAAATTGAAAAACTATTCAAATAACCAATCCAAATCGAATCAAACAGATACTTACCAAAACGAACTTAATTGAACTATTTTGACCAAAAAAACTAAACCAAACAAAAACAAACTTACCAAAATTGGACATGATAGAATTGAACTATAATTAATAAAACAAAATAACCCTAAAAAATAGCCCATAATCTATGAAAATAAATTAAATCAAACAAATAAAGACTAAATTGGATTAAAAATAATAAAATAATTTCAACATTGAATAAAACATAACTGAATCATTAATAATTAAAAAATTAAATAAAAAATATAAAAATGTCTAGAATCTTGTGAAACTGAACAAACCAATCTTGATGTGAACCAATATAAGAAGAACAAACTTAACTCTACTAGACTAAACCTGATACAAAACAAAGTGATTTTTTTGAGAAAAATTTAATTGAAATAAATAAAATGGAATTAAACTTAACTAATTTAATATAAATTAAAATATAAAAAACTTAATCATTTTAATATAGAGAAATATAAATCAAATTAAAATAAAAATTATTAACGTAATATATTTGAATCAAATTAAATAAATATGATCCAGAATAAACAATTTTGAATTAAGTGAAACATAATGAAATTGAATGTCACTAATAGACATAAAATATAATTTATCCTAACTAAATTGAATTGAACCAACCATAATAAAATTGAATTAAAATAAAAAATAATTAAAATTTTACTAAGTAAAACTGATAAAGAACAACATGGATCAAAACTAGGATGACCACAACTAAGCCAACATATCATTACATGATCAAAACTTATTTATCCTAACTAAAATAAAATGAGATAATTTTTTTTATAAGAATTATAAAATTTATTTAAAAATAATAATAATCTTGATAACATGCCTAAAATGAAACACCAATCTTTAAGTGAATTACGATATATCAAAAAATCCCTATTATTTTAATGTGACAGAGCCATTAAATTAGTGGGTATGAATATGAATAACCATATTAGAACATATATGCATAATTTTTCTACTAAATAAAAATCATCTAATTGATTATTAGGAATTAAACATTTAATTTTTAGTGTAGTCATTTTATGCTTCAAAAATGAATTTTCTTCATAATCGATTTTTTATTGAATTTTGTGAATAGATATTATAATTAATTTTTTCAACTTTTAGAAAATCTTTTTGAAAAAATGGTTTTTATTTTTGAAATAATAAAATAAATATTATCATAGAGTGAATTATTTGGATTTTTTATAAAGGATTTATTTTTTCAGTGAATAGTGAAAAAAGATTTTAAAATACTATCATTTCTTTTCATCAAATATATTAATTTAAAAGACCTATTATATATTTTAATTAATATTGAAGTGACATATGAAATTTTGTTTTAATAATATAATTAATTCCATTTCAATTAGTAATATCCATGATTTTAATTTAAGTTATTTTTTATGCTTTAAAACCCATTTTTTCAAAGAATTGTATTTTGTTTCATTTCATTAATTTATATTAAAATTAATTTCTACCACTTATAGGGATATTAATTTTGAAAAATGGAGACCATATTTTTATTCATGATGTTCATAGTTTTTTAAATAGGTCCCATTTATTTTTGGTCATTATGAATATTAAACGTGATAAATATTTATCACCTTAGTTAGTGTAAAATGTGTAAAAGATGGTTAAAACAATGAGATAAGGTATCAAAATCAACTCGAAACAGTCCATTATTTCATTGTATAGAATAAATTAAATCATATAAATCCAAAATAATAATATATATAGTTATAGGTCTATTTTACCACAATAAAAAAATTTATATTATTTTAAGTAAAGAACATTCCAAAATGTCACTCAATTAACATTAATATCTCTTGAATTTTTTCATACAGATAAAAGGTTGATAATTTTGGTTGTAAATTTTTACATGAAATCGGAATTAATTTTATTATAATTTTAATTTATTTATTATTTTTAGCGACAAAATAACTACCATTTATTCTTATACAAGCCCGATACATTATTTATTCATTTAATCAGAAAACAAAATAAATGGTGTTAAAAATATTACAATTTTTATTAACTATTTATTTTCATAATTGTTTTATAAAAATATAACATAATAGGGATATTTTAATCTATTATAATCAAATTATATCTTACTCTTGTTTACTTTAATGTCCAATTAATAGAAACGTGTCAAATATGACATTAATGTTATTTTTGGTAAATAATATTTTATTAAATTAATGAGAAATCATAAAAAAATTAAAATTGGAGAATGAAGAAAAACTATGGTCTAAAATTTCATCTATTTTCAATATATGGGCACTTTTTTAAATTATAACATTAATAATAACACTTTATAAGTGGAAATGGGATTTTCATGGTTAACATTAAAATTGGTTGAGTAAAGCATTAAACCAAAAAACAATGTTTAAAAAACTAGATATATCTATATAAATTTTATTAGTATATGTATTTTTAACCACATAATACATTATATTTTAGTATTAATAAATTTTTAAGAATTTATCTAGAGAATTACTTTATTTTAATTTAATCATTTAATAAATTGTAAGAGTGCCCCTCCCCTTACTTATAAAAGGGAACCCTCTATTATCTTCTTTAAACCACATTGAACCCTATATATTAACTAAAAACTAATAAAGTTGTCTTCTTAAAATATATACACATGAATTAATCATTTTCTAATTCTTAAAAGACCATTCCCAGATCCCATAAGAAGGGATATAAAGGAGAAATACTGAAGAAGAGGCAATCGTCTTACCCAAACTCATTCAATTTTTTAATTCTTATAATTAATCAAAATATCTGATATTATTCATGAAATAATAAATTAATTGTCATAAATATATATTAAAATTTAATTATGATTATGAAACCACCTTCATTCACTCTCTTTTTAATCATATGGGAACTGAAATTATCGCTCAGGCGTACGTACTAATTACGATCTCTAAATAACGATACAATTTATTTTCCATCAATCTTTATAATTGATGGTTATTATGACTGGTTATATATATATAAAAATTATATTTATGAAATAATTATTCTTATATATTATAATACCACATCTTTTTTACTATATTTCAATCCATTGGGAAATGATAAAATCGATAGTGCGTTCGCGTGGATTACCATGTCCACAAAGTGATATAATTTTTTTAATTTAATTTTTATATTCATGGTAATAATGATTTATTTTATTAATATATATTTTATATATGATATAATATTTATTCTATAAAGTTGATTTATTATTTATCTTTATTTCATTCCATCTTTTAAAAAGTGAAAACAACGTTCATGCGTACACACTACCTACTATCTCCATGAACGGTGCAATTAATTTTTCTTTCAATACCTTTTATGGATGACTAAAAATAAAAAAATAATAAAAATATATTATATTTATATATTTATTAAAATTCTAGATATCATGGATCCGTGATCAATGTACAAGGACAAGAACCATCAAAATGAAATTCTTATGAAAAATAAAACCGTTAACACTCGTAATCGATGATTAAAATAAGTAACTATGAATAAATTAGTGTTGAAATGTTATAAGTGGATAATATATGATATATTTAGTATTAAAACAATTATATTATATAATTATAATAAATTTAGATTTATTTTACATCAGTTTAAATCACTTTTGAAAACATTCTAACTCAAAGAAAGTGTTTACCATCTTAAACTGTCTTCTTTGGGATATATGTTATGTTATACACCTATCTTACATTATGAGGTATATATACTAATTTTTTTATGTTATATAATGAATACAATGATGATATTTTTCTTTATATTTTAATATTTATTCTACGTTATTCTTTCGTGGGGCTTATGAATCGAATGTTAATAAAGTGGTAAGGGATTTATGTTTCAATCCCATTTTAATCAGGGATGTTTCTACTTGAATTTTTTTTGAGAAAATGTAATGACCATTATATAAACATTAAATATTTTCTTTATATTCTGGTTATTTATGAGAGATACATGTTTTCTATCATTTTACTCAATTAATGTACTCAAGAGACTGAAATAATGTTTTCAAGGAAAACTGATTATGCTTTATTATACTGTAATAAATCCTTTTCTTATATATCCATGTTTCTTTAAAATGTTTTTATAATGTTTTTAGTTATTATAAAATAAAAATTGAAGGTAATTTTTACGCATGTTTTACTTTATAAATTTTTTTAAAGGAATCTTCCTATTATTTTATGAATGTAAAACTTTTTAATGAAAGTGAGAATGAAATCATTATTTTAATGTACATGACATGAATGAAATTTACTGCCATCTTGAAAAATAAATGTTTTGAATATTCATTTAAAACATTACTTGGTCTTTTTAAAACAAATATTTCATTAATATTTTAGATTTTAAATTATCTATTTTAAAATGAAAAGATCATTTTACTCAAAAAAATTATTATAGTAATCTTTTAAGAAAATTTTCATCTATGATAACAACCTTTGATGTTAATTATTATTTACTGAGGATATAATACAATGATACCAGCCTTAAAATTTATTTGTATGGTTTATGATTATGATAATGAGATATTTATGAAGCCCATTTCATTTTTTTGGGTTACGGTATGAGGAACTTATAAAATGTTAATAAAACACATTCTATTTTCATGAGTTATGATATGATGATATGATGAATGTTTTATGATACTTTATCACACATATTAATTATAATCACTTTGTGATGGGTGGGAACATATTTATATATCCCTCCAATTCAATGGGTAGTTATCTTTATCTCATGAAATAGTTGTGGGAAACAAGTCGATGTGCTTGATATACTATAAGAAATAAGTCAATTTTCTTGATCCACACTAGGAAACATGTGATGATGTATAATACATTATAATATGGTAAACATGGGTATATTTTTGATCCACTATAATATAATGGTATCTATAGTTAACCTTGATATATGAAATGGTTTATATTCCTATAATGGTGCCACAATTTTATGACATGATTTTTTCTTGAACTTATTGTTCATGATTGATCATGATGTTTTCCCTCCCTTATGAATCATGTATTTTTAAATAATAATGTTTCATGAAATTAACAATTTTTATGATCTATTTCAGGTTATGTTCATTATCTTATAAAATTATTCTTATCTTGTTATTTCATATGAGAATCAATTTATAACTCTCATTTTTACAATTACTGAGCATATTATCTCACCCTTTTCTATATTTCCTTTATCTAGGTTATGAATAATGGTTTTAAGTAGCATATGCCAAGAAGGGTGTAAATTGAGAATAAAATTACAAGGGATGTTGAATAATATACCTAAATAATATGTTTGTGTATATATTCTCCAAATACACTAAACCTTTAATGTTATGGAATGAATAATAATGTTATGTAATGAAAATTCTTATATTAAGATGTAATATTTATGTATACCCAGAATGGTGTAATACATGGGTTATGAAACCATGATTCTGAAATATATTGAAAATAAAAGACCAAAAGTACAAGGGAAAAATATATTGGGATTATGAATATATTAAGAAGAACCTCAATGAAAACATGGAATCATCTATGGGATAGACCACTGCCCCTCCCCCTAGGATGATAACCCCTGCTCCATGTTTTGGGCTGTTTCCATTCACCATATTCTATTTTGATGGGAGTGGATATTCTACCGGACCTGATCCATCCAAGGCCAATTTAACAATATCAGCACCTGAATACCATCCATCAATCAGGAGAGCACCATGAAAACATCCAAATTACTCACCGAATAATTCCTTACTACCAGACTTGTTTAAAATATCAGGCATGATAATAGTGTTTTTACTAAAGTTAGAATACCCTTGCTCAAAATAAACCTAAAATGTGTCACCCATAATATTTACATCCATTAAATCCTGAAAAATGATTTAAAGATTCTTTTCCTTAGCCACTTTAGGCGGTTTAACCAACACACAGAATTCAGCAACAATTTTTTTCTTCCCATTTTCGATCAAAATAGGTGATCAATTCCTCCTGATCTATTTACAAATTAGCTTTAAATTGAGTGTCACATTAATTTTCAGAAACAACATGATCATCATAATGTTCATGTTAAATGTATATAGTATCTCCATGCACATGTCCTTCATGAGCAACCTGTAAAAAATATTTGTTACTAGGACATATAGTAGAGTCACCAGGAATGGACCCTTGATGAATTGTTACAAGATGTGAATCAACCTGCAAAGAAGTGAAATACTGGATAACAGTATCACTCACTAAATTCCCTTTTCCCTTTCCCATTGGTCTATGAGGGTATAAGGAGGGTCCTTCTTTATCATCCTTAGAAGTGGCCTTGGATGGGGAATCTCCTCGCTTCAATCCCCGCACTACACATTTGGGTTGAAAGGCCTTTATTTTATCAACCTATCTACATTGAGAAATATCATTCCTAAAAACATTTAAATTTTTTAAAATTCTAGAAAGAATTCATACTCAATCTAAATATCAATTTTTTCACCATTCACAAAGATATTCATACAATCTGACATGGGAATCTATAAGTCAATATCAACAAAAACCTTAGCATAAAAACCCAAATTTACATCGATAGTGTTATCATCAGTCTTGAGAGGCCTTCCAATGAAGGAGGACATGTACTTACAAATTTTAGGGTGCCAGAAACCCAATATGAAATCATGAAATTTGACCCAAAACTGAGAATTATTGTGTTTCTGACAAATTGGATTAAAACTGAAATTCTATTATGAATTTATTAGAATACTTAGATTCATGGTTTATTTAATATTTATAGATTAATATTAGAGATCATTTTGTGAAACCCTAGGGATAATTATTTGTATAGGATAACATTCTATTGTTTTTCTAAGGAATATATTATTAGGTTTTCCATCCAATATATCCCTATCTAGATTCAATAAGTGGATGTTGTAGAGACCCAAATCTTTACGTACATAGACATTAAATTACTTTTTCGGAATATCTAATACATAACAAAAATACATGCCAAAGGACCGTAATAGTTTAGTGTCTTTGGAAACTCGGAACATAATCTTATAATCGTGGTGAAAGATCCTCAACATAACCCATAAAGATCTTCCCCATTTTTTTTTCTTACATAAAACCTTTCTTTAAATCCTGGGGAAAATAAAACATATAAAAGGGTGATCTCAAATTCTCAGTAAGGGTAATCATGGAGAAAATAAAACAGAACAAATACATTTGAACATAAAAACATGAACATAATGTTTAGACATTAAGATCTTGAGCAATGACATAAAAATGGTAGTACGTATGGCATAGACCATAAAGAAATATTAATCCTGATAAAATAACATGGGAATAAAACATGTAATTACAACAAACATTAAGCACATGTTATGATTTCCATACTAGCCAAGGCATTGCTGCCAAGACCATCTTAGTGGACAAAGTCCATTTCTGAATCGAGTTCACTCCTCGTTTTGGTCCTGTAACACTGAACTAGATTAACTTACCATTCTAGCCATGTCTATCTCATGAGATATAAATCTTTACCCAATTCATTTGAGGGAGATATAGGTACCATCCATCTTATAATTAAATCATTATTACTTGTGCCACAAAATAAACATAAATCATTCATCATAACCCAAAGAATAAAATGCGTTTCATAAACATCATCTCATCATAACATAATCCATAAAAAAGAAATGGATATCATTTCATCATAATAAAAAATTAAACCATGTAAATAATAGAGACATTATACTTGAAACATAAACATACTGAATAATTTCATCTTAGATGGAAAATAGTTTTGATAAAACACATGAAATGAATTCTTGAGGAAAATATCCTTTCTTCTTCAAAATCATTTTCTTTTCACCAAATTCCATAATTTTAAAAGAAAAGGATTTTGTTGAAAATAGTCATGAAATCTTGTAGAGTAAGCTTTATTAAGAATAGGCGTTATGAAACTGTAAAAATCCATTCATGCCGTATAAGTTAAAAAAAACATTATTCTCATACTTTTGCCAGAAAAGTCAAAAAGTACCTCGTATGGTGAAAAAAAGAAAGATTCCTTACACACCATGGAGTAAAAGTAAAAAATGGGTAAGAAGGACTTTAAATATACATGAAACCATTTTTAGAAAATAGTGGCATGGATGAAAAATATAACCCTAGTTAATACTTATGAATAAACAATCTCGGATAGAAACGAGATTAGAAAAGTTATCCCTTACCTTATGTCCGATATACTTCCTATGTATCTGAACCTCCTGTATAATGATTTAAATAATGTCATTGAATTATTAAAGAATTATATTCATTGGTATGATATCATATATGGTTCACTTATGACTTTATATTACCCGTTCTTTTGTAAATTCCATGTTAAAGCAGCGTTTTGGGTAAAATCATTTCATTTATCGTACGTGTTTCGACTTGTTGTTTTTGATATTATTACTTATATCCTGATTTAGTTAATTAAAAAATTTAAAACATGATTTATATATAATATATATTCATCATCTACATATACATATGATAGATCGATAAATGGAATGAAATACACCGTTCATGGAGACGGTAGGCCATACGTACGCATTAACGCTGTTTTCATTTCCTTATTGAATTGAATGTAATTAAGTAGATGAAATACATATATATATATATATATACATAAATCCAGTATCATTATTATGTCATATATTTAATTATTATTCATTATGTATACTTTATAATCATTCATGAATGGTTAACATGAAGAATGAATCTCATCGCATTTTAGAGACGGTAGTCCGTACGTACGCATGAGCGATGATATCATTCCCATGATCATGGAATTTTATTGAAGTGTATGTATAATATTTAAGAATTAATATCACTTTACAATAATCATATATAGTTACTTATTTTCACCATTATACCCATCCAAGTAATGTGGTGGTCAAAGACATATTAAACCACAGCATGGAGACGGTATTCCGTACGTATACACGCGCAATGATTTCATTTTCTGTAGGAAGTATAGAAGGTGAAATAGGGTTGTTTCATATTTATAATAATATATCAGTATATTATTGATACTGATGTTATTAATTTATAGTGAAACATCTAAAGAAGAAGAAGTAGGAGAAGAAAGAAACTTTAGAGAATCGGAAGAAAAGATTACCTCTTCTTCGACGCCCCTCCTTTAAGCTTCCTCTTAAGGAAGTAGAGTTGGTCTTTTGAGAAGAACAGAACCTCTAGAATGTTTCTATGGAAGTAGATAAGAGATATGGTCAGGGTTTTTTCTGAGCTTAAAGGCTCAAAAGGGTGTGAAGAGAAGAGGGAAGGGGTGCCCTTTTTATAAGGGATGTGAGGGGAACCTTTGAAAAAACATAAAATATTATTTTATAATAAAGTCATATTCGGTTTATAATAGCTCCAAATTGATTTATTTCGAAGATAAAGTGGGTATGGGTATAAATCATCTCAACCAATAGGTTTTATTCAAGTTTAGGTTTCTATTTTAACCTTATCTTTTAGATTTAACTCTATGTTAAATAATTTAACTTTTACCGTGTCTTCTTGTTTTCTTACACTATATGGTAAATAAACTTACTATAAAAAGCCAAACGAACCCCAAGTGGTTCATAATTATTATATAAAACCTTATCTATGTCATATGGACGAACCTTATATTTTTAGTAACATTATAACAATGAATAATATAATATTTGTTTTAAAAACTATTTTATGTTAATTTTGACACTATTTGGTAATTGATTTTTGTGAAAATCATAACTGCATGATTAGTTCGAAAAAAGTTAATTATACCAATACTAACATGTCATATTAATCTATAAAATTAGTTGAATTAATAAAAAGTCTCAAATTACATTTATTTGGGTATTTATAATATCAATTATTTTAATATTTCATTATTTAGGTAATTACTACATCACCATTGTGTCATAAATAAATTAAAATTATTTAATGTCTAAAAATTATAAATAAAATACCATTAGGTAGGAAATATTTTTATCTTTCTAATGAATATTTATAGTCGAATTTATCTTTTGTATAACCCTATATTAAATTTTTTTTAGTTATTAAAGATTGATTTTAACTATTTTAACTCTTTTTTAAATAAAATAATAATAAATGTCCTAATCTAATCCAAGTGGTCCTAAATGATAATATTATATTACTAAAGTTTTTTTTGGTCGAATTATACTTATCCAATCGAATTAGAACATGTGTTAGGGTAATAATAATATCATTTTTACATTTAATTACCCTATTTACTTTTAACCGTGGTAAATAAAAGTAAAAAGTTACTATTCACCAAAAATTATTTTTATCTTATTAAACCACATTTTACTCCTTGATATTAACCATGTCTCTTAGATTTTCAAAATTACACTCACAGAAGCGGTAAAATTATGTTTTATGTAAATTTTCAAATTCTCCTAGGAGGTGGGTAAAAGATGGTGAAAAGTTCTATAAAATTTTTATATATCTAAAATTATTATAAAATGAATCCAATGAATTACATTGAACTTATAAAGATATTATGTATCAATTTTGACCTAAAATAAATTTAAATAAAATAAATAAATTTTTAAATAAAAAGTCGGTTTTTAAATAGTAACCTAGTGTTTTCACTATTCATCAAAAATTGATAGTTTTCAGAAAAATACTAAAAATTCACCCTAGGATAATTTCGATATTCCGAATCTAAAAATGAAGTCCATTTTGAAAGATAAAATTTATAAAATTTCAAAAATTGGGTATTAATATTCATAACGGCTAGTTCATAATAATATTATAATAATATCTCATTTAGTGAAACCCGGTATTGCATACTACACACGCTATCGAAGAAGGTCTTGATTGCGTGTAATTCAAACCATGTCAAGGCTGCGTATAGTGAAAGCTCTTTTTAGTGTTGCATATAACATAATCAAATATTTTTTCATTTATACATTAAAAAAATCTACACTTAATGTTGTGTAGAATAATTTCCACAAAATGAACTTGAAATTGTGTATAACACGAGCCAAGAATAGTGTTTCATATACTACAAGCTAATACGGTGTTGCGTATAGTACAAGATAATCTTAGTGTAGTGTATAATAGAAGACATCAAAGAAATTAAAAATAACATATTTCACAAAATCTCGGGGTGTTACATTCTACCCCCCTTAAAATGAATTTCTCCCTCGAAATTCGTCGAAGTTATAACTGGTTTACTACTCAAAATTTCTTTAATAGTAACCCACATCATAAAAAGGAATACCAAAACTTATCTTTAAAAAGTAAAGTATGAAACATAACGGTTACCCAAATTAACTAATCATTGGGTTTTTACATAGGAGAACATAGGTGAAAATATGGATATGGAAGAGAAATCTAATCATCATGTTCTGATGGAGAGTGGTAGATAACGTGGCTATGAAAAATCCAAAAATCACAAAGCCATAACTTTGTGATGATCTAAGGTACCATCTGATTCATCGGATATAAGGGCACTAGGACAACATTTTTGGTTTTCAAGATCATTTCCCTAAAGTTAAAGAATTTGAATTAGAATAAATACTTACTTTATTTCAGTATAATCTCACCGTTGTTCGTGCCTTGAACAATTTCCACTTCATCTCTTAAATAAATGAAGTTTAATTTTTCATTTGTGAAGTGTTATCAGATCATGTGATAGAATGATGGGTCATTCCATATGTCTCTAACAAAAGGTTAGCAAAAGTTATCAAATATACATAAGTCCATCTGTGGTGAGGTTAATTCTATATGATTCCAAAAATGGACTTATACTTCATCTATCATACCGCTTAATAAAACTAGTTTCTTCTAACCCGGGACTTTCTGTAGGACAGTGGTAGGCGATAAATGCATGTCGCACTTCGGTTGTGGGTTCGATTCCCATAACCTTGTTCAACGTGATGGGTTGTCGCTCGTCCTATGGGTTGTCCTTTTTCTAAAACTACACTATTATAACCTTCTAGAAATAGTATCGAAAAAATTTATAGCCTTAAACAATTCTAACTGATGTCCTAATTAATCCATTCCAATCTTTATGCTTATCGCAAATACTTCTATCCAATATTATAGTATAAAGTAAACGATTACTAGAAATGTCATCAACCAAGCATGTGAATACCATCATTTATCCCCCATATAAGATATATCTTGTTGGTCACATTCCAAACATGTGAATACCATAATCATGTATTCTCTTGAAAAATGAATACCCATTGAACCTTAGTGAAAACACGAATGCTGTCAAAAGTTAACTCTTTCCACATACCAAAATCCCATAATTTCTATATACTCAAACCATGATATCACATTGTCCTTATATCAGCCATGAGATCATCAATACTATAAAATATTTCATTATCTCCTTATCCCTTCATTATGTGAATATCATATACTTTACAAAAATATATGAATTAACCTTTCATGGTTACTGGTACCATTCAACATATAATTTTAAATAATTTAGGAAAAAAAATAGTGTAACAATCCTTAGATGTGTTTTTATTCCATAGTACCATTACCTATACAACATAACTCTTGATAAACATAAATCATTCCACTACCTTCTCAAACCGTTGACCAAGCTTCAACACTTCTTTCATCTCATATATCATTTGTAGTCTCCTCATCATCATCCACATAAATACTACCCATATGACCATGTTGATTCTCTTCATGAGATTTTCCCTTAGGGAATTGGTTTTCATAATGCTCGTACATTCCACATTTAAAACACTTAACCGTTGTTGATGTCTTAGAAATACCATTATCCTTGTCCATGGTGTTAACTAAACCTTTTCCTTTACAATTACTAGATTTGTGCCATTATTTTCCACACCCAAAGAATCTTCGAGTTCCTTTGAAACATTCTCCCTGATTCCTCTTCCCACATGATTTACATGAGGGAAATTGAACCTTCTTTCCTCTATGATCAACATGAAACTCCATCTTTCTCTTATTAGCTGAGTTGGGAAACTTACCCAAGTTGAGATTATTGATCATATTATGAGATTGCTGATTAGGAATAATAACGATATGTGGACTTCTAGATCCAATTTCATTTGGTTTCTCATAAAGAATATCATTCCATTGTCCATCATATCCTCTATTATCTTGAATCTTCCTGTTTCCATCCATTTTCTTAAACCCAAAAAGAATAGTGTGGGAAGCCAAAATCATAATCAAGGGGGAGTAACTTCAATATCAAAAATCTTAGGTTTAATTCTAATATCGTTACCATAATTCTAGGACTATAACATATACTTATACTTAACCTTAGGGACATCCGTAAACGTACCTTAAAAATATCTCTAGGGATCTCACTAAAGTTCTCGCATCCTAGTTTCCAAAGGCTGACTAAACCGAACCTCTGATACCAACTGTAGAGACCCAAATCTTGACGTACATAGAAATTACATTACTTTTTCGGAATATATAATACATAACAAAAATAGACGCCGAAGGACCGTAATAGTTTAGTGTCTTTGGAAACTCGGAACATAATCTTCTAATCGTGGTGAAAGATCTTCAACATCTCCAAGAAAGATCTTACCCTTTTTGTTTTCTTACCTAAAACCTTTCTTTAAATCCTAGGGAAAAGAAAACATATAAAAGGTTGAGCTCAAATGCTCAGTAATGGTAAGAAAATAATGTTTAAACATCAAGATCTTGAGAAATGACATAAAACATGGCAGTACGTAAGGCCTAGATCATAAAGAAACATTAATACTAATAAAATAACCTGGGAATAAAACATGTAATTGTGGAAAACATTAAGCACATGTTATGATTTCCATAGTAGCCAAGGCATTGCTTCCAATACCATCTTAGTGGACAAAGTCCCATTTGGAATCGAGTTCACTCCTCGTTTTAGTCCTGTAACACTGAACCAGATTAACTTACCATTCCAGCCATGTCTATGTCATGAGATATAAATCTTTACCCAATACATTGGAGGGAGATATAGGTCCCACCCATCTCATAATGAAATCATTTATACTTGTGCCACAAAATAAATATAAATCATTCATCATAACCCAAAGAATAAAATGGGTTTCATAAACATCATCCCATCATAACATAATCAATATAAAAGAAATGGATATAATTTCATCATAATAAAAATAAAACCATGTAAATAAAATAGACATTATACTTTAAACATAAACATACTGAATAATGTCATCTTATGTGGAAAATAGTTTTGATAAAACACTTGAAATGAATTCTTGAGGAAAATATCCTTTCTTATTCAAAATCATTTTCTTTTCAGAAAATTCCATAATTTTAAAAGAAACGGATTTTTTTGAAAATAGTCATGAAATATTGTAGGGTAATCTTTATTAAGAAGAGGCGTTATGAAACTGTAAAAATCCGTTCATGTCGTATAAGTTAAAAAAACATTATTCTCGTACTTTTTCCAGAAAAGTCAAAAAGTACCTCGTATGGTGAAAAAAAGAAAGATTACTTACACACCATGTAGTAAAAGTCAAAAATGGGTATGAAGGAATTTAAATATACATGAAACCATTTTTATAAAATAGGGACATGGATGAAAAATATAACCCAAGTAAACAATTACGAATAAATAATCTCGGATAGAAACGAGATTGGAAAAGTTATCCCTTACCTTATGTCTGATATGCTTTGTATGTATTTGAACCTCCTGTATAATGATTTAAATAATGTCATTGATTTATTATAGAATCATATTCATTGTCATGATATCATATATGGTTCACTTATGACTTTATATTACCCGTTGTTTTGTAAATTCCATGTTAAATAAGCGTTTTTGGTAAAATCGTTTCATTTATCATACGTGTTTCGACTTGTTGTTTGTGATATTATTACTTATATCTTGATTTAATTAATTATAGAATATAAAAAATTATTTATATATAATATATATTCATCATATACATATATATATGATAGATCGATAAATGGAATGAAATACACCGTTCAGGGAGACGGTAGGCCGTACGTACGCATGAACGTTGTTTTCGTTTCCTTATTGAATTGAATGTAATTAAGTAGATGAAATACATAAATATATATACATAAATACAGTATAATTATTATGTAATATATTTAATTATTATTCATTATATATACTTTATAATGATTCATGAATGGTTAACATGGAGAATGAATCTCATCGCGTCGTGGAGACGGTAGTCCGTACGTACGCACGCGCGATGATATCATTCCCATGATTGTGGAATTGTATTCAAGTGTATGTATAATATTTAAGAATAAATATAACTTTAAAATAATCATATATAGTTATTTATTTTCACCATTATACCCATCCATGTAATGTGGTGGTCGAAAACATATTACACCACGGCGTGTAGATGATATTCCGTACGTACGCACGCGCGGTGATTCCATTTTCCGTAGGAAGGATAAAAGGTGAAATAGGGTTGTTTCATATTTATAATAACATATCAGTATATTAGTGATACTTATGTTATTAATTTATAGTGAAATAACAAAATAAGAAGAAGTATAAGAAGAAAGAAACTTTAGAGAATCAGAAGAAAAGATAACCTCTTCTTCGACACACCTCTTTTAAGCTTCCTCTTATGGAAATAGAGTTGGTATTTTGAGAAGACCAGAACCTCCAAAATGTTTCTAGGGAAGTGGAGAAGAGAAATGGTCAGGGTTTTACCGAGCATAAAGGATCAAAAGGGTGTGAAGAGAAGAGGGAAGGGGTGCCCTTTTTATAAGGGATGTGAGGGGCACCTTTAGAAAAACGTAAAATATTATTTTATAATAAAGACATATTCGGTTTATAATAGCTCCAAATTTATTTATTTAGAAGATAAATTAGGTATGGGTCTAAATTATCTCAACCAATAGGTTTTATACAAGTTTAGGTTACTATTTGAACCTTATCTTTTAGATTTAACTCTATGTCAAATAATTTAACTTTTACCGTGTCTTCTTGTTTTCTAACGCTATATGGTTAATAAAATTACTATAACAAGCCCAAAGAACCCCAAGGGGTTCATTATTAATATATATATATCCATTTATAAGTCATTTTGCCATACCTAAGATTTTTAAGAATATTATAAAAATTAATAATATAATATTTTTTTTAAAAACTATTTTATGTTAATTTTGACACTATTTGGTAATTGATTTTTGTGAAACTCATAACAACATGATTAGTTCATACAAAGTTAATTAAACCAATACTAACATGTCTTATTAACCTATAAAATTTGTTTAATTCATAAAAAGTCTCAAATTATATTTATTTGGGTATTTATAATATCAATTATTTTAATATTTCATTATTTAGGTAATTACTGCATCACCATTGTATCCTAAATAAATTAAACTATATAATGTCTAAAAATTATAAATAAAAAACCATTAGGTAGGAAATAGTTTTATATTTCTAATTAATATTTATAGTTGAATTTATCTTATGTATAACCCTATATTAAAAATGTTTTCATTATTAAACTTTGATTTTAACTATTTTAACTCTTTTTTAAATAAAATAATAATAAATGTCCTAATCTAATCCAAGTGGACCTAAATGATAATATTAAATTACTAAAGTTGTTTTTGATCGAATTATACTTATATAGTAGAATTATAACATGTCTTAGGGTAATAATAATATTATTTTTACCCTTAATTTCCCTATTTATTTTTAACCGTGGTAAATGAAAGTAAAAAAGTTACTCTTCACCAAAAATTATTTTTACCTTATTGAAAAACTTTTTACTCCTTGATATTAACCGTGTCTCTAATATTTTCTAAATTCCACTCACAGAAGTGGTAAAATTAAGTTTTATGTAAATTTTCAAATTCTCCTAGGAGGTGGGTAAAAGACGGTGAAAAGTTCTATAAAAGTTTTATATATCTAAAATTATTATAAAATGACTCCAATGAATTAAATTGAACTTATATAGGTATTATGTATCAATTTTGACGTAAAATAAATTTAAATAAAAAATAATAATTATTTAAATAAAATAAATAATTATTTAAATAAAAATTTGGTTTTTAAATAGTATCCTAGTGTTTTCACTATTTATCAAAAATTGAATGTTTTCAGAAAAATACCAAAAATTCACCCTAGGATAATTTCGATATTCCGAATCTAAAAATGAAGTCCATTTTGAAGGATAAAATTTATAAAATTTCAAAAAGTGGGTATTACTATTCATAATGGCTAGTTCATAATAATATTATAATAATATATCGTTTAGTGAAACTCGATATTGCATACTACACATGCTATCGAAGAAGGTCTTGATTGTGTGTAATTAAAGCCAAGTTAGGCCTGCATGCAGTGAAAGCTCTGTTTAGTGTTGTGTATAACATAATCAAATATTTTATCATTTATACATTAAATAAAATCTATACTTAATGTTGTGTAGAATAATTTCCACAAAACGAACTTGAAATTGTGTATAACACGAGCCAAGAATAGTGGTGTGTATACTGCAAGCTAATACGGTATTGCGTATAGTACAAGATAATATTTGTGTAGTGTATAATAGAAGACATCAAAGAAATTAAAAATAATATATCTCATAAAATCTCGAGGTGTTACAGATGTGGTTTTAGATCAAATTCATCTTGGGTTAATAACCTCAAATGAGTTAGTTGAGTATATACCAACCATAATTCCAGTGCATTGTGACCATTACCTTACTATAAGATATGTTTAAAACCCCAAAATATATCCTTAGATAACTCACATTTTCTTTATGAACCATTAAGAAGGGTTTGAAAATATGGTAACCATGAATTTTGTAAGTTAAAACTAAGGTGTCAAAGATTGATTTTTTCCCTGATTTAGACATCCTATAAATTATTTTTCATGATTATATGGGTTCCTAGTATGATTATTATTGTTCAAACTATGTCTATTTATTTTAGTTAATTATTGGAGCAAGGATAAATTTTGTTAATGATGAATGGGAAAGAAAATGGAATGATTTTAATTATAAGAAACCAAGAAAAAAAAGAGTGTGAATGAAAAGCTATGGTTTTATTCCTAATTAGCTATTTCATTACATGAATAATAAGATCAAATTGGTTGAGGTTACAAAAAAAATAAAAAAGAGAAAATTAAGTTTTATAAAGACCATGGAGGATAGAAGATTCAGTTTTATACATGTCAAGTATGATGAAATAATTGCATAGAGAAATATCTCAATAGAAGGGGAAGATGTTACGAGTGTGGAAAATAAGTACATAGAGAAATTAATTATTGAGGAAAAATGAAATGTTTGGTTAATGAACTGGATGAGAATAATGGTTTCTATATGGTATCATCAATGGTTTATTATTTTAAATAAAGAGAAATAGGCTTTATTCAAATGAATTTCCAAAGGTGAAATATAGAAAAGAGGCTACACAATGTTATATGGGTAATGAATTTTCTTTTGATTATGAAAACACTACGAAAGTAATATTAAATTAAGTAGGTATTAAGTAATATGATGATGAATCCTCCTTAATGGTTTTAGAATGAAGTGGAAGGATTGATGTTTTTATACATTTGAATTCAAGAAATATTATCTAGAAGTATTTTATCAATGGTATTCTAGTTATATGAATCATGAAACATTTTTGTATAATTCTAAAATATTTTTTATTTAAATATGTTTAAGAATATATTTTATGGTAATGATGAACTAGAAAAGTGATTTAATGGTAAGGCGATATTTTTTTAAAAAAACATGACTAAGGGAAATATTTCCATTAATATGTTCCTAATGTTGAAAAAATAATTTTTAGTTGATATAAATAGATTTTTGATAAAGTAAATGAGATCGTACTTATGTCCTTGGAATTAATTAGTGATTTGGTGATAAATTGGTTTATATAATCTCTGATAGATTTTATTGTATTTTTTGATTTATGAAATATATTCAATAATTTGTGATTTAATTTTAGGAATGAGGAGAGTGTTTATTTTTGGAAGAGTGTATGTTTTCATAAAGTTTAATGGGAAATTTAAGTTTTAGAATATCTTGGGATAATATATGACCAAGGTATTTAGTTATATCTTATGCAACATTTAGATATACCTTATATTTTTTGGAGGGTTCTTATTATGTCGAGTTTAGAAATTTAGAGACTTCATTTCAAATTGTTTTTCATTTTGAATTTTCTCAGAAATATTTTGGAAGGGGTTTAAGGTTATCTACTTATGAAATAGTTTGATATTAGATTTAGTTATTATTGTTTGAGGTTATAATATGATTTATCATATTGGATGACCTCTAAAAATAATTTTGGTGTTGGTAAATATAAAAAAACCTAAGGAATATATTTTTATCCCTTTGTAGAATATAAAATATATTAAAAGTTTATTTTAGTTCTTTTAGAATGAAAATTTCAACTTGAATATTGGTGTAATAGATGAGGTATGAATTGATCAAAGAACAACCAAAGGGAAAAATTATTTTTATGGAATAAAAATATATCAAGTAAATGTATTTATTATTATATCTATCTTCATAGAAAATGAATCCCTCAAAAATATGAAATGGTTCTTAAAATAAAAATTTTATACTTCTACCTTCATTTTCAATGAATCAATGATCTTTTCACCCCTCACTAATTTATAGTTTTATGGTTTTTATCTTTATCATGACCTTGTTATATATCACTATATATTAATAATTGGATGAATGATTTCTCCTCCATGTTAATACTTTAACTTCCCACAATTGTTCTCCTTAGCATGGAACCCGATTATGTTTTATTTCAAGAAACCATTATGTTTCCAACTTTCCCTTTTCAATGTATATTTATTATACCTACGTATGATGTGTGTTTTCAATAAATGTATTTTCAAATATTTAACATTATATGAGAAAGATAAAATTTAATGTAAAAATATATTAAGAAGGGATGTAACACCCAAAAAATGTAGTTTTAAAGAATAATAATATCGATATCTTACTTAATACACAAAAAAAGATATAAGAAAAGTAAGATATATTATAAGAACATATTATTTAAATATGAATTATATATTGAATTTGTGGGTACGAATATGGGAAAATAAATTATTAAATATATGTACAATGGTTCCAGTCTATAAAAATGTCTTGATTAATAATTAATAAATAAGAACATAATTTTTATTGAAATCATTTTATTTATAAAAAATACATATTAAAAATGATTTTTATTGATTTTTGGGTCTAAATATTATTATAATTTTTTTTTAAATTTATAAAATTTATTTTAAATAATTAACTTCATTTTTTAAACAATCATAAAAAATTAACTTAGAGTAATTTTTTTGAGATTTTTATGAAATGACTAATCCTTCCAGTTAACAATGAAAGACATAGATTTTCCAAATGTTGTCATTTATTTTCATCAAATAGAATTATTCAAAATTCCTATTATATTTTTGATTTGGTAATTAAGTGAAATATAATCCATTTTATCAATAATAATATATTTACTTCCATTTTAATTATAAATATTAATGATTTTCATATAAGTTAATTTTTATGCTAAAAAACACATTTTTTTCAAAAGCTGTTTTTCATTGAATTTTAACCATATATATTAAAATATATTTATTCCAATTATCTATATTGAATATTTAAAAATTTATATCATATTTAGAATAAATATTTTACAAATTTAGTAAATAGGTCCTAATTATTTATTTTTCATTATGAATAGTAACCTTTATAAATATGTTTCACCTCATTAAGGGTAAAATTGGTAAGATATGGCTAAAACCATGAGATAAGGTCTGAAAATCAACCCATAACTTTACCTTATTTAATTTTATGAAATTAATTTGGACATAGACATAAAAATATATAATATATGGAATTTTTATTTCATTTTACCCTCATAATGATATTTATGTTATATTAAGTAAAGAAAATTCCAAAATAGCTCTCTCTTGACTTTAATTTCTCGATAAGTTTTCCATAAAGATAAAATAGGATAAGTTTGGTTATAAATGATTATTTGTAAGAATAATTAATTATTTTATTATGTTAATTTATTTATACTTTTTTTCAAAATAACCACCTCATATTATTACATAACGCCGATACAATATTTATTAAATTAAGAGGAAAATAAAATAAATGATTTCCTGTTTTTTCAAAATAATACAATTTGGATGAATTATTGAGTTTCAATTTTTTTAGATAAATATGACATATATGGTATTTTTTAAAATATTATATTCTTATTCCATCACTTTCTTGGTCTCTTTAATATGAAATTAAATAAAATAGTGTCAAAAAGTGACATTAATGGTATTATGTGATAAATAATATTTATCAAATTATTTAAAAAATATATTTATATAAGACAATTAAAAGGTTAAATGGCCTAAAATTTCATTTCTTGGCCATTTATGATCCAATTTGTACCTTATAAGTAATATAATAAACCTTTAAGAGTGGAAAATTTATTACCATATTTATGGTTAAATCTGGTTAACTAAGGGATTAATCTATATGATAAACTCTGAAAAACCATATAAACTATACAAATATTATTATATTATAGTATGTAAAACAAATTATAGCTTATATTCTAATATCTGTCCATTTGGAATCATTTTTCTAGAAAATAAATTTATTATATTTTTATCTTTTAATAAATTCCAAAAGTACCCCTCCCCTCACTCATAAAAGGGAACCCCAAATTTCTCTTCTTTACATCAACTAGAGCTGTATATATTGGAACAATATAAAAATATTATCTTATTTACTTCCCATTACATGAATTACAGGTGATCGTATTTTTAAAATCCATTCTAAGGGTCCCTGTGAAGGGATTTAATGGAGACCTATTGAAGAAGAGGTAATCATCTTACCAAACCACTTTCAATTTTTTTTATTCTTCAAATTCATATAAATAATTTATATTATTCATAAAATAATTATTTATGTATAATAAATATTTTATAATATTATTATGATTATTAAAATACATTTATTCACCCCTTTTTAATCAAATAAGATATGAAAGTATCCCTCATTTATATGTATGGATTACTGTCTCCACATTGCGATACAATTAATTTTACATAACCACCTTTAATGGATGGATATTATAATGGGTTTCATATAAATTTTATTTATGCAATAATTATTCTTCTTAATTATAATATCACATCTATCTTATTACCTTATAATCTGTTGGAAAATGACAATGTCACTCATGTTTACGTGTAGAATACCACCTCCATGAAGTGATGTGATTTTTTCGTTCATATATCATTTAAATGGATAGTAAAAAGGATATATTAAATGAATATATATTTTATATATGATATAATAATTATTCTGTATAGGTGAATTATTATTTACCTTTCTTTCATTCCATCCATCGAAAAGTGAAAACACTGTTCATACGTACATACAACCTACCATCTCCACGAATGATGTAATTAACTTTTCTATATCTAAATTTTATGTTTGAATATATATATATATATAATTAATCTATATGATATTCATATCATGATTAAAATTATATATATTACGAGACTCTGATCATAGTATATGGGCTTGAATTACAAATGATAAATTCTAATGAAACCCAAAATTGTTAACACCTCAAAACGATGATTTCAATAAAGAACTATTAATAAATGGTTACTAAAATATTATAAGTAGGTAATATATCATATTATAATTATTTAAATTATTATGGTATAAAATTATAAAAAAAGTAAATTTATTATGCCATAGGTTAAAGTTATTTTGATGTAAGTCAAACATGATGTAAGAGTTTGTTATATACAATTGTCCTCTTTTGGACATATGTTATGTTCTGCCGAGATCTTCCTTTATATAGTATTTATAAAAGCATTTTTAATTTTTTATGATTAATATCCTTATGATAATGATATTTAATTTTTCATTTTATGTTATACTTTTATGGGGATAATGACTTAAAAGATACCAAATTTCAAGATATTTACATTTAAACCCCATTATAATTGGGATTGTTTATGCTTAAATTTTAATTGAAGAAATTTTTAGAAAATTATATGATAAACCCATTTAATTTGTGATTCTAATTTGGGGTTTTCTATGGAATACCTGTTTTCTTCCAATTTTCTCACTTTATGTACACAAGATAAGAAAATAATGTTTTCAAGAAAAACTAACTATATTTTAGTATTCAATCGAAAAATATTTTTCTTTTATATCTATATTTTAAATATATTTTTTAAATATTGTTTTATATTACCCTTCAATAATGTTTAAAATAAATTTTTACCCATGTTGGTCTTTCTATAATTTTTTTTCAAAATAATCTTCCTTTCATTTTTCAAACAGTGTATGTTTTACCGAAAGAGAGAATGGAATATTTGTTTTAACATACATGATAAGAAATTTTTTTTATCATCATGAAAACTATTTGTTTTGAATCTTAATCTAAAATATTTCATGTTTATTTTAAAATAAATCATTTCCATAATATCTAATAGTTTAAATAATTTATTTCAAAATGATAAGGTTATTTTCTTTAACAAATATACCTACGAATTTTTAAATGAATTTTTATATATGATAATATAATTTGATTTTAATTATTATTTACTGGGGATATGATCCAATGATACCATACTTATTATTTATCTAGATGGTTGATTATTATTATAATGTTTTATTTATGAATCCCATTTGTTTTCCATGGGTTATGCTATGATGAATTATTGAATTATTTATGAAACCCATTTTCTTTTTATGGGTTATGATATGATGACATGATGAACATTTTTTACCTTATATAACACATATGTATGGTTTTTATTATTGTATGAGTGATACCAAAATTATATATCCCTCTAATTTATTGGGTATATTTTTATATTTCATGATATAATTATAGCAAAAAATTTAGTGTGCTTGATTCACTCATAGAAACAAGTTGATGTACTTGATCTACTATGGGGAACATGTGATGATGCCTGATTCATTATGATTTGGGAAACATGTGTTAATTATTAATACCAAAAAATTTTATGGTCCTATTAATTAAACTTGACATATTAAATGGTTTTTTATTCCTATGATTGTGCAACACTTTTATGACCCGATTTTGATATGAACATATAGTTCATGATTGATTATGATGTTTTCTATTTGTTATGAGTCATGTATTATAAAGTACTAAATTTTTATGACATTACCAAATTTTAAAATATTTAATAGATTTGGTATTAACATTGTAATCCATGTTCATGATCTCATAATTCTATTTTTATCTTATGATTTCATATAATCATCGATTTATATCTCTCGTGTTTACCCTTTTTGAGTATTTAAGAACAAACATTCTTATTTTTTCTTTCCCTATATTACAAAGAGATGTTTTAAGTAGTGTGTATCAAGAAGGGTATAAAGTGTGAATAAATTTACGATAGATTTTGAATAATGTACCAAATTAAGATATTTGTGTATATATTCTCTAAAGATATGAAACCTTTATGGTTCTGGAATGTATCATAATGTTATGAAATGAATATTAATCTATTAAAATATGATATTTTTGTATGAAAAGTATATATCACTATAGTTGGTATCGGAATAGAGTTTAGTTAATATTTAAAGATTAGTAATAGATAAATTTGGTGAAAACATAAGGATATATATAATTATTGGATAAAATCATAAAGTTTGGATAAAATAGATATTATATGGGTTTCCTAGTTATAAATCCATATCTAGAAACCATAATTGGATACTGTATTAATAAAAATTCTTCTAGGGGTAATAATCCTGAAAAGAGTTGATCAAGTATATCTTGACCATCATTATAGTCTGTAATGAGTGTTTCAATAATTCACAATCATTTTGAAACTTCTGAGGGATATGTTTGGATAAATCAAATTTTATTTATGAACCATTATAATGGATTTTAATAGATTACTAACATGAATGACCAAGGTTAAACCAAAGGATTCATTGATTGAAAAAAGGTGTCCTGATTTAGACATTCTATAAATATTTTTTCATTATTATGTGTTTCCCACAATTATTATTATTTCTCACACTATGCCTTTTGGTTTTAGTAAAGGGTTGTAAATAGGGGTAATTGTGTTAATAATAAATGTGATGGATAATGGAATATTGGTCCTTATAAGAAACTAAGTTAAACCTGAACAGGAATGTGAAACCATTTGTTAATCCCTAAAAATAAATATTCTTATATGACTAAAAATATTAACATCAATGAACTTATTGAATAATATTATAGAATTTTATTACATGTTTTCAGGTCTTTCTTGTATTTTGTTTTGTTTTCCATTTCATTAGGGTGAATCTCTGTGTCTTTTTGAGTTTTCGGGAAAAATGATTATTTTCAGTTAGGAGTTATTCCATTTTTTAATGGAATACAACATGGAGAATCCCAACTATGGAATATATGTGTCTATAATGGTTTAAGTGTATGAGGGACAAATTTGGTCAGTTCCACAATTTTGGAATATCTTAAAACATAGTGAGTTAGCTGGACCGTGGAGGCTGGTGGAGGATATTTGGGCACCTCTTTCATTTTGGAGGGTAGCTATGGAAAGGGGTATGAGTTTTCCATAGCCTTGACCTATGTAAACATGATATGGGTGTGTATTGTGATGTGTTTTTAAGAGTTCTCTTTGACATGAGGTGTTGAGGTGTGGTCTAGGGTATTTTTATGCATTTGTGTTATGGCCATATGGGGTTGTGGCATGGTCTTCATTTTCAAAAACTTAAAATCTCATACCCAAATTTAAAACCAAACATATCATACTGAAATATTATTTTATTTTTATTCTATTGAATTTCCCAAGGGTCTTTTTAACTCCTGCAACACCTATTCTTATTGGATCAGTGCACTAGTGGACCCGTTCGATATGTTTTTGGTATGTGTATTCTCACTTTATTTGGGGTTTCTCTCTTAAACATTTCTATCTTTTTTATAGTGTTGAATAATTAAATTGTTGATGGATTCAATCATTTTTTTAAGGATAATTATCCTAGGTATGATTTCATTATCTTATATAACTTCATTCTTCATTGGAGGATCTTACTATGGGTGTTGTATTTGATTATTTGATAACATGATTAAAGGTAGGTGGTTACATAATGATTTTCATTAAATTTGAAATCATATGTTTCTTGAATTAATTTAACGGAGTTTTTAATTGATTTATAAATATTTATTTGAGATTATTTTATGTTTGATTTAAAAATAGAAAGGAATTGTGAAAACCCCCAATTTTAATGGAATTTAAATTGTCAGTAGAATTTTGAGAAAAATGATGAATTGAATTGAAATTTGATTTGATGAAATGATTTGATCTTGATTTTTGAGAAAATTGGCATAAATTTAATGATTATTTTAAGACACATGAATTTGATAAAAAAATATGTTTGTTTTTTGAAACTGAAAAGGCATGTTAAAAACTGATTTTGGGAAATTAAATTGAGAATGATAAAAAGATTTATAATTAATGAATTTATTAAAAATTAATGATTGATATATTTACTAATGTAATCACATGTTATTCTATGTATTTAGTAGGTTATGAGGACAAGAACAATTGGAATTTCTCGGCCGAGAAATGAATTGAAAGTTAAATCTTTAAATAAACTAAGTTTGGGTATATTTCCTCTAATTTTTCCTCTAATTGGGTGTAGATTAACTTCCCATAATGAGTCACCTAATGGGGCTTTGATTTGTGTGTTTATGAAAATCTTGGGATATGTCGATAAATGAGAACTATGAGGACCCTATAACAAGAAACTAAAATACCTCAGGGCCTACAAGCATGGTGATTTTTTTGTTTCACTTGATTATATATTCCACTTATTATGAAATTTTCTTATCCATTCCAAATAGTTTAATTAATTTTTTTTATATAAAATTATCATTAAATATTCTTTTGATATATCTACCATCTTTTTATTTGAAAGAATATTTTATTGAAAACTTGTAAATTCCTTGTTTTATTTTATATTAAAATAAGAAATGGTTTTTATTATGGAATTTTTCACAAAATCATTTAGTGGTATCCTATTAAAATATTTTTATCATAAAATTTCTATTCCTTTGGGAATTTTTTGATTATATTATTATAGTACCAAGTAAGGGGAACATTATACTAAGAGGTAGATGGTGTACTTTATTCACAT
The DNA here is from genome assembly GCA_963277665.1 of Viscum album. Classification (NCBI taxonomy): domain Eukaryota; kingdom Viridiplantae; phylum Streptophyta; class Magnoliopsida; order Santalales; family Viscaceae; genus Viscum; species Viscum album. The sequence continues at coordinate 1,971,499,153 of OY728131.1, read as the reverse complement.
GACCTAGAGTGAGGAGGTAAATGATAGAGATGTGATCTTACTGTTACATGTGTTTTTTCAGACTTTATTTAGAATATGTTGTGCCGCTTGATGATGTACTATTTTGAATTTGTTTTACTTATTTAATTAGGTTACTTTTTCCATGTTGAGTGTTGAATTATTGTGTTATATCATTTACCTTCCACTATTTGTGAAAAAACTATTCTCTCTTGATCTTTATATGACACCAGGTTCTTGTTGTAAAACCATGGGGTTTGGAAACGCCAATGAGACCATGTCAGTCTCATATCAAGTATCAGTGTACTACAAGATTTGGATTTGTTCATGACTAAGTGGTATAAAAGGTATCGGGTTTGAATATTTTGTTGATATGGGTATTCATTTTGGTTTTTCTAGGTAGACATTATGTAGGATCTTTGGTACATTGTAGGTAGTTTCTAGAGAGTTTCTGGACAACTCAGAATGTAACAAGCCTTAAGTCACCTTGATCATTTGAGAAAAGTTTCATCAAGGAATGTTTTTATTTTATTCTAGTTTTCCCAGTTGATCTAAGTTATTTGATGTCGCCATAACTATTGATTAATTTGATGATCTCTGTATCATTACTGATGCTTCATTTTTAAATATTGATATTGTATTACGTCATTACTCTGAGAGGATGTTTGAAGAGTCCACATGAGAAAGATATCAGTCAACTACAATGGGTGAACCCCATAGTGGACCAAAATATTATTGAGGTAGTGGTGAGTGCTCTCCAAGATCTTGGAAAAGTACCTACACCCATTCATGTTCAGGATCCAGTAGTAGAACCTCAAAGGGATGAATCTCATAATCAAGATCAAGAGTTATTTTTTTCCAAAAAAACATCGAATTTACAAGGCCCAAATGGCCTTTAAGAGTCTAAGGTTTGGTTAGAAAAAATTGAGATACTTTTTAGTTATTGGAAACTAATTATTCTATTCAATTTATGTGTACTGATGTTTAGAATTAAAGGGGCTGGTAAGAGACAATTTGAATCAATGGTGACAATGATGAAACATGAGGGCATGTAGTTGAAGTAATTTAGGGTTCTTTTCATCGATCAATTATATCCATAATTGATGGTTTCGTTGAAGTCTGTGTATTTTCTCATCCTACATCAAGGTGAATCGAATGTGACATAGTATACAAACCATTTTGATTAAGATATTCTTTTTTCTCCTGAGGGGGTAATTAATGAGAAATTCCAGGCTCGATGATAAGAGATGGGTATTCATTAGAAAATGAAATCTCAGGTCTTCATACTGAAGCTCACTTATTATGATGAAAAAATATATAGAGCGTTGATGGATGAGCTTGACCTAGCTGATAAGTCAAGGTTTAAAGGAGTTTTTTTCTCATAGTGGATGTTATGTTAGTTCTATTAAAGGAATGAGAAAGTGTGACGAGTATCTTGGTGGTTATAGATATAAAGTGTTATATTGACCCCTTGAAGTACCTATAAGAGTTTATATTACTTTATTATAATGTTTCAAGGTTGTAAATTTGAAACGTGTTTGCAATGAGGTGCCCAATATATTTTTTTTCATGTGGAAATTCCGCCCCCCTAAAGATATTATTTCATGAATTTTGAACTCTAAGAAGTGATATTTTCTCATCATAAATAAAAATTACTATAGTGAAATTAATTACTTCATGAAATAAGGGGTTCCAGCCACATGTATCTTGGAGGAATCTTATTCACATAGTGGAAGACTCTCTAGGGGAATCTTATGAACGTCTAATGATAGTAAGAGGTACTATCACTATAGTGTAATATTTAGTATCTTAATTATTTTATTCCAGTGAAAATAAATAATTTATATAAACTCATATTGTGAACATTCTAAGTCTTACTATAGTTATTTTTAATTTGATGGGTATTATTAAGGCCCCACAGAACCAAGAGAGTATAGGGTCTCTGATTTCCCTCATATATTATATCTTTATTAAGGATTGAGATTACTTAGAATTTTTTGGTTCTTAACACGAAACCACTTTATTTCATTATCAAGATTTATTGGTTAATTTATTATAAGGAAAAAATTGACTATTATCTTTGGTTGGATTCCTTTACTGAACTCAATGGGGTGTTCTGTGTTTTCTAGAGAGAGTGAACCTATGGTCATGTAGAGTTGGATCATCACTTTCAGAGTTTTGTAGGGTAATATTGGGTTTTTTCTTTGACTTGAGAGTGAATATTTGAGTGGTGTTCTCCCACCGTTCATCATCGAGTTTCCCAAAATGTTTTCTATTAATATTTCTGGTGCTGTATCAGTGAAAAACTAGATTTCTCCACTGATTTATTACCTATTACAAAACTAGTTTTTGTTACTTCTTAAAGTATAGTGCCAGATATATTTAAAGAGTTAATGTTCATGTTGTATTATCCATTATATAATGTATTTATATGTCTAATTATGTCAAAATGGTTGGTTCTTGTTCTCTTTTCTAAGATAGTTCATAAACCAATTCACCTTTGTGTTGATTATCAAAAACTCTACCGTGTTATGGTAAGGGAACAATATCCATTTCCATGGATTGATGATTTGTTTAATCATTTAAGTGGGATAAAGTGGTTCTTGAAGATTGATCTTTAATTTGGTTATCACCCGTTGAGAATTAAATAATCTCCCAATTAGAAGAATACCTTCAAGATTAATAATATCCATTATTAGTATCCAATTATTCCATTTGGTCTAAAACATACTTATTCAGTTTTTATGGAATTAATGGAAAAGATATTCTATGAGTACCTTGACTCGTTCATTATAGTATTTTTGGATGACATCATATTTACGCTAAAATTGAGGAGGGTCATGTGCATTATTTGAGAACAATTATAGAAATTTCTATAAATCATTGACTTTACAATAATCTTTAAAAATGTAATTTTTAGATTTGAGAAGTGATGTTATTGGGAAATATGGTCTCAAAACATGGTATTTCAGTTTATCCAGAGAATATGAAGGTTGTTACGACATGGGAGCAAGCATATAATGGTTTTGAGATATGGATATTCTTGGGTTTGGTGAGATATTATCATAGGTTTGTGAAATATTTATTAAATTTGGATTCTCTAATGACCACTCTGACCCAGAAAGGATTGAAGTTCTTATGGGATGTGAAATTTATATGTAACTTTGATGACTTGAAATGTATTTTGACTTCTACAGTAGTGTTGACTCTTCCAGTTGATGGTTAGAGAAATTTGGTATTTTGTGATGCATTAAGTTCAGGTTTGGGTCATGTCTTTATATATGGTGATCATGTAGTAGCTTATGGTTCTACATATCTTAGTTCACAAAAGAATAATTATCTGAACCATGATATCAAACTCATAACTGTGATATATGCTTTGAATAGTTTGCATCATTACCTTTTCATAGAATGGTTTATTATTTATTCCAACCAAAAAATCATGAGTTATATATTTTATCAAAATCATTTGATCCTTCGATAGAAGAATTGTATGAAGTACCTAAATAAATTTTATTTTTAAATTTATTTTTCCCATGTATATAGTAATTTCATTTTGGATGCATTGAGAATGAAACTTTTGACCCATGTTGTGAAAGAATCATAAAAAAATAGAATCTAATGGTTTTTTTTCATAGTTTCACTTGGGATCCTAACAGTATGTGATTGAGTTTTTCTTAGAAACGTTATATTGAGATCACTCTTCTAAAGATGATTCTGAAAAATATAATCTTGATGATGAATTACATTTTATTAAGAAATAACTTCATTGTGGGAAGGCCGTTGGTGATTGTTCATTCATTTTATAGGGTATCATATGTTTGCAGAACTAGTAGGTTATATCAGTACCTATAAGAAATGATGTGATGGGGGATTTCAATAATTACTATTGGGTAGTGGACCTTAGATCCATGATTATTTATATGATATGTGTTGATGATTTTGGTGGACAGTTTTGTGATGAGACATTTCATACATTGTTTCCCATTTTTGTACTTTCAAAAAGTCAAGGAAAATCACCAAAAAACTTTAGGTTTTCTTTATTCCCTTCTAGTGTTGATTTGGAAGTGGGATATGATTTTGATGTAATTTATGGTTGGGTTTATGAGTACCCATTGGGAGAATAATAAAATATAGGTTATGATTGATAGACTAAAAAAGTTAGATCATTTTAAACCTATTCAAGATACAATCAATATTGAGGTCTGGGTAAGTATTTATCTAAGAGATATTGTCTATTTTCATAGAGTTCCCTCTTATATAGTCTCTAATAGGGACCCCTATTTTGTTTTTTATTTTTGGAGAGGCCACCAAGAGGAGATGGGATCCTAGGTACATTTGATCCTAACATATCATCCATATATGGACAACCATACAGAATGAGTTATATATATTCTTGAGAAAATGTAATGTTCTTATGTTCATGACTTTCGTGGAGTATGTGATTACCATTTTGGACTGATTGATTTTTCTTACAATAATAGTTAACAACCTCATTTTTAAATGACTCATTTTTAGGAATTTTATGGCCAAACATGTATATATTTTTTCTATTGTTTGGTGATTGTTGAATATTCCTTGGTTGGTCCAAGTGTGGTGAAAGATATGACACAAAAAATTTAGTTGATTTATCATAGAATGGTGACAATATATGTAACACCCCAGGTAAATAAGGAATATTAAATTTTCATATTTATCCATATTTGTGAATAAAATATTAATATTACTTTAAAGGGGACTCTATGCACAATGGCGTACCCAATACGCAACAATGAGTTTCTTGGGAATCTTGCGTTGCACTCTAATAATAAAATAATATTATTTTAAATGGTAGTCAACGCCTAGCCGTTGTAATGGCGGGAATGAACAGAACTAACTAAAAAATGATTATATATGTTTGTCAAATATTTTTACTCTTTACAATAAATGTTATAGGATTAAAAATGCGAATGAATCCAATTTTAAGCGTAAACATTCCAATATTCTTTAAAAGGTCGATTAACCTCCTTTTGATGGAGAACCTCTTTTAAATCCACTTTTTGAAAATTTTATTTGTTATATTTGAAAAAAATGAAATTCTTCTTTAGAATCGGGACATCAAAATTTACTTTGTGTAAATTTTTGGTATTTTTCTGAAAAAGTTCAATTTTTAATGAATAGTGAAAAATGTTGTATTTTAATTCAAAACCTCTTTTCAATATAATTTATTTATATGATTATATTGTCTTTTTAATTGGTTTTAAATTGAAATTATAATATATTTTTACCATTTAATCCAATAGTGGTAGTTGGAATTAATTTCACTTTGAAATCGAACTTAAACTAATGTCAATCTTTTGATACTTTTTGTTTCAAAAAAACACGCTATTTGTTTTGACAGCGGGAATTAATTATTAAATTAATTAATGAAACTTATATGTTTTTAATTTTGTAAAATATACATCATTTTTGAATTCTGAATATCAAATATAGCTTAGGGTGAATTTTTGGTAATTTTCTGAAAAACTTCAATTTTTGATGAATAGTGAAACCACTTAGTGGTACTTATAAAAACTGATCTTCCGTTTAAATGAAATTTTTCCATCATTGTGTTTTTAATTTAAAAAATCCAACCTAAATTTTTGTCATTAATAAGTAAAATGTGGTTCAATGGGATAAAAATAATTTTTTGGTGAATAGTAACTTATTATGTTTTTAATCGCGATTAGAGGTAATTAGTGTAGTTTAAGGTAAGAATAATGTTTTAATAAAATGAAAAGTCCTAGACACATGTCCTACTCTCATTGGATGTGTCATGGCCGACCAAGACAATCCATGGGTCAACTTGGGGACCCCATGGAGCCACTTTGGTTGGAAAATGACATAAATACCTTTTTATTTAATGTTAAAGTAAAAATGACACAAACATGAGATGTTTTACTAAAACAATTTTCACATGGGGTTATACAAGTCGGACTTTTGACTGTAAATAGTAATTAGAAATATAAAAGTATTTCCTACATTATAGTATTTTTTTTATAATTTGTAGACATTAAATAAATTAAATTATTTATGACATCATGAGGATGCAGCGGTGACCTCATTATTTAATGATTTAAATAAAATAGAAAGATAATGTAAAATCTAAGACCTACACATGTCCAAAACCTATTGGATGGGTGGATTTCAAACCCTTATCACCTTATCCTCGAAACACATCAATGTGGGACCATTAAAATGCGAAACTCATTCTAAAATAAAGTAACATTTATTTACTTTCCAAGAGTGCCCCTCCTCTCCTCTTATAAAAGGCCCCCACCTCTACCTCCTTACCCACACTTCCAAAGCCTTTGGCTCGGCCAAAACCTACCCATTTTGTCTCTCCACATCCCTCTATTACTCCTATTAGGCTCACTTTGTGCAGAAGTCTTCCCAAGGAAGCCTTTGAGCTCAAATCAAAAAGAGTTACCCGATTTTAAGGTAATGTCTTCACTTGTGTTCTTTTGTATTATTTTTCTTCTCCAACCCCCTAAACTCTTTTTATTAATTTCTTTTGTAACAACTCCAGTATCTTCAATATACTAGGATGTTTTTATAAGAAGCATTATATCTACACTTACATACACCTACATCAAATGGTTAAAGAACATACTGTTTCTGTGGATGGAGAATTTCTGCCTCACGAAACGATGATTGTTCAACACTCATATAACACCTTAAAAGGTGGCCATTAAGATATCACTATATTTATATATGATATATAATATGTTTATGTTTTACTTAAGATTTTTTATTTTTATTTTGTGGCATACCTTTATGGTTTCCATTGTGGGTAAACACGATAATTTCATTTTAGGAAGTGCGGACTACCGCCCCCTCAAAGTGATTTGATTTGTTAATGCCATATGTGGGATGTATAAAGGATGGATTTAAAGTTATTATATATGATTTATTTTACATATAAATGATTAATATAATTCTGGAATTAAAATATACATACCTCTCATTTGGTTTTAATTCCATTAATACGACATAGAAATGAAAGTAGCGTTCATGCGTACGTACGGCTTACCGTCTCCATGAACAGTGCATTTCATTTATTAACTCTAAATGATTATGTAATATTATAAATACATGTATATTCTGGATATATATGATATATATGATATCCAAATCATGAATATCATTCTGGATATAATGAACCTTTGACCACACGAACAACATGTAATTGTAAGAAGTCCACTTTCGACTTAAGAACCAAATATCGACAAAACAAACATTATTAACTTAAATAATTACATAATGTTTATAACATGAAAATAAATGATATAAAAGGAATAATGAACTTGAAAAATGTTCTTAATCAAGTAGAAATTAACTCAAATTTATTATTCAGGACGTTAAAGAACGATTGAGTCATGTCGGACCTGAGGTAAGGGATCCTACTCCTCTCATTCTTTTTAAGTACACTCTTTTATGTCATTCCTTTTAAGCTAATCTTTCTTGTGATTGGGATGTTATTTTATATTACTCTTACTGTAATTTTTTATGTTCATATGATGAGATACCCTATTCTCTCTCATTAATCAATTTTGGAAGTTTTGAGTGGCGCCGTTAGGCTGCCGAATTTTCATAAGAGATCTAACCTCTCTCTTTCTTTTTAAGTACTCTTCTTTGTGTCACTTATTTTAAGCTCCTCTTTGTTATGATGGGGGATGTTCTTTTATATTACTCTTTATATACATTTTATTGTAATATTATGAGATACCATATTTGATCTCATCAATCCATTTTTTGGAAGTTTTAAGTGACGCCGTTAGGCTGCCGAGTTTCTGTAAGGGATTTTTCATCTCACTTTTAGTCCCGTGAGATTTAGGATAAATTTGCCACCATTTCCTTTCAGTGATGTATGTAAATCCCATTATTATACTCTTTGTGTAATATAATTTCATTTATGGGTATTTACATATTCATTGTATGACCCTTATTCAATGGGGTGTACGTTTCGAAAGTTACCCAAGTCGGTAAGGGAACCTTTCACCCTTCTCTTTTTAAAAGACTTCTTTTGTTATGTCTTTTAATTCACATACTATTATGTTGGGATATGTTCTTCTATATCTTTATTTATGTAAATTTTATGTCCAAGTGATGAGATACCCTCTTTATCTCTTATCAACTCTTTTTCAAAATTTTGAAGTGACGCCGTTAGGCTGTCAAATTTTTGCAAGGGAACTTCTTAACAAAATTTTGATTCTTTGGGATAAACTTGTACTCCTTGAATATGTCGTTCTATGAATATGTGTGAATGTCCTATGATTTATTTACACTTAATATCCACTTATATTTGGTGTATTAGTTTGTCACACATAATTATGTAATTGATTTATCCTTAATCTAAGGATACCATCTTTGTAAGGGACTTCATCTCAATCTCCATTCATTGAGGAATATTTTGTTTTATACACAACCTTATTTTATGCGTTGTATGAACCCCTTTGACTTTTACGTTTATTCAAAAGGAATCTTTTTTATACGAAGCGTTTACTAAACGAAAAATGGGAATGTTTTTGTCGTACGTATGCGGCGACAACGAATTCTCCACCACCATGACCATTATTTGAGTTTCGGCTTTCTCTAAAAGCCATGCCGTTTTTTAAAGAAAAATAAATACCCTGTTTTAATTTTCTTTTATTTTGGTATTGAAAACGGTTTTCATAATGTTTTTATTATATCAATGTGTTTTATTGATATCTTGTGATTGAAATGTGGAAATTTTATGTTTCCTTTATGTATGTTTTATGTGATACGATTATGTTATGGTTCTTGGGCATTGTTATGAAGGCGGGTGGTTCCGTGATAAACTAAGGGCGGGTGAGCCCGATATAGTTCTCCACTGCATTGGGTAACGCGAAGGTGTTAAACGTTAAGGTTTATCCTAAGAGATTTAGGGAATATACTGTGATGGGTATTCCAAACGTAACCAAGAGGGTTACTCCCTACGTAAGAATGTTATGAATGCCTCAAGTTACCTTTATGTCTTATGATTTCTATGATTTATTCATGATTTTATGAGGTATGTTAAAGTGATTATGTTTTATGGGTAAAGTATGATTTCATTCTTATGTATACATGTACTCATGTTTCCTTTCCATATTTTTATATCCCTTACTGAGATTTTTATGCTCATACCATGTTTTTGAAATGTTTTTCACAAGTCAAGAGAAGGGTACATGATATGATGATAGTGTCAAAGAAGTGTCAAGAAAGAATCCATGTTTTATTTTAAATATGTTTCCGTTGATGGGAAAAATGAATTCTATCTTTTATGTAACCACTTTGTTTAAATGTGGAATGTAATGCAAGTTTTATGATCTAATTCACTAAAACTCTAAACCTGAAAAGAACCTCAATGTGCAATCTTGTAATAACTCAAGATTAAGAAAGGTTTAAGCTTGGGGCCTTATAGTTGGTATCAGAGGTCGGTTTAGATAACTTTAGAGGTTAGGGTATCTTCTAAGCATAAGTGACATTACCATAATGGTTTGGATTTCAGAAAGAGTCCTAGTTTTAGATAAAGTGAATAAGTAAGTATATCTTAGTGGTTATCTTCCTCATTAGTACATGATGGTTTTGTTGATATACTCATGCTGACATTTCTGTTTTTAGTGAATGGATGGATCTATCAGGCACCAAAGAGACAACAGGTTTGAAGGAAACTTTGGTGGTTCTCTGATTAAGATACTAGATAAAATGGGGGATTCAATGAAGAAACTTGTGTTTGTTCTAAACCAACTATCAAGGAGTCATGATAAACCCCTTGAACCTTGGTATGATCTGTAATGCATCATGTACGAGATGACCAATCTATGTGGAAGTTCAGGTAATAATTATAAAGGTAACCATTAGAGTTTATATGATCCTTACTTTTGAGGTAATTATGGGTAATTATATGTTATGATGGAAAATGAAAGGCATTAGATAAACTTGAGGTTAAAATATGTTATGATCATTTTTGAAGATTTTATCTCATTTTGGGGAATGTTTTAAGAATTATATAGTTTTGGAAAAAGGACAACACGCAAACCGTATGACAACCCGTCGCGTCGGACAAAGATGCGGGAATCGAACCCACAACCAAAGTGCGACTGATATTTATCGCCTACCACTGGAATACGTGAAGTCCCTGGTTAGTTTGAATAATTCTTTTTCGTTAGATGATTTTAGGAATCAAGAGTAAGTTTATTTTTGGTTATCTATGGAAATGATTAACCTATAATCGAGGATATGTGATTAGGTTAATTACTTTTCAATATGAGAATTTAAGAGCAACTGATGTTATTTGGGGATAAAAGTTAATTTGTACCTTGGAAGACTATGTGACTAAATCATTCAAATATTTGGGTTTCAATCTTATTTTGGTTTACTTTGAAGAATTTTATGGACAAATTTTTTATCAAATTGTCCTCGTTGAACTTTGGGTTTTGTTGGAAAAATTTTGGAGATTAAGAATAGATTTTCTTTTTATAAAGGGTTATCATTTTCTAGATTATCTGATCTTGTACTAAACTTTTTTGTTTTGGTTTTGGTTAAAGTCTAAATACATGGGAAGTATATAGTTCTCTTTTTTGGGTTAGGTGATTCTCTAGAAGTTTATTATAGATCTCTTAATGTAAACAGGTCATCCTAAATACTTATCTTTTGGAGAAAATATGAGTTCGTGTAAAAAATCTAGTAAAATTTGAAAGTCAACATGACAAGTAAGTATGTTTCCTTATGTTTTAGTTAAGCTCAAAAATAAATTCCTCAATGAAAAGTAACTGAAAAAAAATGTTTTCCATTAACTTTTCCTACTGGGGAATCCAATACCGTTTAACCCATCATAAGTTTGCGATTTTCTTATGGTTAACTTTCTCCTAGACATGCTTACTATCACTCTCCATCAGAACATGACCCTTTGTTTTCTCCTCCATATCCATATTTTCGTACTTGGAATCCAATTATGGTTTAACTCAGGTGACCTTTGTACTTATCTTTCTTTATTTTAAAGTGATTGTTTTACTGACTCTTGTTCCGATCTGGGATTTTCAATGAAGTTTCCAAGCCAAATTTTAAAAATTGCGAGGACGCAATTCCCAAAAGGGGAGAAGGATGTAACACCCCAGGTAAATAAAGAATATGAAATTTTCATATTTATCCATATTTGTGAATAAGATATTAATATTACTTTAAAGGGGACGCTATGCACGATGGTGTACCCAATACGCAACAATGAGTTTCTTGGGAATCTTGCATTGCACTCTAATAATAAAATAATATTATTTTAAATGGTAGTTAACGCCTAGCCGTTGTAATGGTGGGAATGAACAGAACTAACTAAAAAATGATTATATATGTTTGTCAAATATTTCTACTCTTTACAATAAATGTTATTGGATTAAAAATGTGAATGAATCCAATTTTAAGCGTAAACATTCCAATATTTTTTAAAAGGTCGATTAACCGCCTTTTGATGGAAAAACTCTTTTAAATCCACTTTTTGAAAATTTTATGTTTTATATTTGACAAAATAAAATTCTTATTTAGAATCGGGACATCAAAATTTACTTTGTGTAAATTTTTGGTATTTTTCCGAAAAAGTTCAATTTTTAATGAATAGTGAAAAATGTTGTATTTTAATTCAAAACCTCTTTTTAATCTAATTTATTTATATTATTATATTATCTTTTAAATTGGTTTTAAAGTGAAATTAGAATATATTTTTACCATTTAATCCAATAGTGGTCATTGGAATTAATTTCACTTTGAAATCGGACTTAAACTAGTGTCAATCTTTTGATACTTTTTGTTTCATAAAAACACGCTATTTGTTTTAACAGCAGGAATTAATTATTAAATTAATTAATGAAACTTATATATTTTGAATTTTGTAAAATAGACATCATTTTTGAATTAGGAATATCAAATATATATTAGGGTGAATTTTTGGTAATTTTCTGAAAAACTTCAATTTTTGATGAATAGTGAAACCACTAAGTGGTACTTATAAAAACTGATTTTCTGTTTAAATGAAATTTTTCCATCTTTGTGTTTTGAATTTCAAAACTCCGACATACATGGTTGTCATTAAGAAGTAAAATGTGGTTCAATGGGATTAAAATAATTTTTTGGTGAATAGTAACTTATTAAGTTTTTAATCGCGATTAGAGGTAATTAGTGTAGTTTAAGGTAAGAATAATGTTTTAATAAAATGAAATGACCTAGACACATTTTTTACCCTCATTGGATGTGTCATGGACGACCAATAAAATCCATGGGTCAACTTGGGGACCCCATGGAGCCACTTTGGTTGGAAAATGACATAAATACCTTTTTATTTAATGTTAAAGTAAAAATGACACAAACATGAGATGTTTTACTAAAACAATTTTTACATGGGGTTATACAAGTAAGATTTTTGACTATAAATAGTCATTAGAAAGATAAAAATATTTCCTACATCATAGTATTTTTTTTTATAATTTTTATACATTAAATAAATTAAATTATTTATGACATCATGATGATGCATCGATGACCTCATTATTTAACGATATAAATAAAATGGAAAGATAATGTAGAATCTATGACCTACACATGTCCAAAACCTATTGGATGGGTGGATTTAGAACCCTTATCACCTTATTCTCGAAAAACATCAATGTGGGACTATTATAATCCTAAAAGCATTCTAAAATAATGTAACATTTATTTACTTTCCAAGAGTGCCCCTCCTCTCCTCTTATAAAAGGCCCCCACCTCTACCTCTTTACCCACACTTCCAAAGCCTTTGGCTCGGCCAAAACCTTACCATTTTGTCTCTAAAAATACCTCTCGTACTCTTAGAAGCCTCAATTTGTGCAGAAGTCTTCCCAAGGAATCCTTTGAGCTCAAATCAAAAAGAGTTACCCGATTTTAAGGTAATGTCTTCACTTGTGTTCTTTTGTATTATTTTGCTTCTCCAACCCCCTAAACTCTTTTTATTAATTTCTTTTGTAACAAATCCAATATATTAAATATACTAGGATGTTTTTATAAGAATACCTAGAGCTATAGTTACACACACCTACATCAAATGGTTAAAGAACATACTGTTTCTGTGGATGGAGAATTTCTGCCTCACGAAACGATGATTGTTCAACACTCATATAACACCTTAAAAGGCGGCCATTAATCTGTAACTATATTTATATATGATATATAATATGTTTATGTTTTATTTAATCTTCTGTATTTTTCTTTTGTGGCATACCTTTATGGTGTCCATTGTGGGTAAACACGATAATTTCATTTTAGGAAGTGCGGACTATCGCCCCCTGAAAATGATTTGATTCGTTAATGCCATATGTGGGATGTATAAAGGATGGATATAAAGTTATTATATATGATGTATGTTACATATAAATGATGAATATAAATCTAGAATTAAAATATACATATCTATCATTTGATTTTAATTCCATTAATATGACATAGAAATGAAAGTAGCGTTCATGCGTACGTACGGCTTACCGTCTCCATGAACGGTGCATTTCATTTATTACCTCTAAATGATTATGTAATATTATAAATACATGTATATTCTGAATATATATGATATATATGATATCCAAATCATGAATTTCATTCTGCATATAATGATCCTTTGACCACATGAACAACATGTAATTGTAAGAAGTCCACTTTCGACTTAAGAACCAAATATCGACAAAACAAACATTATTAACTTAAATGATTACATAATGATTATAACATGGAAATAAGTGATATAAAAGGAATAATGAACTTGAAAAATGTTCTTAAGCAAGTATAAATTAACTCAAGTTTATTATTCAGGACGTTAAAGAACGATCGAGTCAAGTCGGACCCGAGGTAAGGGATCCTACTCCTCTCTTTCTTTTTAAGTACACTCTTTTATGTCATTACTTTTAAGCTAATATTTCTTGTGATTGGGATGTTATTTTATATTACTATTAATGTAATTTTTTATGTTCATATGATGAGATACCCTATTCTCTCTCATCAATACATTTTTGACGTTTTAAGTGGCGCCGTTAGGCTGCGGAATTTTCATAAGAGATCTAACCTCTCTCTTTCTTTTTAAGTACTCTTCTTTGTGTCACTTATTTTAAGATCCTCTTTGTTATGATGGGGGATGTTCTTTTATATTACTATTTCTATAAATTTTATTGTAATATGATGAGAGACCCTATTTTATCTCATCAATCCATTTTTTGGAAGTTTTAAGTGGTGCCGTTAGGCTGCCGAGTTTCCGTAAGGGATTTTTCATCTCACTTTTAGTCCCATGAGATTTATGATACATTTGCCACCATTTACTTTGAGTGGTGTATATAAATACCATTATTATACTCTTTGTGTAATATAATTTCATTTATGGGTATTTACATATTCATTGTATGACCCTTCTTCAATGGGGTGTACGTTTCAAAAGTTACCCAAGTCGGTAAGGGAACCTTTCACCCTTCTCTTTTTAAAAGACTTCTTTTGTTATGTATTTTAATTCACATACTATTATGTTGGGATATGTTTTTATATATCCTTATTGATGTAAATTTTATGTCCAAGTGATGATATACCCTCTTTATCTCTCATCAACTCTTTTTCTAAATTTTGAAGTGACGTCGTTAGGCTGTCGAATTTTTGCAAGGGAACTTCTTAACCCAATTTTGATTCTTTGGGATAAACTTGTACTCCTTGAATATGTCGTTCTATGAATATGTGTGAATGTACTCTTATTTATTTACACTTAATATCCACTTATATTTGGTGTATTAGTTTGTCACACATAATTATGTAATTGATTTATCCTTAATCCAAGGATACAATCTTTGTAAGGGACTTCGTCTCAATCACCATTCATTGAGGCATATTTTGTTTTATACACAACCTTATTTTATGCGGTGTATAAACCCCTTTGAATTTTACATTTATTCAAAAGGAATATTTTTTATAAGAAGTGTTTACTAAACGACAAAAGGGAATGTTTTTGTCGTACGTATGCAGCGACAACGACTTCTCCGCCGCCGTGACCATTATTTGAGTTTTGGCTTTCTCTACAAGCCATGCCATTTTTTTAAAGAAAAATAAATACCCTGTTTTACTTTTCGTTTATTTTGGTATTGAAAATGTTTTTCATAATGTTTTTATTATATCAATGTGCTTTATTGATATCTTGTGATTGAAATGTGGAAATGTTATGTTTCCTTTATGTATGTTTTATGTGATATGATTATGTTATGGTTCTTGGGAATTATTATGAAGACGGGTGGTTCCGTGATAAACTAAGGGCGGGTGAGCCCGATATAGCTCTCCAATGCATTTGGTAATGCGAAGGGGTTAAACATTAAGGTTTCTCTGAAGATATTTAGGGAATATACTGTGATGGGTATTCCAAACGTAACCAAGAGGGTTACTCCATACGTTATAATGTTATGAATGCCTCAAGTTACCTTTATTTCTTATGATTTCTATGATTTATTCCTGATTTTATGAGGTATGTTAAAGTGCTTATGTTTTATGGATAAAGTATGATTTCATTCTTATGTATACATGTACTCATGTTTCCTTTCCATATTTTTATATCCCTTACTGAGCTTTTTATGCTCATCCCAAGTTTTTGAAATGTTTTCCACAGGTCAAGGGAAGGGTACATGATATGATGATAGTGTCAAAGAAGTGTCAAGAAAGAATCCATGTTTTATTTTAAATATGTTTCCGTTGATGGGAAAAATAAATAATATCTTTTATGTAACCACTTTGTTTAAATGTAGAATGTAATGCAAGTTTTATGATCTAATTCTCTAAAACTCTAAACCTGAAAAGATCCTTAATGTGTAATCTTGTAATAACTCAAGATTAAGAAAGGTGTAAGGCTGAGGCCTTATAACATAGATCCGTTGTAAATCATATACTAATTTTTGACGTAATCCATTTGCGTTTTCAGTTAGTTATTGGGTGTTCTTGAGAGTTTCACCTTGGTTGGGTCACTGATGTCTAGGAATATAAAGAAGTAATTCACTAAAGTTTGTGGGTCTTTAGAGATTTTTGAGAAGGTGAATAATGTGGCTTAAAGATTATCACTTTCACTATAGTTGAATTCATTACACAATGTGTTTCTTCTATCAAAGATAATGAAGTATATTTCTAACCATTCTCATTTTCTGATATGGAAGTATCTTAATGTTTAACCCGATATATTCATGACCAAAAACAAAATCATAATTTTTGATTCTGAGATAAAATTTATTCATGGAAATATGATACCTTTGTTCTATGTGCTATGGAATCGTGGTTTTGATTCACACAAGACTTGGGAGTGTGAGGTGATAATGAGAGAGAAGTGTACTTATCTCTTTGATATAAAATTATCTTTCTTTTTATCAAATTCATGACTCATAAAATAATATTTCAATTTAGTCTAATTTTCATAAGAATTAATATCAAATCATTTAATTAACTAAACTTTTGATTCAATTCATCATTTTTTCAAAATTCACCCAAAAATTTCAATTCCATAGAAATTAGGGGATTTTAATTCCATTTAATTTGAAATTTAACATCAAATCATCTCAATTTTTTTTAAATATGTTAAAAACTCATTTCAAATCAATCATGAATCATAGTGTTTCAATTTTAGGGAAAATCCTTATAAAACCACCCACCTTAATCATTTGATCAAACAATAAAACACAACAACCTCAGTGGGATACGCTAACGAGGAAAGAAGTTGTGGGAGATCAAGATATAAAACCTAGAGTCAAGATCCATTAAATAAAATATATAATCCATAAAAAAAGCGAGGATTAAAAACTCTCAATATGGATATAATTATTGGAGAAATAAAATCCAAATCAATGGATAAAACATATACCGGAAAGGGATTGTAGGCACCCACTAGTGCATTGATATGAGAAGAAAATGTTTTGGAGTTTTCAAAAATCCATTTGGGACCCTTCAAAATATAAAAAGTAAAATGAGGTTTGAGCAAGAGATGTTGTTTTTTAAAATGGGTAATATGACATTATTTTTTGAAAACACATACCACATTGTATCCCCACCTCTCCATAGTACAGATGGGTGAAACAACCCAATACCATAGTGTGTCCACCCCAGCCCATGCTAAAACCCATCCTGGTCAATTGGAATTATAAAATAACACTAAAGAAATCACCCAGATTTTATTTATTGGGGGTAAGGATATCGTGAATCACATACACCACACCACTACTACCCAAAAAAAATGGTTAAGGCACCCTGAACTCCTCTTTAGTGCTCCATGGAACAACTCACTCTCTATAATATAAGTCTGTCCAAATTGTATGAATCAAACAAAACAATAACTTGGACCCTTATGTCACAATAGACTCTTAAAAATCATATACATAGTGTATCCACCCCATCCTTGGATCCCAATTGGATTTTTGACAACTCCAACACATTTTCTTCTCAAATAAATGCACTAGTGGATGCATAAAATCCATTTCTGGTATATGTTTTCTCCATTGATTTGGATTTTAATTCTCCAATCGTTATATACATATTGAGAGTTGTGAATCCTTATGTTTTTATTAATTATATATTTTATTTAATGTATCTTGATTCAAGTTTTTATATCTTGATCTCCCAAAACTTCTTTCTTCGATGGCATACCCTACTGTGGGTGTTGTGTTTTATTGTTTGATTAAATGATTAAGGTGGGTGGTTCTATAAGGATTTTCCCTAAAATTGAAACCCTATGATTCATTATTAATTTTAAATTAGTTTTTAATATATTTAAAAACACATATTTGAGATGATTTGATGTTAAATTTCAAAATGAAATGGAATTAGAATCCCATAATTTCAATGGAATTGAAATTGTTGGGGAGAATTTTGAGAAAAATGAGGAATTAAATCTAAATTTTAATCAATGAAATTATTTGAACTTAATTCTTATGTAAAATAGATTAAATTTATATCTTATTTTATGAGTCATGAATTAGAGAAAAACCTATGTTTCAGTATTGAAATTGAAAAGGTATGTTGAAAAATAATTTTGGGAAATCAAATAATGACTGATGAAATGATATGAAATGAATTATTTTACCATGAATTATTGATCGATCTATTTATTAATTAAAGTAAATGTGAGCCTATGTATTTAGTAGGTCATTAAGAAATACTGACTATGACTCTAACTTCCTAGAAATATATTGTTGATGAAAATAGTAACTAAACCAAGCTTGGAATTATTTACCTTGATGGGTACACTAATGGTGTGTAGATTGAATTTATGTAGTGTATCCCTTGATGGGGTTCTAATTTGTGTGTTCATATATATATATATATATATATATATATATATTCTTTCATGATGATAAATAATAATTTTGAGGTTCCTATATCCATAAAATAACATAACTCAGGGATTTTGAGTACGGTGTTTTGTTTTTCTTGACTTGATTATACATGGAATGGATTATTGAAATGGTTTATTTATTCAAAATTATTTTTATAAATGTTTTATATAAAATTTTAAATTTTTAATATTTGATATAATCTCCATGTTTTGAATTGAAAGCATGTTTTTAAAAAAAATATGTTAATGTGTTTCCCTGCCTTGTTTTATTTAAAGTTGAAAACATAAATGGTGTATTGTTATAGAATTTCTTATGGAATATTATTGTGGTATCGTACAAAGATATTTTTCTCACACATTACCATTTCATCTAGGAATTTTTAGATTATATTATTCCAGTTACAAGAATGGGTATAACAATATAGGGAGATGAAAAGTGTACTTGATTCACAGGACTCAGAGTGATGGAGGTGACCAGTGGAGATGTGATCCACCTGTTACATGGGTTTTCTAATATTCTCTTTGTTAGATGTTGTATCTTTTGATGATTTACTATTTTGTGTTTGTTTTAACTATATGATTATGGTACTTTATCCTTGATATGTTTTTATATTATAACACATATCTTTTATCTTCCACTATTTATGGAAAAAAATTACCTATTGGTCTTGATATGATGCCATGTGCTAGTTACGAACCCCTAGGGTTCAGGAATGTTCTTTGGGATATGTTAGGATCGAATCATGTATCAATGTACCAAGGTATCTAGGTTAGTTATCAACACACTTAATAAGAGAAAAATGGAGTTTCACGAAGACCATGATATAAAGAAGAATCAATTTCCTAGATGTCAAGTATGATGGAATAAGAACCCATGAGAGTATATTTAAGGTATAAGAAGATATTTTGGGTGAGGAAAATAAGTACATAAATCAAGTAATTATCAAGTAAAATTAAAAAATTTGTTTGTGAAGAATATTAGAAAAATGGTTTCCCTATGTTATCACAACCAATTTAATGCTTTAGATATGGAAAATATGAGAATTATTAAAATTCATATACTAAGGGGAAATCTCAAAATGATGATCAGAAATTATTTATGAGTAAACGTTTCACTATTTATAATGAAGAGTATATGAATGAAATATGAAAGGAAGGAGGTATTGATGATTAATATGAGAAATCCAATTTAATAGTTTAAAGAGGAAGTTGAACGATTTCATTATTCATGTATTAGAAATAGAGAATTATGTTGTCTAAATATTTTTATCAATGGAATTATAGTCATAAAAATCAAGAATCATTCAAGGATTGTTTTGAATTAATTTTTCATTATATATTTTAAAGAATATATTGAACGATACTCAAAACCAAGATAAATGATTTAATTATGAGGCAATATTTTATGAAAAAACAAATGATCAAGGGAAATATAACCCTTCATATGTGCCTTATTTTTATATAATAATGTTTAGTAGTGATAAATATAATATTTATAAATTAAACGAGACAATATAGATGACATTGGAACTAGTTAGTGATATGGTGAATGAATATTTTAAGTTACCATTAATGGAGTTTAAAATAATATTTTACTTATAGAATATATTATTTTCTATGATTTTAATTAAGTAATGGGTATAGAGTTAATTTTTTTTAGAATGTATGGTTTCATAGTGGTTTTATAATAATTCAGGATATTACCATGTTTCTAGAAAATATATTATCAATGTATTGAAATATTTGGTATGTAGAATAGGTAGATAATTTATGTTGTTTAGTGGATTAATTTTAATTTGAATTTGGAAATTTAGTGGCCTTATTTCTAAATTTTCTGGATTTTGAATACAGGAGGATATATGTTGGAATGGTTTTAAATTTATCTACTTATGAAGTGGTTTATGTTGAACATTATGTATTATTGATTGAGTTTAAATTATTATTTAAGATATTTGATGTATAATGATAATTATTTTTTTCAGTAAATATATAAGGATAGTAGGAATAACTATGTATCCTTTGTAGATTATTCAAATCATTAGAATTTAATATTAGTGCTTCTTGAATGAAATATTCATCAGGAATATTAATTTTGTAGAGTATATGATGAATTATAACTTGATCGAAGAACAAAAAAAGGATGAAATTTTTTATAAGAAATAAAAATATATGAATTAATTGTATTTTATTGTGTTCTATATCATGATAGAAAATAAATCTATAAACATTAGGAAAATTATCTTAAAATAAAAATGTTATACTTTTACCATAATTTCCAATGGAATGATTGTGTTTTCTGCTTCACTAATTTATAGTTTTATGGTTGTTAATTTTCACATAAGATTTTTCTCTATAACAATCTATTATTCATTGGATTATATTTTTCTATTCCATTTATATATTTTAACTTCCCAAAAATATTATCCTTATATGGTAGTTGGATATTTTTTATTTTAGGTAACCCTTATGTTTCCCATTATCCATTTTTAATAGAAGTTTTATTATCAATATATATGATGTGAGTTTTCAATAAAGGTATTTTCAAATATTTAACCTTTGATGATTAAAATAAAATTGTGTTGGAGTTATTTATTTAAAAGGTATAATGTAACACCTGAAAATGTTTTTAATATAATAATAATCTCAATAGCTTGCTTGATAAGAAAAACTGAGCTTTAAGTGAATTAAGATATAT
Organism: Viscum album; assembly: GCA_963277665.1. Classification (NCBI taxonomy): domain Eukaryota; kingdom Viridiplantae; phylum Streptophyta; class Magnoliopsida; order Santalales; family Viscaceae; genus Viscum; species Viscum album. The sequence goes on along the minus strand of OY728131.1, from coordinate 1,971,478,088 downwards.
TATAAAAATATTATTATTTAAATGTGACCTAACCATTGAATTGGTTGTATGAATATGAGAATGTTAAGAAATATATGTATAAGAGTCCTAATAAATAAAAACAAGTTGAATAATTCTTTGGAAATTAACACTTAATTTTTAGTGTAGTAATTCTATGCTTCAAAAAAAACTTTAAAAGTGATTTTTTATTTCATTTGTTCAAGGATATTAGAATTATTTTTTTCAAATTTGAGACATATTATTTGAAAAAATGATCTTAATTTTAGAAATAACTATTTAAAAAATATCTTATACTGAATTTGTTTTGGTTTCATTATAAAATAATTTATTTTTTCAATGAATAGGGAAAAATACAAAATTTTCAAATATTTTTATTTCTTTTCATTAAATAACATAATATAAAAGGACCATTATATTTTGGATTTGTTATTAAATAGAAATATGATCTATTTTTATAATAATATAATTAAATTCACTTTAATATGAAATATTCATGAATTTGGTATAAGTTAATTTTAGCTTAAAAACAAATTTTTATTTAAAAACTATTTTTCTTTACGCTTAATGAATTTATATTAAAATTTATTTCTACCAATTCAAGAGATTAGATCTAAACAAATGTATAACATATTTATAAATATAAGGTTAAAATTTGGTAAATATGTTCCATTTATTTTTGGCCACTATGAATAGTAATCATTATAAGTATTTGACCCCTAGGTATAGGAAAGATATGAAGAACAGGGTTAAAACCATGAGACTGGGTCTCAAAATCAACCCAATAATTTTTCTTATCTCATAGGATGGATTAAATCAGGACATTAAAATCTCAAATCCTAAAATATGGAATTTTAGTGCCTTTTCCCCTTGATAATGAAATTTATATTAATTTATATAAACAAAATTCCAAAATGTCACTCACATGACTTTAATATATTTATAATTTTTTCATATGGATATAAATAAGATAGTTTTTAACATAAATGCTTATTTTAAAAAATATTTTTTTAAAATTTTAATTAGTTTATAATTTTTAGTGAAAAAATAATTACCTATATTCTTACACAATATAAACATAGAATTTATTCAATCAACAAGAAAATAAAATAAATGAATTTAAAAATATTAAAAGTAAAACAATTTTGATGAATTATTGAGTTCAAGTAATTTATCAGATAAATATTACATATTAGGGATGTTCTAGTTGACTATATTCTAAATCTTTCTTTGTCTTGATGTAATTAATGTCAAATTTATTAAATAGTGTCAAAAATAGCAATAATTATATTTTATGGTGAATAACATTTTATAATTTTTTTTAAAATCCTAAAAATATTAAAAGTTTATAAGTAGGATTAATGATGTTTTAAAATATCATTCATTGGACATTTATTTTCCAATTGAAACATTATATGTAAAATCATAACCCTTTAAGAGTGAAAAAGGTGTTACCGAGGTTGAGGTTAAAATTGGATAATTAAGGGGTTAAACCAAAGGATAATATTTAAAAGCCCTCATAAAACTATCAATTTTTTTTGATTAATGTAATTTCATCCAAATCCTAATTTTTCATCAAATATCTATCCATTTGGAATAATTTTTCTATTTAATGGATTTATTATATTTCAATCTTTTAAGAAATTTCAATAGTGCCCCTCCCCTCACTATTAAAAGGACCCCTCCTTTTTTTTGACACAGACTTGAGAATTATATCATAAAAAACCCTAAAAAATATTAATTACTTATATATTTATGAATTATTTGTCTTTATATTCTTTAAATAAAATTATAAGGGTCCCTGAGAAGGGATCTAAAGGAGGCCTATCGAAGAAGAGGTAATCGTCTTACCAGACATCTGGAAATTTTATTCTTATTACACTTAATATAAATATTTTATTTTCTTTGTAAAATAATAAATTTATTATAGTAAAAACAATTAAATGTTATTATCATTATGAAACCACATTTATTCATCCTCTTCTCCATAAAATGGGATGTGAAAGAAACACTCATGCGTACATCCACCTTACCATCTCCACATAACGATATATTTCAATTTCCATCAACATATTTAATGGTTGGATATTATGATGGGTTTAATAAGTATAAAGGATATTTATGAAATTATTTTGATCCTATAATTATAATTTCATCTCTACCTTCTTACTGTCCAATCTTTTGAAAAATGATAATGTCGCTTGTGTATACGTGTGGACTACTACCTCCAAGAACCAAAGTAATTTTTTTCATTTTCAATTTATATGGATTGTAATAAGAAAATATTTAATGAATATATATTTTATATATTATATAATAATTCTTCAATACTGGTTTATTTTCATTTACATTCTTTTTTCCATCAAAAAGTGGAAATAACATTCTTGAGTACATAAGACAAACCGTCACCATGAAAGGTGTAATTCATTTTTTTGTCTCTACCTTTTATCAATGAAAATAAATATATAAATAATTAATATATAATATATTTAAATAATTATTAATGTTATATAACTGATTTAACTTTGATAAATATAAAAGTACTAAACTACCAAACTAAAATTGCAATGAAAGACGAAACAACTGACACCTGAAAATGATTATTTTAATAATGAACTATTAATAAATGGGAGTTAAAATGTTATAATTAGATCATATATGATATTACCAGTAATTAAAATATTTTTATTTATAATTAAAATAAATTTAAATTTATTATTCATGTTTTTAAATCACTTTTTAAGACATTTGAACTCGAGGTAAGTCTTTATCATATAAAATTATCTTTTTTTGGAAAAAATGATATATTATGCTTATATTTTCATTAATGAGGTATATATTACATCATTTTTTCATTTTATATCAACAATATTATTATTTTAATTATATTTTATGTTTCATTTTAATTTATCAATTATTTGGGATTATGATTCAAAATGTTTGAAAAAGGTAAGGGATTTATGTTTCAATATCATTTTAATCGGGATTGATTATGATTAAATTTATAATATGGAAATTACGTGATCCATATTAGATAAATCCATTATATTTTTACTCTAATTTTTTTAATTATATGGAATACATATTTTCCTATAATTTTTGTTACTATAATTACTGAGGAGGCCAAAATAATGTTTTCAAGTAAAATTGACTATGTTTTACTATTTGGAAGTGAAACTTTTTTCATCAAAGTCCATGTTTTCTTTAATTTTTTTTATAATGTTTTGGTATTATTATTAAATGATTGTTAAATTTTTTTCCCTTGATTAAATTTATATAAAATTGTTTTAAATAAATATTCATATCATTTTCTGAATGAGATACTTTTTAATAGAAGTGATAATGGAATCGTTATTTTAACATACACAACATGAACAAAATTTCCCACCATCATATTCAATCAATGTTTTAATTTTTCCTTTACAAGTTTACATATTTATTTTCAAGTAAAATTTTTTCCTTTATATTTTAAATTCTAAATAATTTATTTCAAAATGGAAATATTATTTTCCTAAATAAATAATACGGTGATATTTTTTAAGAATTTTTGTGTATGATAACATCCTTTGATATTAATTATACTTTTATGAGTATGTGATCCAATGATACCATCCTTATTATTTATTTTTGATAGATTAATATTATGATAATGAGATATTTACAATGACCATTTATTTTCCATGGTTTATTCTATAATGAATTTATGAAATGCTTTTGAAACCAATTTTTTTTCTCGAGTTATGATATGATGAATATTTTATTCCCTTGTGGAACACATATGTATGATTTCCATTATGTGAAGGGTTGTACCAAAATTTCATAACCCTCTAATATGTTGAATAATGTTTTATATCTCATTAGATAATTATAGAAAAGAAGATGAACTGATTGATCCACTATGGTAAACAAGTCAATTTATTGATCTACTATTGGAAACAGGTGATGATAACTAATCTATTATGATATGGGAAACATGTATTGCTAACCAATACACCCTAATTTTATGGTATTGGTTGTTAATATTTACATATGAATTTTTTTCTATACCTAATATGGTTCCACACTTTTATGGCATGAGTTTGATTTGAACCTATAGTTCATTATTGATTATGTTATTCTCTCTCTCTTATGAATCATTTTTTTAAATGATAATGTTTTATGTCATTAATCATGTTTAAATTCTATAAAATATTGATTATTATCTTTTTAATTCATGTTCATGATCTCATACATGTATTATTTTTTTATTTTTTTATACGATCATCAATTTATATCAACCTTGTTTACCCTTACTGAACAACTATGCTCATCCATATTATGTTTCCTTTCCCTATGTAATGAAGAAAGGTTTTATGTAGGGTGCATCAAAAAGGGTAAAAATTGAGAAGAAATGTATGAGAGATGTTTATAAAAATACCAAAATAACATGTTCGTGTATCTAGTCTCAAAATACACTAATCCTTTATATATTTGGCAAGGATCATAATGCTATGAAATAAATATTAATCTATTATGATGTAATATTTATCCATGAAGAGTATGAGATGATAAAATTATGACCTAAAACTACCATACCCATAAAAAATCACTTGAGGGACTGAAATATATTACTAAAAAAACATAGAAGTACACATTTCTCTAAAATTTCATTATTAAAGAATATATCTACATATTGTTTTTTATAGGTTGACATTTTATTTACAATATAGTTTAGGGTTAAATGATTCTATATTGTTATTAATTTAAAATTAGTTTACAAGTTGTAATTATTTTATGGTATATATTATTTTTTTCAGTTATTTGGGAACTATTTTTTGTATTTCTATATTAAATAACTGAAATTAATATTTTATATTAAATTAATAATTTAGATTTCCCGCCTAGGTGTTTCGGTTTATCAAGTTAAATGATATGATACTGAGTTATCTATTTATTTTTTCAGAAGAAGACATTGAATATTTGGGGGTGTATTTATTACTATACCCAATTTAGTACATGTAGGAAAAATAAATATAGAAGAATATAAAATATTAACCCTGAAGAAACAATTGTATGCATATTTTATTTTTCTTATTTTAATTAAATTTACTTCAATAAATTATTTTATCATCTTAATAAATAAAATATATTTCTATGTAGAATTCTCTAAAAAAAATTTAGATAAATACCTTGATAATTTATACCTAAAAGATCTTTTATAGCAGGTATTAAGAGATGAGTATTGAGCCAGGCTATTCATTTATCCTTGAAAGAAAATTTTACCCTCTAAATGTTGGTCTTACTATAAAAATTATATTAGAAATAGACTTGGTATAGTTGTAAAATAATATATGAATACTGCAATTGAATTAGAAACAATACAGGAAAATGAGTACCAAAATATAGTAAACGAATAGATAATTAAATCAATGTTTAATATATTTTCTTCCCTTTAACAAGATACTGTTGTGATAATTGATGATTTTTTGTGATGATGAAGTCTATTTATGAGTGTTACACTTATCCTATTAATTTCTATGTTCATGATGATGATACTTCCCATGATGATGATGATTGTAAATATGTAATATATTATGATAGTGTTTCTATAGAGAATGTTCATAAAGTGGTTGTTGGTGGCAGTAGGAGGTCTAAATATATTTTTAATGATTCTGATAATAATTTTTTATAATAATTTTATTTTTGGTTTATGGTGAATAAATTATGATTTATTAAACATTTTTCAATATTTTGTTGCATTACCATGCTTGTGGATGTATGTATTAATTGAAACATATTGAGATTTTAAAAGGAAACACTATGTGCTTAAATGAAATATTTAAAACTATGTGACCATTATTACCTAGCTTTTAAACATATTTTTTTTTGTTTTGAATTTAGAAAAACCGACTTGCACGGTTGCAATAAGTAATTTATTTAGAGTATGATATGATCAAGTTAATTTTTGGTGAATAGTAACATATTTTTATGAATAGAAACACACTCTTATGAATAACAACAAACTCATATGAATATTAATATGAAACTTAAGAATAGTAAATATGCTAAATTAAAATTATACTCACCCATGAGTGTATAAATAAAATTTAGGCATCTTATAAGTTATAATATGATCATATTATAAGTGTTGGTATTTTTGTAAGTAATAAATATTTAATTAAAATTTTATGATTAATTTAATAATTTAAATTTAAATTTATTTTCATAAAATTTAATTATTTTATTTTTTTATGGTTATTAGATAATATTATGAGAACTTAATTAATTTCTCAAGGTGTTTTAAAATGAGTTACAGTTATAAAATTTTTATTTTTTGAATAAATTACGATTTTATTTAAAAATTAAATTAAAAATATTTACAAATTTATTTTTATAAAATGGAGTTAATTTTTTAATTTTAAAAATTGATAAAAATTTTGGGTGAATTTTTGTAATTTTTCTGAAATAGTTGAATTTTCTATGAATAGTGAAATATTGTAATTTACCTTATATATACATAATACGTTAAATAAAAAATTTCTAGGATCATGGATGATATAACAAACCTTTTTTCTATCTCTCTTGATCTATTTAATATTTTGGGTGACATTAATCAATAATATTCATAGTCTCGAGAAAAAATATTAAACTAATGATTAAAATAATGGAAAACCCCTCCTCTCCTCCACTATAAATACCACCCTCACCCCCTCTTACTCTCACACCTATAAAGCTTTGATAATTGTATGAATTCTATCCAATACCATTAAAAAGGTTCTTCCACACATCCAATAACTTCTAGTCCCACCAAAAGATCAAAACCAAAGGCCTTACGGAGCATCTTATGGAGAAGAGATCAAGAGGTAAAAATCCCCTTTCATTTTCTTGTGTTTTCATTCCTATAATTTTCTTTTTTTATAATCTCTTCACATACATTTATCCAAGAGGAATTAAAGATAAAATTATATATATATAATTTATTTTTATCATGTTTATGGAACAATTCATCATGATACACCTTCTTCTATCACTCTTATTATAAAAATAAAAACAGCGTCCGTGGTGTGTTGATTTACCCACATCGTGGATGAAGTGTCTTCAATTTACTTTAATTTTTTTTAATATGGTTGTAAAACAATTTTAATGGTTTAAAAATATTTTTAATTATATTATATGACCTCTATTATGTTACATAATTAAATTATATGCATAATATTAAAGGTATATGATGACACATGTTTGTGATTAGAAAATAACAGAAAAACGATCTAAACATCATTAATGTTTTATCTAATGATTCATAATCATATATGATATAAATATTATTAATTGTATCATTTATTATTCTGGAAACATATTCATATATAGTTTTACTTCAATTATATGTGAAATCCAGTTATGAACCGACCATGGAAACCATGTAAAGAACGCACCCGAAACAATGTAAATAACAAAATATTTTTAATATATGTGTGTAATGATGTTATAAAATGATCATATAAGGTGTTATAAAAATAATTATTCTTCTTTAACATATTATTAACACTCTTGTAACCATTATCAAAGAGTTTTAAACATGTTTTAAGTAAGGAAAACTCTAGGTAAGTGAATTCTTCACCCAATTTCCATTCTATGGGTTAACCTTCTAATTCATTAATTATGTGCTACCAAGATTTCTTGTGTAATTAATTTCATTTATATTATGATTTATTATGTGTATTTATAGTATATAAACATAATAATTTCATTCTATTAATTCTCAGTTAAATTATATGATATTTTTAATGGACTTTCTTTTTAAAATCCTCTTAAAAGTATATATTACAAAATTCAAAAGCATTTTTTTATGAAATTTTCACATTTTATGATTATGATATAGCTATTGGGAATCATTTATGATAAATTATGGGACCTATATCCTACTCTAAGGCATTGGGTATATGTAATTTGATGGTTCAACATATGGTTACTGCAAGTGTAACTTCGATGGTTACATAATAACGTATCCATGAGGGTCACATTGTAAGGTATCCGTGAGGGTTAAAAATCATAAGGTAGCCACAAGGGTTACAATATAAGTATGTAATGCCCCAATATAACTTATGGTGTTATTTATTTTCATTATTGTTTTATGGTAATCTCATGTTTCAAAAAGTAAGTATATATGGGTGAGAAGTATTTCCTTGTAAAAATTATTTCATATATTTATAATTATTCATAAACTAATGGATTCTTTCATTATTTATATATCCCTTAATAATATTTTTATTCTTATTAAAAGTTTTTAAAATGTTCTTTATATGATTCCTTAGATGTTATAAAGGATAGTTAAGATTCCAATACAAATTAGTCCAATTAGTTATTTTATAATTATTTTTGTAAAATATGATTTGATGTATGGTTTTCCAATCCTCTGAAACATATACCAAAAAAGGTCCTCAGATTTATAATGTAATAAGTATTTTTGTTGTTTTAGTATATAAAAAAATACACAACATATTTTAGTAATAGATATAGAAGTGTGGGTTTAGGGATTTACATTAATAGGACTTCGTAGCTAGATATATACATACATGGGTGGATAATGTGGCAATACATATAGTGCTATGGGTGGTTACCATGTCACTAAACCTATCACCATAGGTAATGGAAATGGTTATACATTTAATTACATGGTCAATGATCAAGGGTATATAATTTATACAGTTGGATAATGACTATGGATATAACTATATAACCACTGGCGCCACCCATGAATATTTTTAGACACCTAATAGGTTTTATTTTTTCCCATTAAAATAGTGAACATTGATATAATATTTATCCATGGTTATTTTGGATATATTTTTCTTCCTTGAACAATTATATAACCTAATTTTCTAGTATTATATAAACATTCCATGCTAGACCTCCAGTATAAGAACCACTATATGTGTTAAATCTAATTTAATGGGAAAACCCATTCCTAAAAGTGTAATTCATGATTCCGAGACACTAGTTTCCAACCAATCGGGATTGAGAACACCCTTTAAACATAATGAAATGTGGGGTTGGGTGATTTATTGAGTGAACCATAGCTAGTTTGTTACAAATAACAATGGATGAGTAAATAATAAAAAATAATTCAAACTGATAACAAGAGAATATAATATTTCCATTGAAAACATAACAATGTAAATAATAATAGGGATAAAAATAAATGATTTCATAATTAGAGAATATATAATTCTAAACATCATAAAGATACCATCAAGGCCTTATTCCAAGACATCAAATATAAACATGTAAGGCACACACAAAATTACCCATGATAGTTACTCATGTGTATACTACTGATATTTCAAGGGGAAATATAATTCTCCACCCCATACATAACTAAAATATTTGAAATAAATTTATCATATGAAAATAATGAATAAATAATATAATATATAATCAACTAGACTTAGTAATAAATAAATCTTTATATTGGAAAGCTAGCATACATAATGCCAATATTTGTCATAGTAAACAAATAAAAAAATGATTATAATCCATCCATAGAAATAAATTTTATGGTATCATGAGATCATATTCCCAATGTATCATAAAAAAATCAAAGGATGATGACACTTTAATGCCCCAACCCAAGTTACCCAGAGGTGGTGCATTATTTTAATACATTGGCATGATTATAAGGAATCAAGTCCTGAAGGACCAATCAATTTAACAGTCTTGGAAAATAGATTACATACATGAATGTTACATTACACTTCATAACATACAAAAAAACATAAATAATCCATTATGAATGCCATTATTTCCTTGTCTTAACCCTACATATCAATTACAATAAACTTCTTAGAATCCTAGGAAAAATAAAACATAGAAAGGGGTGAGCTCAAATGCTCAGTAAGGGTAAGCAATATAGCGGAAACTTTCATAAATAAGCATAATCATTTAAGGCAATGTATAACTAAAACAAAAGCCTTCTAAACTGTAACTTCAGCATAATATGGAAAAAATAAAATGAAATAATTCCATTTACTTATTCACATGGATATTCTACTAGTCTAATAATCACATGCAATATCACTAACCACTTTCATAATGATGGAATGCATAATGCCATACTATCATAACCACGTAGCCAAGGCCTCGTGCCAAGACTACAAATAAGATTTTGTCAAGGCCTCATTCCAAGACACTAGTTTGTCTCATGAGACCTACCGATGCATCGAGGAGCTATAGCGGGCTCCACCCATCACATATTAAGTCCAATGCATTCTTTATATGAATAGTTTTAAACATAACATAAACATTCGTATTAAAACTAGCATACGAAATGTCAATACTTTCTCTATAAACCATGAATGGTATAAAAATAACACATCCAAAGTCAAACATATCACAAAACTTTCAATAAAATATGGAAGTTTTGTATCATAATAAATCAATTTCAAATAAGCTTAAAATCCATCAAAGTATGTTGACATAGATTAAATCAAAACTATTTGAGGGAAATATCTTTTTTTTGAAATCATTTAAAAGTCACATAATTATAAAATAAAACATTTACTTTTAAAATATCCTTATAAGATTGTAAGGTAAGATTCTAAGATTTTATAATGGCGGAAAATAGCTACACCTGCCGTATAAGTTAAAAAAAGACATTCTTACCTTAATACTGTCGAAAAGGTTAAAAAGGACCTTTATTGGAAAACAATGGAAAGATTCCTCTATAAACCTGTTATAAAAAGAAAAACAAGGGTATAAATTACTTTAACCCATATTTTGTAAAATAGAAAGAATGTTTTGAAAAACATTTTTAATAAACATGGATGTGGATGATAAAGAGGTCCTAGTAGATAATTATGTATAAACAACCTCGGATAATGAAGAGATTGTGAAATAACCCTTACCAATTTGGTAAATTACGAAACATACTACCAATGAAAGTGGTATCATACAATGAATATGTAAATACACATAAATGGAAGTTTATTACACAAAGTATACAATTAGGGGCAGTACATACACCACACAAAAGGTAATAGTGGCCATATGGCATGAATCTCACGGGAATAAGGTGTGAGATGAAAACCCCTTACCTTGCACTTTCCTTTAGTCGAGGGTACGTTTAACATCCTGTACGAAGATCACAGTATGTTATTAAATTATACCACAACCATATTAATATTTATGATATCATACATGATTTATTTATGACTTTATACTAACCATTTAATAATAATTTCCATGTTAAATTAACATTTTGGGTAATAATCATTTTCTTTATCGTACGTGTTTTAACTTGTTACTATTGATTGTATCAATTAGGTAATGATTTAAATACTTCCAGAATATAAAACATGATAAATATATCATATATACTTAGAATATAAATATCTATAATAGAAATATATATGAAATGGAAAACACCGTTTATGGAGACGGTAGTCCGTACGTACGCATAAACGCTGTTTTTTTTTTCATATAGTATTGGACGAAAGTAAGTGAATATGATATATGTAAGTACATAAATACTTATATATATAAATATTTATATCTATATTAGCATTATTATGTCATATAATACATACTTATTAGTAATATATATTTTATAATCGTCGATGAATGGTGAACTTGGAAATAAATCTCATCGCGTCGTGGAGACGGTAGTCCATACGTATGCACGAGTGAAAATATCATTCTTTTGATATTAAAATAATTTATAATTGGATGTTATATCATATATACAGAATCATTATTATGTTATATTTATTATTTACATGAATTATACAGTATTATTATAACCATTTAAATAATAATATATTGAATAACAATTACACCACAACGTGGAGACGGTAGGCCGTACGTACGCACGTATGGTGACATGTCATTCAGGGGATGGAAAGAATAATGAATTTGTTTATTACATACTTATAATAACATCACAGTATATATAAGATACCATAGTTATTATTTTAGAATGGAAATAACACGGAAAGAAGAAGTTGAAGAAGAAAGGAACTTTAAAGAGGGTAGTGAAGACGCTACCTCTTCTTCAGGTTCTTCCTTTTGATTTGATCAAAAGGGCTCCTTATGTTTGCTTTATGATCAATATATGGCCTCTAGGATGAAGTGAGGGAATCTGAGAGAGTATTTGGCAAGTGGTTGGCCGAAACAAAAGGCTTTGAAGGTGTGAAGAATTGGTTAGAAGTTGGGTCCTTTTATAAGGGGGGGGGGAGGGGCTCCTTAGGAAAATCTTAAAGTATTAATTTATAATAAATTCATATTTGGTTTATAATGTCTCCAAAGTGGATTATTCAAAGTATAAGGTGGGTATGGGTCGATATATTTTCAACCAATAGATTTTAGATAGGTTTGGGTCATTATATTAACCTTATCTTTTAGTTTTAACTCTTAGTTAATTAGATTGACATTTTCCATGTCACTTGGTATTTTTATATTAAATAGTTAATAAACTTACTATATACATTCAAGATACACCAAAGTGGTCAATTAATGATACAAAAATAATTATATAAGTCCTTTGGCCGAACCTTATATTTTTAGGAATAGAATATAAATTAATAATATAATATTTTTTTTAAGAAACTCATTTATGTCAATTTTGACACTACTCAATAATTGATTTTTGTTAAAGTCTTAACAACTTTATTAATTATAAAAAAATTAATTTAAGCAATAATTACATGGAATATTAACCAATAAAATTCGTGTATCTCATCAAAACTTTCAAATTATATTTATTTTAACATTTATAATACCAATTATTTGATTCATTCACTAATAAGGAAAATACTGCATCATTATTGTGTCATATATATTTTTAATTTTTCAATGTATAAAAATTATAAATAAAGTACCATTATTTAGGAAATATTTTTATATTTATAATTAATATTTATAACTGAAAATATAACATATACAACTCTATGTAAAAATTGTTTTTCTAAAAGATATAAGCTTATGGAATTTTTGTATTTACTTTAACTTAACTAATATAAAGTGTCCCTATCACCTACAAGTGGATCCATGGGGTCCCAAAATTGACCCTAAGATGACCATGGTTGGACATGTATCCACAAAGAAGGTTAGGACACATTTTAGGGTAATTTATTATTATTATAATTTTATTTTTTACACTTATTTACCGGATTTACCCTTTAACCATTGTAAATAAAATATTTTCCGAAGTAATTATTCAAAATGTCTAAAAATAAAAGTTACCTATTTACAAAATTTGGACATCCTGATTCTAAATATGGAATCCATTTTCCAAATTCAAAACACAGATGTTTCAGAAATTAATTTAAAATTAATTCCCACTGTCAAAACAAAAAACGTGTTTTTAAAATATAATAACTATCAAAAGATTGACACTTGTTTATGTCCAGTTTAATTGTGAAATTATGTACAATGACCAAAATTGTATGAAATGGTAAAAATATATTCTAAGTATACTTTAAAACCACTCAAATTCATAATTTATCACTATTAGTTATTTTGATTAAAAAAGTTGTTTTTAATTAAAATTTAGTAATTTTCACTATTCATCAAAATATAAAAGTTATCCGAAAGGTAACAAAATTTCACCCTAGGATAAATTCAATATTCCGAATCCAAAAATGAAGTCCATTTTGAGAGATAAAATTTATAAAATTTCAAAAAGTAGGTATTACTATTCATAATGGCTAGTTTGATCTGTTATAGTGTGTGTAAGAACTCGAAGTTGCGTACAACACATGCTATTGTATTATTCAAAGAGAAGCATACCATGGAAGATTGGGGTGTTACCTTGTAAATTTTTGATGTCCCCATTCTAAAGAATAAATTTATTTAGTCAAATTGAATATATAAAAGTTTGAAATATTGGATTTAAAAAAGGGGTTCACTATTAAAAGTTGGGAAAATTGCATTGTTTGAAAAATACTTCTTTTATCTGAAAAAAATGAATTGGTTCTTACGTTATGTATAAGAAACTCATAATATGGATTCTAAATTACAAGGATTATATAATGTTCAAAATTTAGTTAATACTATTCATAACCTCTTTTGAACGGCTTGTTTGGTAAGTCATGGTGCGCTTGAACTCGGTGTTGCGTGTATTGCAAGTTATTGAATTATTTTGAAGAAGTAACACACTATGAAATCTTGGGGTGTTACATTCTCCCCTCCTTCAATAAATTGCGTCCTCGCAATTTGAAATTTTTTTTCGAAAATAAAAGGTTGAAAATAAAAAATATCTTTGTGGGAAAACCCACATCAAAAATTGGGTTAATAAAATTTAGTCTTAATAAGAGGAAAAGGGAAATGAAAGAGTCACCACCAAATTATGATCTCTATTAGGAAAACATTGGTGTCAATTAGAGACATATAATTGGAGGAAAAACGTAAATATTTATAGGTATTGATTGAGGTTATCAATCACAAACAAGTGTAAAATTGAGGTCCTTAAATTCATCAGTCTATGATGATTTGAAATACCATCGGTTCAACAAAAAATAGGGTATTAGGATAAAACGTTTTTTGTTTTAGGATCCCTTAAATAAAGTATAAGAATTAATTTCTTCATAGAATAAGAGAAGAAGAAAAATATCTTCTTGACAAGTAGAGTTCCATCCTTTAACTAATTTCTACCACAAACTCATCTTTCACTCTAAATGATAATAGAATGTAAAAAAATATATTCTATTTATCCTATTCGTATAGGGTTCCAAAAAATAAATTCATAATTCATCTACTAGATCCTTTTTTAAAAAAACTACATTATTTAATCTAGAAAATCACGTGGACCAGTGGTAGGTGATACACCCTTGTCGCCCTTCGGTTGTAGGTTTAAGTCTCGCGGCCTTACCGGATGTGATGGGTTGCCGCCCGACCTCCGGGTTATTCTTTTATGGCAATCCAAAAATAATCCAAACTAGAACTATGCAAAATACTTCAGTCCAAAACTTATAAGGAAGGTAAGCACAATGAAGATCCTTTTTTCCGTGCAATAACATGTGAACACCTTCATCATGTATTCTTTTAAAACACTGCAACATCCTGAATTACCATAAAACCTTATTGATTACATTCATGATCCCTTATTCCTTAAAGAAGAATGGATATACTCCTTCAATCCAAAAATGTTGTAACCCCAACAATAATGGAATATACAAATCATTAATCCGTTTCATGGTAGTCAAGAATATCCAATATAATTTATCCAAATCAATCATGTATTATTCAAAAATCACTACCTCGGTATCAGAACCATATTATGGTTTATCTTTCTCTCAACCATATATTTTCCAAAAAATTTAACCTGTTATTGAGTCACTTTTCCTTGTTCCACACAATCTCAAGTACTTAATGAAATAGTACTGCAGTACAATCCTTATATACTCCATAATTATTATAACAAGTACATTGTTGATACAACACTCAAATGACCTAATAAACATAAGAACTCTAATCATTCCTATTCATCTGTGGTAGTATCATAACTTGATTATTATCCAATAGCATCATTTGTGGCATAGTCTGATGACTGGGACATAGGTTCGCGTAGTGTCCAAACTCCTTGCAAATGAAGTATTGTACATTTGAAACCATATTCTTACCCTTGCAGTCACGTACTTGGTGCCCTTTTCCTCCACACTTATAACAAACTCCCATTCCTTTCAGGCAAGTTCCAGGGTGTTTCTTCCCACAGTTATCACATATGGGAAAATTATTCTTTTCTCTATTCCATTTATCCATCTTTCTCTCTTCCATACTTTTCTTATCTTTATTCCCTTCAAAACCATAGGAATGAGTAATCTCTTTACTTATCTTATCAACACATGATATTATTTCTTCATATGATGATAATACATGGGAGATAATTTCTCTTATAAATTATGCCTTAAGACCATGAAGGATATGATCCTTCTTTCTCTTTGGATCATGTGCATTGCTTGATTTCTCATTTCTTCTACTAGGAGCCATTTCTAAACAGTGTTATACACTAGATTAGTTTATAAATAGCAATACCTAATCCCAAACATGTAAAACACTTAACATAAATTAAATAGTTTATGGATATAATCCATAATCCTAAAAATGTATTCATTGAGGAAGTATATACTCATAAACCCTTCATAATGGTTTGTATAGAAAATGAGAATTATCCTAAGCATATCCCCGGGAGTGTCGTAACCAAGAGTACAGTATGGCCCATTGTCGTGCACCAGTTCCCATTCGAGTCTAGCTGAAAGCGGTGTTTTCGGGTATTACCCCTAGGTACATCTGTGCCAGAGCTGCCTCTACCTGCTCGTATCCAGACAGGGATGTATTTCTTGGAAAAATCACAAAATCTCTACAATACCAAAATTATAGGAAGTTCTTCTATACTAATCCTCAAAGTCTATCTTAGGGCTATGTGCTCTAATCAAAGTTTATCTAAATCTAGATTCCAAGGTTATTGCTAAACTTCCTCTGATAACAACTTTAACGCCCCGAACCCAATTACCCAGAGTCGGTGCATTATTTTAATACATTGGCACGATTACAAGGAATCAAGTCCTGAAGGACCGATCAGTTTAGCAGTCTTGGAAAATAGATTACATACATGAATGTTACATTACACTTCATAACATACAAAACAACTTTAATAATCCTTTATGAATGGCATTATTACCTTGTCTTAACCCTGTATATCAATAACAATACACTTCTTGGAATCCTGGGAAAAATAAAACATAGAAAGGGGTGAGCTCAAATGCTCAGTAAGGGTAAGCAATACAGAGGAAACATTCATAAATAAACATAAACATTTAAGGAAATTTATAACTAAAACAAAAGCCTTTTAAACTTGAACTTCAACATAATATGGAAAAAATAAAATTAAATAATTCCATTTACTTATTCACATGGATATTATACTAGTCGAATAATCACTTTCAATATCACTAACCACTTTCATAAGGATGAAATGCATAATGCTAGACTATCATAACCACGTAGCCAAGGCCTCGTGCCAAGACTACAAATAAGATTTTGTCAAGGCCTCATTCCAAGACACTAGTTTGCCTCATGAGACCTACTGATGCATCGAGGAGTTATAGCGGGCTCCACCCATCACATATTAAGTCCAATTCATTCCTCATATGAATAGGTTTAAACATAACATAAACATTTGTATTAAAACTAGCATACGAAATGTCAAAACTTTCTCCATATACCATGAATGGTATAAAAATAAAACATCCACAGTCAAAATTTTTACAAAACCTTCAATACAATATGGAAGTTTTGTATCATAATAAATCAATTTCAAATAATCTTAAAATCCATCAATGGATGTTGACATAGATGAAATCAAAACTATTTGAGGGAAATATCTATTTTTTTGAAATCATTTTAAAGTCACATAATTATAAAATAAAAAATTTAATTTGAAAATATCCTTATAATCTTGTAAGGGAAGCTTCTAAGATTTTATAATTATGTAAAATAGCCGCACCCTCCGTATAAGTTAAAAAATACATTCTTACCTTAATTCTGTCGAAAAGGTTAAAAAGGACCTTGTTTGGAAAACGACGGAAAGATTCCTCTATAAACCTCTTATAAAAAGTCAAAAAAGGGTATAAATGACTTTAACCCATATTTTTTAAAATAGCAAGAATGTTTTGATATACATTTTTAAGAAACATGGATGTGGATGATAAAGAGGTCCTAGTAGATAATTATGTATAAATAACCTCAGATAATGAATAGATTGTGAAATAACCCTTACCAATTTGGTAACTTATGAAACATACAACCAATGAAAGAGGTATCATACAATGAATATGTAAATACACATAAATTAATTTGTATTACACAAATTATAAAATTAGGGGCAGCATATACACCACACAAAAGGAAATAGTGGCTATATGGCATGATACTCATGGGAATAAGGAGTGAGATAAAAACCCCTTACCTTGCACTTTCCTTTAGTCGAGGGTACATTTAACCTCCTATACGAAGATCTTAGTATGTTATTAAATTTTACCAGAACCATATTAATATTTATGTTATCATACATGATTTATTTATGACTTTATACAACCCATTTAATAATAATTTCCATGTTAAATTAACATTTCGGGTAATAATTGTTTTCTTTATCGTACGTGTTTTGACTTGTTACTCTTGATTGTATCACTTAGATAATGATTTAAATACTTACAGAATATAAAACATGATAAATATATCATATATATTTAGAATATAAATATGTATAATAGACATATATATGAAATGGAAAACACCTTTTATGGAGACGGTAGTCCGTACGTACAAATAAACATTGTTTCTGTTTTCATATAGTATTGGACGAAAGTAAGTGAATATGATATATGTAAGTACATAAATACTTATATATATAAATATATATATATATATATCCAGTATAATTATTATTTCATATATTACATAATTATTAGTAATATATATTTTATAATCATATATGATTGGTGAACTTGGAAACGAATCTCATCGCGTCGTGGCGATGGTAATTCGTACGAACGCACAAACAAAAATAACATTCTTTTGATATTAAAATAATATATAATTGGTTGTTATATCATATATAAATAATAATTATCATGTTATATTTATTATTTACATGAATTATACATCATTATTATAACCATCTAAATAATAATATATTGAATAACAATTACACCACAATGTGGAGACGGTAGGCCGTATGTACGCACGTATGGTGAATGTCATTCAAGGGATGGATAGAATAATGAATTTGTTTGTTCCATAATTATAATAACATTAAAATATATATAAGATACTAGATTTATTATTTTATAATGGAAATAACAAGGAAATAAGAAGTTTAAGAAGAAACGAACTTTAAAGAGGGTGGTGAAGACGTTACCTCTTCTTCGGGTTCTTACTTTTGATTTGATCAAGAGGGATCCTTAGGTTGGATTTATGATCAAAATAAGGCCTCTAGGATGAATTTAGGGAAGTTTAGAGAGTATTTGGGAAGGGGTTGGCTGAAACAAAAGGCTTTGAAGGTGTCAATAATTGGTTAGAAGTTGGGTCTTTCAATAAGGGGGGGGGCTCTTTAGAAAAAACTTAAAGTATTAATTTATAATAAATTCATATTCGGTTTATAATGGCTCAAAAGTGTATTATTCAAAGTATAAGGTGGGGATGATTCGAAATATTTTCAACCAATATATTTTATACAGGTTTGGGTCATTATATTAACCTTATCTTTTAGTTTTAACTCTTAGTTAATTAGATTAACATTTACCATGTCACTTGGTATTTTTATATTATATAGTTAATAAAATTACTATATACATCCAAGAGACCCAAAAGTGGTCCATTAATGATACACCAATAATGATATAAGTCCTTTGGTTGAACTTTATATTTTTAATAATAGAATATAAATTAATAATATAATATTTGTTTTAAAATCTCATTTATCTCAATTTTGACACGACACAATAATTGATTTTTTTTAAAGTCTTAAAAACTTTATTAATTAGAAACAAGTTCATTTAAGAAATAATAACATGGAATATTAACCAATAAAATTCGTTTATGTCATCAAAACTATCAAATTATATTTATTTTAACATTTATAATACCAATTATTTGATTCTTTCAATAATAAGGAAAATACTGCATCATTATTGTGTCATATATATTTTTCATTTTTCAATGTCTAAAAATTATAAATAAAATACAATTATGTAGGAAAACTTTTTATATTTCTAATGAATATTTATAATCGAAAATATAACATATATAACTCTATGTAATTTTTTTTTTCTAAAGGATATAAGCTTTTGTCATTTTTGTATTTACTTTAACTTAATTAATATAAAGTGTCCCTATCACCTACAAGTGGATCCATGGGGTCCCAAAATTTAACTTAAGATTCCCACGGTCAAACATGTATCCACCAATAAGGTTAGGACACATTTTAGGCTAAATTAGTATTATTATAATATTATTTTTTACCCTTATTTATCGGATTTACCCTTTAACCATGGTAAATAAAATATTTACCGAAGTAATTATTCAAAATGTATAAAAATAAAAGTTACCTATTTACACAATTTGAAATACTGATTAAAAATATGGAATCCATTTTTCCAAATTCAAAACACAGATGTGGCAGAAATTAATTTAAAATTAATTTCCGCTGTCAAAACAAAAAACGTGTTTTTAAAATATAATAACTATCCAAAGATTGACACTTATTTATGTCCGTTTTAATTGTGAAATTATATATAATGACCAAAATTGCAATAAATTGTAAAAATATATTCTATTTATACTTTAAAACCACTAAAATTCTAAATTTATCACTATTAATTATTTTGATTAAAAAAGTTATTTTTAATTAAAATTTAGTAATTTTCAATATTCACCAAAATATAAAAGTTATCCGAAAGGTTCCAAAATTTCAACCTAGGATAAATTTGATATTACGAATCCAAAAATTAAGTCCCTTTTGAGAGATAAAATTTATAAAATTTTAAAAATTAGGTATTACTATTCATAACAGCTAGTTTGATCGGTTGTAGTGTGTGTTAGAACTCGAAGTTGTGTACAACACACGCTACTGTATTATTCAAAGAGAAGCGTACCATGAAATATTGGGGTTTTAACTTTTAAATATTTTATGTCCCCATTCTAAAGAATAAATTTATTTAGTAATATTGAAAATATAATAGTTTAAAATATTGGATTTAAAAAAGGGGTTCACTATTAAAAGTTGGTAAAAGTGCATTTTTTGAAAAATACTTCTTTTATCTGAAAAATATGAATTTGTTATTAAATTATGTCTAAGAAACTCATAATATGGATTCTAAAATTATAAAGATTATATAAAGTTCAAAACTTAGTTCATACTATTCATAACTTCTTTTAAATGACTTGTTTGGTAAGTCATGGTGCTCTTGAACTCGGTGTTGCGTGTAGTGAAAGTTATTGAATTATTCTTAAGAATTAACACAATATGAAATCTTGGGGTGTTACAGACACAGATAAAAACACCTTTAGAAATACATTAGGAAGTTGTTTTGAAAATAATAAGAAATAAACATTTTTTTAGTAACGTTTAAGAACTAAAAAGTCACTAAATAATTGAAATAGAAACTTCATTAAAAAAACTGGTTACTTATAAATTAATCTTAGTAATATATAATAGACATCATAGTGGTTAAATTATATCAAGTGATAAATATTAAAAAAAATCCCTTTCACACCTTTGTAATGAAGTTTAAAATGACTTGCGTGGGAATATTTAAAAGGATTCCTTTTAAAATCATTTAAATAGATATTTTTTCAAAAATAAAATTATTGTAAAAACTAATTATTTATCCTCTCATATAAATAAAAGTTACATATCCTTTACAGAGTTAAAGATAAAAATTTACAAGAACGAAAATAATGTTGTTTTATTTTTCAAGATGGTTCTAATAAAAAACCACATTAGAGAATGTGTTGAAAATTTTATCTTTTATAATATGATATGGACGTATATAAAAATTAAATACTATTATATAGAACTAGAAGAAAAGAATCATTTTTGGCAATAAAAATATAGATAATGAAGAGAAGGATCAATTATATTGAATAAGAGTTAATCATAACAACGTCAGATTTTAATGAAAAAGGAATCCATAAAAGAAGAAAATTATAATTTCAAAATATATTTTTCCTAGAGAGAAAGATATAATAACTATTAAAATATATATATTTAAGAATAAATGAAAATTTTAAGGGAATATTGAAATTATGTCGACAAAACCCATACAACATATGTAAAATCCGAATTAAACCCCCTTGAAGGAAATATAATAAATTATAATATTATATACAAATTTATATGGTTATAATTAAGATATAATATATAAAATAGGTATTTTATAGACCATATAAAATAAAAAAGGTGCATAATTTGAAATCTGTCTCATAGAAAGAAAATTTAACTAAAGAACCCTTAGGATTTTTTATAACACATGAATTAAAATCTATTGAATTAAAGAACGTGATTTGGATTTTTTAAATCCAATAAATTACATTAAAAATATAATATAAGATATTTATGAGCCATTTAATAAAAAAACCATATAAATGTAAACATGGTGCACAAAATTAAACATGTCTCAAGGAATTGAAATTGCTAATAGGAAACCCCTACCACAAAATCCCACATAGTCAGATATAATCTAAGCTCCTTTTATAATAAATTTTATATTAGTATTGATATGAATAATAAAATTATTCATAGTTATTTTATTTTATACAATTCATTTTTAATTTTTTATTACCTATATTCTAATATTTTATCGTTAAAATTAATATTCAGATGTAAACTATTTTGTTTCCCTTACAAGTACTGATTTTTTGGTTCTAGTGCTTGAGTAATTGTCAACTGTTAATCTTCTCAAGAATTTTTATACTATGTTAATTAATTTTTTTGATATTTTTTAGGAGTATCTAATCTATTCTATGAAATTTATATATATATTTCATATGAAACACATAAAAATTTCATTTTTCTATGATTTTCGATTTTTTAAAAATATTGAATTTATTAGTAAATATAATTTTGAACATTACCATTAAAAATTATGAAAAAATATTAAATTATTCTTTGTTACATATTTTTATAATTATTTATGTTTTCATATCCATTCATAAAATAAAAATTATAACAATGTTTATGTGGGTGGTAAAACTGACTCAAACAGAAACATGTTAGAACATTTGATTGAGTAAAAACATGTTATTGTACAGCAAACATATAAATTTGACAGAAGATTTATTGTTTTAAAAACTTGATTTCAAATTTATAAATTAGATTATAGAAGGGTTACATGAAGAATATAATTTAAAGGAAATGGAAAAAGAATATTATTTACATGGTGACTTGGTATGTTCATTTAAGTCGATTAAATTTTAAGATGAAAATTTATTTTTAATTTTATTAATATAATGGAAACATGAAACTTATAGATCTTTAATAATATTATAAATATCTTATTAATCCATATAATAAAATTTTATAACTATACAAGATATTAGATATGAAAAATGAAATACGTCATTCACAGAGGTGGTAGTCCGCACATAACCCGGGTGACATTTTTATTTTGCAATTAATGGGAGGAAAATAGATAATAGATGTTCCATAAACATACTAAAATATAACTACAATTAATATACTGATTTAATTATACGAGTGTGGTTATAATAGATTTATAAAATATGAAAGATAAAAAAACTTAAAAGAAATCATTTAAGATAATGACTTATTCTTATAAAATCCTCACATAAACAAATAATTTTACCTTTTTGAATTGATCTTTTGAAGATAATATAACATTTAGAAAATGGTATATATGGTTGGAAAGTTTATTTTTAGAGTTTTCTAAAGATAGTATTCATTATTTGTGATAATTGGTGTTGTGAATGGCTCCTTTTATAAGTGAGAGGGGTGGTAGTTTTTTAAATACTCATTACTTTATATAAAAGACATGTCACCATCAAAATAAAGTGAAAAAAAAGTGGAAAATAATGAAGTGGTCAAAATTACTGGTAGAGTAATCCCTAAAATAATTTAAATATAGGTTTTTATTATATTTTTAGATCTTATCACATAGTTTTAACACTTTTAAATTCATTATACCTTTACCATGGTATCTAAATGTTTATTCCTCAATAATGTATTTATATAACTAAAAATGATATGGTTCATATTAACTAATTTGAATATTTTGATTCAAAATCCAAAAACCATTTTTCAAGATTAAATTACTATTGGTTGGAAAAATTAATCATAAGAGATGTATGCTTAATGAAATAAAAATAGATTTTAGACAAATACCATTTTTAATCATAAAAATGAATCTAGACCAAATCATGTGTAATATTTATTAATATAATATTTAATGGTTTATTTTTTGACAAATAATATATATTTTTACTTTTAAATGAATCCAAAATTTAATGGATCATTTGGAATACATAATTAACGGAAAGCGGAAAATTCATTTTTTATTAGATTAAAACACAACATAGGATCAAAAAATTCCGTATAAATTTATAAATTAAAAATATTAAATTTAGATGAATTAGTATAGTTTATAATTTCTTTGGTTGAGAAAATAGTTTTATATATTTTTAATTCATTATTATGTTATAATGTTGTTTTAAAAGTTACAAAATTAGTAAAAAAAATTATTCACTATTCGTAAAAAAATTCAACCTTTTCCAAAAAATCTCGAAAAATCACCAAGAGAAATCTTTGTCATGTTGAATCCAAAGGCAAGTGATCCTCCCACCAGTGACCGAAGTCGAGGACACAAGCACACAACATGTCCTCGAGGGTCTGAATAGTCCGCTCAGTCTGGCCATCCATTAGCGGATGGAAGGCGGTGCTCAAATGAAGCTACATCCCGAAAGCCTCCTAAAACCCCTTCCATAGCTAGGATGTAAAACATACATCATGATCAGAGACAATCATTGATGGTACTTCATATAGCCGCACAATCTCTTGCACATTGAGGCATCCCAAGATCTCTACTGAACCCTACTCTCTGATCGGTAGGAAGTGGGCCGACTTGGTGAGTCGGTCGATGATCACCCATACAGAATCATGTCCCCTAGATGTATGTGAAAGTCCTATCACGAAGTCCATGGATATCCCATCCCACTTCCACTTTGGGACCTCCAAAGTTTGAACCAAGCCTGATGGTAACTGATGCTCCACCTTCACTTGCTAACAAGTGAGGCATCAGGAGACAAAATCTGTAACTACATTCTTCATTCCAAGCCACCAGTGATGTCGTCGAGGATCCTGGTACATCTTCTCCACTCTTCGATGTACTTTTAGAGGGGATGTGTGGAAGTCCCTCATCACTTCCTCCCGAAGCGACACTGGTACCATGGTACGTTTTCTGGAGAGGATGGAATGCTCCAAACCTTCAGAAAATCCATCAGGTTCGTGCCATGTGAATATCTTAGCATGTCGAGCCTCACAGTCAGCATCCCCAGAATGCGCCTCCCTGACTCACTGAAGAAGTGGTGGAGTGACTATAAGAGACTGAACAAAAACTTCTCCATCCCGATCCACGAAGGATGTCTGCAAAGCGGCCAGCTACTCTGTCGCCTCGCCTAGCGGCTGTATACCAAATCTCCCGATGAGTGCATCTGCTACAACGTTCCCCTTCCCATGAGTATATACTATATTATTGTCATAGTCCTGGAATAACTCAAGCCAATGTCGTTGTCTCAGGTTCAGGTCCTTCTGAGAGAAGATATACCAGAGACTCTTATGATAAGAGTGCACTGTAAAATGATCGCCCATCAAGTAATGTTTCCACATATTCAAGGTGAAGACAACATCTGCTAACTACAAGTCATGGGTAGTATAGTTATTCTCATTCTATCTTAGCTATCGAGAACCATATGTTATCACAGCTCTCTCCTGCATCAGGACACATCTGAGCTCGGTCCCTGATGCATCGTAGTAGACTACGTACCCTACACCCTCCTCTGGAAGCCTCAAGATGGAGGCACAAGTCAGCCTCTACCTCATCTCATGAAAACTCTACAGGAATCTCTCTGACCACACGATGGTTTGCCCATTCTTCGTCAACACTGATAGAGGTGTGACAAATTTGGATAAATCTGACAAAAATATCCAGTAGTATCCGGGCAAACCCATGAAAACTACGTACCTCTGTCACACTCCTGGGTGGATCCCAAGCAAGTACCACTTTAACCTTCACTAGATCCACTGCAACTCTAGCCTCTGAGATGAAATTTCCTAGAAAGTGAACCTCTCAGATCCAAAATTGGCACTTCGAATGCTTACCATAAAGTTGGTGCTCTCGGTGTGTGTCTAGTACTAACCAAAAATGATAGGCATGCTCCTACTCAGTAGTCGAGTAGATCAGAATATTGTCGATGAAGACTACTACAAAGAGATCATGGAATGTATGAAATATCTTGTTCATGAGTGCCATGAACACTACTAGAGCGTTGGTTATGCTGAATGGCATAACTAAGAACTCATAATGGCCTTACCAACATCTGAAAGACGTATTCTGCACATCCTCATCCTGTACTCTGAGCTGGTGATATCCTGATATGAGGTCTATCTTTGAGAACCACTGTGCTCCATTCAGATGATCAAAGAGGTCGTCAATCCTCAGGAGTGGGTACTTTTTCTTCACGATCACCTGGTTCAGGCACCGATAGTTGACACAAAGTCTCAAGCTCCCATCCACCTTCTTGGAGAACAAAATCAGGGATACCCAAGGGGAAAAACTAGGTCGAATGAACCCTTTCCCCTATAAGTCCTCCATCTCTAACAGCAACTCACGAAGCTCTGCGGGAGCCATCAGATATACTGGTGTAGATATTGGGGCCGTCCCAGGATACAATTCAATGTAAAAGTCCACCTATCTCCAAGGAGGTAGACCAAGAACATCATCAGGGAAGACATCCGCATACTGGTACACCACTTCAGGATAACCCAGACTCTCCACATCAACTACTCTGAGGGTAAGGCTAGTCAAATGATGAGTGATCGGTTGCACCCTCCTCTGGTAAATTCCATCCTGTGCTGCAAAAGATTTCTTCTCTCTAGAAAAGGTAAACCTAGTCCTATCCATGCGGACATGCCACATTTTGAGCCTAATACAGTCAATCTGAGCATGGACTATAGTTAACTAGTCCAAAACCATGATTACGCCGTAAGGTCTCGATACTGTTACTAGGAGATCACAGACGAAGATCTCACCCCCTAGAGTAAGATCACACTACTAGCATCTATGCGTAATCTTCAAATCCACTCCCATAGGAGTCTCTAGCTATAAGGATCGAGCCAACGGCTCTGTCAGAATCTTTGAGATCCAAATGAGGGTGGTTGCAATAAAAGAATGACTGGAACCTGTGTCTATAAGTACTGCAACTAAGGTGGAGTAGACACAAATCGTACCTTATATCATCTCCAAAGTGTCATGATCATAGGACTCAACTACCTGGAGATGAGCTCACCCCTATCATCCTGCTCCATATGGTCTAGGTGGACCACCTGGTGGTGGTGGAGGAAACATCTAAAATCGTTTCCAACCACCAGCTACATGACCGACTCCTCTACCACGTCCGCCTTCTCCCTGCGGACCTCCTCGGTCAAACCTATGTCTCTGCCTCGACGGTCATTCGACCGTCTACTGATCATCTGTATGATGGATTGGACATTCATAATCAATGTGAACTTGCCCACTGCATGCATAACAATGCCCACTCATGGCATGACTGACTCTGTCTCTTGTGCCTTGCACAACTTACCGTAACTCCTGCAGTCGTCCACCTGTAGGTCTGGTCCTCTTAGAACTCTGCGACATCTTTCTACTGCCATCTATAGAAGACTCTGCTACGTGATGAATGGTGGTGGGTCTCGCTGCTGGTGAATTCTCAGCAAGGAAACTCTCCACTAATAGGGATCTCTCTAACACCCCCGCCTGCGTCGAAATGCTAATAGAAATCATCGAAGCCTTGATTTCCCGTCTGAGTCCCTACTCATTGGTCCAGGACCTGAAGAATGGGACTCGTACCATATCAGTGGAGTAGTGTGAGAGGTCAGTGAACCTCGCTGAGTACTAATCCAAAATCATGCTGCCCTACTGTAGATAAAGAAGCTCTTGTATGCGCACTACACGAAGAGTTGCTGGAACAAACTCTGCCCGAAATAGTCTCTCGAAGTCTACCCAGATAAGTGTCACCTAATCGTGAACCTAGAGCATCAAGAACCACCATCTACCAACTGCTTCATGTAGAAGGTTGGCGACAAGGATCATCATGAGATCGGCTGCTGTCGCTACAAGTCAGAAGACTCTCACCACGGCTTCCAGCCAATCCTTAGCCACTTGTGGGTCTGTCTCTCTCTTGAACCTAGGTGGCCTCTAGCGCTGGAACTCGGGAAACACGCTCAATAAGTGTGCACCCTCTACTGTTGGGGCTGGTGGAATCAGTGGCCCAATGGGTAATGGTACCACTGGTGCATCTCCTGGTGCCTCTACTGAAATAGGGCCCTGCACCGAGGTCTCATAGTTCAGTGGGCTATCAGGGAATACTACTCTCAGAACCATAGCTGGCTATCTGGGTGGAGGCATCCTGAAGATAAATAGGTGTGACACGGTCAAAAAGTTATACATGGTGAGATGAATCAAAGAGATCACAATGAAAACTCTTAAAAACACACACGTAATCACTATTTTTGTGCACTAAGTCAGAAATAAGAAGTTAGGGTCCTGATGTATGGATACATCTTCCACCGCACCAACATTGGATTCCCTAAATAGATAAAAAACACTCACTATAGTTAACACTATTTCCATTAAAAAGAAAGATCGTAGTCCTATGTTCTATGGTATAACCGTCTCCTATGATAAAAATTTTTAATGGCCCGACCCCCAGGGCCCATTCCGTGACTACCCCAAGCCCGCCTTCCATAAGCTAGGGACCGATGACTAGCAATGAAGGGGTATTCCCTAAAACTAGGAAGTCATTTCCTTTATAACCTATAACACACACAACCAAGGACACAACAAGATATGAACTCAAGTAAACTAAATAGTAAAGAGAGTGAGTACAGTAAGTAAAAGGGGCCAGAATACACGCCCAACTAGAAAGTAAAAGAAACTGAAAGTACAAGTAAAATAAAAAAGCTCCTATGAACACCTGCCAAGGATCCTACCTGAAGGGAAGGTAAATATCTCGATCAGTCATCTCTGTGGTATGCCTCGTCTACGGTCCAGCTCCGAGCTACCTCTATTCTTGGTACCCCCGTCCTTAGTCAGCGCCGTCCGTCATCTGCACCAAACACAAAAAAGTGCGGGCATAGCCCATGCAGGGGTGAGTATAACGATACTCAATTGGGACACCAAGACCCTCAAGGTCTCACAAAATCCAAAAAGGATAAACCAAAAAGAATGAAATAAACTGTCAACCCTACTTAGGTATATGACCATACATATACGTAAGATATCAAGTATACACATCTCAATCCTAAGGAAACATAGAGTCCAACTCAAAATCCCAAAGCTCAAATGTTCCACAAAGGAAGGAACACCACAGAGGTAAGTACCACACAAGTACGCCACATAGAAGAATACCACAAAGGTACTAAATCAGCTCACAACTGGTATAACTTAAGTACAGTAGTAGAGATGATTATATGTAACTAATAAATCATCTTACACTATTAAGAGGCAGAACCACATAGGATCTCTCAGTGCTAACCCACACAGGATCGCTCAGTGCTAACCCACACAGGATTGCTAGGTGCTGACCCACAGAGGATCGCTAGGTGCTGACCCACACATGATCGCTCGGTGCTGACCCACACAAGATCTCTAGGTGATTCCCACACAGGGTCGCTTGGTGATGACCCACACATGATCTCTAGGTGCTAACCCACATAGGATCGCTCGATGCTGACCCACATATGATCACTCTTCATTCTTCACATCATAGCCAGCTTCAGGGTTTAGGCACTACGCTCTCTTTTCTTTGAGAGGGTCTTCTCCACAAGCCTCTGGTTGATAATCTAATAGCCACTAAGTCTCACGAAGAAGTATTTCAAAGGAACGCCACATCATACTAGGATCAACGCAATAGATAGTGCGTCAATCTGACACCAGGTTTGTGAGTTATTGCCTTTTAGTCCCGAGGGACCAGTTGGAATCATGCTCGATCCAACCTGATGGTACTCCAAATTTATCCAAAACTTCAGTAGGGTATACTCAAAGGCACTGACTCACTGAAAGGTTTCGATTTCCGCTGATGGTTCATCAAACGGATGGCCGGTGCCAAAGTTGTGGCCAAAAGAGCGTAAAGTTCGAAGTTGGCATGGGTCTGGATCGACCCGGCCCACTGGGTCCGGCCCGACCTAGAGGCCGTGGGGACCGTGAGGCCGTGGGATTTCACGGGGCGCTATGGGTAGTGAAAGTCATAGGGTGGAGCAGGGTGTCGCGGGGGAGACGGCCATAGGGCGGCGCGGTGAGACCACGGAGCGG
The DNA here is from genome assembly GCA_963277665.1 of Viscum album. Taxonomy (NCBI): domain Eukaryota; kingdom Viridiplantae; phylum Streptophyta; class Magnoliopsida; order Santalales; family Viscaceae; genus Viscum; species Viscum album. Next base: position 1,971,448,014 of record OY728131.1, on the reverse strand, counting down.
GGGTGGTCGTGGGGCGGTGGGGGCCGTGGCGTGGCGGTGGCCGCGGGGCGGCAGTGTTCACGGGGCGGCGGTGGCCGTGGGATGGAAGTGGCTACAGGGAAGCGGTGGCCAGGGGGCGGTGGTTGCAGCATGGTGACGGGGGCCGTGGTCGGTGGAGGCCGCATGGCCGTGTTGGCCGTGGGGCGTCACCATTGCACCGACACCTTCGTCGCGACCGGTGGTGGTGCGGCCGTCGTTCTCGAGTTCCACTGGTGCGAAATGCTGACATCGGTCACCGTCACCATCGTGAAGAACAAACCAATAAAGAATAACCGTAGAGGGGTCGGGCAATGTCTGTTTGGTCCGCACCCTCCGAGTTAGGGCGGTAGCAAGTGACTCAACAAAATCATGAATCTAGAATATCAACCTCTACAATTTCAAAAGAATATTGGATCAACTCTTTTTGGTTGATCCACGTTCACCATGCTTTCAAAGAATGAGGAAATTAATCAAGGAATTTTATGAATTGAATAACAACCCCTACCTCTATTGTTCGTTGACGTTGGTGTGAGAAAGAAGTTGAAGAAGGAGAAGGGGGTGTCAACGGTTGTTGCTTCTGAAACCATACTTCGATGACGGGCTCCAATGTCGTCCACTTCCTTGATTCCAAAGAACGTTCTTCGATGGAATTCTTCGTTGGAGAACTTTCTCCCACCAAGGAACTTCTTTTCCAACCAAAAATCCTCCCAAACATAGAGGTTCCAATATAATTAAATTATGTAGATTAATTATGATGGCACGCTAGAATAATTAATTGGCCCAATTAATGAATGGTGTTGGAAAAAAATCAATGTTGGAGGGAGTCCATGGGTTATCTCTCATTAAGAGGGAGTTCAAGGGGGTTTTAGTCTCGGGTGGTCCCCAACACCATAACCTCACATGGGAGGTTTAGTTATGGTGGTCCCCACCTCTATAACCTCACATGGGAGGTTTAGTTCTGGTGGTATCTACCTCTCAACATCAACATGGGTGTTCCAATGAAAATAAAATGTTAGGCATTTTTATTTTATTTTATTCTTTCATGAAAACCCAAATTTTTTCATTCACCCTCGACCTACTATGGTCGAGGTGAAGGTATCCTTAAGCAAATATCGGCACTTCGAGTTCAACAGTGCCCTTATATTTCTATTCCGAGCACTGGTTCTAAATTTAGAAAAACCCACTCGCACGTTTACTGAACGTACCTGAAATAAAGTTTAGAAATTCATTCCTGGAACTCCGGGCCTCAGAATCACGTGCCGTCAATTTTTTCGGACTCATAAAATTATTATATATTAATATAAAATTACATGGAAATTATGAGTCTTTACATATATTCATTTATATTCTCACCACCTCTCATTTATTTTCATATAATTATGTGGAAACATAAGAATTATTATTTATCATAATGTTCTCCCCAATAAATCTTGCAATCATTATGATATACTTTTATTTTTACATAATCAACCCCATTTTTATTTATTGATCTTATTCATATCATAGAATTATATAGGGGTATTAAATTTAAATAAGGCATCATGAAGTAACTCTAAAATCATTATAATTGACTTATTAGTAATTCCAAAATGACACTTGATATAGTGTAACATGACTAGAAAAGACATATTCAAATACTTAGAAAATAATTCATATAATTATTGATTTCCATCTTCAACTAATTAATAAATATCATTTTCCCCCTAATTTTATGAGTAACATTAAATTATAAATATGAGTTATAGGTTCATTTAATCAATTATAATATTGGAAATTATTTTCTATAAATCCTAATATGTCATTTATCAAGTTTCCAAATGAATTATACTATATAAAGTTAATTTTGTGTATTTGAATGCATATTAACTCCATTTATTTTCCATCACAATTGATTTTTCATTCCAAATAAAACATACATAATGAGAAGGAAACTGTTTCAATGTCAACTACTTTTATTCTTAATTTCTATTCAACCGGTACCTAAATTTAAAATCATGACACATGATATTTATTCGACCATCCATTGTTCTATTTTCAATTATTTATTCTAAATTTATTCCAAAACCTTGATATATTGAACTGTGTTTAGGGGAAAATTTTAAAAAAACTTATCTAAAAGAATTATATTATCACTCTTCACAATATTTATTAAAATAGAGATATAAATTTTTAATCAAACAATTATAATTAATTCATAACATCATTATGAAAAGACTCCACATTAGTAAAATAATAAATAAATATATAACTATATTTACAATCATAGGAAAGGTAAGTTTAAAAAATTCATTCATTTAAAATAAAATTAAATCTCAAGAACTCTTTTAAAAAATACTTCATTAAATAAATATAGATAAATAATACCATGAATCAAAACTAAAATAAAGAAATAAACATTATATGAGATCAACATTTCTATAAATGGGTAACGCTTCTTGAGTCAATTTTTTTTGGGTTAGACACATAAGTGACAAAAAATATAAATTATATTCAATTTATAATATAAAATAAAGTCTTCAAATACACAAATGAAGATCTAATTTTTACAAAACTTATTGAAAAATAGTTATATATCTTTCACCTAAGTTAAACAATATAAAAGATATATTGTACGTCTTATGATTCTTGAAAATAAATATATAGGGAAATTTCACAAGAAAAATAGTTAAATAAGTTTTTGTAACTCAAATTTTCAATATAAAATCTAGAGATAATCATATATAATCAACCTGAAAACCAGGATTAGCAGATTGATATATAAAATGATTCTATTAATCAAAAAATTAATTTACAGATATCTATATATAGATACTCAAAAAATTATTAAATAACCATAAAATAATCAAAAAGTGAATGATGATAGAAAAATCCATGAAAATTTTCTCCAAGTTTTCTAAGAATTTATTATCCACTGAAAATAATTTTAAATTAATAATAGAATTTCATAGGGTGTTTTTTTAAAACATTTTCATCTTTATAGTAACAATCAAACCTTAGAATGATACATGAGATGTAGCCATTAGATGATAGAGATGGATAAAAGGTCATCATTTTTAGGTGGTGCGTGTATGGATAGACATTATCTAACATTATGTATCGAGGCTTGGAGGGAGATATCACATGGTGGTGGGAAGGAGGGTGGGAGGTTTCCTGGTGTTAGTTAATAGGGGGATATCATGTGGAAATGAACATAAGGGAGTGGGAGTATGATTAACATCAGTGTAAAGGGATTTCGCATGAGTAGTGGGTTAGTTTTGTGGGGGTATAATGAGGGGAGTAGGTTGATATATGGAAATTAAAAAATAGAGTTGGGTTTGGGTTTTTTTAAAACATATACTAGAATTTTCTTAAAAACTGATGCTCAATTTATTTTTTGGAAATGGTTTTGATATAAAAATTCATAAAATGTTTATTTTTTCAAATACAATGGATATTATACTAAACCACCATAAAATTCTAAAAAATATGGTTAAACATATCATGATGGTTTTAAAAAAACTAATCTAAAAACCATTATAATTTAATTATTTTTATAATGTTTCCAAAAATATATTATTTTACAAAATAGTTGATTTTACATGATAAATTATTACCAAAATATATATTTCTAACCTCATTTTCATTACCTTATTCATTAAGTTGATATTTACCAACATAAAAGAGGAATTACCACTCTATAGATTCTATTAGACTTTATTATTGCTTGCTTTGATACATGCTTTAAAAATAAATACTTTATATAACTTATTAATGTTCACTCAACAATTATAATTAGTTTTTAAGCTTCTTCTTACATTTAATACATCTTTATTAAGTGGTTAATAATTATTTTCTTTTATAAAAAACACTTAATGTGAATCACCACTTCATGTTTGTCACATAAGGGTATTTTGTGAGATATACCTTGAGAGTGGGGGTGAATTAAGGAATAGAAATTTTTTTGATATAATAAACTTAATACTTAAACTATCCTTAACCTAAATGATCATTACTTAATAGTTAGTAGGGTTATAATTATGGTCTTATTTTAATAATGATCAGACTTTTATTTAACTTATATTACCCTTAAATTTTTTATCAATTATTCATTATCCCACACTCACTAATTTATGTATTTAATAATGTAAAAAAATAATTTCCATAATATATTATAATTTTAAAAATTTCACCTTCAATGGGATAATATATGTAGCATAAAATGATAGTGTGATGATGTACCAAAATCTACTAAATCACTTTTAGTGGCGAGTTTTTTCTAGGGAACTCTATGATTGAGGTCATTCTCCATACAAGGTCACTCCCTTACTCCTCTATATTTACTCACTTCTCTAAAAAAGGAAATATTCTTTGTAAGGAAATAAAATACAAAACAATATAACCATTATTGTTTTGATTTATCAAGTATATATAGGTCCTCGTTGATCCCCAGATGATACTTCTTTATAGACTGTTGTGAACATCACCATAATGAAACATCACCATGAATGAGATATCATTATTTATCCACTTCTATTCTTTGAAATAATCATAAAATAATGGAAACTGACCATTATATATTAACTTTATTCTTATAATTATCAGTCCTATTATATTTTTCTTCAACTATCACTATTCCATCTCCATTTTTTAATTGAAATGCAATTATTTTTCAATTATGTACACAATTTCAATATTAATTATTTATAAAGATAGATATATCTATAATTATATTTTACAACATTTTCCTTATTCTAAGATAAATTATTCATGTTTATATAATTATATATCTATAATTAACCATGAGTATTATGTGAAAATTATTCCAAAAATATTTTTTTAATTCAAGTCAAATTTTCACATTTAAATATTAAAATAACCCCTTAAAAATTATATTTCTAAATTATGAAAACTTTTAGACCAAATTAATTTGTGGAATGAATTAATATTTCATGATATAACCTCCGTCATCAAATTTGAATCTATATCCAACTCATTTATCAACATTATATGAGAAATAACACCACAAAATGATACTCATTATTTTATGAAAATTAGAAACTTGAACTTCTTCTGTTGTGGGAACCACCATGGTGTGATACATTTATTTAATGTGTGTAATCATAAACCTCTAAATTTCACGGATCACACTCCATAGTATGTATATTAGTGAAATATTCAAGATTATCCTTTTACTAGAACACCACAACACAAATCCTCTCATCACGAAACAATGTACTAGACTCACAAAATATAAAATCTTATAAATAGAATTATATATCATTAACTTATTCTATGGAATAGAAAACAAAAAATTGTCAGAACTACTATGATAAAAAAAAGCATCCTTACTATGTTGATATTATTCCCATGACTTGGATACTATTTCATGAATGAAATTGAAAAGGGATTAGATTGAAATATAAATTGTTCTATTGGGGTTACCTTATGTATTCTATCCCAAGTACTCATATGTATGATCTCCTTAGCAATCCCACATATTCTCACCTAATAAACCTTACATATTCTCTATCTATTACCCTTACACAATTCATATTTTTAACCATTAACTACATGATACTTCTACTTAGGTTGAAATTTTTTCTTGAAGCTTCACTCATGACATGATCCTTGCACTTCTACCATGATTTTTTCTATATAGTATGATAAAGAATATGTTTTATATACAATGATATTTTTGATTTTTTATGTTTTATATGAACTCTATAGATTTTATTAATTATTTATATTCCAATAAACTATAATTATTTATATGCATAACATATTTAGATTTTCTTCTAGAATGACTTCTAAAATAACAACACTTACAGAACAACTTCTTACCTTTATTTATCCCCTCCACAAGAATGAATTCTAGTAAAATACACATCAATAATGACTTACATAACATCATTATCTCATATTCCAAATTGAAATATATAATAAAAAATTATTCATAAATCTTTAACACCTAGAAAATATTTATTCTAGTTATAAAGATATGATTTTAAACAAATCATACACCATCCATCTTTTACTAAATCATAAAATTGAATAAACTTTTATAGTTGATAATAAATCCAACACAAACAATAAATATGTGTTAAAGAAAAATATAACACTAACACTAATTAGGCATCATATACGAGTATCCCAAACCATAAACTTAAAATATTCAAAGGTATTACATTCCATATATTATACTCCACATTAGAAGGTTAAGTCGAGTATGTGAGTTTTTTATCATTAGTTTTAGGATATGTTTTAGAGGATACTGAAATTATTTTCATAGTTTCACAAAAAATATAGAAAATTGTACATTGTAGGAATGTGTCTCATTGATAATAATTTATAGATAAATTTTTGAGATTTACTTCATCACAACAAAAAATGTTTCACCAGATCAAATAAAAAATGGTGTTTCTGGAAAATCAGCATCCTCCACATTGTAATCATATGGGTACTCTGCAATCTCAAAAATGATAATATGGGTATTTTTATTGAATCATAAAGCGTTATTACTTTATTAACTTATTCTCATAGTTGAGCTTAGTTTTATTAGAAACTAGATTACTAAACCGTAAGACATTGTTCTATACCACAACTTTTAGAAAAAAAAGGAGTAATATAAATGTCCTTCTCATAATCTATTTGAAGTTATTTTTTCTAGTATTTACTGTTCAAATTATAATTATATGGATAATAATAAATGGAGATATTTATGAAGTATTATATTAAATAATACAATGTTTGTTGTTATTTGAATTTCAAACAAGAAATTTAAACAATATGAGGGAAAATATATTATCAGTTGTGTATAGGATTAAAAAGTAGTATAAGGGAATAATGAAATCATGAGAGGAACTATGAGTTCCACGATAAGGGAAATTAAATGAGGGAACTGGGGGTTCCAATGTAAGAAACATAGTTAAAAATAGGTTCATTATTGTATATTAAGCACTTAATAAGATAAAAGATACTTTTGGACTGCATCATAATGAATATAGGTATCTAAAAAGTAGAGTTCTGGGAATATTTATAAAAATAACTATGTAGGTAGTTTTTTATATTATTAAAGATCATGTTTTATAAAATTATGTGTTTTTAATACACTTGAAAATAAATAGAGTGATTATTCAATTATTTGAATTACACTGTTGGAAGTATTTATATTGTAAAAAATAGATTGATGATCATATATAGAAGAGGGTTTTGTAGTAGCATATTAAATAAAATTTATCATTGATTTTTATATTGAATATTAAAGGAATATCATTTTCTTATACTGATATTGAAGTAACATTCATGTCAATATATAATAAGAATTCCTTTATTTCAATAAACTGATATGTACCCTTTTGGAAGCAATGATTGGATGATAGAAATAGGTTGTGGACCTTAGTAGAGTAGTCTGCCATCCAAATTCTTAAATCACATACTCTAAAGTTGTTTTTAATATAACACATCAACATATTATTGATATATTCTCCATGAAGTATCATTTTATAGGATAACCATGTAAACATATATGCGTCCCTTTCATAAAAATTTTCTATTTATGTGTTTATTTGGGAAAAATATTTCAATGTTTTAATTTTGATACTTATAATGATGGAATAATATCACAATACAAATAAATGTATGTGATAAAACTAAAATAAAATTTTAATTCTATTAATACAATAATTTAATCAACCTCTCATGGTGTTATGGGTCCCTTTATATACTTTCATGTCCACTATGATGACTTGTTTGGCTCATTTACCAACCCACTAGGGCCTTCCAAGATGGATGTTAGCCATTAATAACACCATAATCCTACCATAATAGGCCAAGGTCTAGGGGCTATCACTGAGTAGGCATATCACACAGATGAGAGGCTTTAGACTAATGTACATGTATACATGTACACGTCTTCATACACTAGTATAATGAAGATGGATAATATATTATTACAATAAATTCATTCCTAAAATCAATCCCTTGTTACATTACCGTAATAAGTATAAGCGATGTATTATGGTCCAAATAATAACCCTCTAAAACTGAAAAATAACCCAAACTAATGAAAACATAGGGGTAGATACCCAAATAAAACTCTTTGATCCATCTGAGGTTCATTTAGTATAAATAATACCCACTAGACAATGGTCAACATAGGAATCCAAAAAAATGAGTTTCTTCTACATAATAAAATACATGTGCATGAAAAACTAATGTAGGTATGTGTATAAATATACTCAGTAGGACACCAAAAAATCACCAAACATAAAAAATCAAAAAAGTTATCAACTCATCATCATGATGATATTTAAATCAGAATATGATAAATATAAATAGAAAAAATAACCTATATATACTCAAAGGTACACACTAAGTCTCATGTAATGTCACAACCATAATAATGACCTATTATTATACTAGAGGATCATAAGGTAACGCTTATCAGGGAGAAATAACTATTTGAGTTTTTCCATTACTGATGTCACTAATCTAAGAGGTCTCATTGATTAGGTATTACTATACTAATGAGAATAATTTGATAGAACAATATTTTTGAGTATTTCCATGATGAAGAATAAAAGAAACAATGGGTATAATTCGAGATATTCACTTGATCAGACCACACCTCACTAGAAGGTAGTATAAATTGATGCACATATAAGGGATCACACAAAAGTACCATAAGGAATTCCAAACATATTAGAATAAACTACAAGATATTGTATCATTCCCATATATGATGGCCACATTTTTCTAAAAACCTAACTAGTGGAGAAGTTAAAGTAAATGAGGATACAACCACTTGGCCTAATGGAGGGATTCATACTCTAGTATATCAAGGGAATCTTGTCCAATGATCTGAAAAAATAACACATTGAACCATCAAGGTGGTGGACTGAGAAAACTCAGTCCAGAATTATAGAATGAGGTAACAGACCAAAATAGATATAGATTTAGTGGACATGCCGAGGGTCACCCCAAGGGTGAACTAAGGAGAAAAAGACCTTTAACATTGTCTTAAAGAATTACATGACATGTACCTAGGGAAAACATTGTGTCTCTGTAATCTGGGAACATATTAGGTATTATGGTCTCACACGACATGTTTTTATCCATTTACACAATATTTATACTAAGGTTACATAGAATATAGAGGTCGGTTCAACAATTGGTGTTACAACTATTCTAGATAATGTACTATAGGAAGTGACTGTTTACTCTGGGTGTCCCTGTATACACTAGCCAAGGATGAGTACTTTCTGAAGTACATAAGGTCTACTCTATATCACATGGCATGTAGGGGCCAGTCCAACACTCTAAATGTTCCATCTTCTCAATAATTTGTAATTTTTTTAAGTACATGGAGTTTTACCCATCTCATATAATGTGTGGTACACATGGTCTTCTAGGAATGTACTCCCTATATGCATCGATCCATCTTACAAGGGGGTTACATGACATGAGATCCCAGCACATGGTGTGTATCAAACAAGGGTCTCTTGGTCATGTAATCCTTATAAACAAAGATCTCGATGGATAAGGGACACTTGAAGTTGGAATAAATAACATGGTGTGTGGAATTTATATCAACATGTAAACCCAAGCCACTACATAGATGGAACTACACATTGTGTGTTCATATAAACTACACATCATGTAGTTTATAATTTTATATAACATATAGTTATTCACATATAATCATATAGGGATTTTTTTCTTTTGATTCCACTAGGAATCTTGAGATAAAATTTGGATCTATGTTATCCATAGTTGTATTGTCATCAGTGGATGGATTTCTGTAACGACCCAAACATTTATTAATGAAAATTCTTCTTGATTCAATTAAATGTCTTAGTATGTAAAATGGTTATTTAAAATATATGCACTTATTTGGTTTATGTTTTTGGATATTAAAATACCATTAAAAATTGTTATCATTGCTAATATAGCTGTTGAACACTGATCACATAATTAGTATAAATATAAGGCTTTAACAAATCCAATTTACTTAGACAAAGGAAGCGATGGCCTCATCGAGTAGACTTGACCCATACAAATCCCTTTTTTCAGATCTCGGAAAGAAGGTGACATCTTTGGGCTTCTATCATGACCAAGACAAATCCAAGCTTCAACACGTTAAGATCAAATGAACCACCTACGAGAGAAGTGGAAGTTGATAGAGACTACCACCTGAGTGATGTTATTTGAGCCACCCCAAGGTTCTGTCACCATTGCACACCATACCCTTAGGTCTTATGATGGTGTTATAAGGGGTTATGAAACAATATTTTTACACTATGATTATGTGAATTATTTTTATATAATAAATAGTATAAATTCATTTTATTATTATTAATTTTTCAATAATTTTTAAAGCAAAAATAACATTTTTAGTTAATATTCATTTTAGAAATATATTTTGATGAATTATTGGATTTTTGAAATAAATAATATTTTAATAAAATATTAATAACAAATTTCTTTTTATTAAATATAAATGACTATATAATTTTTATGAATACAATTGTAATTTTTATTATGGTTTGAAAGCTGTTTTTTGTCAAAACAAATGAATTTTTGATAAATGTCAGTTTTTATTTTACAAGTAAAAATTGAAATTTTTAGAAAATTAGTTATATAAAATATATATTATTTTTGGAATCAAGATGTTAGAATTATCCAACAGTTAATTTTTCATTATTTTTTGAGACTGTCAAATTTTTGGTTAAAAATTAAATACAGTTGAAATATATAATGGTTTTTATGACATCATAATGACCCAATAGTGATGTAATAAAATACTATAAACTTGGTGTTCGACCAATAAATGTTTTACAATTAAAATAATGCGATTTTAAGTTTGTTTGATTTATTTTAAAAATACATAGTGGACCCTCCAAGACTTATAAAACATTTGGTCATTTTAAAATGATTTCCTTGAGAGTGTGACTCACCTCCACATAAGAAAACATAATGTTTTAAGAATTTCGGACATTGGCCCAATAAAATAATGTTTTACCATCCCCTTTGATAAAAAACATGGGCAAAAACCATGGTTTTTTTGTGATTTTGATTAGTTTAATGTGTTGTGGCTAAAACCTAAATAATATAGAATTCCCTCTCCTTTCCTATATAAAACCACCCAATCTCCCACTTCCTCTTCACTAAAAACCTTTGGATCTCGACCAAAATATGTAATAATCTCTCTAAAATCCTCCCAAGGTTCTCTAAGGTCCCAATAATCCTTTCTCAAGCCTCTCCCAATCCTTTGGTATTACACTTCCAAGTAAGGGATTTCTTCCTTTCTCATTTTTTTTCATCTTTCTTAATGTTGGTATACCCTTCTAATTTCAATTAAAAATGTCAGGGTATGAATTTTAACCTCCCCTATTATGGATTCCTTATGTTTTAATGATGATATATCTCTTTCTCTCTCATTAATTCCTCTCATGTACACCTATTACCATGCAAAAATTCCGTAAGGGATTTCTCTCTCCTCATTTACATTCAAGCAATTATTTTATATTATGTATCTAAATTCCATTAAATTTGTTGGGAAATGCATCTATATGACCCCCTTACAGTAAATTTCATGTAAATATTATGGGTAAACCCTTTATCTCTCATCAACCATTTTTATGAATTCTTATGTCACGCCGTTATGCTGCTGAAATTGTACCGCGATTTTCCAAGACAAAGACACTCTGTAGTGAATACCATGCCCATTTTTCTATAAAGGGAATTCACCTTTATATACATTTTATTATTTTTTATAGAGTTATATATATGAATTCCATATCCCTTTATCATGTAATAAATGATGATGGTTAATTAATCCATGTTATATAAACCTTGTGGCACACTTATGCATGAAATGAAATGATTAATAAGGGTGAGCCCTGGTAGCACTCCAATGCATTGGATAAATATTAGTATAATGATAAATCATGTTTAATGAAGTTTTACTCATGATAATTCATTTTCAATTATGGTTTAATCATTATCCATGTGAAATGGGACCTATATCATGCTAATATCATGTTAAATGTTGTTTTCATATTTCCATGTTATGATATTCATGCTATATCATGCCTTTATTTTCATGTTTCTATTGTGATCCATTGATATGACTATTGAATAACATGTACTATTTTGTTCATGTTATACCCTATTATTCCCTTACTGGGATTTATAGCCCACACTTTTATTATTCATGTCCTCAGGTTATCCCATGAAATGCTAAGTATGAATGAATGATGTGGTCATATAAAATAAGTTTTCAATAAGATGTTGCATTTTATGTTTTAAGTTGTTATGTAATGTTCCTAATACCCAAAGACACTAGAACTATAGATACTCTATGTTTTATCATGTGAAGGTTTTCTTGTTTAAGTGTGAAATAAATGGAAGGGTTTTTTTAGTTAGTATTAGAGGATTTGTTTAGTTATTTTTGGGATTAGGTTTAGAAAACTGTAGTGGAAGACTTAGGGATAAGATTATGAATAATAGAAACCTACCTAAATTTTTGTGAGTATTGAGTAAGTGGTTTATCATGAAAAAAAATCTCTATCTGGATACAAGATGGTAGAGGCGGCTCTGGCACATATGTATCCTAGGGGTAAAACCTGAAAAAACCACTTTGAGCTAGACTCGAATGAGAACAAGTTCAAGACAACATGCCTTGCTGCACACTTCATTATGACACCCATAAAGGATATTATTTCTTAATTTCATTATCTTAGTATAAACCATTATTAATGGAATAAAAAATCTCCCCAAAGAATATATGTTGGGAAGTAGATCATTTATAACCTAAATTAAAGCCTAAAAATTCATATGTTAAGAAAATAAATGTAATTTATAAGTCACCCATTTTTTTCTTTGGATTAAAATTTATGTTTTCCCCTAAATTTTCTTTTATTCCAGATAATGGCTAGTAATAGGAGGATTTGGTCTAACAACCGATGTGGAGATCAATGTGATGACTATTCTAATGAGATTTCCAATCCAATGGTAGCGGGAATCACAAACTTTGTCACGATACTCTCTCATTTAACTAAATTTTTGAATAGAAACATGGGTTAAGAGGGACATTCAACCCCCCTAATAAATAACAAGTCATAATCGAGAGCTTCACAAGAAAAATGCCTCCTTTTAATGGATCATTCGTTCCCTTGATCTTCGAACAATGGAGAAACTCCATTGAAAAGCTCTTCTCTATCCTTCAATGTTTTGAAAAAGCGAAGGTAATTCTGGCTACTTATCGTATGGAGGGTGAAGATGATCAATGGCGTACATTGATCAAAAATAAGAATCCTAAGGTGGATATTGAAGTGTTGAAATGGAAGAATTTTTGGAAAATATTTTTCAAAAAATATTTTCCCTACACCCTCTAACATATGATGGAAAGGGACTTCCTTTCTCTCAAGAAAAAAAGACAACGAATCCATCCGAGCATACAAGGAAAAATTTACAAGGCTTGCATGATACGCCTCTGGATTTTTCATTACCCCTGAATGAAAGGTATGTTACTTATTTGGTGGGCTAAAACCTAGCCTACAGAAAGCCCCAGAGATCCGTGACTTCGAGAGCTTTGAGAAGATTGTCTGATGTTCCCTCAAAGTTGAAATGGAGATCGTAAAATATTAGGGGTATCATGGGGATAATAAGTGTAAGTGGAATACAATTTTAGTGGCCTGATGAAAAAATACAATGGTACAAAGAAAATCCCGCACCCCACTTTCCAAATGTGCGGAAAGAAGCACCCTAGAAATTTCTTGAAGGGGATGAGGAAATTCTTTTGGTGTAAAAGAGAACGAAACCTAGCTGTTAACTACCGAAAAGAAAAACCCGTGGCTGCGACATAGGAAATGAACACTCCATTTGACCCTCAACGAGTTTTTCATTACTTTAACTACAAATAACTGTGGCACTATACAAACTAGTTCCCTAAGCCTAGGGCTTTCGGAGGCAACCAACAACCTCCAATATAGCAAGGGTGAGATTTTTCCATCACTACAGGCTAAGTGAACCCTTTCAAATAAGTGGTGATAGGTATGTTAGTTATTCATTCAATAAAATTGAACATAGTATTTATTATTGTTCTATACATTCTTTTATATCCTGAAAGTTTAGTAGAACAATCCCAAAACCACCAAAAATCATGGATATAAAGGGGTTGGTGAGTACAATAAATAGGGAAACCATTTCAACCCATGAGTATAAATCCTCCCCTATCACAATTTGTAGATTGAAATTCCTAGCGAATCTTATCATACTCCCTCTGGTGAAATTTTATGCAATTCTTGGCATGTATTTGCTTTCTTTATATAGATGCAACATAAATTGTTGTGAGAGGGAAATCACTCTCGATACGACGAATCAACCCCTGATTTTGTAAAAGTGCAAGGAGGTGGATGAATCTTCCATAGAACCATCATCTCAAGATTGGATATTACTACCCTTTGAGAATGTGTATCTAGCTCAAATGATTGAGTCCAAGGAAACAACCATCCTTGATGACTTTCATATTGTGAGGGAATTTTCTGAAGTGTTTCCTGAGGAATTACCTGGTCTTCCTCCTAGAAGAGATGTTGAATTATCGTTTGATATAATACCTGTGGCATTTCCAACATCCAAGACTTAGTATAGAATGACTATTTTGGATCTTGAGGACCTGAAGAAACAACTATAAGATAATCTAGATAAAGGGTTTATACACCCATGTTCTTTACCATGGAGTGCACCAGTCTTCTTCTTCAAGAAGAAGGATGGGCCAATGCACCTTTTCATTGATTATCATGAGCTCAATAAAATCATGATAATGAATGAGTATCCTATGCCCTGAATTGATGACTTGTTCAATCAACTACATGGATCACAACACTTTTCTAAGGATGATCTATGGTTGAGATATTATTAAGTAAGGGTGAAGAAGGAGGATATCCCCAAGACTTCTTTTCATACAAGATACGGGCACTATGAATTCATATGAATGCCTTTAGGACTCACTAATGATCCATAAATCTTCATGTAATTGATGAATAGAATATTTAGAGATTAACTCGAAAAATTTGTGGTAGTATTTATAAATGATATTCAAATATACTAAAAAAACCAAGGAGGAGAATGAGGAGAATCTAAGAACTATACTAGAGACCATGCGAAAGGAGAATCTCTATGAAATGTACAACAATTGTGAGTTATAGTAGAAGGAGGTCTCATTCTTGGGTCATATAATCACAACCAATGGGATATCTGTGGATCTATCTAAGACAGCTACAATTGAGGGATGGCCAAGGACAACATCGGTAATGGATATCCGTAGCTTCCTTGGGTTAGCTAGATATTATTTCCAATTTGTGAGAAATTTATCATGATTGTAAAACCCTCTTACCAAGATAACTTGGAAGGGAGTCAAGTTTAATTAGACTGATGAATGTGAAGAAATCTTCAAGGAGTTGAAAAGGAGGTTTATCACTTCACCCATGATCATACTACCCACAAGTGGAGAACTACACTTCAATGAAATTGAAAGTTCATGAGTAGAACTATCCAACACATGATATGAAATTGGCTGTAGTGATATTTTCTTTAAAAATATTGCGACATTAACTCATTGGGGAGAAGTGTGAAATATATACAGACCACAAAAGCATCAAGTATATATTCACACATAAAGAGTTAAATATTCACTAATGAAGATGTTTAGAGCTAATCAAACTCTATGACTGCTCATTCCATTACCACCATGGGAAAGTGAACAAGGTGGAATATTATCTAAGTAGAAAATACCCAAAAATTCTATCATTGATGAGAATTGAAAAGGATCCAATCTTCTCAGATTAGATAAAGATGGACATAGGAATAAAAATGAAGGGAACATCATCAATACTTTCACAAATTATTTCTCAACCATCCCTTTTGGAAAAGTTAAAGGATTCTCAAAAGTATGATGTGGGAATTACGGAGAAAGTGGAAACTATAGGAAAAGGGAAATCCTTGGAGTTCAATGTTAATAAAGAAAGAATTGTGAGATTTGGGTCAAGACTACATGTTCCATCAAATATGGAGTTGAAGAAAGAGCTTTTGGATGATGAACTTAGTTCAAATTTCTCCATTAACCCAGGAACCACAAATATGTATCGAGATATTTGAGAGAATTATTGGTGGGAAAACATGAAGAAAGAGATCACTAAGTATAAATCAATGTTCCTGGTATGTCATAAAGTGAAGGCTGAGAGAAATAATTCTAAGGGGATGATGAAACCATTAACCATACCTGAATAGAAATGAGAGAACATCACCATGGACTTCATCACTGGACTTCTAAATACATCCAAAGGAAACAATTCTATCTAGGTTGTTGTGGATCATCTTACAAAGACTGTACACTTCATTGAAATTCAGGTGGATTTATCATTGGATCAACTAGCACGAATATATATCAAAGATGTGGTAAGGACGCATGGGGTACCACTATCTACTATATCCAATTGAGATCCAAGATCCACCTCTAATTTCTGGATTAGTCCCCAACATTCTCGGAATACTAAGTTGAACTTCATTACAACTTATCATCCTTAAACTGATGCCTAATCTGAGCAAACTGTCAAAACAATTGAGGACATATTGAGAGTAGGATCAATGGACTTCAAAGGTGAATGAGATCAACATATTTCCCTAGTTGAGTTCTCTTACAATAATAGTATCCACTAAATCATCAAAATGGATACATATGAAGACATTTATGGGAAGAGTTGAAGGACACCAGCATGTTGCGATGAAGTTGGGGAGTGAAAACTTCTAGGTTAAGAAATGGTTGAAGAAATGGGGGAGAAGATGAAGACCATCCAACAACACATTAACGATACTCACAGTCGAAAAAAGAGATATGATTATAGTCATTGAAGAGACCTAGAGTTTGATGTTGGGGACATGGTATTCTTATGTATATCATTGTGGAAGAGAGTTATGAGATTTGGGAAGAAGGGAAAGCTTAGTCCAAGGTACATCATCTTTTCTGAGATCCTTGATCGCATTAGAGTAGTGGAATATCGACTAGAACTCCCACTGAACCAATCTAAAGTACTAGATGTATTTCATGTATCACTTTTGAGAAATTACATACCTAACTCATCACATATACTCAATATAGAGGTGGTACCATTGGATAATGACATCTCAAAAAAAGATAAGTCATTGGAGATCTTAGATCTTACGGAAAATGTTATATGAAATAATACAATGCCCCTCGTAAAAGTGTTGTGGAGAAACTACAAGTTTGAAGAAGAATCAGAGGATGTGATGAAGAAGAGTTACCCACATCTATTTTAGCACAGGAAAAGGAAATTTCAAGGTTGAAATTTCTTAAGGGGGGAAGATTGCAACGACCAAAACTTTTATTTATGAAAATTCCTCTTAATCAAATTAAATGTCTTAGTATGTAAAATGGGTATATAAAACATATTAACTTATTTTGTTTTATGTTTTTGGATTTTAAAATAGCATTAGAAATTATTACCATTGATAATATAGCCTTTAAATAATTATCACTTGATTAGTATAAATATAGGGATTTAACAAATCCAATTTACTCAGATAAAGGAAGTGACGGACTCATCCAGCAGACTTTACCCATATGATTCCCATTAGTCAGAGCTTGTAAAGGAGGTGGAATCTTTGAGATTTACTCTTTATGAATCCCAAGCTGAGCCTCGACAAGTTATCCTCGAACAGAACCGCCTACGGGATAAGTGGATGTTGATAGAGATTACCACCCGAGCGATGTTATCTAAGCCACCCCAAGAGTCTGTCACCATCGCACATGTTACCCTCAGGTCTTACGTGGATGTTATATGGGGTTATATAACAAGACTAGAGAACCATGAATATGTGAATTATTTTAGTATATAATAAAGAATATACATTCATTTTATTATTGTTACTTTGTAAATAATTTTTAAAGCACAAATAGTATTTTTAGTTAATATTCTATTATAAAATATATTTTTATAAATTAATGGATTTTTTAATTAAATAATATTTTAATAAAATATTGTTAATTAATATCTTTATATTAAACATAAATGATTTTATAATTTTTATGAATACAATTTTTATTTTTATTATGTTTTTAAAGCAGGTTTTTATCAAAACCCATGAATTTTCGATAAATGTCGGTTTTTATTTTAAAAGTAAAAATTCACATATATATATATATAATTATTAGATAAAATGAATATTATTTTTTTAATCAGGACATCAAAATTATCTAATGGTGAATTTTTCATACTTTTATGAGATAGTCGAATTTTTGGGTAAAAATTATATACCGTTTAAATATATAATGTGTTTTACGACATCATAATGACCCAATAGTGATGTAAAAAATACTATATACTTTATTTTAATACAATATATGTTTTAGCATTAAAATAATGTGATTTTAGGTTTGTTTTAATTATTTTACAAAGAATTAGTGGACCCTGCAAGACTTATAAAAATTTTTGTCATTTTAAAATGATTTCTTGAGAGTGTGACTCACCTCCACATAAGCAAGCCTAATATTTTAAGCATTTAGGCATTTGGACCTATAAATTAATGTTTTCCACTCTAAATTGGAAAAAAACATGGCCAAAAACCATTGGTTTGTTTGTGGTTTTGATTAGTTTAATGTGTGGTGGCCAAAACTTAAATAATAAAGAATTCACTTATTTTTCCTATATAATCCCACTCAAGCTACCACTTACTCCTCACTAAAAGACTTTGGAGCTCGAACAACCTCTTCACTAATCTCTCTAGAATCTTACCAAGGTGCTCCAAGCTCCCAATAATCCTCTCATAGTCCTATCCAAAGCATTTGATATCACACTTCCAAGTAAGGGATTTCTTTCTTTCTCATTTTTATCTGAGTTTTCCAATGTTTGTATACCCATTTAATTTCAATAAAAAATGTTGGGGTATGATTTATCACATCCCTAATTCTTCCCTCCTTATTTTTTAATGATGATATATACATTTATATCTCATTAATGCCTCTCATGTACACCAGTTACCATATCGAAGTTCTGTAAGGGATTTATTTCTCCTCATTTAAATTCAAGAAATTATTTTATATTATGAATCTAAATTCCATTACATATGTTGGGAAATGTATCTATATGACCCCCTTACAATCCATTTCATTTAAATATTATGAGTTACCCCTTTATATCTCATCAACCATTTTTAATAATTCTTATGTCACGCCATTATGATGATGAAATTGCACCACGATTTTCCAAGCCAAAGGCATTGTATAGTGAATACCATACCCATTTCTCTATCAAGGGTATTCAACTTTAGGAACATTTAAATATTGATTATATAGTTCCATTTATTAATTAAATATTACTTTATCATGGAATAAATTATGATGTTTAATGAATCCATGTTATATTATCAATGTGGCACACTTATGCATGAAATGAAGTTATTAAGAAGGGTGGACCCTGATAGTGCTCTAATGCATTAGGTAAAGATTAGTATCATGATAAATCAAGTGAAATGATGTTTTAATACTTTTAATTCATGTTTAATGAGGGTTTACTCATGATCCATGTAAAATGGGCCTTGGATCATGCTAATATCTTGTTAAATTTTGTTTCCACATTTCCAGGTTATGATAATCATGCAATATCATGACTTTATGTTCATGTTATCTTGCGCTCCATTCGGGGCTGGACCAGAAAAATTCGTTACCCCAGACGGTCATTGAAATTTTTTCTCGATATAGTTAAAAACCAAAAAAATAATCATCAATATATTGAATAAAAGACATGATCATAAAAAAATATAATCAATATAATAAAAAATAAAAGATTTACTAACATGATTCTATCGAGGATGTTGGTGGACCTCAACCCACCTTGAGAGAACTGCCACCTTGGTACCCTGCGGATATGTCTAACATGCCAGACGATCTAGTAGTGCCACAAATGCCACAAGCGCCTAGAACGACATTGTGAACAACCCTTGTGGGGAAGTGGGTGGCACCGTGAGAGATGACTACAGAGAAATAGACCTAGGTCAGAAACTGATGCCACAACAGCAAAGGGGGTCACACCGACGTTGATTCCCGCCAATGACTGTTTGACCAGATTGTCCCTAGATAGAGCACAAATTCAAACCACCACGCATTGAATGGTAAGAAGTGTGGGAGAATATGATCAACATAGAAGATAGGTGAATAACAAGATGAATCAGATTGGTGAAGCTCGAGATAAATTGTGGCGAAGATCAAGACGAATCAGAGCAGCAAAAATTGAGATGAATAAGACGAGGGACGATTCCTAGGCATGGCCGGCCCAAGGGCAAGCCCCGCAAGCCTAGGGACTATAGAATACACTGGGAGGGGGAAACATTCTATATGGTATGTTCTGCATTTCCAAACACCAGATCCATGCCTCCCAAAATTCCTATGAATCATTCCTCACCTGATTCGTCTCAATTTTCACCGCTCAGATTCATCTCAATCATTACCCCAATTCAACTCAAGATTCACAACTTTGATTCGTCTAGTTATTCACCAATCTGTCACATTGATCATCTCATCCCCCACTTTTTACCCTATTATTCTTGGTGTTTTGCATTTATGCTCTACCCAAGGACCATCAGGTTGAACAGTCATTGGTGGGAATCCACATCGGGGTGACCCCCTTTTCTATTGTAGCATCAGTTTCCGACCCAGGTCTATTTCCGCACAGTTGTCTCTCGCGGTGCTGCCCAGTTCCCCACAAGGGTCATTCACAATGTTTTTACAGGTGGCGTGTGGCATCTGTGATGCTACTAACTCACCTGGCATGCTGGAAATATTTGCAGGGTCCCAAGGTGGCAGTTCGCTCGAGGTGGGCTGAGGTCCACCAGAATCTTCGTTAGAATCAAGTTAGTACATCTTTTATTTTTTATTATTGTTATTATCTTTTTTTATTATCATGTTTTTATTTAATATAATTATGATTATTGTTTTTTGGTTTTTAACTGCATTGGGAAACATTTCAATGACCATCGCGGGCAATGATTTTGTTTGGACCAGCCCTGTTTCTAGGAATGGTGGGATGCATGCATCTGAAGCATGGAGACCCGGAACATCTCATGTAGAAGGTTTTCCTCCTCATAGTGGTTTAACTATACCCCGGACACACAGGTATTTCCCTTGGGCTGACCCTTGCCCCATTGATATTCCTATTGCCTAAAATTTAATATATTCTTCATGTTATTCCTTCTTACTCCCTTACTGGGCTTTATAGCTCACCCTTTTATTATGTATTTCCTCCGGTTATCCTTTATAATACTAAGTATGAAGGAATGATGTGGTCATGTAAAATATGTTTTTAATAATATGTTTCATTTTTTTGTTTTAAGTTGTTATGTAATGTTCCTAATCCCCAAAGACACTAGACCTCTCTATCTTCTATGTTTTATAAAGTTAAGGCTTTATGTAATAAATCATGTTTAACTATTAAATATAGAGAATGTTTTTTTTAATTTAAGCCACCAAAAATCTACTCACAACATATTCCAATGTAACTGCCTCAATCACATTCCTAAAAAATGAGATGAAATATATGATCCAACACCTGATGATCCTCTATCTTCATCATGCTTCTTGATCAGAATTATAATCTCAAATATAAACCCATGAAAATGATCTATTAAACCAATGATATAATGTGTAAGGAAAATGTTTTTTGTATTTCTCAAATTTCCTATAAAATTAAAAAAAATTGATTATCATATATAGATTGGGGGAGGAAACCATGAAAGATAAATGTGAGTAACCAACCACAACCAATATTTAGTTTGGAAACCATCCATTTTTGTTAATGTGAAAAATCTATAGGTATTCTATATTGAACAATAATAATACCAATTCTTAATACCTATGAATATAAATCACCAACAAAAATCAACCATCGACCCATTAATCAATTTGAAAGAGAAATTTATGTTTTTACATGGGATAAAAAATGAGATGAATCCAAATAAAAAAACTATCTACCTTGAGTTTTGATCGATCATTAGAGAAGAATGATTTAGCCTCATTTCCACTGGTAACATCCAATAACTCAATTATTGGAGAAAATACTTATGGTACTTAAATCATAAATCCCTGTACTATGATCATACACCAACATTTTGTTCACTATAGAAATATTTATTTACCTTCAATTCTATATAGGGTTATGCATATAACTCTAGGGAATTATCTATAACATGGTTTATATGTAGATTTCATTAGAGTTTTTAAAAAAAATTACAATTAAATTAATTAATTAATTTAATTCACCCATGATATCTCTCTATCAAATAGACCAATACTAATATTACATACATCATGGCTTAAGTAAAAATGATTTTCAAGATTTAATTTTGTTCTTAGAATTCGAAATTGATAAACCATTTGGGAATTATTCAATTATTTAATAAAAACTTTTCATCTGTATTATATTGTATTTAATATTTTCAATATATCCACATTGAGGCTATTCGAGCCTCGGAATCCTATAATGACTTAGCACCTAGATTTAGAAACTTCTCTTAAAATATTCTTATGTTTTATAAGGAAAAAATAATGTCTTTTATGTATAGAAATTTTTAATGTGATATCAACACCATTTAAGAATATCATTAATCAAAATTGATATTTCTTTTCATCTCTATTAGATTGAAAACTTTCATCTGTGTAACCTTTTACATTGGGATCATCGTCTCCTTTGAAGCCAAAGAACATTTCCAAAGTCCTTGTAATGAACTTATGAATGTTCTTAACGAGAAACTAGTGTCTTCCATAAGGATTGGATCATAATTTACTTGTTATGATAATATAATAAGAAACCAGTATTCAAGTACAAAACATGTAATACATGATAGTTTCTATGGAGAACATATAATAAATTCTATTTGTCCTATATTACTCTTTATAATTTCCATGAAACATCCTATGATTAATGTCTTGAAACACAAATAAATACCCCTTCTTCTAGTTATCTATGATAAACCACATCATAAATTTACTAATGTATTTTTCGTGACTACGTCCACCCAATATACTATATTCACCTCTATTCATTTTTAAACCTAGTATACAAGTATATTCACCCATTTATTTCATCATGAAGAATTTACCAAACCATATCTTCATTTAATGAACTGATGGGATTTTATTTTCAATAAGTATTATTTCATGTACATATAATATTACAAACACTACTACACTATTGCTAGTAAAATTATGTAATTAAGAATCGCATATGTTCTTGATGAAACCAAAAACTTTGATTGCAACATAAAAAATAGATATTCCAACATTTCGATTTTTTATTGAGCCTATAAATGGACCTTTAAAAAATTTATATCTTAAGTGTCTCATTTGAAAATTTAAATTTTATTATTGTTTCATAAACATGTCTCTGACCAAATTTACTTTTGTTATTGTAGTTTTTACCTCAATATGATATATCTATAAATAAAAATAATTTGATATAGTGAAGAATATATTAATGGAATTAATTATCATACCAGGTGAAAATGTTTCTTCATTATCAATACCATGAACTTTATTTTAACCTTTCCCCCAAGAGTTCCCTATCAGTAAACACACTACCTTCCTTTTCAATTTTATTTCAAAAAACCACCTTTTACCCTATGTTTATTTCCTCTTCAGGACAGATCAACAATGTACCCAACATGGTTAGTGTACATGGATTCCCTTTCATATTCCATTTATTATAACAATTTATCAGAATTAAAACTCTTCATGACATCTTAATAGGTACAAGTTTCATTCCTTTTGAACATTAATTCATCATTATTCACTATTATAAATTCATATCTATCATGTTCTCAATGAGTTGTACAAAACTTTTGAGGTTCTTTTGTAACTTCAATTTGTTTTTCTTCATCAACTATTTATGAAATTAAAAAAACTTCTATCTTATAAAAACTTCATATTATTGGTATTGAACTTATACACGTTCTTCTTTTCATTAACTGTCTCATTGACTCAATTATTCCTTGTCATAATAAATACCATGTTAGAACACAAATTGTTTTCATTTAGTTGGATTATAGATATAATATCTTATTATTTCATAAGGATAACAAACAAAAAATAATTTTTAGTATTTGAGGTCGTGTTTACAAGAAACAAAATGTCATACCTTTTCTTAACAAGCCTGAATATTAATAAAATATTTATTTGGATTCTTTCCAGACTATATCTAACATGGTGTATCTAAGACTAATTTAAATATAATACAGTTTATAAGTAATATAATATTTTTCTGATCAGAACCATAGAATGTTATCGTAAGGTCACATAAAATAATAATTTATAAAACAACATTCAATAAGATATGATTTTTCCTTTTAGAAACATCATTACATTGAGGTTTTCTAGGAAAGGTTTCATAATCCCTTCGATGAACTGTGATATACAAGATCTAGTATTCAGCACCCATGTTTGATCAAAGAAATTTAATACTATTTCCGCATTGATTCTATAGTCATTTGTGACATGTTTTAAATTTTCAAAAGATTCATTATTTTTCTTCATTAAAAACATTTAATCATACCGACTAAATTAATTGGTAAAGGAAAAACATACATAAAACCACTAATTTCTTATGTGCTCATTAGTCCACATAAATCACTATGTGTGATATCCAATAGTCTGATATCCCTTTCACCTTTTATCTCAAAATGATTGTTTTTCATTTATTCTATAAAAAAAGATTAATAATTCCTTAGAAATTCATAATCTATTGAATCCTATAGTCCATATTTATGGAGTCCTTAGATTTATTTATCATTTATATATCCATAAGATAATGGTAATAGTGGGTAGGATTATAATCAACCATGACCATATTATTATGAATGTTATAAATAATATTATCCATTTCTATAATATATAAACCATTCATTATATTCCAAATTATATAAAAAATATCAATCTTATATATTGAAAAACTCTTCTCATTAATATTGAATTAAAATCCCTTCTTCTCAAAAAATGATAGAAAAATAAAATTTTTATTTATAGAGGGAACATAATAATAGTTCTACAATTCAAGAATGAATCACCTATATAGACTAAGATCACAATTATATACTTTTAATGGAGAAAATATTTCCCCATTTTTGACATAAATATCTAATTCATGATTCATCAATTCCATCTTATCTTTGAGTATGCTTTTGTCAAAAGAATTGTCAGATGTACCCGAATATAATATACGCATGATTCAAAGTTAGTGTAAGTAATACCTATAACTTCCACATTCACAAGAACTGAATTATTTAATTTTAGAACACATCTCAATACAAGATACTAGTATTTAACTATTTTATTGGTCATTACTATTAATTTTATAAAAATTAGTATCATAATGTTAGAAATAACCTACAATAATGATATATTTTTGGCTCAGTATCATGATTTATATCTTTTATTAAAGGAATTTTAATGAAATGTCTCCAAAAAAAATTAGGGTAATGTACATCATTACTATTTAGTGATCCATGATCCATATTTCTTCATGAATAACATTGGGTATCTAGTAATAAATCCATGACAATTGTAATAACCCGAATCTTCTTTTTAGGTATGTTTTTCCTTTTTCTGATGTTTTTGAGAAAAGAGGATTTTATGGAAATTTTTGAAGTACACTCCATGTACTTTATGAGTACACGTCGTGTACTTCGTTACCATAGGAGGCCGTGTGCTGGACGTGTTCTGGCCACACAGACGGTCATGTGGGGTGACGTGTAGGCCGCCTACAGTAGAGTACGTAAATAGTTTGTACACATCGTGTACTCCAAAAGTACGCGCCGTGTATTTTATTTTTTTATTAAACGGATCAGGGTCGGGCCTAATGGACAGGGGTGTCTTCTTCATCATCCGAAAAATTGTGGAGGATCGATACGATGCCAAGACTTCTCTGAGCCCCCGAGCCTCTATCTATTCTCCAAATCGACCCCCGTCGATTGCGTTGGAACCACTGCAGTAAGCTCTCTCTTCTTCTAGATCATCATTTTCCAATTCCTCCTCTTTTCCAAGTTATCATGGGTTAAAAGTTTTATGTATTTTCTTAGATATACGGTGTTATAAGATGATTCAAGCCTTGTGGTTCAATTATATTGATCTCCTAACCCCATGGTAGGTGGTTTGTTCCTTTCCATTTGAATTCTTTGAGTATTATGTAAAAATTCAACCAATAACCTTTAACGGGGTATTGCGTGTTTACCGTTTTACCCCTATTATTTCCTTCCATGCTTTTATGCCTATGTAGAGGTAATTTGGATATGAATTGGGTTTATTTCTATGCCTTGGATGTTCTGCTCATGCTTTGTTCTTTTTACGATTGTTTGGTATAGTTTAGCCTATTGACCATTTACCTGTTCTCCATGCCTTGTGGTCGTAGGCTGGAGTGTTGTTTTCTGTCATGCTTGAGATGCTATATACTGGTTAGCCAAGTATTTTTATAGGTTTACTTTGGTCTTATAGCATTACTATGCATTGGCATACATGGGGCTGTGAGAACCTGGTGTTATAGACTAAAAGAGGATAGACCGAGTTAGTTTCCTCTGAGAGTCTTTGGAAATTATCAACTATAAGAGGATAGACCGAGTGAGCTTCCTCAGAGAGTCTTTGGACATTATAGAATATAGGGGGATAGACCAAGGGATCTTCCTTAGAGTGTATTTGAGCATTATAGACTATAATGGGAAAGACCGAGTGAGCTTCCTCAGAGAGTCTTTATTTTACTTGAATTACCTTGAACCACTCCATTCTATAAGTGTAATTGAATGGGTGAGCTTTCTTAGAGAGTCTGTGAACGACCTGGGTCTATAAAAGGAATTGACCAAGTGATCTTCCTCATAGAGTCTGTTGAACTTGGGGCTATATGTGTAATTGACCTTGTGTGCTTCCTCAGAGAGTCCCTGACCACCTTAAACTATAACGGGAATTGACTGAGTGAGATTTCTTAGAGAGTATTATAATTTTTAGTATGACCATACCAGAGGGGTTAGGCTGAGTGTACTTCACATAGGGTTGTTGGTACTTGTTGGGTAGGACTAGAGAGGTTGGCTGTGAGTACTTCCCAGAGGGTTACCTGTTTGTGTTTAGCTGCTTGCTAGTTGTTGGTTGATATTGGAACTGTGGATTGTTTACTACTGAGTGTTGTCCTCTTTACTACATTATGTATTTTTACCTTCCATATATTCACTGACTTTTAGGCACTGATCTTCAGGTGGTTGCCTACTGGGATTTAGTCTCACACCCTGTTTGGGACATGCTTTTTGGGCCCAAAAAGATTATATTGTTGCAGGTATATATAAGGGAAATATCCCTTCCACTTTAGGTACATGACTTTCTATGGAGCTGGAGAACATGGGACCAAGCCTAGGCTTGAAATGCTGACGTGCTATTTATCTATTCTCCTATACCTTGCTTTAGTACTATTGTATTCAACATTGTTACTTGTTTTGATATTTTCTTAGACATATGTATCATGAATCATTTATTATCCATTGCTCCAGTTTTTTATTATCTATAGTCTTCCATTGTTCATTTGTGTATGAATTATTACTACTTTAGCTATTGTATATTGTTTCTCATCCGTTGTTTACTTTGTAATGAGTGCATAGTTTCCCCACTATCACACCCAAGGCCCTTGCTGCTAGTTGGCAGCCTCTGGCGTTCGGGGAAATGCGCTTGAGGCCATGTGTCCAACCAGGTACAAGGCGCCTCTTGGTGTCTTCTAGAACTGGGACATTACAAAGTGGTATCATAGGGATATATTTTCTCTGGACTTACAGTTTGGAGTCTTTAGACATAGATAGAAAGGAATAGGTACTTGGTAACAAGCTGTGTCCGGGCTTAGCTAACCCGCGTACATGGAAAAACCAATCTACCTCGTTATTGAAAATTTTCTAGTTTTTCAATTTTACGGTTGATTTTATTTTCACCATTGGGTGACTCACATGTATTGTGATATTAGTTTTGACGTTATTCAAGTTCTATTTCTGTTGCAACCCGGTGAGATGAGAGTATTCCATCTCATGCATCAAATAGGCACTTTCTAAAAATCACATTTCATGCATTTTCTTCATGCCATCTAGGATACATTAGATATTTCCTACTGTTGTGATAGATGATGTGTAAAATATTCATGCTGTTGTGATCGTTTCTTTGATAAGAATTCATGTTATTTGATATGGTATTGTTATGTGTAAGGTCTTGTTTGAATAAAATCCAAATTTTGGTTCTTGAGGTGTTATGGGCCCTCATGAATCAGAAATTAGTGGGTCATTGACTTGTTTCCCTTGTATATGACTTTTATAAGATTCCAAACATTGATTCCCGGGTAGTAGGGGCCCTCAAAGATCGGAATTTGGCACCTTGATGCTTGTTTTTTGTGTTTTCTGGGCTCTAGAGCAGTTTTTGAGGCTACAGTCTGGAAAAACCCAGAATTCACGGTGTGTAATTTATGAATACATGCCGTGTAGCATATAACTGTGTCACTAACTGTGTGGGTAGGGACACAAGGTTGTGAAAAATATTGCAGGAACACACCGTGTACAGTACGTACATGCCATGTTGTAGTGACCGTGAGTGTACCTATGTGACTAATGAAACAGATGGATGCAACACAGGCTATACACGCCGTGTCCTGATTTCACACACCGTTCAGTGTAACCTAGGTACCTAGCCATGTCATGAACAACACGGGTTATGGAAATCCTTCAAGTACACGCCGTGTGCACATGGATCACGCCGTGTAGAGTGAACCGTGTAGCCGACCGTGTAACTAACAACACGGGTCGTTGAAACTTGTCTAGTACATGCTGTGTCCATCGTGAACATGCCATGTATTCTAGGATTAAGAGAACTATATAGGTTAGCCATGTAAAGAGACTTGGGCTGGGGAGTAGAGTTCATGTACACGTTGTGTGTGGAGACAACACACCGTGTGGTTGGTGTGTTACACAACAAGTTGTTGTAGAAGTACCCTCCCATGTGAATGGCTTAAGATAACATGCCATGTAGTGTTTATACAAATTGTGTAGTCATGTTTTTTAAAACATGAATGTTTTCTTTCTCTAGTTCCTTTCTTGTACACTTATGTTTTCAGTTCGTGATAATCCTGATGTAAGGTGAGCGTTTGACCTTTCAGAATTATGCCACCGAGACATCCTCCGGTTGTACGCCAGTTTGCAGACGGTGATCAGACACCGGATATGGCTGATCAGGGACTTCCAACAGATCCTCCTATTGTGCCAGCCTTAGCATCAGCCGTTATACTTGGCACGGGTGCTGATGCACACTTCAGGGAAGGCTTTCTGAGGATGATGCATAATTTTCAGGGAGCGTCATATCCTACCTCGTCGATGGCAGAATTGACGTGGGTTTTTCAGCAGCATCACCCTCCTACTTTCTCAGGGGATGGAGGACCCCAGGCTATAGAATCATGGCTCAAAGACATGTTGACAATTTTTGATCATCTGGAGATACCTTTAGAGAAGAGGGTGAATCTTTCTACCTACATGCTCTGAGACTTCTCCAAGAGGTGGTGGGATGTGATCTCATAGGCGGGATGCTAGTAGAATATGGATTGGGAGGAGTTCCAGCGTATATTTTACAATTAATTATACCTGGAACCTTGAGGGCCGATTGAGCCTGGGAGTTTATGAGTCTGGAGTAGGGCACTCTTTCTATTTTGGAGTACTCATATCGCTTTACTGAGCTACAACATTTCATGCATATTCCAGGAGGTGATGAGTTATTCCTTGTGCGGATGTTTGTGGATGGTTTGAGGCACGACATCCGATCACAGGTGAACATCTTCAGGTTGACTTTGATATCCTCTATCTTCAACCAGGGGTTGATCACTGAGCACAATCTGAGGGATTCTGGAGCAGTGACCCAGGGCGCTTCGACATCTAGAGTTAGTGTTCCTCTTATTGATAATAGGAAGCACTGCAGGGAGTCTGCTTGAGGAGATCAGAGTAGGATAGATGTATCTTCAAGCATATAGGTAGTATGCTAGCAATATGAGAGGAGCGGACATACTAGTGAGACCCGATGGAGTGCTGATCTTGTGGTAATATGGGCCATCTTCAGTGTTTCTATCAGATCTTCTCACCTTCAGCTAGTGGCATGGGTTCTTCTATGACCCCGAGTTTAGGAGAAGCATTTCCAGTTTCTCACCAGTCTGGGAACTGGAGTTCTTCTGGCCGTTTGAGCCGAGGTGGAGGTCGCGGCCATGGTGGTCATTCACTAGGTTACCAGCGACAGAAGAGCGGATCTGCTCAGAGTGCTCATGCAGGGTTATAGGGCCGTGGAGTAGGCCCAAAATTTGTAGTGGAGACGACCCATAAAGAAGGATCTTGACCCCTCTACAGTTTGAGGTACGATCTTGGTAGCCTCAGTTTTATCTTCAGCTCTTTTCGATACAGGGGCTTCCCATAGCTTTATATCTGTTGCTGTTGTGAAGAGGCTTGGGCTCTATATCTTTTCTTCTGCTGATATATTGACACTAGACACACTGTTGGGGACTAAAACATTTGGTGTATGTAAATGAAAGGAGTTCCATTTGGAGGTTAGTGGGTGTCACTTCCCTTGGGATATTTATGTTCTCGAGATGATAAGCTATGATGTCATTCTCGGAATGGACAAGCTAGTTCCCTTCCAGGCAGTCATCGACTGTTATCACCGTAGGGTGAGTTTCATATCACCAGAGGGTGGATATTTTCTTTATAAGGGTGAGTGGGATGTCTAGGCGAGTAGAGAAAGTCCAAAACATCTTGGTTTAGGAGGTGTTATATCCCATATTTCCAGTATAAATCTATATGACCAAGGGACTTCACAGTTGGACTTTCCTCAAGCGGTGGATCATTTCATGGACATTTTTCTAGAGAAATTTTCAGGTTTTCCTCCAGAGCGTGAGGTAGAATTTTCTATTGAGCTTGTTCTAGGGGTGGAACCGGTGTCCATTCCTCCTTATAGGATAGATACACTAGAGTTTCATGAGATCAAGAAATAGATAGAGGTGTTGCATGCCAAGTGTTTCATCAGACCCAGTACTTCTCCTTGGGGTTCACCTGTCCTGTTTGCGAAAAAGGAAAACGGTACCCTTAGGATTTGTGTGGAATATCAAAAGCTGAACCAGTTGATTTTCAAGATCCAATATCCCTTGCCTAGTATTGACGCCTTCTTTGATCAGCTCTGAGGAGACCAGGTGTTCTCGAAGATTGACTTGATGTCCGATTATCATCAGTTGCATTTTAGACCATCTGATATACCTCTCACAACTTTATGGAGTAGTTATGGTCTATACGAGTATATGGTTATGCCATTCAGTCTCATGAACGCGCCTATAGTTTTCATGGTACTGATGAACCGAGTGTTCCATCCATACATGGATTCCTTCATGGTGGTCTCTGTGGAAGATATCTTGGTGTACTCTCACACTCGACATGACCATGCTACCCATCTTGAGATCATTTTTGAGTACACTAAGGGATAATAAATTATTTTCTAAGCTATCGAAGTGCCAAATTTGGATGGACCAGATTCACTTCTTGGGTCATGTTATTTCAGAGATAAGAGTATCAGTAGACCCAGAGAAAGTGAGATTTGTAGTTTCCTAGGAGAAGCCAAAGAATGTCTTTGAGATGAAGAGTATTCTAGGGATTTTTGGATACTATAGATGTTTTATACATGAGTTTTCAAACTTAGCAGCACCACTGACAGGTCTAAATAAGAAGGGTGTGAAGTTCTTGTTGTCAGATTCTTGTGATTCATCTTTTCAGAAGCTGAAAGGGAGGCGGACTTCAACACCGATACTAGTCTTAACAGAGCCTTCCAAGAGCTATACTGTTTATTGTGATTATTTAGGTGTCAGGCTAGGATCTGTGCTTATTCAGGGAGATGGAGTCATTACGTATGGGTCTCGGTAGTTAAGGCCACACGAGGGTACCTACCCGACACACGATCTGAATTTGGTAGTTGTTGTTCATGCCATATGTTGTTGGAGAAATTATCTGCTGGGAGATCATTTTGTGGTTTTAACCGGCCACAAAAGTCTCAAGTACATTTTCACTCAAGGTGGATTGAATTTGAGGTAGAGAAGGTGGGTTCAGTACCTTCAGTCCTTTGAATTTGAGCATTCCAACATGCCTGGGAAAGGCAATGCTGTGGCTGATGCACTGAGTAGGAGGACTTAGATATAGGCAGTTCATGAGGGCAACAGTGAGTTCCAGCTTATGGCTCTATTCTTTGAGATGCATTTGGAGGTGCATGATAGACAGGGACAAACTTCTATATCTTCTGTAGCTGTTACCTCTACCATTATTGATCGAGTACGAATAAGGCAGCCATTATATTATGAAGGCATAGTTATACGGAAAAGCGTGTCAAGAGAGGACCCTATTTATGGGTGTACCATAGGTGAGGATGATATCTTACATTACCAGGGGTACGTATGGGAGCCAGAAGATAGAAACGTGGAGCTAATGCCGGTATTTTATTCCTCAGTTTGGGAAGTTAATCCTGGCGTCACTAAGATGTATCGTGATCTACACCGTCAGTATTGGTGGCCAGGTATGAAGAGGGATGTTGTTGGGTTAATCATGAGGTGTTCCACTTGTTAGTAGGTGAAGGTGAAGCATCAGCGACCAGCAGGGCTTCTACAATAGTTACCCATTACCGAGTGGAAGTGGAATGACGTCACGATGGATTTTGTGATAGGGTTACTGATGTCTCCTCGAGGGAACGACGCAGTATGGGTGGTCATTTACAGGCTCACAAATGTTTCTCACTTATTTCCTATCAAGGATAAATTCATTGTTGATGAGTTTGGAAGAATGTACATCCAAGAGATTGTATGTCTGCATGGAGTTACACACTCCATTGTATCAGTTAGGGATGCATGTTTTACTTCTCGGGTCTGGCAGGGGATTCAGAAGGCTTTGGGTACATAAGTACTTTTGAGCACAACATACCATCCGCAGATAGATGGCCAGTCTGAGCATATGATTCTGGTGTTTGAGGAGATTCTCCGAGCATGCATCCTAGATTTTTAATGTTCTTGGGAAGAGAATATCCCACTCATGGAGTATTCCTACAACAACAGTTTCTAAGAGACTATTCAGATTACACCTTATGAGGATTTGTACGGTAGGCCATGCCGATCACCCTTATGTTAGCTAGAGGCAGGAGAGGCAGCTATGCTGGGACCTCGTCTTGTCTAGGAGACCACATAGCATATAGAGTTGATTCGGAAGAGGATGGCTACTGTGTAGTCTTGTCATAAGTCTTATGCTGATAAGAGGAGACAACATTTGGAGTTCGAGGTCAGGGATCAGGTTTTCCTGCTTGTCATACCGAGGATGGGACACAAGAGGATTATGAGACAGTGTAAGCTTTCTCCGAGGTACGTCTGGCCATTTGAGGTGTTGTAGAGAGTTGGTCCGGTTGTCTATCCGTTGCAGTTACCTCATAGGTACTAGGCAATGCACGGCGTCTTCCACATTTCTCAGCTCCGACGTTACTTTCCAGACTCATCTCGTGTCTTTCAACCTGAGGAGGCTGAGCTCGAAGCAGATGCATCATTTGAGGAGCATCATATCTAGATTTTTGATCGTAGTACGAAGGTTCTCCATGACCGGTCTGTTCCTCTAGTACGAGTTCTATGAAACACGGGCTGGTGCAAGACGAGACTTGGGAGAGGGAGACCGACATACGATCATAGTGGCTAGAGTTGTTCCAGGTTTCTTCTTGTACACCGCGCTAGGGAAATTTGGGGATTAATTTCTCTAAGGGGGGAAGTTTGTAAGAACCCAGAACTTTTTTTCAGGTATGTTTTTCCTTTTTCATGGGTTTTTGAGAAAATAGGAGTTTCTGAAAATTTTTGAAGTCTACACCATGTACTATATGAGTACACGCTGTGTACTTCATTTCCACAGGAAGCGGTGTGTTGGTCATATCCTAGCCACACACACGGTCGTTTGGGGTGACATAGAGGCCGCCTAAAGCGGAGTACAGAAACAGTAAGTACATGCCGTGTATTTTGTTTTTTCATTAAATGAACCAGGGTAAAATTTAATGGACAGGGGTGTCTTGTTCTTCGGCGGAAACATTCCGGAGCACCCGTACATCTCCAGGACTTCTCCGAGCCCCTGAGCCTCCATCTGTTCTCTGAATCAACCATCGTCTATTGCATTGGAACCACAACGGTGAACTCTCTCTTCTTATAGAGCATCGTTTTCCAATTCCTCTTCTTATCCAAGTTATTGTGGGATGAAAATTTTATGTGCTTTCTTAGATATATGGCGTTATAAGATGATTTAATCCTCTTGGTTCAGCTATATTGATCTCCTAACCCCAAGGTAGGATGTTTGTGCCTTTCCGTTCGAAGTCTTTGAGTATTATTTTCAAATTCCACGAATGCCTTTAAACGGGGTATTGCGTGTTTACCATTTTACCTCTGTTGTTTTTCTGACATGCTTGTATGACTGTGTAGAGGTAATTTGGATATGAATTGGGTTGATTTCTATGCCTTGGATGTTATGATCATGCTTTGTTCTATTTACGGCCATTTGGTCTTGTTTATCCAATTGGCCGTTTACCTGTTCTCCATGCCATCTGGTCGTAGGATGGAGTGTTGTTTTCTGACATCCTTGAGATGCTGTAGACTGGTTAGCCAAGTAGTTTTGTAGGTTTACTTTGGATTTATAGCATTAATATGAGTTGACTTACACGGGGTCGTGAGAACCTGGTGTTATAGGCTAAAAGTGGATAGACCGAGTGAGCTTCCTCAGAGAGTCTTTGGACATTATAGACTATAAGAGGATAGAATGAGTGAGCTTCCTTGGAGAGTCTTTGGACATTATAGACTATATGGGGATAGACTGAGGGAGTTTCCTCTGAGAGACTTTGATCTTTATAGACTATAAGGGGATAGACCGAGTGAGCTTCCTCCGAGAGTCTTTGTTTTACTTGAATTACCTTGAACCACTCCAGGTTATAAGAGGAACTGACCGGGTGAGCTTCCTCATGGAGTTTGTGAATGACTTGGGGATATAAGAGGAATTGACCAAGTGATCTTCCTCATAGAGTCTCTTTCCCTTAGGTCTATAAGGGGAATTGACCTTGTGTGCTTCCTTAGAGAGTCCCTGACTACCCTAGACTATAAGGGGAATTGACCGAGTGAGCTTCCTCAGAGAGACTTATAATTTTTTGTATGACCAAACCAAAGGGGTTAGGCTAAGTGTACTACCTAGAGGGTTGTTGGTACTTGTTGGGTAGGACCAGAGGGGATGGCTCTGAGTACTTCCCAGAGGGTTACCTGTTTGTGTTTAGCTGGTTGCTAGATGTTTCTTGATATTGGAACTGTGGATTGTTTACTGCTAAGTATTTACCTGTTTACTACTTTCTATATTTTTACCTACCATATATTCACTAACTGTTAGGAATAGATCTTCAGGTGGTTGCCTACTGGGATTTAGTCTCACACACTATTTGGGCCATGCATTTGGGATCAAACAGATTATATTGTTTCTAGTATAGATAAGGGCAAGCGCCCTTCCACTTTAGTTACATGACTTGCTATAGAGCTGGAGAGCATGGGACCAAGCCTAGGCTTGAGATGCTAAGGATCTATTTATCTTTTAATTTGTACATTGGTTCAGTACTATTTTATTCATCATTGTGAATTTTTTGGCAATTTTCAAAGCCGTATGTATCATGCATCATTTATTATGCATTGCTCCAGTTGTTTATTATCTCTAGTCTTCCATTGTTCACTTGTGTATGGATTATTACTACTTCCGCTATTGTATAATGTTTCTCATCCGCTGTATACTCTACCCATGATGGCATAGTTTTTCCACTATCACACCCAAGGCCCTCGCTGCTAGTCAGCAGCCTCTGATATTTGGGGAAATGCATTTGAGGCCATGTGACCAACCGGGTACGGGGCACCTCTAGGTGGCTTCGGGAACCGGGATGTTACAACTATTTTAGTATGAAACATATCTAATACAACAATTATTCTTATCTATTTAATATACATTATATACTTAGTAATCTTGACTAGCTCAGTTGGAAGATTAATGTGTTGTAAAATTCCACTTTGGAAAGAATAAATAATTTAATAATCGATTGGTTTTTTAATTTAATATTTTTAACTATTTAATATACATTATATACTTAGTATATTCATAAATATTTCAACTAATGAAATATTTAGTTTTTCATGTTTTATTCCTTTTATGTATGGATGCTTTTAAAAATTCAGTTTCAGAATCCCTATTTCTACCTCCAATTTAATGTTTACACACCATATTAATGTTTAACTCTTTACACTACCCATAGTTAGTGTTAATCACCAAAATATTGAAGCCAAACATGTTCATACATACTAATATTCATCATATGCATAAGGTACAAGAATTTTTTCACACAAAGGATTATAACTATATGACAGTAACAATATCAATATGAGTAATCCAAGAGGCATATATATCCAACCCATAAATTACTATAAATTTTTTATAATTATTCTAAAAATAGTATAAATTTTGTAATCATAAATATAAACTTAATTTTTGGGGCTATTTAAGTAGCTTATAAAATAATTATAAATTATAAATATTATTTCTAAATAAAAAATTTACCTTAAGATCATAAGGAATGAAATATAATTTAGTAAAATAAATTTAACATTTACAGTTAATATTTGGAATATATATTTTTATATATAATAAATGATTAAAAAACATTTATATAAATAATTATATACTATTCAAATTTAATTATTTTTTAAAACATTGTTAAATTAAAATGTTCCCAAAATACCTTTTACTATGATTTATAAACATTTTATATACAATATAAAATTGAAAAATAAATTATTAATATTAACTCTTTAATATTAGTTGAATATTTACAACAATTGTTTCAAGAACATTAAAATAAATAACCAAACAAATTTAACGTAAATTTATTTATAATACACATTTACTAATTCTATTAATTTTATTTAATATTTCATTCCATAATTTATCAATAATTTTAAAATTATATAAATCTCAAATTCTCTTTTTTTCAATAGTAGTGAAACAGATTACATTAACTATTTAACATAATTCATTCCTTCCCCTCCACATAATAATAAAAATTTAATATAATGTCATGTTCTTCTCGTAAAATTATGTTTTCATATAACGTAATTTTGAGAGAGTAAGAACTAGTTACAATTTTATAATTTTATTTATTTAACAATGTAAGATACAATTTTATTCAAAGATGACGATGGGACTAATACCACTAAGGGGTTTTAAGGGTTTATGATATGAACAAAGCTAGTTGAAGTATAACTGTAAATATTCCCAATATATTCAAGATAGAATAAACATGTAATATTAATGATGAATAAAATATCAACACTTTCATAACAACAACATCCAACTTCAATATTTTCTAGATAACACTTGATGTCGATCACTGGATAGGCAGATAAAAGCCATATTCATTTATGGGGATTACACGAGCCAATGGATCTTGAGGATACCTAAATGCGGAAGGGGAGATAAAAGACTCACCTAGTAATAAATTGTGTCTTATAAGGAAAAGAGTCTTAGGATAATTTTAGAAAATCAGTAACATCCAACAGGATGGATATCATCCTTTTATATATCCATAATTGACAAGTTTCATTTAATGAAACACAATGTTAATATTTAATGTATTATAATATTCAATTTATCGATATACATTTATTCCCATTTGACATACTCATTGGATTACTTAACCAAATTCAATTCATTCAATCCATTCACAATGCATTCCATTTAATCCATTTATAATGGATGTCATTTAATCCATTCCTTATAGATTATAACCAATGAATTATTTTGGGGAGATATACTCACGTAAAGTCATTCATATGTTTTAGTGAACTTTTTACAATATATTCAACCCACCTATCAAAACTCATCCCCCGGGGGATGGGTCGTGACAAATTAGTATTAGAGGAGTCAGTTCTACCACATAACTTAGGACTCCGATATTTTCTTTCTGTGAAGAAATAGTGTTAAGGTTACTATGTGTGGTTTTCAGTTCAGGGAGTCTAGTGTTGGTGCGGCGACTGATGTATCCATACACCATGACCCTGACTACTGATTTCCGACTTAGAACATGAAAAAAATGATTACGTGTGTGTTTTAAAAAGTTTTCTCTATGTCAGCTCAAACTAGGTCAGCTCACCAGGTATAATCTTTTGACCATGTCACATCTGTTCAGGATGCCTCCATGCAGACAGCCAGTTGGAGTTTCGACAAAGTACCCAATGACGGCCCACTGAGTGACGAGGCTTCGGTGTAGGGCCCTCTTACTATATTGGCACCTTCGGGTGGTGTACCAGCAGCACCACAACCCATTGGGTAGCAGATTCCACCAGCCGCACTAGAGGACAGTGCACGCTGACTGAGCGCGTTGTACAAGTTCCAGTGGTAGAGGCCTCCGAGGTTTCGATGCGAGACAGATTCCCAGGTAGTAGAGGACTGGATGGAGGAAATTGCTAGAGTTTTCCACCTAGTTGAGACATTAGTAGAGAATATAGTGATCTTAGCTACTAGTCTTTTGCAGTGAGTGACCATTAGGATGGTCCGCATAGTTATGAGGCTACGGTACATGAACTGATGCCTGGGATTGTACCTTCGGGTAGTGTGTTAGCTATATCACTACCTGTTGATCAGTAGTTACGACCGACAGTACCAGTAGAGGACACTTGTAGGCTTAGTGCCTTACATGTGTTTCAGCATCAGATACCCCTCTGGTTCCGAGGTGAGCCCGACTCACAGGCGGCTGAATACTGGGTTGAGGAATTAGATGAGAGTTCCCTACAGCTTCTACAGTTTCGGTAGGACGAAATGTCAGTAGCTGAGTGACCATCGAGGCGTACCGATCTTTCATGGTAGTTGATGAATATGATAAGATCATTTATTCATAGCTTGGACCTCTGAGTGAGGTGTGTTTAAGGATATTCGAGCCAAATTTTTTTCTTCTTTTCATTCCTAATTATGTTAGGATGCTAGACACAACCTTTGTGGTTGAATGTTCTTTGGATGAGCAGATACAACCAATGATTGTTAGTAGAGGGAAAACAGGAAACTGGCGCCAGTCTCAGAGACATGGGTGTGTAAACTGTTTCAGAAAGAAGATGTAAGAGGGACAGATGAATCTCCAGGGTAGCAGACGTGGAAGCAGAGTTAGGAGAGCCGCATGAGGTGGTGTAAATTTTTACATGTTACAACCACCAAACTTTGTAGTCCCCGCCAGGCTCAGGGAGCTCGAGGGAAGTGGATGATAATAGCTGCATGCGGTCAAGGAGTGTGACCCATGGGATCTAGGAATGATTCGAGGTACGAACTATGTCTACTACTAGCTTCCGTATCAATAGAAATAGCTACCAATCATTTATTCCTTCCACGAATCTTGTCCCAAACCTAGAGTTTCTGGTTAAACTGTTGAATTGACCCTCACGTCTGGAGATACCTTTTGGAGGAGACTCGATAATCACACTTACGCAGACGGTGTGATCTAACCCTCGAGGCAAGAGTTTGGGTTGGAACCTCTTGGTGGAAGCGTCGAGTCCTTACGACGTAGGTTTGGGTATGGATTGGATATTCGCTGTTTATACTTATATTGACTGTATTAGGCAAAAAAGTTGTGTTTTATCTACAACGTTGGTGTTGGGTTATCCTTGGTCGGCGAAAAAGAAAACCCAGGCAGCACAGGATCAGCTCACACGTAGGAGGGTGCATCGATCACTCTTGAGTCGGCCGACAGGAGACGGAGACCTCTGGAATTCGAGGATGGAAACCACATCTTTCTACGGGTCTCACCTTGATAAGGTTTACAGAGATTATTCCAAGATGGAAAGTTATATCTGAGGTTAACAGGACCTTTTCGGGTCCCCATTAGAGTTGGATAGGTGGATTACCTCTTAGCTCTTCCACCCCAATTGTACCAGGTGCACGATGTGTTCCACATATCCCAGCTAAGAGATATGTGCACCACCCTTCCTATGTCATCGACCCTGGAGAGCTGGACGTCGACGATGGGGAGACTTTTACAAAGGTTCCAGTGGAGATTGAGGATTGAAAGGTGCGGGTCCTATGTGGACGATATATACCTTTGGTGCGTGTTTTTTGGCAGTACGGGAACCTCTAGGATAGCACATGGGATCCGGGGGCTCAGTTGCGTGCTCAGTACCCCCATCTGTTCCCTTAGTGTGAGTTGTAGCTTACAGGGATGTAAAGCCTTGAGGTGGGGAGAATGTAAAGACCCAAGAATTCTGTGGAATTTTTTTTCATAAATACACGAGAATTTTACGAGTCCGCAGTTTTCTGACGGCGCATGATTCTGAAGCCCAGTGTGCCCAGAATCAATTTCTGATGTTTTTGTTAAGCTTATGTTAACACGTGTAAGATGTTTTCTTGAAAAAGTGGAATAACTATTAAAAGGTTACTCGGATTAGATATCTAAGTGCACCGTTGCGCTCAGGATGGTGGGTTTAACCTAGGTGTGACTTATGTTTAGTCGGCACGTGCCTCCTGTGAGAAATCCAAAAAATGGCCTAACTGTAAATAAAATAATTAAATAAATTATTTTATTTTTCAAATTCTTATAACTCACAAATGGTAGCTCAAATTAAAAATCTGAGACCACCGCTAAACTTGTGAGGTAATTCTTTATTTAAGAAGATTCTAACTTTGGCAGGCGCGGGCCACCATAAAAAGTTAGTTTTTGGCCGCAAATAAAATAATTATGTGACAATTATTTTGTTGTAAAATTCATAACTTCTAAACGGTGAGTCATAATAAAATTCTGAGAGTACCGTTGGGTTCTTTGGGGAATGTTTCACCTAGGCAGAACCTAACCTCGACAGACGCAAGTCGAGGGTTATTGATAATAATTTTTCAAACTTTTTTTCCGGTACATTCAGTAAACTTACGTTTGGGATTTTATATCTTTTGAACCGTTGCTCAGAATTGAAATCTGATGGCACCATTGAACTCGCAGCGCCAATATTCGCTTAAGGGTACCTTTACCGTAGTTACGTTTGGTCGAGAGTAAAAGTTTTAAATTTGGGGATTCATAACAAATTAAAATAAAATTGTTGTGTTACATTAAGTGTAAACATTTTTATTTAATTTATTAAGTGGTGGTTATTTCCTATAAGGGAAAGTTAGAAGAGGGGCCCACACCCCACATAAACTCCCATGAGAGGATGATGTGTGGTGGGACCCACACTAACTCAAACTTTCCAACTCCTCTCAACTCCCATTAAACTCCCCTTTAAAATTAATGAGGCCACCACACTCATCATTTATTTTGGTGGAGTCTCTTCATCTCCATTCCCATCAATTATTCTAAGGCATATAATT
Organism: Viscum album; assembly: GCA_963277665.1. NCBI lineage: Eukaryota > Viridiplantae > Streptophyta > Magnoliopsida > Santalales > Viscaceae > Viscum > Viscum album. The sequence continues at coordinate 1,971,406,512 of OY728131.1, read as the reverse complement.
AATGCCTTCATTAATTAATTTTACTGTTTTAATTAATTTTAATTTCATGGAAATTTTATAATTTTTGGGAAATCCTTACTATAATATGGCTTGGAAAATATTCTGGGGGGACCTTAGGAGAATTAGAGGAAAGCTTCTACATTCCAATGAAGAACCACTGAAGAACGGCGAAGCTGATTTCGATCTTCCTCCAAGTCACAAAAAGAGGAGCCACCCACATGGAATGTTGGATACGATTCCTCCTCGAATGCACCCCGACATCAATAGAATCGACATCCGTCTTCCGCAATGCCCGACCTCCGGGACGCTCATATTCCGCGGCTCATTGACGTGTACCGTTCTTGAAATCGAGGTAGGAGTTTTGTTCTAGCATAATATCCTATTCTTTTTCTCTTCTTTGTATTGAAAAATATTTGATGCACGGTTTTAAAAAAAATTGAAGAACATATCATCCCTCCTTGTTGAGATTATTGTTATCAATTTAAACATGGAGGATGCGGGCTGAGAAAACACGGTCGGACATCCTCCGTCGATTTATTCTCTCTTGTGGCGTTCTACGATAAGGCGTTGAGGCGACGACGAAGAAGGCAGCAACGACGATGGAAGCGCTACCCGCGGCCTCCAAAAATATTGTTGCCCCCATGGCGCACCGATTCCCTTGGAAAACCATCATCGACCAAGCGGCACCGGACCCGCCTACCCGCGGCGTCCCAGCGCGCCACCCACGCTTCGCCGACGCTTTGCCCGACACCCTGGCGCCCAGCCGGCGGCCTGCCGAGCCCCTGAAGGCGGCCTTCCTGGAACCCTGCCACCCTGTCGGCGCCCCAGTGGCCACCTGCTGCGGTCTGCCTGGGGTCCAAGCGCGCTGCCCCGACGCGCTGCTCGACACCCCGACACCCTGCCCGGTGCACCCACGGCTTGCCCGGAGTCCCACCGGCCTGCCCACGCCCCGTGCGGCCTGGCCGCTGGTCTCCCGGCCGCCGACCTATCGAGCTGTGCCCTTTGTGGTGCTGGTCGAACCGGCCCCAACTTTCGGGCCGATGCCGCCTGCGTGGCAGCATCTAGCCGAACTACCCTCGTAGTCCGCTTGGCCGGGCCCAGCGGACCAGGTCAAAACATAGCAAGATGACTCGCCCAACTGGTCGAGTCAGACCTAGCAAGTCGGACCAGGTCGACTCAGACTAAGTCGGCCCAGATTGGGTTGGGCCGAGGCGGTCCGACCGGGTCAGACCGGACCCTATCCCACTAATGACCCATTGCTTACTTTGACCATATCTTTGGCACTGGACTTCCGTTTGATGAACCATCAGCGATGCTGGTAATATCATTGAGAAACGGTCCCTTTAAAAATATCCCATGGGAGTTCGGGGTATAGTTGAGATATGGTTGGGTTGGTTTGTACACGAAACCAACCGGGCCTTCGGGACTAAAAGGATAATAACTCAACAACCGGGCGTCTTATTGACGTGCAATATGTTGCGTTAAGACCCCTATGACATGGCAGTCCTTGTGATACTTCTATGTGAGACTTCATGACACTTGGAGTATCAGCTTGTGGCTTGTGGATCAGACCCTCCCGAAGATGAGCAAGCAGATTGCAGAGATCTAGTAGCTGGATGAGACTTGACGAATGTTGATCGATTGACTCAGAGTGATTCAGATGGCCTAGTGGGGAGTGCTTGGTTGTAGCAGCAGAACCACAGTGGAGGATCACATGGTTTTAGCAGCAGACCTGTGATACTCGACAGAAGGAGTACCTCTGTAGGCTATGAGGGGGAGTTCTTGGTTGTAGCGGCAAACCCATGGTGGGAAGCGCTTGGTTGTAGCAGCAGGCCCACAGTACATGATAGGTGGAGTACTTAAACAGTCCAAGGATAGTGGGAAGCGCTTAGTTATAGCGGCATGCCCACTGTACTCGACAGAGGAGGAGTTCTCCAGTAGCCATGGTTTCGACATCGTGAATAAAAATTCTGGTTTGAGATGAGTCAATGAACTTTGTGTTTTCCTCATGATTGAGATGTGTTACTTGATAACTTAGGTATATGTATGGGAATATACCTAAGTAATTTTTATCCATTGATTTCATACTTTTTGGTTTATCCTTGTTGGATTTTTTGAGTCCTTGAGGGTCTTGGGGTCCCCACTGAGTATCATTATACTCATCGCTGCATGGGCTATTCCCGAACCTCGTTGTGTTGGATGTAAACGACAGACAACGCTGACCGAGGAAGAGTGTACGAGGACTGGACGGTACCCGGAGGTGGACCTCATGATGAGTCGGTACCCGGAGGAAACAGACGAACGTGGAGTGCTGAGGAAGCTATCTGTAACTACCCTTCAGGTAGGATCTGTGGTGGATGATCCAGGAGCTGCTAGACACCTTCTAGCTATTTGTTTTTTTGGTTGCACCTGTTTTTCTTTACCTTGTAATTTATTGTTGGGCGTGTATTTTCCGGCCCCATTACTTTCAATACACTTGTTATATAACTTTTACTTAGAGGTTTCTTCTTCTTTTACTCTGGTTGTGTGTGTTTACGTTTTATTAATGCAATGCCTTCCCAGTTTTTAGGGAATTACGCCTTTGGTGCTAGTCGCCAGCCCCTGGCCTATGGAAGGCGGGCTTGGGGTAGTCATGATACGGGCCCCGAGGGACGGGTCGTGACACCACCCATAAGAGTCAATGGGTAAATGACAACATATTATAATAAATAACATCCCCATAGGCTAAATAATTTTTTATTAATATGATTTTCATCACTCACTGATATCCCTACAAATATCCAAATATTTCTTCAATCCTAACCCTACCCTAAGCTAAGTATACATAACAATAGAGTTATTATCATGAATGATTTTTCATCCCTTATTCTGATGATTCCCCCCAACATTACATGTGATGTTTTCCTATAGACCATCATGTTTCCCCCAATTAAATTTCAATATTTAATTATACACAACAAAATCTATCACTATCTATTTGATACCCATGAAAAATATAATTTAACTTATGTAAATAATGATTCAAATATTTATAAGAATAATTGAGATCAAATAGATGTTGTTTTAGAAAAATATAATTATTTGTGAGTCATTGATTATGAATATTGTAGTGTAAACAATGATAACACTATTATATTGATTTTCTCAAATAGAATACAACATTATTAATTATTGGTTAATTTGAAACTCACAACATGATAATTTTTCATGATATTTTTTTGACATTGTTTTGTTTGAATATGATATTCAACATGTCTAGTTATAGTGGACAACAACAATATTTTTATGAGATATACCAGTTATGAAATGATCATTATGTTCTTTCTGGATTAATCATGTGGACCTATATGATAGTTTGAATAAGTTTTTCTTTTATTAATTTATTATATGTGGGTTGTGAATAGATAACATAAATTTGTTATAAGTGGGAGATATCAAAATACTCTTATTATACTCATGAAATTGTATCTGAATTATGGATGAAAATGAGTTCAAATGTTACTTTTTAAATTATTTAGATGACATCAATAGATGATAAGTATTGATTTTATTCCTAGAGATGATGCAATTTGGATTAATTATTTAGTCAATGAGACTGGTGAGACATGCTTATGATGTTTTGATATATTTTCATATACACTCTAGTAGGAATAATATAACCCATGATATTTATATGTTATGTCACTTAAGTGAAAAAACTATAGTTTACCACTATCATGTGTTATTCATGGAAATACCCTAGATTAGGGATACTATGTCCACTATTAAATCAAAAAGACTTGATTTCCATTTAGTTTATCTATTTATTTTCATGAAATTATGATTAGTAATTTATGATCCTATTTCATTAAAAAAATATGTTTAAGTATATATCTGTAAGACATTATTACCTATAGTACGTGAACCTCCATGACAGAGTTGTGTAATTCCTCTATATAATACCTTTCACAGTGGTTCCTATTAAGACCAAGTGGTTTTGAGTGTTTTTAGACTAGTGAATAATTTTTTTAGTAAGAAGTGGGAATGTTTATTATGTTTTATTTTTTTTGTAAACACATAAATATGTTTATTAAGGTTGTAAGATTACATTATTATGATGATGAAAAATAAATAGTTATTCTAAAGATTAAATATATTGAAAATGGATATCCTTATTCTTATAATGGAGCCTTTGGATGAGGAATTGAATGAGTGAAGAAAATTTAAAAGGAATAAAAATGAACTTAAATTACTTGTTGATGAAGAGAAAAACCACATATGTGAATTTTCATATATATAAATAGGTTCTTCCACTTACAAAAACCTATATAGACAAATACACTATTGTGTTTTCATTTATCCATAAAACAATATATCCATGAATGAAAATTTGGATTTGTGTTTGGTTACGTAACAAATTTACCTACCCAAATATTCTACTATATAAAAAAATTCATCATACCTGAATATTGATATGTGAATGGTCAAATAGTTGGATGAACCATGTATGTGAATGATTCAGGGATGGGATTTAGCTAAATCAGAGAAAAAATTAGGATGTATGCAATTGGAGATCAATTTATGAACTTGAACAATGAGTTATGTACCATGAAGTAAGGTAATACATGACCGTAGCCCCTAAAAATTAAACATATAGATGTGTATACGTGAATATTCTATGGTGACTGATATATTGGGATTTTATTATGAATAAGACAATATGGTATGAATTAAATATAATGGTACATGATATTTTTTTATATCATGAAAAAAATATAGGAAGATATTAGATTCTTCAATAATTTTTTTTAAAATATTAAATATTATAAAGAAATAGTCAAGGATGTTTTAATGAAATATATGTAATCAGTTTTAAATAGAAATTCTATAACTGAATATCTCAATTATTTTTAATTACAAAAAATATTTTTAATTAAAAATGATTGATCCATGCAGTATTATGAATTTTAAAGATAGAGGAAATAGAAATTTTTTATACCTCATGTTTTGAGAATAAATAGGTGTTTAAGATCTAGGATATTAAAAGATTCAAAGAGTTATCAAAGTAAGGATAAAGAAAAACAATAAAAAGGAAATGTGTGAAAATAGGAAGATGTTATTTATCACTACTATGCAAGAAATATAAGAAGATGAAGAAATTAATTATAAAAGTGAAGGTGTGAAGAATGAAATAAGAACAACAATGAAGTACTGAATACTATTGGTGAATGAATATTTCATTGTTAACAAATATTTTATTACCATATAAACTATGCAATAAGTACATGTATGGTCAATGGAAAATTGTGTAATGAAACTGTATGATATACCCTACTTGATGTAAATTACATGAATTGATTTCAAGTTGATTTTTAAGTATTATATAGTATCTAGAACATTATAGGAACTACCTACTATTTTAGAGAAGGGAAACATGAGCATTATTATATTTCTTTGGGGTTTCATATGTTTTTTATTTCAATATACTCATATCTCTTTAATCTAAGGTCAATGTTCTTTTAAAAGAATAAAATATAAAAAAACCCACTAATCCCCTCTCTCAGTGGTCAAATAGATGCTTCCTGGATATTACAATTAGTATCAATGTTCAGGTTTCTTTGTATAATATAATTTTTTTGATGTTTGGATAAGAAGAATACTACCATGAATGTTTATAACTAATTTAATATTAAAGGGATTCCTTTCTTTGATTGAACGAATAACCATATCTGGAAGGATATAATGATACCATATCCATTATCCATTAGCTATAAACATGATTATGTTTCTACATATGGTTTCATTCCATATATAGAACGTTATCTCTTAACATCTATAGATTATAAGAATCTTGAAAATGATGGCTGATCTAAAAATTTACTACATTCCTCCCTCTCTCTCTCTCTCTCTCTCTTTTTCTCAAAATGTGGGTTCGTAAATGTTAAAGGAATTGGAAGGGATTAAAGAATTTGGTATATGTTGAAAAACATTTATGAAGGGAAAACGAATGTGAATAAATCCATGTTACTAATTTATATATAAGAATTATAATTTCTTAAAATTGTAGATAATGGATATATGGAGAATTTTTTTACATGAGTGAATGATATTGTAAGAACCATATTAATATATAGTGATATTTTAAAAGACCCTATAGTTTTTTAAAGAGATATTGACAATTATTCTTGAAAAATTTGATTCCAAATTATTAATACTACATGTTATTTATCCTAAAAAATATCTTTGGATTATTTTTAGAGTATTCTAATTATATATGATATGATAAAAGATCTTTATATCATAAAGAAGGTAGATACTGATAATAAAATCTACCTCAAATATAATAAATAAAAAATTCAAGTAATGTAGTTATTTATAAATAATATAGTGATTCTAATTCATAAGGTTAAGGGTGTAATAAATTATATGAAATAAATTTTTATTTTCTAGAAAATTAAAATGAGGGAATGAGGATTATAATTAAAAATTTCAATTAAATTTCTTATAGAGCCGTTGGATATTTTACATAAAATTATCTATTACTAACAGAAGATAAATATAGTGATTAAGATGATAAAAATCTAGGATTATATCTAAATAATAAGTAATATAGATACTTTAATACTCAAATGGGATTGATTATATTCTTTTAAAACATAAAAAGAGAAATTGTTTGTCTAAATGTGAGGAGGGTGATAAAAGTGAAGAATAATTGAAAGCTGAAAATTCCAGTAGTGGAATTGCTAATAATTTATTTATTTAAGAGGTGAATGATGAATGTTTTACATTTTATTAAAGTAGAAACTTTGATGAATGACAATAATAAAATATGATGGAGTTCATTTTATAATATAATTGAAATAATTTATTTTAGAATTTTAAATGATTGAGAGAGGGAATAAGAAGTGGAATAATGAAGATTTATTTTAAAATAATCATGAATTTCTTTATAAAAGATAAATAAAAGTTGTTAAAAGATATTGATGATCTGAATAAATTTCATGATAAGGAAAAAAATATTAATATAAGGATATAAGTTAAAATGAATGTACTGGAGAAATAATTTGATCTTGTTCTACATAAAATTGATGAAGGTGAATGAGAAAATTCATGCTTCCAAAATTCAAAAAAATGCACTATAAAAGGATAATAAAAAGGCCTACGATATTGGTAATGTTTCTATGAAAAAGAATCAAGTCAATAATATCATGTATTTAACTAAAACAAGTGAATCTATGAATTTTTGAATTTCAATGAAATCAAACATTGATGGAAAAAATAATACAAACATAGAATATATTAAGGAATAGAATAAGTATAATATAAATTAAAATATTTTGGGAGTGTAAGAAAATTGGTTCGCAAAACGGATCCAGGATTGATGGTTAAAAGTTTGATGGGAGACTGATTTAATGTTCGAGATAAGATGCTATTTTAGAAAAGTAAATATGATTTTTATGGATACTTTTAGAACTATGGAGGCCTTATAAATACAAAAAATATATTTTTATGAAATAATCAACAATAAAGTGCATCTCGAAGGTATTATTTCTATGATTTTATGGTGGATTCAATCCACTCAAAGAATACATCCTCAAATAGAACTTGATAATTCTAGTTTGAAAATAGAAAATAGATTTTATCCATTGAAAACAATTTGCGAAATATTTGATCAGCCCAATAATTTTAATTTTTTTGTATTGTTATTATACGAAATTAGTTAATATTTAATGAAAAATATAAAAATAATCAAGATAGAGAGGATAAATAAAAAAGGAAATTTTTGATGATTCTACTCTCAACTAAACAAGAGGATAATAAACATGGATATTGGATAGTGGGGGTTCCTCACATATAACCAGATATTTGAAATTGTTGAAAAAAATTTAAACTATAAGAATAAGGGATGATGAAATTTGTAAATGATGATTCTCTCAAAATTAAATGCATTGGATCTAATTTCATTGGAAAATAATGTTGAAATCCGAAAGTGAATTTTTTATTAATGGGTGGAAACAAAATATTTTGTGTCATTAAAAATATTGTGATGAAGTAAATAATGTTATATTCAAAGGATATGAATTCATTGTTAAAAATTGTTGATTATATGGATGTTGTTACTAGATTAAAGATAACCAAGGGAAATATTTTTCAAGTTGGAGATGTAATGGATTCATGTTAGTTTAGTATAAAGGAAGAAAGTAAATTATATAATGAAAGGAATGTATATATGTTCTATATGAATATGAAAAAAGTTAAAAAATAGATTAAGTGTCCACTATGCCCCTGCTGTGATAATAAAAATATATTGGTGTTGTTTCATATTCTAGAAAGAAAAATTTTCAACACATACATCTCATCCAGTGGAGATTACTCATTCTGAAGTATGTGTTCCTATGAGAATGAAAATGAAAATTGAAGATATGTATTTTTTTCAAATTATATAATATTTCACTCATATTAAAATTGTTATATTTTTTAAACATAAATTAGATTCCCTCAAGATGTTCAATATTTTATTGCAGAACTTCTGAAAAGAAGTGTTAGAACTCTATAAGGAATATTCAAACTGGAAATGGTGCTAAATATATAAATGGAATGTTTTAAGGATATATTGAAAATCATTAAATTCTTTATGATATTACAGCATGATACACACCATAATAAAATTTTACTACTAAAATAAATAATAAGATCTTAGTTGTGATGGATCAAACCTTTTTTATTGAAAATAATACTTCTCGGTTCTTATGGTGACAAGATATTGTTAAGTACACCACATTCAAAATAATTTTTTTCACTAAAAAAATTAACAATTCCTCTATATAAGGTTTTTTATAAGAATACCATAGGGTTTAATTACTTATACATCATTGTAATTCCATTCATTATCAATTTCAAGGGTGAAAATGTTGGGATGTATGATCTAAGAGGTATTGATGGTATCATCTTTCGATACCATATAAGTATTTGGTGATACATTTTCTACAAAAAATACTAGAAGAATCACTTATTTAGATGATGTAAAAGTGCTGTGAAAATAAAAATGGGTAATTGTAGGAGAAAAAATAGATTTCAAGAAAGGAGAAAATGATTCTTTTCTTGTTAAGAAATAGGATAACATTACGTGAATAAATGAATGTGTTGATAATATGTAAGGAGGATAGGGAAAATAAATTGTTAAAATTTAAATGGAAGATCACCATTTATCACATCTATTAATATAGAACATAGATTGAGATCCATTACATCATTGGTGATCAAGAAAAATTCGTTCAAACTAAATGATCAATGAGTGTAGTTTTACATACATTATAATTTTCATGGTTTAATCCATGAAATGGTGAATAATAATTATAGAATAAATTTTGTATTGAGTCCATGAATGATGAATTTTATCATATTGAAATGAACGAGACATGGTAGCTAGTATAAAAACCTAAAGATAGAAATATGATTGTAAATTGGGGGATTTTATGAAATAAGATGAATTAAAAAGGTTAAGTGGTAAAAAAAAGGAAAGACTGGTTTGTAAGGGATAATCATAGGTTGAAGGTATTGACACTCATGATAAATTTTCACTAGTCGAAATAATTTGAACCATCATAATTCTTTTTAATATTTCAATATAAATGAGGAATAATATTATCCAATTGGATGTCAAGTGTTTATTTCTCAATGGATATCTGGAAGATGAATTCTATATTGAGTAGAAGAATGGTTTCTCTATTAGAAAAGAAGATAATTATGTGTGTAAGTTGAAGAAGGATTTATATGGATTCAAGAAGTCCCCAAGATATTAATATTAAAATATGGATTAATTTATAAAGAATATCTACTCCAAGAAAGGAATAGTGGATTATATCACCAACCTAAAATGAAATCGTAAGGTTTCAATCATTTTGATTGTTTATGTTGATGATATCATATTTATTTGGAATAATGGTGAATATAGTTAACTATTTTATAAAGATATGAAGATTCTATTTTAAAAGTCTACACCAGGGGATTCAAATCAATCACGAGAAGGATGGAATTTTCCTATCACAAGAAGATTATACCATGGAACTACTCAAATTAGTTTTCGCAAAAGATTCAAAACCTATTTTCAAACCTATAATAGAAAGAATAAATTATTCTAAGGATAAATTTGGAATGAATGTTGATCCTAAAAAATTTAGGAATTTTATTGGTAGTTCTCTATATTTAATTTCCTCTATACCAGACTAGGTTTATGCTATTACTCTTTGTTAGATTTTTAAACGTTCACTAAAAATATCACATATTTTTTATGGAAAATACCACTCATATATATAATATGAACTATTAATTATGTGATAAACTATGAATACAAGGGAATGTTTAATATGTTTAATTTTTCAGCTTATTATTGGGTATGTTGTGTCAATAACTTAAGATCCACATCTCATGGAGCCTTCTTCTTAGGAGAACGATGTCTGAGTTGGAATAATAGGAAATAATGTTCAATGACTTTCATCACTATAGAAGATAAGTATGTTTCTTGTAATAAATATATAACTCAATTAGTTTGGAAGAAGTCATTGTTGGAATATTTTTTGATTAAAGTGAAGTTTCCACTTATCTTGGGTTGTTAAAATAAATTTTTTACCAATATATCAAGAAATTTAGTGAAACATCTAAGCTCAAACTACATTTATATGAAATATCACATCATTAAATAGCATGTGGAAAATAATAAACTAAATCTGAAGTTTTTTCCTAAAATGGATAAGGAAAACTATATTTTTAATAAAAATTTATTGGAGGATACATTTGAAAAACTGAGGTTAATAATGGGTGTTGAACACAACCCCATTTTAGAATAAGGTTTTTGATCTCCCCATCCCCTCTCTTTATCTTTTTATATTTATGTAAAATGGGTATAAAATATAAAAAAATAAATCATTAAATATTTTATTCTTTTTTTAATTGAAAAGGATAAAAATTAATTTTAGATATTTCTAGTAAAAAATGCTCATCTATTTTAGGGGGAACATATATTTAGGGGTGTTGTTAAAAGTGGTAAAATGTTAATTCAAGAGATGTAAATTGTGTAAAAAAATTTAAATTATTGTTTAAGTTGATGTGGAAATAAGTTATTTATGGTTGAAGTAGGTAATTTTTTCAAATATATAATGATGATGTAATGATTAAAGAAATATTTTAGGTATGATTGTTTTAATTAGCGATTAATGGACAACATGGTATTATATTTAAATTATTATTTTTTCCTTTGTTGTGATAGCTCAAATAATATTATAATTATTAGATAGTGATCCACATATTGTGTTTTATATATTCAATGAATTTTTTTCCTTGGTTTAAATCTAAATTAGAAGGTATATATTGTTGTGATCAGTATGATTTAGTTGTTTTGTTGGATTGGTGAGGAATATGGTGACTAATAAGTGGGAATGTTTATGGAATTATCTTATTTTATTAACAAATAAATTAATAAGTAAAGTTGGGTAGAGTCCTAAAATATGATTATGCAATGTAAGGTGTTATTATAAATTCTAAATATTAGGATAATGAATATCATGATTCTTGTAATGGACATTTTGGGTGAAGCATTGAATTGAGGTATAAGGTTTCAATGGAAAAAAGATAAAGTGTGGTTTATAAAGACCCATATATTACATACATTGAAATTATTTCAATGTTGAATAATATTCGTTATAAAATATAACAAATCCATGATAGGACCGTATAGGTATAAAGTCTTTATAATCTGGGAAACATAAACCACTTTTTCATAAGAAATCTTTATTTTCTCCCACTTATTTCATCATAACTGAACCCCCTTTGACATATCTTAATTATTACCCTTTTTAATGAACATGAGGAATATAAAAATATGAATGGATGAGATCTTATTACTATTAATGGTAAACAAGGGATATATAAAAAATATCATAATCATAATACATAAGAACATAACATTTTAAAATATTATCCTGTATTTGAATGATTATGAAATCATGCCATAAGATAAATCATTAAAGTTCATAAGAATCAATGAATGTAATCCCAAAAGTCATAACATAATACATGATGATTTTTGGAATATAAATAATCATAGAAAACAAATTAATATTAGTCAAGGCTCATTCCAATGACCATCATAGCAGAAAAAGTCCATTATTGAACCGAGTTCACTCCCCATTCCAGCCCTGTATTACTGAATCGATATTATTTCCCATTCCTTACATGAATATATTATGAGATATAAATTTTTTCCCAATTAATTGTAGGGAGATATAGGTCCCACCCATCTCATAATGAAAGAATTCTTACTTTTTCTATAAAAACATAAATCAATCCCCATAGCATAACCCAAAGAATAAAATGTGTTTCTTAAAAATCATTCCAAAATAATCCATATAAAACAAATTTATTTCATAAATACCATTCAATTATAAAAACATTCAATTAATAGTAATAATAGGGATAAAAATATAACCCTATTTAGGTAATATCATCTTAAATGGAAAATAATTTTGACAAAACATATGAAAATAATTCTTGAGGAAAATATATTTTCTTCTTAAAAAAAGTTTTATTTTCCAAAAATTCCCTGATGTTTTAAAATAAAATAACTTAATTGAAAAAAACATGATTTTTAATATAGGATTCAAGGAAATAAGGCTTTATGAAAGTGTAAAAATCCATTCATTCTGTATATGTTAGAAACATTCCCCCATACATTTTCTTATAAAGTCAAAAAGTACTTCGTATCGAATAATGAAAAAATATTCCTTTAATTCTATTTAATAAAAAATCACCCATGAGAAAAATTTACTTTATGAAATTTTATAAGAATATAATAAATATTAAATATTTATGAAACAAAAATATGGATGAAAAATATACCCTAGTAAATACTTATGTATAAACAATCATTGACAATAGTGAGATTGTGAAATTATCCCTTAATTTTGGTCTGATTTCCGTTGTATGTATCTAAAACTCTATATAATGATTTAAATAATTTAGTTTAATTATATAATAATCATATTAATTTTTATGATATCATATATAATCATATTATCATCATTTTGTTAATGAAATTTTAATATTACTTGTTATTCGAGTATTAACTGCTTCAATGTCTTATGCATGTTTTGTCAAATAAGTTCCAGTTATCCTTCATAGGTCACATTTATATCATTAAAAAAATTATATTTTCATTATATATATCATATTTAATCATTATATACATTTATATAATCATTCTTTAATGAAGATCATGTAGAATCTGTTGGATCGCATCGTAGAGACGGTAGGTTGCACGTACTCATGAGCGATAATATCATTCCCATAATTTTGGAATAGTATTGAAGTGAATGGTGTATAATATTTCATAATAAATATTATTATATAATTATCATATTTACTTACCATTTACATCATTATACTCAACCATGTATGGTGGGATTGAAAAACAGATTACACCACGACGTGGAGACGGTAAGCCGTACGTACGCACGCGTGGTGATTTGATTTTTTATAGGATGGATAGAAGGCATAATATGGTTGTTTCATAATTATAATAATATCTAAGTATATAATTGATACTATAGTTATTAATTTATAAAAAAACTCATGAATAGGAAGTATAATAAGAATGAAGTTTGAATGAATTAGTAGAGGAGATTACCTCTTCTTCTATGTACTTCCTCTAAATCTCCTCTGAGAGAAATAGATTTGGTCTTTAAAGAAGACCAGAGCCTATATAATGTAACTATGATTGTTGATAAGGGAAAATTTTAGGGGATGTATTATCTTGAAGGCTAAATGTGATGTAAATATATAAGGGAAGAGGCTCCCTTTTATAATTGAGGTGATGTCACTTTTGGGATCTCCAAAATATTAATTTATAATAAAATATAACCCCATTAAAAAACCTCCAAAATAATAGAAATTCATATATGAGATTTGATAATGTTGTAATCCCACTAACAAATTAATTTTTTACAAGTATTTCATTCAATTTAAACATTATTATTTTAATTAACACTTAGTTATCTTATTTAATTTGTGACTAGGGAAACAAATATTTCAATATTAAAAGGGTGTCATATTCAGTTTTTCATGTAATTTAGACCATAAATATATACCATAGACAATTTTTGACCATATAAGAATAATTATATATTTTTTTTAATTTTTTAATTTTTTTTTAAAAATTATTACAACATTATTTTCATAAACAATCAATAGTGTCAATTTTGAAAATATTTAATTCATTGATTTTTAAAAATATTATTATAATTAGATAACATCAAACCAACTACTTTACTATATTCTTATGAGGTAAAAGTAATTTAGAAAATTCATTAGACATATTAATTTTCCCAAATTAAATTTATGTTAATATTTATAATAACATTTATTTGTTATCCCTATTAATAAAATAATTACAACATCAATTGTTTTTTTAAAGGTGGGTTCTGGTCAAAAGACCAGAACTTAGAGCTTTATTCAAAAAGAGAAAGTCACAAACAAGTTACAACAGACGGAAAGAGGGAAATTTTCTAGAGTCCTTAATAAAAGAAGGGATTAACTCTGGCGGGAGTTCATTCATCCAAGTGATCTCGTGAGAGACTCCCATGTTGGCAAGCCCATCCGCGATCATATTAACCTCCCGATAGGTATGTGTGGCAATAAAGTTGAGGTCGTTGAGAGTAGTGAGGCAATCCATCCATCTGGGGGTGAGAGGCCATGCCAGATGGACGTCACACTTCCAGATGGATTTCACAATGGTAGTGGAATTGCTCTCTATCCAGATATTCTTCCAGTTAAAGATCTTTGCATAGGAGACTACATGAATAGTAGCAAGAATTTTGGCCTCCAGCGTAGAAGCAGTTCCGCATCTTCCAAAGAAATATCTGAGGATCTGGTCCTGATGGTCTCTGAAAATTCCCCCACATCCAGCAAGACCAGGATTTCCCTTTGAAGCTCTGTCCACATTTACCTTAATCTAACCAGGAGAAGGTGCCTGCCAGAAAACTTCAAAAGTGTATCGAGGTTTCGAGAAAATACCTTTGATGCCAATTCGGTGGAGGGTTTCAAAATCTATGACAGAATTGTCACAACAATCCTTTTGGATCGTAGCCGCTTCCTTCATAGCCAGCAGAATCCTAATTTTGCCTACATTAATATTAAAGGAATTATTGTTGAAAAAAGAATCATTTCTACCATACCATAAAATATGCATAAGCTCTGCAACATCCATAAGGAAGAGATTCTTTATTTGGGAAGATCTTGGGAATTCCAACGCTCTTTTCAGTTGAGAGAGAATAAATGTATCTAAAAGCCATCTGCATCGAGAAAGGTCAAAAATGTAATGCCAAAGGGCCATAGAAGTATCACAAGATAGAAAAAGATTATTGATGTCCTCACGATGTTGGTTCCATAATCTACATTTAGAGCAGAGATTAAAGCCGTGGGATTGGAGGAAAACATCAGTTGGAATTTTTTAATGTGCAATACGCCACATAAGAGTAAGTCAAGAAGGCTTAATCCAGGCTTTATTGAAGTTAGAAACCCAATGAAAATTTTCGTCCTCATTAGATAATTGATGGCGATAAAACTTTTTAGAGTCTAACAGGCCATTATGAGCAGGTTCCCAAATAAGAAGATCCTCATTGGAGGTGAAATAATAATTATCCACAATCCCCTTGATATGATTCCAAAGTTGAGAATCAGGGGAATTGATCATCTCCCTAATAGAGAAATTTAAATTATTAGGGTAAAAAGTATTAGGCATATCAGAAATGAGAGGGTATCCAGTCCAGTTATCAAACCATAAATTTAAAGAATAATTTTTACTAACAAGCCATCTAGAATTCTCCATGATAGAGTGAAAAGAGGCTTTGATCGATGGCCAGATAGAGGAAGTCATATAATTAGAATAGCCAGACTTAAGTTTATCAAGGAAGTGGTTTTTGAGGAATCTAATGGAAAGAGAGTTATTATGAATGAGGGACCATGTGAGTTTGGCCTAAAGGGCCTTCTTAAAAATTTTAAGATTCTTAATACCGATTCCTCCATTTTCAATAGGTTTACAGCAAGTGGCCCAAGAAACCGTTACCAATTTCTTTTCCAGAGTACTTCCACTCCAGATGAAATTTCTGATAGCTATATTCAGTCTTTTTGTTATCCCCAAAGGCCATTTGTAAACCATCATGGAGTAGACGAGCTTAGAGACAATAATGGATTTAACAACGAAAATTCTTCCAGCCATTAAAAGGGATTTACCTTTCCAGGAAGAAAATTGCTTTAGAGTCTGATCAACGATGCTAAGAAAATAACAAGCTTTAGGTCGACCCCAGAAAAGGGGAACAACAAGATAGGTAAAAGGAAGGGATCCTTCATTTACCCCTAAAACATTGGTGCTATGAGTTTTCCTATTAGAGGGGAAATTTTTACCAAAGTAAATGAAAGATTTTTTCCAGTTAATACATTGGCCAGAAATCTCCTCATAGTGAGAAATGATGGATTTGAGGTTATTAACATTTCTTTTGTCTCCTTGAAGGAGAATAATAATATCATCAGCATAGAGCAGGTGAGAGGGAGCATGAAGATTTCTAGAAGCAATGATAGGTTTGAGTCTGCCTCCCTCAACATTGAGGGAGAGCAGTCTACTAAGATAATCTTCGGCGATAGAAAAAATGATAGCAGAAAGCAGATCTCCTTGCCTAACACCTTTGGAGCATTTGAAATATCCCCTAGGTGAGCCATTAATAAGAACAGAGATGTTGGTAGAGTTGAAGATGATTTTAATTTTATTGATAAAGGAGTCATTAAAGCCAGAACTGGAGAGGACCTTAAAAATGAAAGTCCAATCAATCGTATCGAAAGACCTAGTGATGTCCAGCTTAAGAGAAATATTCCCACCTCTAGTATTTCTGTTCAATAAATTAGTGGATTCAGAGGCGAGGCAAATACAATATTTTATAGATCTACCTTTAATGAAACCAAACTGGTTCGAGGAGACAATTTTGGTGCTAATATTAGAAATCCTATTAGCAAGAATCTTCATAATAATTTTAAAAAGAGAATTTAAGAGGGAAATGGGACGGAAGAGGTTAATTTCATCCAAATTGTCAACTTTAGGGATTAACTTGAGGAACTGAGAGTTGAGAGCGTGTGGAAGAACACATTTTTCAAAGAAAGATTTAACTAAATTACAGACATCATTTTGAAGGACATCCCAATGTTTTTGATAGAAACCATTGTTGAAACCATCGGGGCCCGGGGCACTGTCTGGGATAAGACTAAAGACAGTGTCCTTGATCTCAGAATCAAGAGGGATGAAATTAAGCAAACAGTTATCCTCAGAAGTAACCATACAAGGAATAATGTTTGGAAGGATATATTTGTTAATTCTAGGACCATTGAAGATGTCAGTGAAGTAGGAGACAACATAATTCACAATCGGTTCCTCAGACTCAATGATATTAACCTCAACTCTTAAGCAAGAGAGAGGCTTACAAGTATTCCTAATCCGTTGTAGAGAGTTTTAAAATTTTGTGTTTCTATCCCCATCATTGAGCCATTTAGTTCTGAATATTTTCTTTTTTAAGTTATCCTTAAAGTTTAGAAGAGTGATTAATTTAGTAGAGATGATGATTTCATCCTGGGGGTCAGAATTAAAACTGAATGAAGTGTTATTAACTTGAATGAGAGACATATCCTTTTCTAAATCTTGGATATCTTTTTCCATTAAACCTGTTTTATCAGAACAACATTTTTTAATAATGTTTTTCAGATTTTTCAACTTTGTGGTGCATACAAAAGGATCCCTGTGATTTCCCATATTAGTCCAGGAAGAATTGATAAGAGAGACACAATCCGAGTCAGAAGACCAGGCCAAGTTAAATCTGAAAGGAAATGAAGTTTTCCGAGAGTTTTGAGGAAATTTGACTAAGATCAGATGATGATCAGAAGCAAGTTTAGTAAGGGGGGCACACAAGATCTGGTTATATTTATCAAGACAAGATTCATTAGTGAAAGCTCTATCAAGTTTACTCGCCACCACTCGGTTTTAAAGGTGTCTGTACCAAGTGAATTGATCACCAGTAAGGTTGATCTCAATTAGATTATTACTTTCTATGGCAGCTTTAAATTCTCTAGCGGAGATAGAGGAGAAGGAGTGGAATTTTTTTTCAGAGGGTGAGAAAATAGCATTAAAGTCCCCAACCAATACCCAGGGATCTTGAATCCTGATATTGATGTCAGAAATCTCCTTCTAGAGAGATCTTCGATCAAGGTAATTATTTTTGGCATAAACAAAAGTATTGAAGATGTGAGTGCTATCAAGGTAATAATCACACGTCAAAGCTTGCATAGAGAGACTAAAGATATTACCATTTAGCAAAGAGGAGTGGTAGAAAATCCAAAGAGAGTCCATATAACAATTGTTACAAGCACCCAGGAAAGAGAAACCAAGGCTGCACAGATGCGTGAACCTAGGAGCAAAATTAACTTTAGGCTCAGCAATAGCAATCAACATAGGACGATGAGTAAAGATAAAACGCTTCAAAACATTAAGTCTCCAATTTATCTTCTACAAAATCAAACATATAAAATGATATACTTATGAAATTATGAATGTGATAACTTTAACATCACTTTAAATATCATAATATAAGTTTCACGATATATTCTATAAGGCTCCAAATGGTGACTAAATCGACACTTGGACAGTTATGGTCGAGATATACTTGACCAATAAGATTTTTTCAAGTGTTTGGGTAATTTTATAGTTATTATAATTTTAATAAATATTGTTTTATTGCTTTCTCATCAATCAATTAAATTTTACACCATCAAAGTGTAAGTCATTAAGGTAATAATTTATTTCTTAAAAATTAAAAATAAAATACAATGATAAAAAAATTATAATTCAAAATAGTTTTTATTATAGAAACTATCTTCTATATAACCTCATATAAAAAATGATTTTTTTATTAAAATATGAGTGAGAAATATTTAACTTTTCATTAAATAAAATAAATTTAATGTCCTAGTCTCATCCATGTGGCTTCCAAAGGACACTATTTCGACCCAAATATTTTTTAGTCTGAAACAAACACATCCAATGATATTATGAAAATTGTTAGTGAAATTTAATAATAGTATTAACACCCTAATTTACTTGATTTACCCTTTTACTATGTTAATACAAATTACATAATTAACTATTCATAATTCCCATAAATAAAATAAAGCTATTTACATAATTAAAAACTAATAATTCTAAATATAGATTCCATTTTAAAAAATTAAAAACGTAGAATTTGTAGTAATTAATCTAAAATTATTCCCGTTGTCGGAAATAGAGAATGATTTTTTAAAAGTTAAAACATTGCAAAATATTGAAATGTTTTTACATCTGAATTCAATGTAAAATTAATGATAATGACATACATTATATTTAATTATAAAAATATATTTTATTTATTCTTTAAAACCATTAAATATTATAATTTAACCACATAAATTATTTTTGAAAAATTGTTTAAGTAAAATTTAGTGTATTTTTACTATTCATAAAAACGTGAAAGTTATCAGAAAAATATAATTAATTTATTTAATGTAAATATTTATAACAAAAATATAAAGAAAATGTTTATATTTTAATATTAAAATTATTAATGTGATAAAATATTAATTTAAAAGGGGTTCTCCATTAAAGGTGGTAAAATTTACCTTTTAAAAATATAGGTTTTTATACATCAAATCAGTTTTATAAATACCCTATGAAAAAATATCTATTGTAAGAATCTCAAAAATATTTTATTAAGTATATAAAATATATATAAATTTAATTTAATAATAGTAAATCCCTAAATTTATTATCACAAATATATAATTAATTTATATTTTTCATAAATAATTGGTAGTGAATTACTTCACAAAACATTTTCATAAGTTAGTTATATTTACTCCTTCTAACATAAAAAATTGGTTAAAATTGTCATTTTATACCAAGGTAATCTCATTTTTAGTTTAAAATCATGATTCTATGTAATATACTCTATTGAATAATTAAAATTATTGATAGAAAATATTTCATAAAAACATCTAGGTGTTATATTCTACCCCACCTTAAACTGAATTTCTCCCTTGAAATTAATTATTTGGTTAAAAACTGACGAGGATATCTCTCCCTCATCATATCCTGAAGTTTCCATGTAGCTTCTTCAAATTGGTGGTTCCACCACAAAACTTTAACCAAGGTAGTGGTCTTATTTCACAACACTTTTTCACTACGATCTATAATTTCTACCGTTTGGTCTTCATAAGAAAGATATTGTTTCAGGAGTAAGAATTATGAGCTTAGTACATGTGAATAATTAGGTATATACGATCTCAAGAGAGATACATGGAACACATCATGAAAATAATATAGATTCAGGGGAATCTCCAATTGGTAAGCTACCTTCATAGCATGATCTATAATTTCAAAAGGATCGATATAACTAGGGATGGACTTTTCCTTTTTTCTAAATCTCATTAATCTATTCCTGGAAGATATTAATATATACACCTTGTCACCCACTTCAAAATCTAGGTCTTTTCTTTAATTTACAGCATAATTTTCTTTTCTACTATGAGCTGCTATTATGTGTTGTTGAATAGATCTGACATTTTTTTCCTTTTATCAACAAGATCTGGTCCTAATAGATTTCTTTCTCCAATTTTATACCAAACAGTTAGAGTTCTAAACATATATCCATATATGGATTTATAAGGGGTCATTTGAATACTAGTGTTATAATATTTTTTGTAAGAAAATTACACCAAATATAGGGGTTGATCCCAACCACCTTTGATATCCATAGAGTAAGCTCTCAACATTTCTTATAGAGTTGGAATTATTCTCTCAAATTGACCATATATTTGGGAATGAATATAAGTGATGAAACATAACTCTATATCTTGAGCCTGCTGAAAGTTTCACTAGAACATTGAGGTAAACCTCAGATCCCAAACAGATATATTGGAAAGTGGCACTCCATGAAATCTGACAACTTATTTTACATATATCCTATCAATATGATGAGATAGAAATCCTATCTAATATAAGTGAAGTGTAATGACTTTGTATGGTGATCAACTATAAACCATATAACATTATGGCCTTTAGGTGTTTTGGTAAGTCTGATAACAAATTCCATAGTGAGGTTTTCCAATTTCCATTCTAGTATGGGTAATGGTTTTAACATCCCCTTAGACTTTTGTCTCTCAAGCTTAACTTAACAAAAAACCAATCATCAAGAGATATATTTGAAAACATCTCTTTTCATGCCATCCTATAATAAATTCTCTTTTAGGTTCTTGTGCATGTTTGTACTTCTAGGGTGAATAGAGAATGAAGAACTATGAGCCTTTCCCAATAGATATGTCTTCAATTCTAGTATGATAGGAATACAAACCCAATTCCAAAACCTTATTATTCCATCATAATCAAATATGAATTTAGGAATATTTCTCATGATCTTTTGTAACTCTCTATATTCCTTCCATGCCTAATTAATCTTCAGTTGTATAGATAGTTGAACATTCATTTGAGAAAGATAATATTTCTCCCCTTACTTTAAAATTTCATGATCCATCAGTTAAAAGTCCATAAATATTGGATATTTTGTGATCTTCGTCATTGAAAGGATATCATGTTCCCTTCAAATCAAAGCATAATCCACCCTGTTCACTTTCTCAAGGTGGTAATGTATTGAGCAGTTGTAATCTTTAATAAACTCCAACCATATTATTTGTCCCATATTCAACTTCTTTTGTGAGAAAATATACATTAAAATTTTATAATCAGTTATATATCATACTTTTCACCATAAAGATAATTCCTCCATATGTTTAGTGAAAAGATTACTATAGCTAACTCAAAATTTTGAGTTGGGTAATTTTTATCATGGATTTTCAATTGTCGTGAGGCATAAGATATCACCATATCATTTTTCATGAGAAAAAAGCACAAACCTTTTATAGATTCATTACTATAGATCAAAAACCATTATCCCATACAAGGTAGTGTGAGAACAGGTGACCTGGATAAACTAATATTTAGATATTTGCAATTATCTTCACATTCCTCAATCCACATAAACTTAACTCCTTTTTGAGCCAACATGGTGATTGGATTAGATAATCATGAAACAATTTTCACAAAACATCGATAATATCTAGCCAAAACAAGAAAACATTAGATATCAGTTAAAATTTTTGGTCTTATCCAACATTCAATAAATTCTGTTTCATCTACATCCACAAATATCCCCTCTCTTGATATTATGTGACTGAAAAATGAACTTTCCGAAGCCAAAATTCACACTCGGTAAATTTTTCATAAATTTTATCCTTTATCAGGGTATTCAATACAACTCTCAAGTAATCTTCATGTTATTCCTTTCTATTCAAATAGACAATAATACAATTTATAAATACTTCCACAAACTGATCAAGATTGTCTCTAAAGACTCTTTTCATTATATCCATGAAGATAGCAGGAGCATTATTAAGACCAAAAGTAATCAATTTAAAATCCCAGTGTCCATACCTTGTATGGAATTCCATATTTGGTATATCCTCCTTCTTAAAACCTAATTGACAGTATCACAAATGAAGATCAATTGTGGAAAAGTATTGAGCTCCATGTATTTAGTCGAATAAGTCATCAATGTGGGGAAGATGATATTTGTTCTTGATAGTGATATTGTTAGGTTCTCGATATTCAATGTAGAGACTCATGGATCCATTTATCTTCTTAACAAATAGAACTGTGCATCCCAAAGTGACACACTAGGGCATATGAACCCCCTATAAGTATTATATAGTAGTTTCTTGTTAAATTCCTACAATTCAATTGGGGCCATTCTATAAGGTATCTTTGAAATAGTAATAGCACCCGGTTTGAGTTTTATTGAAATGTCAACTTCACAATTTCGTGGAAGACTTGGTAATTATTCTATAAGGACATCATAAAACTCCTGTAAAATGGGTGTATTATTAACTAGGATTTTCTCCACAACAATTTGAGATAGATAACCTTCATTTATAGATATCAAGACACATAATATGGAAGAAATTTCTACAAAAAGTCATATTAATCCATTCATCGGTAGATTATCGTAGACTAATCTTGAATATGAAATGTGACTTCCCTTCCTTGGGAATTTATATGATCTCCATATATTGAAATATAATACATGGAAATAATCACATAAAATACCGTAATAGAATGGGTCACAAGATTTTCTGGAATCTCATTCCCACAAACTTCAACCGAAGAATAATTATAAATTATTGATGTGACCATTGTTCCATTAGGAGTTCTCATAGCTAAAACAACATCTAATTGTTGAGATATTATGGTGATAACTATGGAAATGTATTTAGAAATAAAATAGTGGGTGGATATATAATCAAATAAAACATTTTCTACTTTTGAGTGGATGGTAAGTGTACCTTTCACCACTTCATTATCGTACTCCACATCATAGATAGTGATTTCATGTGAATTTTTTTGACTTTATCCTTAAGAGTATTCTGAAATCAATAATCATCAATAACCCTTTTATTAGGCCATTCATTGGAATACCTCACTATATCCTTTAACTTGTAACATTGAAGAGTACGAGGTTCATTTTTTTGTATCCTTTTCTTTATTCACATCATTAGACATATTTTTCTCATCAAATCAGCATTCAAGTGTCTGATGACCTTGTTTTCTAAACATAAAACATTTAATAGTCCCTTTAAGAAAATTTTCTCCATGTTTCTTTACAGATTTTGAGCATAGGGGAAAACTCATCTTCTTTTCATTGTGGTCTTTAGATTTTTCCTTGAATAGCATTTTTTTATTTTTATCAAACCAATAGGACTGATGAGTTACTCCAATATCCATATAAACCTTGATAGCACATCTAATAACCAATTCATAGCTATTAAAGTACCTATTGGCTAATTCCCTTCATAGACTTGGTTTTGTGCCACTAAATAATTTAATAATTTTACTCCCAGGTTGGATAAGAATTCTAGAAGCGTACCTTTCATGTCTTGTAAAATTTTCTTTGAAGGTAAAATAGAATCATCGCCCATTTTCTTAAGTTCAAGGAACTCCATCTCCATCTTTTTTTCAAAGAATATGAGAAATATACATATTGAAAAATAATTTTTTGAACTCATCCCATTCCATGGATTCAATTTTATTTTATTGCCTCGTATTCTTGATAAGGTTCCACTATTGATCAGTTTCCCCTTCCATAAGACAAACTACTAAAATAATGTTATCATATTTTGAACATTGGGAAATTAAAACTATCTTTTTATTGATACTAATCTATTTTTTATCCACCAATAGATCAAAAGACCTACCGAAAGATGGTTGATGCTACCTCATGAAGGACTCAACAAAATTTTGTTACTTCCTTTGAATATTTGGATGTTCTATATGATTTATTTCTTGATAATGTTTTGTGATCAAAGATACAATATTTTCATTCCATACCCAATAGCATTTGATTTCTCAGGAGGAAAATCTTTTCAATTCCTATCACATTCTTCATTAACATGGTTCCTTTTGGTTCCATCCATTTACTAAAACCAAAAATCATAGTGTGAGAAACAGTAATCATAATGGGAAAACCACATAATCACGAATAAAATTTCAATTTAAGACAATTTATTTATTTCCTAGGTTATTAATGATCATTTTTAAAACCCTTGGATTGTAACTTATCCTTTGGGTTCTTACTAAGGTTTTATCATCCTAGTTTCCAAAGGTTAACTATACCTTTCATATGATACTAAATATAATGACCAATAATTTACATTCATTGATATTGCTTCAAAGTTGAACAATATTCATTACGAAATATAACAAAGGCTTCACATGGCCATATAGGTATAGTGTCTTTAGAAACTAGGAAACATAAAAAACTGGTTTATAATACATTCATTATATCAGACATATTTCATCATGACTATACCCCTATTCAACATATCTTACTTAATAACCTTCTTCATGACTTGGGGAACAAAAACTCATGAATGGAAGATATTAGATTCCCAATAAGGGTAAACAAGGGAGATATCAATCCTATTATTATCATAAGATATACGAACACAACATTTGAAAATATTATCCTGCATATTAAAGATTGTGATATCATTCCATGGGATAAATCATTAATGTTCATAAGAATCAATAGACATAATCAAAAAATTCAGTACATAAAACATGATGTTTTGTGATATACAAATGATCATATAAAATCATTTCAAATTAGTTAAGGCTCATTTCCATGACCATCATAGTAATCAAAATCCATTACGAAACCGAGTTCACCCCTCGTTATAGACATGTATTACTGAACCAAGATCATTTCTTATTCCATCCATGTCTATCTCATGAGATATAAATCATTACCTAATGAATTTGAGGGAGATATAGGTCCCACCCATATCATAATGAAATCAATCTTATGTGTTCCTCAAAAATATATATGATTCATCATTGCATAACCCATGTAATAAAATGGGGTTCTTAAATGTCATTGCACCATATTACATATAAAACAAATGGATTTAATAAATAACATTCCATCACAAACCCAACAAAATCCTAGAAATAATAGGAATGAAAACATAACCTTATTTATAGAATATCATCTTAGATGGAAAATTATTTTGATAAAACACATCATATTAATTCTTGAGGAAAACATCATTTCTTCTTAAAAAATGTTTTATTTTCTCAAAATGGAATGGAATTTTAAAAGACAATAATTGAATTGAAAATGAACATGAAATATTTTAAAAAAAGTTTCATAGAAATAAGGTATTATTAAAGTGTAAAAATCCATTCATGATGCATAAGTTAAAACAAATTCTCCTCATACTTTTGTCGGAAAAGTAAAAAAGTACGTCGTTTCGAATAACGAAAGAGGATTCCACTCATACCATTTAACAAAAATTAATCAATGGGTAAAATTGACATTAAAAAATTGTATAAAAATATAATTAATATTTCATATTTAGGAAACATTTAATTTCCTGGAAAATATACTCTAGTAAATATTTACCTATAACAATATCAGATAATAATGATATTACAAAATCATCCCTTACCATTGATCTGATTTCCATTGTATGTATTTGAACCTCTGGTATAATTATTTAAATAGTTTAATAGATTTTTTTAAAAATCATATTAATTTATATTATATCATATATGATCATATTATTATCCATTTTTAATAACATTTCATTATTACTTGTTATTATGGTATTAACTACATCATTTTCTTATGCATGTTTTGTTGAATATGTTCTGGTTTTCCTTCATAGTTCATAGTTATATCATTCTGAAATGATATTAACATTATATATATAGATCATATTTATTAATTCTATATATTTATATAATCATGATTTAATGAAGATCATGGAGAATGAATTAAATCACATCGTGGAGATGGGAGGTCGTATGCACTCACGCGCGACAATATCAATCCCATAGTTGTGGAATTGTATTGAATTGAATGGTGTATAATATTTCAGAATAATTATAGTGTTATAATAATCAAATATAGTTATTATTTTCAATATTATAGTCATCAAAGTACGGTGGGGTTGAAAAACATATTAAACCACAACGTGGAGACAGTGAGCCGTACATATGCAAATGTGGTGATTTATTTTTTTTCGTAGGATGGATAAAAGGTGAAATATGGTTGTTTTATAATTATAACAACATATCATTATATTATGTATACTATATTTGTTACATTATAATGAAATATCTCATGAATAAGAAGTAGAATAACAAATAATTTTGAATTAATTGGTAGAGAAGATTACCTCTTCTTCAACACGCTTCCTTGAAATATCCTCTTAGAGCACTAGATTTGGTCTTTTAAGAATACAAAAACCTCTAGAATGTAAATAAAAAAGTTTATAAGGTGAAAGGGTAGGGTATGGATGAGATTGAAGATTCATGGTGAATTGAAGAGTTGAGGGAAGATGCTCTTTTTTATAATTTATGTGAGGGGCACTTTTGGGATCACCAAAATATTAATTTATAATAAAATCAAACCCCTTCAAAAAACATCCAAAATGACCAAAATTAGATTATAATATAAGTTTAGGTTTCAATATCATCAAAAAATAAATTTTTGAAAAGTATTTATATCAATTTAAACCTTATCATTTTAATTAACACTTAGTTATCTTATTTAAATTTTAACTAGGGTAACAAATATTTCAATATTAAAAGGGTTTCATATTCCATTATTTGATAAAAATTAGGCCATAAATAAATAAGTTAGAACATTTTCGACCATTTAATAATTATTATATATTTTTAAAAATGTTTTATTATTTTAAAATAACTTAATAAAACATTATTTTCATAAAGAATCAATAGTGTCAATTTTGACACTATTCTATTCATTGATTTTTGAAAATATTAATATAAGAAGATAACTTCAAACCAACTATTTTATTATATTTTTTGGCAGTATATATTATCAAAAAAATTTATTATACACATTAATTATCCCAAATTATATTTACTATAATATTTTTAGTAACATTTATTTGTTATCACTATTAATAAAATAATTATTACATCCATTTTTTGTAAGTATTTAATATACTTAAAAATTAAATGTAAAATACTATGACGAAGAGAAATATAATTTATTTTAGAGTAATATTTGTAGTAGAATTTATCATCTATAAAATAAAACATTTAGAATGTAATACTTATTAAATTATGAATGTGAAAACTTTAACATTACTTTATAAAAAACAGTATAAGTGTCACCATATATTCTATTAATGATCCAAATATTCACTAACTCGACACTGGTATGATTATGGTAGATATATAATCTACCAATAAGATTTGGTCAAGTTTTTAGGTCCTTTAAGGGTCATTATAATTTTAATAAAAACTATTTTATTGAATTCTCAACAATTAATTAAGTTTAACATCATCAAAGTATAAGTGATTAAGGTAATTATTTATTTCCAAAAAATTAAAAATAAATTACCATGATAAATAAAAAAAAATTATATTTCAAATGAGTATTTATAATTGAATTTATCTTTTGTGTAACCTCATATAAAAATGATTTATTTATTAAAATTTGAGTGTGGCATATTTATCTTTTCATTAAATAAAATAAATTACATGTCGTAATCTCATCCAACTGGATTTGAAAGGACTCTATTTCGACCCAAATATTATTTAGGTCTAAGACAAATCATCTAATGATATTATTATGTGTTAGGGTAATTTTATAATTTTATACTTACCATTCACTACATGATTCACCCTTTTACCGTATTAATAAAACTTATCAAAGTTTCTATTCATAATTTTTAAAAATAAAATAATAAAATATTAATAATTTTGTCCTACTGATACCAAATATATAATAAAATTTTTAAAATTAAAAACATTGAATTTTCAGTAATTAATTAAAAATTATTATTGTAGTCGGAAAGAAAGAAGGGGGTTTTAAAAGGTAAAACAATGTAAAAGATTGAAATGTTTTTAAATCTGAATTCAATGTAAAAATAATACAAATTAATTACATTATATTTAATGATAAAAATATATTAATTTTTTTACTTTAAACCCATTCAATATTATCTTTTACCCATATAAATTATGTGGATGTGAAAAGTTGTTTTCAATTAACATTTAATGTATTTTTACTATTCATCAAAACATGAATGTTATCAAAAAAATATTAAAAATTCATTCAAAGTAAATTTTTATATCTTGCTTTAAAATAAAATGTTTATTTTTTCATATAATAATTATTAATGTGTCAAAATCTTAATTTAAATGGGGTTCTTTATTAAAAGGTGGAAAAATTCCCTTTTATAAAATATAGGTTTTTATACATCAAATAGGGTTTAATCATACCCTATGACAAAAATATCAATTGGATGAATATAAAAAATATTTTCTTATTTATATAAAAAATATCTTAATTTAATTTAGTAATAACAATTTAATCAATTTATTAATAAAAATATATAATTAATTTATATTTTTCATAAATAATTGGTAGCGAATGACATCACCTTACATTTTCATAAGTTAGTTATATTTATTCTCGCTAACCTAATAGATATACTAAAATGGTAATTTTATAATAAGGTAATATTTCGATTTGTTTAATCTCATGATTGTGTGCATTGAAAGCTATTGAATAATTTAAATTATTTAGAGAAAATATTTCATAAAAACATCTGGGTGTAATATGGTAGTTGGTGGAAGAAGTGTAAAATGACATATGAAAATTTTCATATCCTCATATGGGATATTATATATAATAAAATATATTCAGGTTAATAACACACTATATATTTGGAAAACTATGGAAGCAAATATCCACACACACAAATATAAATACAAGATTAGTTACATAAGTAGATCTCTATACATGAATATTCTTCAACGGAGAAATGTTTTTCATACCTGAATATGTATATGTGACCGGTCATATAGTTGAATTTAATATGGATAGAAATGATTCATAGATAGTATTTGGCTATTTCAATGAATATTTAATTACATATGCAAGTTGAGATCATATTCAATTGATCTGTGAGTTGTGTTCTATGAAGAAAGTTGGGCCATAATAATTTCCCCAATATATTAATAATATAGGCATGGATACATTGATATACTTAATAGAATGATATTTGTGAACCTGGTAGTGAAGAAGATTTTATGGAATGAATTAAATGGAATGGTACATGATAATTCCATATTTCATTGAATAAAATAAAGGTGGGTGGGTGAGTCTTTAGGGAATGTTTTAAAATATTAAAGATAAAAAACCAATGATCAAGTATATTTTAATGAAATATGTGCCTATAGTTATAAATGGTGAGTCTATAGGTTATTTACTCAATATATTTAAATTATAAAAAATATTAGTAATTCAAAAACATTCATTCTCATGATATTTTGAATATTGAAGAGAGATAAGAAATGGAAGTTTTTTTCTGTTGATTTTTTTTATAATATTTTTGTGTAGATCACAATGGTAAAAAGTGTAAGATAGAGTAATCAATGGATGAAGAAATAATAAAGAATAAATAAGAATGGGGAAGAAGGAAGAATATGTTCTTTATTTTTATTGTGTAATAAATCTATGAAGATAAAGAATTGTATTTAAAAGAGAATGTTTGAAGACTCCAAGAAGAACAATGATGATGTTTTGATTCATGTTGTGAAGGTATATATTATTGTAAAAAATATTTTATTATCATATCAACTATGAAAAAATCTATACACTATCAAGAAACAATAGTTCAGTGAATGTGATGGATATATACTTATTTTTGTAAACCATAAGTATTTTTAGTGGATTTAATGATCTATGATTGAGAAAGATCATGCAAAGGGCTATATTCTCTTGTTGAGTAATGATTGTAGTAAATTTATTGGTGTTTATGGGTATAATTTTTAGTATCATTTCATCATATTCATATATCTTTGACAAGTGGTTAATGTTTATTTAAAATAATAAAATATAAAAAAACATACCACTGATTCACCCCTACTCTCAATGGATTCATAGATCTTTCCTATACCATATAGTTCAAAACCCCATAATTATTAAATGACATTCTGTAAATGATATGAGAGTAGTTCATTATGACATGTTTTAGTGTGATTATTTATTTATATGGTATTTTTTAAATAATGAGACATATTTATAGTGATATTTTATATGGTTACTTATATAATATAGACTCTAAGATGATGAATTATGAACATATAGGGTGAGATAATCATTTAAATGATGTTATGAATTTGATGACCCATGGGTATTATCGAGTTGTGATTTCATTACTATATATTATAATTTAGTTGTATTTTTATTAAACATTAAAAATTATATATTCTTTGGTTTAGTAATTATGGTTTATAAAGACCTTTTCATAATAATCTCTACAATGGAACTTGCGCAGTGACCCACGTATGGTTTTACAATTGTATTGAATTTTACTAGAGGTCATAGTGGATATGGAGAAAGTGGAGATAAGTATATATAATATCCAGTAAAATATTTTAGATGTGTAATTTTATAGATTTGTACATTCATTATATTAGGTATATATCTTGGTGTTTTAATCATGAAAATTTATTGCGTATTATTTAGGATTCTCATCATGTTGGACACTTGGGCATGATTTGGAATTATATGTACATATAAATTTAATATTATGAGGTTTTATGTATATTATTATATAAGATAATTACATTTTCCTAATTATTAATCATGATATGCCTCCCATTTGTATTCATTCCCTCTCAATGTTAGTCATAACCTCTTGTCTTATTAGAGGAAAGCATGAGAAGACATTTCTGTCCTTGTCACTGACCTAGGTGTGGATTTGAAAGGGTTGTTTCATGTAAATATTCCAAAAAATTAATGTTATAAGGGAATAATAATACCAGTTGTATTTACCTACATTTCAATGTGGTATCCTCACATGGGAATAAGTTTATATTGTTAACAGAGACCTCGATAAACATGAAATAAAATCACATCTCTCCATAAAAAACTAAAGAACTTATAAATAAATTTTTTGAACACTATTATATTTCGTTATGTATCCATGAAATTATAGATAAAAACATTTAGGAAAATAATATTATGAACTTCATAATGTAATTATCTATTATCATAAAATAAAAATTTGATCCAAATCTCCTTTAAGAAATATGACAAAAAACCATGCCTTTTTATTTAAAACAACATCGCAAACCATAATGCTATGACTGAATTTTTATTAATCTTATTAAATAACATAATAGTATATTCTTAAACCCCAAAAAAATAAATTTCTAACCGTTTATCCTAACATTATGGTTTAATATTCTTTAGAAATACTATGGGGTTTTCCATGCCACCATATTTTATAAATCCTTATATAGAACATATAACTTAACTATATGTTAAGAGATAAAAAATATATGAAATATTATTGAATATAATCTATAAAATAAAATTATCCACAATCCATATCCATGAACCCTGGAATTAAAATTTTCATATAGTAGCGGTCATTTCATCATAACATGATACATCATTGCTACCCTAAGGTATGCAGCTAATGATGAACTATAAAACTCACATATCACCCCTTGGTACATGATTTATAGAAAATAAATATCCAAATTTAAAAAATAAGTTAGTTACCCCCTAAGATCAACCATCAATTACATTATTATGAATAATAATATATCTATATGAAATATTTTTATAATCTCCTAGATAAGACTAAATCCCCACTACATCAATGAGGAATTGAAAGACATCTAGTAAAGAGAAAATATATCCTTCACATCATATAAATCATGATTAAATGTACAACATTACCAGTAAATTTAAATATTAACACACATCATGATAAATATAGTAATATTACTTAAAAACAAGATAATTTTTTATTATATTACCCTTTCTGGTGGTATGTTTGATCTCAAAATTATAATCATGAATAAATTATTCGCATATTGTCTACCTCAAAATTATATATTTAGAGATAAAATATGTCAAATATTATTTTTTCATGTGTGTACCCTAAAAAAGTTTCATAAAATATAATACCTTCATAATTAAAGTAGACAATTCCACCACTGAAAGGTTAAGTTCATGGGAGGAAAAATTATTCTTGTATGAGAGAAACAACAAAAATTTTCTATATAGTTATTGCACACTCTTATATCAAAACAAATAAAAACCGAATTATAAGGCACCATAATAGACCTCATACAAAATTCAAAAATATTAGAGATAATGATATTGGTGTATTATTTAGCATCTCTTTTATGTGATGAAAAGTTAATTGATATTTCTTTGACCAAAAATAGGTGTGACCTATCTTGGTCTGAGATAATAAATGAATCATGAAAAAAAACATTAAAAATATGTTTTCAAATCTATAAAGTTACAAAAATAAGAGATATAAGTGGGATCTATTCATGTAAAAAATAATATCTATCTTCTTTGGGTCTACCATAATATCAACTTAAGATATAACATGTCCCGTTAAATTGACCCAATGAATCACAAAGGTACACCTCAATGGATTTCCATATACTTGATTCTCATTAGATAAATCGATGAAAACCCTAAATTTATTTATTTTATTTTCCATTAAAATGGAATAAAATTGGATATTATTAATAAATACTATAATAAACTGATAGTGACAAGACTAAAATATTTGATGTATTAAACTCATGAATATCTCAAGAATTTTTATTAAATTAGATGAAAACAAAACATAATTAAAATGAATAAACCAACATCAAAAGACCATGTTTGGGATATCATTATCCTAAATATATATCCATTACCCTAGAATGATATATTTTAGATCTATTATTTTGGTTAATTAAAATATACTCCTTATTTAATATGAACTTACTCAATGTTCTGTTTATTTTGTTTTTTATTTCAAATCAACTTATAATTCATTAAGTTATAGTGATTTGAACATAAAAAAATATTATTTTTGGAATATATGGAAGTTATACATAATTACTTTAATGAATGATAGACTTAATTCCATGTTTCTTATAAATTTTGCGAGTAACATAGTAATATTTGCTCCAAAAATATCTATAAATATAGATTGATCTTAGAGTAATGGTATATAGAGAGATAAAACATAGTCACTGTAATATATTCTTGAATCAATTCTATAATATCTCACTTTTATTTATATATTTCATGCATATTTTTTTATGTCAGATAGAAATTCTATGGGTGATGAAATAAATGAAAAATATATATCTTTTTTCATAATCATTGCTTCTTATCCTATGAGATCAATGAGATTCTAGCATAAGGAATTTTTGAATCTTCTGAACATATTTTTAGATGATGTTAAGAGAAGAATATGTTTCTAGTTAGTTTGATTTAAGAGGATCTTGGGGATAGAGAATCATATAATTGATGGTTTATTGATGATTTAATGTGGTTCAGTATAACGAAACAACCTTAAGCATAATATAATGTTGAGTATTTTAGTGAAGAATTTACTTTGTTTCACTTTTAGGTTCTTTTCAGGTTTATTATTTTAGAGAATTATGTCATAAATAATACATAATAAAACTATGGAATATAAAGTGGAAACCTTATATAAGTATCCATTTTTACCATAATATAAATATTTTAAAATTAATCATAATTTTTATTCATTGAAAATATTCACGAAATTAAAATTTTATTTTTCTTCACCATTTTCCATCCTCAAACCCTATGAAAAACATTTTAATATGTTGGATGAGTACAAAAATATTATTAAGTGGAAAAACAGAAAGAAAACCATTAGTACAGTGAAAGATATGAAAACACATTTAGGATTTACCTTTATCTCAAATGTTATTAGAGCATATAAATAAAACATTTTAACCTAAAAAAACACATGTTTGGTTCAAATAAAGGCATAAGAACCCATAAAAATCAATTAAAAACCATTTTTGAAAATGTATTGCATCAAATTAATTGAAACCTTTAAAAATAATTTTAATTGGAATAACCATATAAGTAACATTCAATATATTCATTACCCAATGAATTGGAGAGCTATAATGGGGGTCACTTTTCATATAAGCTATACTAGGCTCAAAGGTGGGCCATAAAGTGGATCAACCCTTTGTATAATCTATATCGGGCTCACCCATTCTTGATGAGCTATAATGGGTGCATTCCTTTGTATAAGCAATATCAGGATCACCCATGAGATATAATGGGGATAAACCCATAATATAAGATATATTATGATCACTTGTTTTTCATATAATGATCAAGTACTATATCATGAATGAAACATTCTATCTGTGCACCCTTTTTCATAAAACCCTCTAAATAACGCTTTTGAACCCATAAAAAACATTTTTATATATCAAAATACTATTTTCTTTTAGAAAAACGTTTTCAATAAAAAGATACCCTAAAAAATGGAAAGTGGTTTTTTTTGTTTAAGAAAATATTAATGAGTTCAATGGAATCCATAAATCATATAACAACCATTATGGTGGGAAAAGTCATTTTCACAATATGTGATAAAAATAAAATGGTTCATTTATTATTTGTATAAATGATCCCTATAAAACATGTAAAAATATTACTTTTGAAAAAAATGAAATAAATTTAAAACTGAAATCAAATTTAATTTATAATTATTATTTTTCCATATAAAAACATTTATAAAATAATTTAAAAAAATTGTACATCAAAGAGAATGAGTTGGAAACCAAACTGAAAAAGATGATTTTTTTGCAGTCCCTTACCACTTTAACAACATTTTAATCACAATCCCCATAATATAATAACATTTAAAAAACTTTCAAATACCGTTATAATAAACAAATTAATGATATAACATTTCAAATGGGCTATATATACACCACATATAATAATATAGGTGCATAACATCAAAATATGGCTTAATGAAAAGAAATTGAGATAATTTCCTTTACCTTGAATCCAACTTATCTAATACATTCTATATCATCTTTAATAATAAAAATATGTTAATTATTTAGTTTCTTGAGAATATTTTTCAAGTTTTTTATTCCTTTTAGTCAAATCATTATCATTTTATGTATAATTACTTAATCAATTAAATTTATGTCCGGTGTTTCAATGATATTTAGATCATGTGTCAAAAATTAATTTGATGGGTTTTCTATTATTTTAGGATGTCATTATTCATCATATACCAAATTATTATCATTGAATAATAATTATATCTATAAATAAACTATTCTTTTTAAAACCAATTAGTAATGATGGTTATTAAAAATGAACTATGTTGCAATCATGGAGACGGTAGAACATATGTAAATATGAGTAATGTTTCTATTTTCACGAATTATTATGGAAAAAGGTAAATATTATTTTTTATTTACATAATTTTTATAATTTAATATATAAAATATTATTTGATAAAATACACTTATATATAGCATTTATGTGTTTTAGTGATGATAAAAATAATTACATCGCTTTATAGAGGTGATAGTCTACACATACACGATTGACGTTATCATTTATTAGTGAAAGAAATAATATGATATATTATAATTTCATAATAAACAAATATGTCGTTAATATAATTTTTATTTAATTAATGTCACATATATTTATGAAATTTATTATTATTACCTTTTATGTAAAGAGTTAGTGAAAAATGAATCATATAGCTTCGTGAGGCGGTAGTCCACCGTACAAACGAGAGACATTATCGTATCCCATAAAGAATTGAAATATAGAAGGTATATATGATATCATAACAAATTTAGTATAAATATGTTAAAAATATAATATATAAACTTAAAATTAATCATTACAAAAAATCCATTAAAAGCGAAGATGGAAAATGTATGACATCTATTCGCGATTCAGTAGTCCTCTATACAGATGAATGAGGATTTGGTATCACATTTGATGAAAGAGGAGATGGATTTAGATTATTATATTAAAAAAATTAAATATTATCATATTATATATATATATATTTCATTATATTAGAATAATCAGATAATATTTGAAGGATTTGGAAGAAGAAAGAAAATAAATACACCCAGTTAGGCAAGATACATATTCTTCAATCAACCTCCTTAGGTAAGCATCAAAAGCCTTACTATGATGGATTTATGAAAAAAAATGAATTCTATGATGTGGTGAGGGAATTAATGAAGATATTTGGGGTATTTATTTGATAATTAAATGATTTTGAAGTTGTGAAGAAAGGAGTATAGTGGTTCTCTTTTTATAAGTGAGGTGAGTGGCACACTAATAAATGTTTAAATGAAAGACGTGAATAATTTTTTTTTCACAAGCCACAGAGAAAAAATGGACCATTATTGAGTTTTAGAAATTATATGGGAGAAATATGTCCATCAAATATATTTTATTCAAGTTTTTATGTAATTTTTACCCTTATTTTTTTAGTTTAACCCCTATTAAATCCATTTTTACGATAAGCGTGGTAATTAATTTATAATATTTTCACCATTTATTATGTTAAAAAAATAATTTTACCGTATTAAATAATATAAATTATTTTGGTTCAAAAATATAATCCATTTATCCAAATTCAATTTATTTATGAGGATAAATTTATTTAATAAAAAACCCACAGATGCGACAAAAAAGCGGATTTCCAAGAAGTGTATTTTTGAGAAAAAATGATTATATATTAAATATAAGAATAGTAATAATAATTTTAATAATATAAAATAAATTTTACTTAAATATAATATATAAATTTAATTTAAAAGCATTTCTTCATTAGGAATTATTTTAATCATTTATAATGTAGTAACATTATGCACTTTAAAACAGTCTTAGAAAAACCCCGTTTTAAAAAATAATAATCTTATAATAATATCTTGTATAAAATGATTTAAAAGTAATTAGGTGAATTAATTATAACTAATGAATAATTATTTTTCTTGAAATAATATTTATAATATAATTTTAATATTAAATTTCTTAATTAATTGAAAAAAAATTATGTTTTCACAAAAAAATAGGTATTTTCTCTATTCACTGAAAAAATAAATATTTTCTAAAAAATAAAGAATTTCACCCTAATATAATTTTAATATTCTGATTTAAAATTTTGTTTTAATTTTATCAAATAATGTTTATAAAATTATGAAAAATTAATTATAATATTTTTTTTATAAAAATCAATACAAATCATTTCTGAAGAAAACCTATTTTTAATGAATAAAATTCCTTTACCAAAAATTGATTGATTATTTACTAAGAATTTATAAATTATTTATATTTTGTAAGAAATACTTATATATATGTCATAAATTATTTATTTTTATTCATACCCACTAATTTAATAGCTAGGTTATAACAATTATATATTTCACGTGTCTTTTATGCTTGGTGTTGTGTATCGAACATGCTATCGAACATAGTATTCTTTTCTAAATTCTTGTGGTCTGAAATCCTCACCTATTTTAAAAAAAATTTCCCCTCAATTTAAATTTTATATTCACAATTAATGGTTTAAAATTTTAAAATACCTTTTTTGGGAACCGATATCATAAAACGGTTCCATAAAACTTATTTTTGATAATAGAGAAAAGGAAGTATGAAGATCATAAAAAATAATGAATAACTTTGTTTTTAAGTATGATAACATAGGTTGGAATTGAATATGTGGACATGGAAGAAAAGAGTAATTTCAAAAAAAATATCGATAATGATATAGATCATTGATTAAAATAAATTGAATGACTAATAGAATGTTATGGACCATAAAAACCATAAATTTGTGATGAGTTAAAAGACCATTTAATTCATATAAAAATGAATGTAATATGATAAAATTTTCATTTTAAAGAACTTTTTATTATAGTTTATTAATTCCTTTACATTATTAACTAAAGTTAGACTAAAATATAATTACTTATTTAGTATAATTTCTTTAATTTATCAATTTCCACAACACTCTCATCTTTTATCCACCGATGAGTATGCAAGAATAATTTCTCATGTCTAAATAACTAAAATTAATTTTTAATTGATCACATAATACTTAAAAGGATAAATATATATTTTTCATCTCTCT
This sequence comes from Viscum album, assembly GCA_963277665.1. Taxonomy (NCBI): domain Eukaryota; kingdom Viridiplantae; phylum Streptophyta; class Magnoliopsida; order Santalales; family Viscaceae; genus Viscum; species Viscum album. The sequence continues at coordinate 1,971,367,833 of OY728131.1, read as the reverse complement.
ATAATTTAACTATAACAAAAATGGTTATCACATGGTAGTTTTTGTCACAAAATTATAATGATCCTCTTTTGGGACAATGCTAATTACTGAATAACAATTTCAATTTCTAATCACAAGGTTTTCTATGAGATAAATCAAGTGTTTTGGAAATAAAAAATTTCATTATATATCATATTTTTAAATTTAAAATATTTATTTCATACTAACCAGACACCACATACGTGAATGGTAGGTGTTTCGACCTTATCGTCCTTAAGTTATGGGTTTGAGCGCCATGACCTTTCCAGTTGTGACTGGGTTTCACCCAAATTTCAAGCTATATTTTTTAAGAAAAAATTATTATTTTTAGTTCCTATAAATTTGATGAACAACATAAAAAAAAAACCTCAACCACGAATTATCATTTAAACATAAAAAATTTTAATACCTTAAAAATCATTTTAAAAAACAAAAGAAATGCATAATTAAATTTAAACAAAATCTATACATATAAATAAACCCAACAAAACATCTCAAATAAAGTCACTAAATGCATTAATACATGATCCGATAAAACCTCAAAAGGTGTGTTTAAATCATTGAACATATGATTAACCATTAAGAAATACTGATATCTTTAGATTTCTAACCACGTCACCAGATGTCAGAACATCAATTATAGAAATAAAAAATTATTTTACCACACCTTTCTTCTTTTGATCACAATGATTTCTACCCTAATTAAGTAAAATTATCACACATTATCATAATACACAAACCAATTACAGAAAAAAAATCTCACTTTTGACCAGATATTTGTTATCTCATTCATTGATTGTTCACGACTCTTTTATTTTTATCCAAGAACCCTACGAACAATCTTACCACAATGATAACACATCCCAGATAAAAAAAAACCAATATTTATTTTACTGCACTTGTAACTTGTTTTATTATTAACTAAAAGATTTATAATTGGTTTTTTCTCTATTTACATCCACCATGACCATTTATTACTCTAGAAATTTGATGGGAAATAACTTTCAGAAATCTCCATCTCAAATTTCTCAGCAAATTAAAATTTTTCTTATAACTTCAAAGTTATAATACAGCCAAATATATTCAAAAACATAGTTTCAATCCATTTTTAGAGAAATTAATTTTACTATTATTATCCCAAATAAAATATTCTATATAACTATCTAAGCATATAATGTTTTCTTTATGCACTAAATCCTCATATTTTTTCTTCAATTCCAAGAATTGTTTCTCAGTCCAGATCCAAAAACCTTTGGAAATTATTTATCAAGTAATATATTTTTAAATTCTTCCCAATTCATGGAATAAATATCATATTTATATTTTTTATCCTTAAGTAAAGTATAAAAATGATTATAATCACCTTTAAAATGATAAATGGAACGGGTTATCTTTTAACATTCCAAAAAACCCATGACTTGAAATATCTTCTCCAGGACATTGATCCATAGTTCATTTACCATAAGGTCAAATGATCCATTGAATTGTGGTTGGTGTTTCCTTATATAATTCTCCACTATAGACATGTTACTTGAGGGTATATCAGGCTCATCTATTGCATGGATACCCCCACCAATAATAGTTTTTGTGAAATGATCCATCATTCTAAAATCCTATTCTATTCTACTTTGAACCATATTAGGACACTGATTTGGATGGGTGGTTTACTCTTGGTTCCTTCCTAATACTAATTCCCTATTTCATCAATTGAAAACCATTCGGAACAAACATTTTTAGATGAATCTACAAGGTAATATTCAAATTTTAATCATTGTATCATAACAATATTGAAAAATCATGTAGTGGAATGTTCTTTTCATTATCCTCAATTAAAATTCTATCTAAACTGACCTATGATTCCAACCAAAGGATCTTGACCATAAAAATAAAAAAATATTGAGTTTTTATTCTATAATTCACTTTATTACACTTTGTGGGTCTTTTTAGGTTTATAGTTTTACATAATTAAGTCATAACTCATACATTACATAACTATATAATAAAAAGTGTAAATCATAGATTAGTATCCATTTTCCCAAAAAATAAATTTATAAAAATAAAGCATGATTTATTTTCAAATAAAATATTCATGAATTTTAACTTGGATTCTTTCTTTCCCTTACCCATCCTTAAACCCCTAAAAAATTAAAACGTGGCATGAGAAAAATGTTTAGTAAGGAATATAAAAACATAGAAAAAAATTATTCCATTGAAGAATAGGAAAACTCATGTAATCTTTACCGTTATATTCAATGTTTTTTCAACTCATAAATTAAAAAAATTACATAAAAAACAAACTTTTTTCTTAATGAAATCCTCTAAGACACATAGTAAGAAATTAAAAAACCTTTTTTTCATCATAGAGAATTATATTCAGAAAGCCCTTTTAGACCATTTTATTTGAAATAAACATATATAAGACTTCCAATATAATCACTAACCATTTAACTAGAGAAATATAATGGGTATTTCCCTTCATATAAGATATATTGGGCTCACCGATGAGCTATAATGGGGTTCAAACCTCAATGTAATCTATATCGAGCTCACTCATGAGCTATAATGGGGTTCAACCATTCATATAAGCTATATGAGGCTCACCCATTTTTCATATAATTAATATGTACCATATAATGAATAATAAAATTTATACTTTTACCTTTTAGTCATAAAACTACTTCGGAAAACACTTTTGACTCCATATGAAAACCCATTTCAAATATCAAAACAAAATATTTATTTAAAAGCCAATTTTCAATAAAAAAATTCCCAGAAAAAGGGAAAGATTTTTTTTAATTAATAAATCATGAAATCAAATAAATTCACTTAAAAATCAAATAATTATCATCGAATTTGAAAAATAGTAGTCTCTATGTACGTTAAAAATAGAACATTCCTTTTGAAATTTGTGAAAATTCTCCATATAAAACATGTAAATGTATTACTTATGAAAACCATTAAAATATATTAAAAATAGACATAAAATGTACATTATAAATATTTTATTATATAAACACATTCATAAAATCATTTTAAAAGCATTAATATATAAGAGAAGGCATCAGAAGGAAAAAAAATTAAAATATGATTTTTTAAAATAAGATATATTAACACTTTAAAAAAATTTGAATCGTAGTCCCCATGAAAGAATAATATTAAAAAAATTTAAATAAAATTTTAATAAAGTAATTTATTATATAAAAAATTAAATGGTTTTCATAAAAACATCATAGATGAATATAGGTTCATAACATAAAAATAAGCCTCAATAAAAGGAAACTGATTTGAAGTCCCTTACATTGAGTCCAAATTGTCAAATATATTATTTATCATCATAAAAAAATAATATAATGTTAATTATTTAATTTATTGGAAATCTTTTTCTTGTTTATGTTTCATTTTATTTCACTTATTACCATGTTATATTCAATTTCTTAATCAATTAAATTTATGCTAGGTGTTTCGATGATATCTAGCTTATATGTATAAAATTACTTCTAATGGTTGACTATTTGATAAAGACATCATTATTCAACATATCCAAAAAAATAATGATGAAATATTTATCATATTATTAAATTAATTATAATTTTTAAAATAAATTATGAATGATGGTTATGAAAAATGAACTACGTTACAATCATAGAGACAGTAGGCCGTACATAAAAATGATTAAAGTTTCCATTTTAAATGATCATTATGGAAAGAAGGTAAATCATATTTTATCTTTATATAATTATATTATTATCATAAATAAAATTTTATTTCATTTAATATACTTATATTTATATCATCAATTTGTTGTGTGATGAAAAAAAGAATCATGTCGCTTCGTGGAGGTGGTAGTCCACACGTACATGAACAACATTATCATTATTTAGTGTAAGAAATAAAATGATATTTTATCTTCTTACAATGAAAAATATATCATTAATATCATTATTATTTCATTTATATCAAATATATTCATTAAAATAATCATTATTACCTTACATGTAATGTCTTAGTGAAAAATGAATCACATCGCCTCATTAGGTGGTAGTCCGCTGTACACAAGAGCGAAGCTATCATATTCCCCATAGAATGGAAATTAAGAAAGTATATTTGATATAAGAAACCAAATAGTAAAAATACGTTAAAAATATCATATATATACCTGAAATCCATTATTAAAACAAACCATGAGAGTGATGATGGAAAACTAATTACATATGTTTGAGTGGCGGTAGTCCACCCTACACATAAATAACGATTTCGTATCTCATTTTATGGAAGATGAGATGGATTTTGATTATGGAATTAAAATAATAACAACTAAATATAAGTTATATAATATTGTGATTATATAATGATAATGATGTTTTATTTTATTTGTGTGGAAGAATAAATTACTTAATGATGGTTTTTTATGCATGGTGCCTATTCATTAAGCAACCTCCTTAGGTAAGCTTGGCCATACTTATTAAGAAAACTTTTTGTTAAAAAAAGTATTCTAGGATTTAAAAAGGGAATTATGTATGAAATTTTGGTATTAATTTATTAGATACAGGGCTCTAATGATGTGAAGAGTAGATGAGAGTTGGGTTTCCTTTTATAAGTGATGTGAGTGGCACACTTGTAGTTTTAGAGAAGAAAAAGGTGTACCCACATTTTTCAAATGTCACAAGGTTCAAAAATAGACCATTAATGATAATTTTACATGATAAGGTATAAAAATTTCCATATAATAGATTTTAGAAATGTTTTTAGTCATTTTAAGTCTTATTGTGTTAGATTAACCCAAGGTAAATCCATTTTTACCTTTACCATGGTAATTATTTTTCACTATTTTCTATATTCGTTATAGTAAAAAATTAAGTTAAATTATTAGATAATTTAAAATATTTTTATTAATAATATAAAATAAATTTTACTAAATTAAATATAAATAATTTGAAAAGTTTAATTTGAAATAAAACACCAAAACATGATGAAAAAACTGGTCTACAAGAAGTTTGTTTTTTGAGAAAAATATGATTTTATATTAAACAAATAACAGTAATAATTTTATAAATTCAAATTAATATCTACTTATATATAATATATAAAATTAATTCAAAACATTTACTATTTATGAGGATTTTCATTAATTAAAATGGAGTATCGTTATGCACTTTAAAATATTTTTTAGAAAAAAAATCCATTTTTAAACCAAAAATCATGCTTATAATGAAAAACAATATAAATTTGATTCAAAATTATTTAAGTGGATTAAATAGAACTAAAAATTTATTGTTTTAATTTAAATCATATTTAAAAATTAATTTTACATTTAAATCACTTAATTTGTTTAAATTAAATGACATTAAAAAAATGATATTTTTACTATTCACAGAAAAATCAATATTTTCCAAAAAAAATCCAACAATTTCACCATATGTATATAGATATATGTATAATGATATCAAAAATTATGTTCATTTTACAAAATATAATTTATATAAGATATAGGAATTAATTTTAATATATCTTTATAGAAAACAATAAAAAACATTTTTGAGGAAAACATATTTTGGAATAAAATATTAATTTTCTAATAATTGAAAGATTATTCTAGAAAAATTTATCAATAATTTATATAAATTTATTAACACACATATATATTATTATATATTTAATATTATTCAAATCCTGAAATTTAACAGCTAAGTTATAATAGTTATATATTTCACTTGTCATTTATGCTCGGTGTTGCATGTCTAACGCACAATCGAGCATAGTTTTATTTTCTAAAATCATAGGGTGTAACATTTGGAACATATTTATTCATATTATGTTGATAAATAAAGTTCAATGTATCAAAACTTATATCTCTTGTACATATGTACAAATCCTCCTATGACATTACATTAAAAGAAAAGGCTTTGAATGACAATAACTCTTACTAATACCATTAATAATATCCTTTAAAGAAGTATAAAAATCGTTATATGGGAAACTGTGAAGTATTTTTATCTATGTTTTTTTATCTTAGAATCAATTTTTTAATTTGAGTTATGTTCATAAATTAAAATTCATAAAATTTTAACTACATATATTATCATTATACTCTTATTCATTTATATTTGGTAACTTGTGAATAGTTTAATTTCTTTAGTTGGAGTGAAATTGTATGTTCAATTTAACTTTAATTCACCCACTCTTTATTTTACCATACTGGGAAAACATTTGGCATCATTTTATTTCTCTATATATATTCATTAAAAACATTTGTGGAATATGACATATATTTTTTCTATGGAAGGTGATTTACCATTCATACATTAGAAATTTTGAATCTGATACATACAATAATTTTTTATGGTGTCTAAATATAACTCTTGTTATATTAGTTGTTTAGTAAATGACGATATAGAAGAAGATAAAATTTTTATATTAAACAGTAACTCAGAATGAATTATTACTCAAGGTTATTATAATCATTGATTCAATTATAAATTTATCTTTAGACAATGTATATTGTTTTATATTGGATGATGTAAATGATACTCCATCATTTTAAGAGATGATTGAATATGTGATTATATTAGAGAAATGATATAAAATGTTAATGAAGGATAATTATTAATCTACAAATATATTTATAAAGATGATGAAAAAGTTTTTAAAAATACTTTTGAGTTAGATTCTAATCATCCATGAATATATTATGATGATGATTTAGCTTAGTATGAGAATGAGTTAATAAAGAATATTGTATCATATGTTAATGATACATTCTAAAGACTCATTAAAAATAATTCAAAAGTTATGCCTATGGAAATTGAGGTAAAAAGTGAGATTGCCAAACTTACCTCTTTGTTGTAAGTCATGAAAACCCTTATTTATAATTCTATAAGAAATTAGGCCATTATATTGAAGTTTATGTTTGAGATATTGAATAATATTTATTATCATTTTACTCCAGGAAGAAATAATTTTCCAATACAATTGAAATAGTTGGTGTAAAAGAAGAAAAAATTTGGAGTTAGTTTTAAATCTAATAGAAGTATATAATCTAGAAGTTATAATTTTAAAATTAACTAAATTATATTGATGAGTGTTTTATTTTTCATGAAATTTAAAATAAAAGGATATTAAAAAAGTTGGTGTACTTTTAACAAAACCTGCTAATTATTAATTTTACTTTTACATATGATTTTTTTACATTATAATTTTAGCTACATATTTTAATTAATCATTTAGAGATGGGTTGCGTTTTTTTATATTTTTACAGTTGGTTTATATTATTTTTGATATTTTTCATGAATGATAAGTGATGATATTTACTACATCTTCAAGAACCATATTATGTGAAATATGATCATCCATGAATAATAGAATATATCTTCTAAAAGATTATTTAATTTTTTTCTTATATTTGAAATCTATTAATTATTTGAAGAGGGGTCACGTAGCAGTGGGAAGAAATCTTGTTTATTAAGGATTAGATAGAAACAAAAACTATATATAGAATAATCATATTTTAGTGGGTATTTTATTAATATGTGTGTGATATTGAAGGAGTTAATTTATATAATTATTAAATATTATTTATATACTTCTATTTTTCATATTTTATATATTTTTATTTCTGGAATTTTTAGTTTAAAAAGAGATAAGAAATTATTTTAAAATTTATCATAATTAAAAATAATATTACAGATATTTTTACTAAAACATAAAATTTTGAGATATTTTAATACATTTAATAGATTACATGTATGATTAGTTTCAATTGATTACATTCCAGTTTTTTTACATCCTTCTAACATTGAAAAACTACTTGAGAAAATGAGAGTACATTTCTTGATTATATAGAATTGTGAAAAAGAAATTATGCTCTTACTTTATATTTTCTAAGATAAATTTGATCCAAATGTATAAGATATATCTTAAAAAATTGTTGGAACAATATGTTAAAACTTATATTTTATTTAATGTACTTAATGTTAGTTATCTTAAAAATTTTATTTTTTTTATATGTTTTACTTTGATGAGAAGACCCCATACATGATTTTAAATTTGTTCCTATGAATAGTTTTCAATTTAATATTACATATGATTTTTATTTTTCTCTTACAGATAATATTTTTTACTTATACTTAGAAAAATTTATATAAGAGGTGATAATTTTATTTGTTCCTCTTGTTTACTCTTACATACTCTCTAATTAATACATGTACTTAACACTTATAATTTTCCATCTTAGTTTTTGTTTAATTAGTTTATTTTTAATAATTCCAATGGGATATGATGTTTTTGTATATCTTTTTATTTTATCTTTTTGGGATAGGTGAAAGTGAACTTATTTACTTGGGAATAATTGGGACATAAATTTGAATGGGTTTTCTATGAGAAGTTATAGGGGATAAGGTCTTCCCTCGGGGAGATTGTATATTTACTTCTATTGATTTAGTAAGGGGTGGATGTTTTATACCTTAATGGAAATGTTATACTTTATTTTTATATCTCAATGGAGAGTGAGTTTTTCAAAATTAATAGGTATTTATCATAATACCTTAATATTTATAAAACCATGGTCACACCATATTTCACTTCATTATAGTATAAAAACACAACATTTTACATTTTAACTATAATTATTTTTTTCCTCCCAAAACCAAATATACAAAACAATGATGTGATTTTATTCATTATTAGGTTATGATATTTATAAAAAAAATATCTTGTAACCATGATTTATAATATAACTAATTTTCTCAAAACATTATAATTTTTTTATCCAATGATATGAACCGCATAGTTATTTTTTGAACACCATGACATGTTTTATTCAATATCACATTAAACATATTTCATTATAAAACTCAAAGTCAAAATAATTTTACACCTTCAAATGTATCTTTATAAACATCAAAAAACTATTTATCACATCCTAATTATTTAAAATTATCTCAGAATAAATGATATTTTTTTCTATAATAAAGGTTAATACTATTTTAAATTTCAGCCACAATAAATCCTTGAAACAATAATCTCCCTCTTTTTGTATTCACCATAATTTCCATAAGACAACAAACACCTTCTTTGGAAACAATTATCTCCCAATTTAGATTTTTATATTATCCAATGAACATATATTATTCCATGAATCCATTAACCTAGATCTGATAGTAATTTTACAATAATCGAATAACATATAAGGGATAACTTTCAAAAGGATCTAATAGTTTAGTAGTCCTAAGAGACTATATACATACATGATTGTAACATTAAATAATAAAACAAGAGATAAAACATAAAAATTAAATTAATAATATAATTATTTATACTATTAAATCCCTAAAATCATTCTTAGATCCCCTATCAATATCCTGGGGAGATAAAAATATAATCAATGGGGATCTTAGTTGTTCAGTAAGGGAAATCATGCAACTATCACTATCATACAATAAAAAAAGTGTGAATAATATGGTAGAGGTAAAATAATAATAAAATATACCATATAAATAATATCATCAAAATAAAATATATCCATGGATGAAATAACAAAATAAATAATCAAATGGTTAACAATAACTAGAAAAATAATGATATAATGAATAATGTCAGACCTCATAATCTTCTCATTGAGGAATTTTTATAAAACATCATACATAAATAGGTAAGGTATATATAAAATTCCAAAATTATTTTCTCTTAAAAGACCCACTAATGTGTATAAGGGTTTAATGGGCCTCACTCATTACTTAAAAATTCTAATTCATTCATCATATAAATGAAATAAATATAATTCAATATACAATCAACATAAACAATAATATTGATAACTAGAATATGAAATATTAATTTTATGCCTAGTAAATATATAGAACAACATTATCATAATTCATCTAGATTAAAATGGTGGATGATATAATTAGAGTATATCCCATTAAATAATATGATTCATGAAAGGATATTGACATAGATGAAAATACAATTAAAAGACTGCCGATACATTTCTTCGAAAAAAATACCAATTTCATTTTAATATTACTTATTTAGAATAAAAAATTCCAAAAAATATTAGGAACAAAATTTTATTTTAAGAAAAACAATTTAAATTAATAATTTATGTTTCAATGAAAATAGTATTCATGATAACAGGAAAATTCATTCATGTGGTTAGCGTTAAAAGAAACATTCTGTTTACGCCTTCGGTAAAAAGTGAATTGTTTAGAAAATTAAAAGAATATTAATTTTAAAACATTTTAAAATTATTAAAACATGGGTAAAAATGAATTTTCTAAATAATTTGATGATATCAAAATATTATTGAAAACATTTTAAAGAAAATATGGATATATAAGAAAAAGATCCTCAGAAAAATAGAAAAACAATGTCAGTTTTCCATAAAAACATTATTTCAGAATATAGAGTACATAGTGAGAGTAACATTAATGAAAAACATATAATTTATATAAATAACCATATTATAATAAAATATTAATGGTTTAAGATATATCTGTCATATAATTCCCCTAATTAAAATAAAAAATATATATTACTAAATAAGGACAAGATTGTGAAATACACTCTTACCTTAGTTATGAATTTATTTAAAATATATTTTAGACTCCAATAAAATAAATTTAAATTTATTATAAAAATATAAAATAATAATATTAATACTTATAATACATTACATGGGATTATTATAATAGATTATCACCTGTTTATAAATAATCATTTATCATCGTCATCATTTTAGGTGTCAACTATTTCATTTTTCATGTATGATTCAATTTCCAAATTATGACCCTTGAATCTCGATCATGGTAAAATTATCTAAAAACATTAATAATAATAAAAATATCATATATATTCATTATAAACATATTTAGTAACATCCATGTAACCTTAACATGAAAAATAAATCACATCATTTCCTAAAGGTGGTAATCCACATGTACACACGAGTGACATTATCAATTTTTAATGGATGGAAGGGTAAGAAGGTAAATCATATAAATTTTTGATAAAAACATTACACGACTATTTGAAGATGATAGGCTTTGCATATGCACAAACAATGTTTTAATTTTATATAGGATATAAATAAGGTTGAAAATAGATTTAACATAATCATAATAAAATATAAGTATATTTATTAAAATTTATTAATTATTTTAGTATGTGTATAACATATTTATAAGATGTATAAGAAGAAATTTACTTTGAAAAAGTTGGTAAAGATGATTACCTATTTTTTGAGAGACCTCCTATGTATTATAAATTATCCCTATATTGGATGGTCTTATAATAAGAAAATAATCTCAGTAATAAAGTGAATTAATATAGTAAGGTTCTCGGGTAGGGCTTTTATGATCTATTGTTCACAATTTTATTTAATAAGGTGGAAGAAGAGGTTCCCTTTTATAAGTGAGGGGAGGGACCCATGTGTAATTACATAAAAGATTTAAATAATGTATTTCCATTTTCTTGTTCAAGTGGAAAAAATTATTGGAATTCTAATTTAAAAAATATATTTTATAAATATCATCAAAAAAATAAAATTTTAACAAGTATAATTTGTATTTATACACTTATATATTAGTTTAACTCCCTAGATAAACTCCATTTAACCCTAAGCACAACAACAATTATTTACATGATTTATTATTCATTATTATAAAAATAAATATATTACCTAATAATAATTCTTCTAATTATAAATATGAATTATATTTAAAAATATTTAATTTTTAGAAGTGTTGGAAGTTAATTTTAATATAATTTTAAAGAACGTAATGAATACCATTTTTATAAAAAATCAATTTTAGGAATAAAAATTATTTTGATGTAAAATAAAGTATAATTTTTATTAAAATGGAATTAGGTATAAATTAACTTTTTATATAATTTAATAAGAGAAACTAAATAATATTTTCTATTTTCACAAAATCATTACTTAGATTTCCAAAATGAAAAGAATATATTTCTATGTTCTAAATTATATTTTTGTATGAATTATATTAATTAATAAATATATATTTGGTCTATGAAAAAGGTTTTTAAATTTCTAGAGTTATTCTTATGTCATTATAATTTCATAAAGGTGATTTTTTTGTAAAATCTGTATTTTTCACTATTCACCCAAAAATTAACTATTTTTGAAAAATCTCAAAAATTCAGCATTAACTAATTCTATCATTGAGAATTTAATGATATAATTAACTTCATAAAATTAAATTTATAAAATTATGAACTTATTTTTTAAAAACATTCTTAAATAATTCAATGTGCATTTTATTGCTATTTATCTTAAAAAATTATATAATTAATGATCAAGTGTTATATTCTTCCCTTATTCAAAAATTTCAACCACAAAATTTATAGAATGTAACATCATAAATAGATATGATTAGATCTTTATCATTACATATTTAGGTTCCCATATCACCTCTTCTATTATATAATTTCTCTAAAGTACCTTTACTAGTTTATTCATATGATTCCTCAACACTTATTATCTAGTGTCAAGAATCTAGATAGGGTATTCACTATAAGATAAATTAAATTCCAATTTAATTACCTTATAGGAAATAACTTTTTAAGGTTTGAAATTTACTTCTTAAATAAATATATATGGAACATATCATGAACTTTAGAGAGGCTAGGATGAATTTCAAAATGATAATACAAAATTCTAATTCATTCCTTGATTTTATAAGGCCCGATATTCCTAGGACAAAGTTTCCCTTTTTTTCGAAACCTTATAATAGACATCCATGGAGATTAATTTAAGAAATCATGATTTCAAACCTAAAATTACAAATACTTCCTTTTATTATCAATATACCTTTTTTTACTACAATGATCTTCCTTAAAATGATTCGGAATAGTCCCAACATTCATTGATGTCTCCCTGGGATATATAGGACTATAAGTTTCCTTTAACAACCTTTTTCCCATTAAGTTAGAGGAAGAAAACTATTTTCATAAAATGGATCATATGGTTATATTTAAAGTCTTGAATGAGATCTATTATCATATAGAAATTATGAAAATTATTAATAATGATCCCACATAACATGAAAGTAAATTGATGATGGACACAACATATCTTATAATCTTTTAATAGTCCATTTAGACTTCCCGTTAGTTTTAAATTTATTGGTGGTTCTCAAACATAGATAATTTTTATGAAACTTATAAAGATACATCAATAATTTTGATGTAAACTATAGATTATGATGGGATACTATACCATCCCCATCATTTATACACATATTATTGTATAATGTTTAACATAAATATACTTTAAATACCAAAATATGAATGAAAATACCCAGTGTCTTTGGAATAATATGTGCATAAAAGTTCAACATAATAATAAAACACAAAAACATTATTTTATTTATCTTTAATTAGATCATAAATATCTTCCAGAAACTAAAATTTCATAAGATAAACTAGGTAATACATAAAATAATGGGGTGCACTAAACATATTTATAAGGGAATAAAAATGATAAGGAAGAATAATGTGTGGAAAAAAGAATAACATGATATCATAAAAGATAAGGTTCATGAGTAATCAAATGGAAGAATATAAAGAATAAAAATGGTATTATATGACACAGAAACAAACGAAATGTGGAAGAAAGACAAAACATGAAAAACATATATCAAGTATAACTACCAAGACAACATCTCATGGTGTATATAGTCTCATGGTGGATTAGGTTTACTCGTTAATACCAAACATAATATCTCATAAGGAAAAAGATTTACCCTATTAATTAGAGTTCTATATAGGTTCAACCATCATAAAATGTTTATTATTTTTTTATTCCAAAAAATAAACTCAATCACAATGAAAAATCCTACGAATTACCCATGGGAAAAAATGGGTTTATAATCTTGCCTCATATCATAATCAAGGGATATTTCATAAATGAGAGAATTTGAGAAATGGAAATAAGGTATGTATTTATACATTAATGGAAGGGAAAATAAGATATGTATATACGTGATATATATATAAAATTTATAATCATTCCATAACATTAAGGTGAGATATAAACTGAGTTAGAAAGATAATTTTCATTTCTTAAAGAACAAGGGTGGTTTAGAGAGATCCCTTACCTCGAGTATGAATCATCAAGTATGTTGTTTGTCTTCTTGAATAATGAAATTATGTTAATTATTTACATTCTTAAGAACTATATTTATATTTATTAATACTGTTGTTTTTTTATTACCATTATATATATAAATACACAATCCATTAAGTTAATGTTGGATGATTTGATGTTATTCATCACGTACGTCCAAAATGACTTAGATAAGTTAAAAATGAAAAAATAGGTAAATATTAAAAATTATCTAGAATAATAAAATTAAAATAATTATTTATTTTATAAGTTATTTATACTTTAAAAATAACCATGAATTATGGAAATAAAAAATTAACAACATTACAATCATGGAGAGGTTAGGTTGTACGTATGCATGAGTAAAATTTCAATTTTTCAATGATAACTTTGGAAATAAAGTATTATTTTATGTTTAAAAATTTGTAATTATGTTTTAAATTCCATATTATTTCCTAAAATACACTTATATATACCAACCACCTAATATGGAAATAAAAAACAAATCACATATTTTCACTAAGGTGCTAATCCACACGTACACATGAAGGACATTATAATTTTTCAATGAATGGAATGGTAATAAATTATATGATACAATATATTTATAGAATGATAAAAATGACTTTAATATAATATAAATACAATATATCCATCATCATATCTAGCTATGATATGCAGTGATGAAAATATATTGTATCGGTTCGCGAGTCGCTAGTCCGTCATACACACGAATAATAGTTTAATCTCAAATTTGATGGACGATGAGATAAATATTGGTTATTAAATTAACATAATAACATCCTAGTAAATGGAAGATATTTATTTCATTATATCATAATTTTTGGAGAATATTTTAAGGAGTTATAATTATAAATAAAACAAAACAAATATGTTAAAATCTATACATTTTATTTGGACAACATACTTTTATTTTTACCAGAAGCACTCTACGGTAGGTATTATTTTCAAAATAAGACCTCTAGAATGTGATGAGGTATTTTAGGATGGTATTTGGTTAGGTATTTTATGAAATAAAAGTATTTTTTTTATTGGAAAAAAGTTGAGAGGATGTTCCCTTTTATATGTGAGGGGAGGGACACTCTCAAAATTACATAAAATAGAAAATTAATATAAATTTACTATCATCGCAAAAAGGATCCTAAATGATATAATTTTAGTATAAGATGTGTATGGGTTTTAATATTACCAAAAAATATTTTTAAAACATGTTTATTTAGGTTTTTAATGATATCTACTTTCTTAATTCAAATTAACAATTTTTGAAAATTACCGTGATAATGATGTTTTTACTATTATGGGGTAAATATAGTTACTATAAAAGAGAAATTGGCCCAAAATGGACCATAGTTTATATTTATCATCATATAACAATGAATTAGATTAGTATAGTTATTTTAGTAATATTAAATCATTTAATAAAATTTAATTTATTATAAAATAACATTAATTTTTTTTGGAACTATTCATTTTTATTTGACTTTGAAAAAAATGAAAAAAATAAATCTAATCTAATCCTTTAACGCATACATAAAATTTTATATATGTGAATATAATTTATGTAAAATAATAATTAATTTAAATTATATTACTTTTAACATTTTTAAAATAATTTATTTTTTATTTAATATTTACTTAATAAATATTGTATGAACATTGTGTAAGAATTAAATCGAATTATTCAATCACTAAGAATTAAAATTAAATTACTATGATAATTGTTCTATCTTTTGAATAAGTATTTACAATTGAAAATAAGTATTATAAAGGTAAAAGTAAAGGATAAATGGAAAAAGGTAATATTTTTGAAATTTTAATGAAAATATTGGAACAATACTCATCCAATAGAATAAAATAATGTTTTAAGGTCATTTTCTAGTCCTTATTATATAATTTATAACCATTATTACCTATTTTACCCTTACTATGATGATATTTGTTTCAATATAATTACTATCATAATAAAACAAATAAAAGGATCACATTTTCCAAATTTTTAACTCTTAATTCTAAATAAGAAATCCATTTTCTAGGATTCAATTTCTATAAGTGAGAGTAATTAGTTTATTATTAAAACACAAAATTCCATAAAAAATATTTTTTAGATAAATAAATTTTAAGTATAAAAATGATGTTATACCAAATTAATGAATAATATTGATTCCAAGGAACATTGTTGTATTATTAATAATATAAGTGAACAAGTTTTACTTTGATTTTTTTTGATGTGAAACTTTTTTAAGGATTGAATAAAAATTACAATTTTGAATAAAAATTTGTATTTGTCATTGTTCATTGAAAAAATCAATATTTTCAAAAACAAATAAAAAAATCACCCCAAGTTAATTTTGAAAAGATAATTCTAAAAAATATATAATTTTTTTTGAAATAAAATTACTTAAATTTATAGTTATTAATTTTAATATTTTACTAAAAAGATAAATAAAAATCCTTTTTGAAGAAAACACAATTTTAAAGGATAAAAGAAATTTACAAAAAATTGTGTGAGTATATAATAATAATATATTAGTAGATTTATATTGAGTGGGAGATTAATATAAATTTCATAACATAGTTAATACTATATATGCTCTCTAATTTAATGGATAGGTTATAATAGTCATATTTAGAGAATAATATTTTATAGTTTATTTAGGCTTGGTGTTGAATTTTGGTTGGGTTATCGAACAAATTTTTCCTTATAAAATATTAGGGTGTTAAATTCTCTCGTATTTAATAAATATCATCCTTGATATTTCATATTACATACTAAAGTGAAAATAGATGAGTGCACTTCTGATTCATGGATTCCTTCAGTTCTCATGTTACCTCATCTTATTTATTGTTCCACCATAATAATTTGACTAGTTGGGTGTATGTATCCATATAATATTATCTATATAGTAAAATATCTTCAATCTATGATCCTCATAAGAGATATAATTTTCCATCAATACCAAATTTGAATTTAGTACATGTGAGGGATATGGTATGTACTTCCTTAATAGGGAAATGTTGAATATGTTGTGTAGAAATGAAAGGGTTTGTGTAAGTGTTAATAGATAATAAAAATATATGTTGAAATTGAAAATATAAATAGGATTTATGTACCTAAGACTTATCTTACCCTTCTCCCCAAATCTCATGAAACTCTTCCGTAGAGATATGTGGAGAAATACTTTATCTCTGACCTTAAACACCAAGCCTCATCTACAATTTTCAGAATAGCTATTCTATTGAATCTACAAAACCATAATTTCATGTTTAATTATCTTGACCATTTATACCATTTTTGGTCACAACAACTAACTTTCGTTTACATTATCAAAACACATTGGTCCTCTACATCTCCTCCAATAAAGTGATTCATAAGGGGACACTTGGATACTTTAGTGAAAGATACTATATTTTAATAACTTATCATGAGCAATATATTTATATAATCTTCATTTTATGTCCATAGAGCATTCTATAAACAAGTATTATAGTGAATAAATAGTCTAATATGATTGGACATAAGGTTTCTACTGATAATTCATACTGATTTTGAACTCAGTATTTAGAGAATATTGAAGAATCTTATGGAATATGGAGGTAAATATCATATCAAAGTAAGATACAATTGATAGTGGTTTATCATATGGATTAACCAATTCTATGATGTATACACTAGATATCTAATCGGGTGATAAGTCCTCCTAAATTGCAATGAATGGAATATTATTCACATGGTGATTTGTTATAACCTATGTAGTGTAATTTTCTCTTGATGTATTTATAAGATCATTGAAATATTAAATGGAAATGTTTTACTATTTAAAAGTAGGTGTGTATAATGGTTGTATCATCCACATATAATTTTTATTTTAACACTTCACTTGTTGTTATACCGAACACTTTTATTTATATTCCACAATCACCTTCGTATTATTGTCCCACTAATAGTGATCTCAGATATCTTGATGCATCTTTGTTATCCCTAGGTGTATGGATAAGGTTGGGATATGTACATAATTCAGTAAATCCTTATCTATCTTAATATTTTACTGTACACATAGTCATGAAAAAAATCATATATCTCCTTGTCATATTTTTTTGAACACTAGGGATTTTCCATTTCTTATATCTTCCAACTTCTTCTGAATTTCCACATTATTTATTTTGAAAATCCCTTAACTTCTCTAAAAGGGATGGTTGAGTAATAATTTGAGAAAGGATTGATGATGTTTTTTCCTTTAGGATTCACAGGTCCATACATTACTGGTATATGAATATTGGGTCTTTCTCAATTTGAATCAGTGATAAATTTTTCTATATATTATACTCAGAGTATCTACTAATTTGCTTTCATTCAAAAGATGACAATGGGTTTTGCAGTCATAATGCCTGATAAAATCTAATCATATTCACTAAATAATATTAACCTCCTTATACGTTAATAAATATTGAGGGATCTTATGATCTATATATATTTTAACTATCTGTACACAGAGGTAACTCCATGAGATTCTTAAATAAAAGATCACTACAGCCAAATTGAGAACATGTGTTGTATAATACTTATCATGAAATTTCAACTTCATTGGGATGTAGTCTATCAATTTGTATTTTTTCATTATTAAAAAACCCATACCCTTATGTGAAACATCCCTATATACCATGAAATGATCCCCACTCGAGGATAGCTTGGGGAATGGTGTAGTGATAATCCACTTTTTAAATCCATTCATCCACTAGGAAAAAATTAATTCTATTAGAGTTAGGATATTTAGAGGGTGCTAAAATCATGATAAGTTTCTCAAAAATAATTTCTAAATCATAGATAGTAGAAGGAAACTACAAATCCATTTTATAGATATTAGTCATGGACATACACTAATTTCCTTTGTTTTAGAATATTCCATAGATATCCCTTTTGTAGTGATAATATTCCCCAAGAACGATACGTAGTTCATCTAGAAATCACAATTACACCAATTTTAATACCAATTCTCATTTTACATTGTATTTGGCATAATATTCAAGTGATTATCATGCTCCTCAATACAATTTTAATATATTAGAATATCATATAAAATGACTACCAAAATTTTTTCTAGGTAATCTATAAAAACACTATTTATTACATCCCTTAAGATTGCTCGAGAATTAGTGATTTCAAATGGAATTACTATGAAATCATAGTTTTCATAACTTTTTAGAAAGCTATTTTTGGGAATATATTCCTTCTTCACCATTAATTGGTGATATCCCGACCGAAGGTACACCTTAGAAAATTACTGGACCCCATATAGTTAATAAAACTAGGGATATATTCATGGGAGGGGACAATTTTTATTCATCTTGATTTTATTGAGTTCATAATAATCATTAGACAGTCACATTGACCCATCCATCTTCATGACAAAGAGGAAGTGTACACCCCATGGTGAAGCACTCATCCCCATAAAACCATTTTCTATATTCTCATGTAACTTTTTTTACTTCTTCCAAATCAATGATGTACATTAAAAAAGGAGCCTTGGAGATAGTAAAATATATTAGTATAATCTGACTGGAAAACTCAACATCTCAATTAGGAGGAAGAAATGGTAACTATTCAAAGAATACATAAGTACAATCCCTTGCAATGGGCAGGTCTTTAATCCTGATTCTCTCAATTATGTCAATAATTTTAGGTAGACATGATTTTTAATAATGAAATAATATCAAATATTTAGTTAAATATTAAATTAGAGATTCATCCCACTCATTACACTTTTACATAATTAGAGGATTACTCAGGATGTGGATGGTGATCTCCCTTTCTCGATAGTTGATAATGCATTTATATAAAGACATCCAATCCTTTCCCAAAATAGATTCTAACTCAAGTAAGGGAAGTATGATGAAAATTTCTAGGAGATCCAATCATCATAAATTAATTGGGGAGGAGTTATATAATTTAGATGCAATAATTAATCCATTTTATGTTCTCATATATAGATCAACACCCATGTTTTGATACGGTGTTTTAATAGTTCCACTAATCCTGAATGATATAAAAATGTGTAGGACCAAAAATAAAAATTAAATTCACTATTCTTTAATAAATAACTAGCATACCCTTAACCAAACTGTTTTCAGGATTCACCTAAGTAGTAATGACAAAATATTAACTTCTTCTATATATTTGTCTTTGAGGCTATTATCATCGATTTTATTTAACAAAACATAGAATCACAACAAACTATTGGGAAATAGAGGTGTTTTTTGGGAATAATGTTGGTTAAAACCGCCGGCTATTAGAATCACTATGGTTTCAAAAACCACCATGTATTTCATGGTCTCTAGTCATTTAGATATATTTTTAATATGTTTCTTTTTTTAGTATTAGAAGGAGGTTTATTTTTTATTTAGTGGTAGTTTTTTTAAAAATATACCAGATTAATATTTTAAAAAATGTAAATGACCACCCCTGATATGTTTAGAGGTGGTTTATTTTAGTGGCAGTTAACTCTAACAATCAGTATACATATTTTATTTAATGTATTTAGCATCTATTTATAAAATCCAATTTAAAATCTGAATTTTTTTAAAAAATATTTAATAAGAAACTATATATTTAAAGAAAAGTTGAATACAATAAACTAAAATATTAATATATGATGAACCTTCAAACATATGTCATACATCAATAACTAATATACAAAAATCAACAATCATCCTAACCTCAAGCTCAGTCAACGCATCCATATGTCAATCAATACATCTTTGAACCTTTACTAGATCTATTTCATGATAAATATACATCTATGTCATGACATACACTGCATCTGTCTACCTCTAATACATCTTCTAAACTGAAACCGAACAGTTAATCTCATTAACTGTAACAAAAAAGAAATCAAAATTAAACTAAATATAATAAATAATATTTATAGTAAAATAATTGATATAATTTTTACATACCAATGAAACTAAGAACCATATCTACCACCTTATGAAGAATGTCATGGACCAGAATAGTCAACCTCTCACCAACTACCTACATCTTCCACCTATAGTGAAAACCAGTACATTTATGAAAAGTTATGAGAAAGATAAAATACACAAAATAGATTCAGAATAATCAACATAAAATTTGAAATTTTGTTAATCAAACAGAATAAAATATAATATAAAATAAATAATATATTATTAAAAAAACTTTGAAAACATAAACTTACCAATTTAATATAATATTTAACACTTAAAACTGAAAAGAAAAAAATAAAAATTCTATTTTATTCTCAAATCAGCATGTGGTGTACTTGAAATTTACTGACTAAATTTTTTCTAATGAATTTGATATAAAAAATATCATATATTTCAAAAATAAATTATATGTGGTTTTTTGGTGATTTGATGTCAATGTGTAGTCATTTTCTATGGTTTTTACCATCCCACACATTTTTTAGTGTTTTAAAACACTAAAAATGTGTTTACTGCCATAACGAGAAAACTGTTATTCATAATGATGTACCATAAGTTCATACATTTGAAAATTAAATAAGAACTTCTTATCCCTATATTTCATGGCTATTCGACGTCGTTTTCCTTGTTTTGACCCCCTGACACTTGTTTTTAATGGTTTTTGTACCATTAAGATGTGGTTACTGAGTCATTCCAACAACACCACACCTCAGATTGATGTGTTGTGTATGCATACATATCAAAAATAAAATTTCAATGTTTTTTCAATGATTTTAAGTCAATATGTGTTCATTTTATATGGTTTTGACCAATCTATGCACATTTTTGTGTTTTAAAAAACTGAAAACGTTTTTACAACCATAATAGAAAATCTATCATTCAAAATGATGTGATGTCAATCCATACATTTCAAAATTTAATTAATAGTTAATTTCCCATTGATTTTAGTGTAATAAGACATCGTTTACTTCATTCTGACCCCCCTAAATATTGTTTTTAATAGTTTTTTACAATTAATAAGTTGTTACTAACTCATTCTAACCATAACACACATCGAATTAATGTGTTTTTTATTTATACACATAAAAAATAACTCAATTGTGGTTTTCCAATGATTTCATTTTAGACTGAGGTCATTTTTTATGATTTTTACCGTTCCACGAACATTTTAGTGTATTAAAACATAAAAAATGTGTTTACAACCATAACGGTAAAATGATCATTGATAATAATGTTCCATAAGTTACTAAATTTCATAATTAAAAATAAAGTCATTTCCCCCTTATTTCAGTGCAATCTGACATTGTTTTCATGGTTTTGACCCCCTGACTCTTTTTAAATGTTGTTTACCTTTTAAAAAGTGGTTATAGAGTCATTTTGATCACACCACATATCTAATTTAAATTTTTTCTATACGTTCACATGAAAAATAAATCAATTGTGGTTTTAAAATAATTTCATGTCAATATGATATAGCTTACTATGGGTTTGACCGTTCGACACACATTTTAGTGTTTTAGAACACTAAAAAAATCTTACAGTCATAATGGGAAAATAGTCATTGATAACAATTACATGTCACTTCATACATTTAAAAATTAAATATATGATAATTTTACCTAGATTTAAGGGAAATCTGACATCATTTAACTTGTTTTGACTCACCGACACTTGTTTTTGAAGGTTTTGGTGCCTTCAAGTAGTGATAACTGAGTCATTACAACAATAGTACATGTCGGATTGATGTTATTTCAACATGTACACATAAAAAATAACTCATTAGTGATTTTAAAATGATTTTACATCAATCATAGGTCATTTGATATGGTTTTGACCATTCCACACTTGTTTTAGTGTTCTAAAACATTAAAAAACATGTTTACGACCATAACTAGAAAATAATAAATCCAAATTATGTCTTGTTGGATCCTACATCTCAAAATTAAATATATATTTCTTTTCCCATGATTTCAAGGCAATTCAATGTTATTTTAATGGTTTCCAATACTTGACAAATCTTTCTAAAACGTTGATATATTTTAAAATTTCTTATTGAGTCATTCTGAGCACACCTCATATTGAATGAATGTGTTTGTTTCTTGTATATGTCACAAATAAACAACAGTTTATTTTCCCATGATTCCACATCAATACAATATTTATTTATTATTTTTATAGTTAAAAATTAAATTTATGGTTTCAAACCACTAAAAACATACTAATGGGCATAATAGGTAACCTATTACTTATATTGACACAGTTTCAATTCCTATACATCACAAATAAATATGAAATTGTTTCCCTATAATAAATTTTGTAATCATTAAATATTTTCTTATAATTATAATTTTATAATTAATATATTAATAATAAAATTAAAGATTCAACACACTCTTCCTGGTGGTGTATGTTTCACACTGTATCTAGTCACACTACTCATTGTGCCCTATCTAGTCACACCACACCACATGCTTGGTCCACCTTGCACCTTCACTGCATTCTCTACACAAAGGAATCGGTGCTCAAATATATTACAAGAGGTTCACTACAAACACATCTAGTATATATGGAATGTTTCTTAATACTAGCAGTGGTTTAAACTTCCAATTCATTATTTAGTTGCTGTAAATTAAATCCCCATGTATTTCATTTTCAATAATCATTTAGTATTTATTTTTATACTTATGTGGTAGTTATTATATTTTTTTTGGGTACTTTATGTTGATTTTTGATTCAGTTGGCCAAAAAATTTTTCAACAAAAAATAACAAAAAATAATATTGTGGGTAGTTAATGGGAAATCTCAGTATCTTGCATGAAATAATCTCAATAATATGGCCTTATATTTTTAAAGTTTCACCATCTCACCAACAACCTCATGTATAACTGAATTAATAGGATCCATAGAAGATGACAATAGTCAGGGCGTTCTTTGATATTCTGATTGGTTGTGATAATGAATTTATTTATTTACATTCTAGAATTTTAAATTGTTAAGGTATATTAATTGTATAAAAAATTAAAAACTAAATGTTTTTTACAAAAAGATAAAGAAAAAATAGTAAAATGTATATATGTAAGAAATTTTTTTAATGAGAGATTGCAATATATTTTCATTACCAATTTACACATTCAATTATCTTTATCCTCATTATCATAATTTTTATTAACCTACATTATGAAAAGTCCATTATTTTCACCCACTCTTGAATGTTCTACTATCGCAATATTTTCAGGAAAAAAACCATTCAATGTTTGGTGGTTGATGAGGTTTACTGTCGCAAAGATCCAATTAATCTTTATCCAATAGATTCTTGGCTGGATTCATTGAAGACTATTTTCGAGCATATTGAGACACCTCCAAGGCGTAGGGTCAAACTTGCGACTTATATGCTGTGTGATTCCGCCAAGAGGTGGTGGGATGTTACCAACTAGTCAGAGCATCACAGAGACATGACGTGGGAAGATTTTCAGACATATTTTTATGACTTCTTCTTCCCATAGACACTGAGGGTAGATAGACCTCAAGAATTAATGAATCTGCAGTAGGGGGCTATGTTGGTGATGGATTATTCTGCTCATTTCACATAGCATCAGCGTTTTTCACCCGTTCTAGTGGGTGATGAGATGTTGAGGGCTGGAGGATTTAAGGATGGTCTTTGATATGACGTCTGCACATTGGTGAATGTTTTCAAGTTGCCTACTGTACATTCTATTGTGAACCAGGCGCTGATCACCGAGCAGAATCTGTGGGTAGCTAGTGGTGTGGGCCAGGGCGGTTCGACACCAGTTTCTGGTCCTATTTCTACTGGCTAGAGGAAGATACAGATGGAGTTCTCTCACTGTGCCAGTACCAGTCATAGGAATACTTTAGGTGGCCAGATCAGGTACTACCAATGTGGTATGGAGGGCACAATAGACCGTAGTGTCCACAGTGACCTAGTGGAGTGTCGAGCTTGCGGCAAGATGGGTCATCTGCAACGCTTTTGCAGGGTGTTTCTATCAGTGGCTAGCGAGAGGGGTTCTGTGCAGACTCCGCATGTGGGAGAAGGACTAGTAGATTCTTACCAGTCGGGCAACTGAAATATGTCAGGGCATGCAGGCAGGGATGGTGGTTATGTTCATGGTAGCCAGACAACAGGATCTCAGATGCAACAAGGCGGGACAACTCAGGGTAGCCAGGCTATGTCATAGGGCCCCAACACTGGGCAGGCATATGCAGTGCAACAGACCCAACATGAGCAGGATCCCAGACCTTCTGCTGTCATAGGTACTATTCTAGTAGCTTCTGTCGTATCTTCTTTACTTTTTGATACGGGTTCTACACATAGCTTTGTATCTGTGCCTGTTGTGGAGAGCCTTGGGCTATTTGTTTCTTCTTTTTCTAATGTTATGATGAAAGACACTCCGTTGGGGACTAGAACGGCTGGTGTGCGTCAGTTCAAGGAGTTCCCCCTTGATGATGTTGGGTGTCACTTCCTTTGGGTCCTCTATGTCTTGGATATGATGAGCTATGATGTCATTCTCGAGATGGACTAGTTGGTTCATTTTTGAGCATTTGTAGATTGCTATCATCGTAGGGTGCATTTCACGTCACCAGAGGGTGGAGAGTTTCTATACAAGGCCGAGTGGGATGTTCAGGAAAGTCGAGATGGACTAGAGAATCATGGGCGAGGTGGAGTCATAGCCTAGATTGTGAGTTTATATCTAGATTATTAGGGGACTTGTCAGAAGGAATTCCCTCCAGTGGGTGATTCTTTCAGGGATGACTTTTTGGATGAATTTCCAGGTCTACCTCCAGAGCGTGATGTGGATTTCTTTATTGAGTTTGTTCTAGGAGCGGCACCGGTCAATTATAGGAGTTACAATCAAAGGGTTTTATCTGACCCAGTACTTCTCGTTAGGGTTCTACGATCCTTTTTGCGAAGAATCCAGATGGTACCCTCCGACTCTGTGTGAATTATCGGAAGCTGAACCAGTTGACGGTCAAGAATCGATATCCCTTACCAAGGATTGATGGTATTTTTGATCAAATTTGAGGCGCACGAGTGTTCTCGAAGATTTACGTGAGATCTGGATATCATCAGTTTCCCATAAGACCATCTGATAAACCTCTCACAACTTTCAGGAGTAGGTATGGTGTATATGAGTACATGGTAATGCCATTTGGACTCACAAACGCGCCATCTGTTTTCATGGCTCTGATGAATCGTGTATTCCATCCTTATCTGGATTCTTTTGTGGTAGTATTTTTGGATGATATCTTGGTGTACTCTCACACTCTACACAACCATGCCACCCATCTTGAGATCATATTGAGTACACTGAGAGAGCATCGGTTGTATGCTAATCTCTCAAAGTGCCACTTTTAGATAGACCAGATTCACTTCCTGGGTCATATCATCTCAAAGGAAGGAGTTGCAGTAGACCCCGAAAAGGTGAGGGTAGTAGATTCCTAGGATAATCCTAAGAACATGCCTGAGATACAGAGTTTCATGGGGATAACTGGTTACTAATGAAATTTTATAAAGGATTTCTCCCACTTAGTAGCACCGTTGACGGGTTTGACTAAGAAGGGTGTGATGTTCATTTGGTCAAAAGTTTGTGAGACAGCCTTCCAGGAGCTGAAGGGAAAGTTGACATTAGAACCAATCTTAATAATCCTAGAGTAGGAAAAGAGCCATATAGTTTAATGTGATGCTTCGGGTATTGGGCTGGGAGTTGTGTTGATGCAGGGTGATCGCGTTGTTACGTACGGGTCTCGGCAGTTGATGCCACATGAGGGGAATTACCCGAGTCATGACCTTGAGTTGGATACAGTTGTTCATGCATTACGTTGTTGGAGACATTATCTATTGGGAGAGAATTTGGAGGTTTTCACTGGCCATAAAAAGTCTCAAGTATATATTTACTCAGTGTGACTTGAATCTGAGGCAGCAAAGGTGGGTCGAATACCTTCATTCCTTCGATTTTGATCTTGCTTATACACCTGGTAAGGGTAATGTAGTTGTTGATGCACTGAGCAAGAAGACTCAGACACAGGCAGTTCATGAGGCTAGTGGTGCGTGGCAGCTTATGGCCTTGTTCTTTGAGATGTATTTGGAGGTGCATAGTGGTTAGGGGAAAACCTTTCTTTTATCTTTAGCTGTGACTTCTACCCTCTTGAATAGAGTGAGGATGAGATAGATATCTGATTCAGAAGTCCTAGTTCTACAGGAGTCAGTGGAAAGTGAGGACCCTCCTCCTGGATGGATGATATGTGATGATGAGGTATTGTGTTTCCATGGATGAGTGTGGGTTACAGGGGATATATGTGAGGAGTTGATGCGGGAATTTCATGCTTCATCTTGGTCAGTTCATCTCGGAGTTACCAAGATGTACCGTGACTTGAGACGTCAGTATTGGTGACTGTGTATGAAGAGAGAAGTAGCTGGTTTTGTTAAGAGATGTTCCACCTGTCAGTAGGTGAAGTCATAGCATCAGAGTCCATCCAGACTGCTACAGTAATTACCCATTCTAGATTGGAAATGCGATGACGTCGCGATGGACTTCATGACTAGTTTTCTGAGGACACCTCGAGGTAATGACGTCGTGTGGGTTGTTGTGGACAGACTCACGAAGGTAGCTCGATTTTTTTCCAATCAAGGAGAACTTTGATGTTGATGATCTCAGAAGGATGTATATCCGAGAGGTTGTACGTATTAAAGGGGTTCCTCGTTCTATCATTTCAGATAGGGATGCCCGTTTTATGTCTCGTTTCTAGCAGAGTTTTCAGGGGGCACTGGGTACAGAGGTGCTTTTGAGCACATCTTACAAGCCTCAGACCGATGGTCAGTCCAATCATACGATACAAGTGCTAGAGGACATGCTGAGTGCATTCGTCAAATACTTTGGGGGCTCTTAGGAGAATCATATACCC
Source organism: Viscum album (assembly GCA_963277665.1). Classification (NCBI taxonomy): domain Eukaryota; kingdom Viridiplantae; phylum Streptophyta; class Magnoliopsida; order Santalales; family Viscaceae; genus Viscum; species Viscum album. The sequence continues at coordinate 1,971,339,800 of OY728131.1, read as the reverse complement.
CTAGTCGAGTTTTCCTACAATAACAGTTTCTAGGCGACTTTTGAGATGACACCTTATGAGGATTTATATGGTAGGACATTCCGATCAACTTTGTGCTAGATGGAGGTAGGTGATGCAGATTTACTGGGACCATGTCTCGTGCAGGAGACTTCTGAGCAAGTCCAGTTGATTCATAAGCAGATAGCTATTGCACAGTCTCGTCAAAAATCTTATGTTGATCGCGGCAGATGACCCTTAGAGTTTCTGGTCGGGGATCAAGTTTTCTTGCGTGTTTCACCATGGTTGGGACACATGCAGATCAAGAGACATGGTAAACTTTCACTGAGGTATGTGGGGCCGTTTGAGATTCTGTAGAGAGTTGGGCCGGTTTCCTATTGGTTGCTATTACCACAGAGGTACTGGTCTATGCATGACATCTTCCATGTATCTCAGTTGTGTCATTATCATTTAGACCCATCTCACGTCACTAAGATCGAGGAGGTTGAGCTTCATGTCGATGCATCCTTTTAGGGGCATCCTATTTGTATCGTGGATAGAAGAACGAAGGTTCTTCGAGGACGGTCAGTTCCTCTCGTACGGGTGCTATGGCAACATGGCCGAATGCAGGACGAAACCTGAGAGCGGGAGACCAACATACATGCTCAGTGGCTAGAGTTTTTCTGGGCTTTATCTTCGCCACCCTTGGAAGGGAAATTGGGGGACGAATTGCTTTAAGGGGGAAGTTTGTAAGAACCCGGTTCTTATTCTTGTGGTACGAGTTTCTTCTTTTCTCTTTTCCTTAAGCGTTTTTGAGAGAATAAAGAAAATGTGGAAAATCACCTTTTTGTGGGTACACACGGTGTACTTTTCCACACGCCATGTACTTTGGCCGTGTGAGATGAGTACACAAGGCGTGTAGCCGTGCTGGTGATGAAAGATATAAAATACGACTATATGCCGTGTAGTGGGTATTTACACGCCATGTAGTTAGTCGGCAGGAGAATAGTAAGGCGATGAAGGTAGCTGCCAGTTGAGCCTTAGTACACACCATGTATTCATGGATTACACGCCGTGTACTCATGTTGACTGATGAAAAGTGCCATGCTGGCATGAAGCCGCTAGAGGAATAGTAAAAAAATGGAAAGTACACGTCATGTACTCAATATTACATGCCGTGTAGTCTGTTTTTTTTTTTTGCTTAAAATGGGAAGTAGCCTCCCTTTTTCACATAATTGGCTTAGAACCAGAGGGGGGCTTGGGAGAGACAGCCGGAGCTTCAAAGATCACCCGAGCGAGCACAGGGAATCCGATTCCACCTCCATCGATCTCGTTGGAATCATACGGGTGAGCCCTTCCTTATACTAGAACCATTATTGCCAATTCTTCCTATAAGGGAAGTAATTTAAGTTTGAACGGGTTATCTTTCACCTTAGATCTATTTCGTTCTTGTAATATTCAAGGATAGTCACTCGTGTATACGAATCAGGGGCGATCGAGGTAGGTGGCTTGGTGTTTAAATTCCAACTTTTGTGCATTTGTGTGTACCATTATGCTACGAACCCACGTTGGGGTGTCGTGTGGCTAAGGCCTTGGATGTTTTGAATACCTAGAATTTCATAAGTTATTAAATATGGTAATAAAATTTTGTTTGGGATCACTGATTGGATCCAGGACCACCTCAGGGGTGCATTCCTCTGTTTATCCATTTGGCCTGGATACCCGAGGGTATTCCATGTTTATTTTGTTCATTACTTTTTCTGTGAGATGAATTGTATATAATTTACCTGTTATGATTTGGGCTTAGCCCGATTACTTGCACCTGAGGTTAGCATTATACTTTTGCCTAAGGGTGTTGTTTTTTTATCCTGAGTGTAGTGGTTATTATATGGCCTGAGGGAAACACATCTTATGCCTGAGGGTAGTAGCTTTCGTGCCTGATAGTAATATTCGGTATGCCTGAGGGAAAGATTCCATATGCCTGAGGGTAGTATTCGTTATTCCTGAGGGTAAGCATGAGGGCGTTGTTATATTAGCCAGAGGGAAAGGTTTTGATTATCCTGAGGCCTTAGATCTGAGTAACATTGAATGTTATTAAATTGAACTGCTAAATAAATATTTAAATGGGAATGAAACTGGTAAATATAGTTACTTTTTATTAATGCATAGTTTATTGCATTTATTGATGCACACCGTTGTTGCACATGTTCACTGATAGTTGGGCATGGGCCTTTAGTGGGTGCCTAAAGAGATTTATTTCTCACACCCTGTTTGGGCTCATGTCTTCGGCCCCGAACAGATTACATTTCTACTTGTATGGATTAGGGAAAGGGTCCCTATATAGGTACATGAGTGTTGCTGAGGTGTAGGGGAGTATGGGACCGAGCTCAGGCTCGCGATGTTGTAGGCTATTATGGTTTGTTCTAATGTACCTGTACATTCCATTGTATCATATTGTACTGCTATGTAACTTTTTCTCACTATTTTCATAGAGTAGTGACATGCTGCATCTAGATATATATATATATATTTATGACTGTTGGTTATTTTTACTTCAGAAATATTTTCAGTTGTATACTATTTACTGCTTCTATTTTTATTGTATGTTTGTTCTTGTATTCCGTTGCACTACACCTTGACAAATGAGGGCATAGTTTCCCCACTATCAGACCTGGTCCCTTTTTTCTAGTCATCAGCCTCTGGTGTTTGGGGAAATGTGCTTGAGGTCATGTGACCAACCGGGTTCAGGGCACCCGTGGAGTAGTACCTGGATCCGGGACGTTACAATAAGACACAAAAAGAAATGAAATGTATACTCCCCATTTTAAAAGTAGTAAATAAATGTATGGAGATGAGTTAAACAATAAATATATGTGAATGATTACTTTATAGTGATCATTCCTAATTCTGTTTAATGTATTCAAATCTATCGAAAGACTATGGTTTTTTGAAATTTTCAGCATGTTGTTCTTATGTTCCGATAAATTGTAAGACAATATATACTTTTAGTGTGTTATCCCTAATAAATAGATACCTAATATATATGTGTTTTTCATGTGAGTGGTGTATATGGTTTTTACTAATAGAAATGGAACTAGTATTGTCATATAGTATTTGAGTTTTGAAAAAAAAATCATGCCATAGTCAGTGAGTGTGTGTTGCATCCACAACACCTGAGCAGAACAACTTACAGGTGCTACATATTCATCTATAGTAGTGGAAAGTTATACTGAGTGTTATATCTTACAAGACCTAGAAACTAGAGAATCTCCTAAGAAAAGGCATGTTCCGGATGTACTCTTTCTAACCATTCAACATCCATCAAATTCATAATTTGAAAAACTTTTTAAAACAAAATCATTTCTATAAGAATAGAATAGTTCTAAATCCATAGTTCTTATTAAGTATAGAAAAATTATTTTCACTACTTTTAAATGTGATTATTTTGGATTATATTGGTATATTGCACATAAGCATACATAAAGAATTAAGTCTGGATGACTAGATGTCAAGTATAAAAAGACTCCTATCATACCTATAAAATAGGTTAGATCTACTGGTTTCCAAGCTTTATCAAGATCAATTGTATTTGAGGTACCGATGGGAGTGCCAATACTTTTAGTTTTGTCATATCCATACTTTTTGAGTATGTATTTGATATAATTATGCTGATATATATCGGTTCCTCTTTGTTTTTGAGATATTTGAACACCTAAAACGAATTTTAACTCACATATCATTATCATTTCAAACTCATATTTCATTAGATTCACAAAAGAATCAGTTATCGATTGCTGAGTTGAACTGAATATAATTTCAACAATGTATATTTTGAAAATAAAAACATTTTTCCCCATTTTTATCAAATGAGTTGGGTCAGTAGTACCTTTTTCATTATTGTTTTCTAAAATAAATCATGTGAGTTTATCATACTATTCTCTTGGAGCTTTTTTAAGACCATAAAAATCTTTGGTATGTTTGAAAACGTGATCAGGATGTTTTGAATCTATAAAATAGGGGGTTATTCTACAAACAAACTTCTTGTAAAAAACCATGGAGAAAATAATATTTTACATCCATTTGAAAAAGTTTGAAATTGAATTATACTAAAAAGGCTAATAGAATTCTAACAGATTCAAGTCTTTCTACTAGAGTATAGGTTTCTCCATAGTCTATTCCATTTTGTTGATTATAGCCCTTAACAACAAGTCTTCCATTATTTTTTATGATGACTCCATTTTCATCACACTTGTTTCTAATAACCAAATTTACACTAATTATAGTTTTTTCTTTAGGTATTTCGAACAAATTCTATAATTGGTTCCTTTTATATTAATTTAGTTTATCTTGCATTGATTTAATCCAATCTTTATCACCTAAGGACTAATTAGAAGTTTTCGGTTCAAATTGAGATTGAAAAGAAATATGTTCAATTTCATTTCATAAGGATGTTCTGGTCTTTACTTGTGTATTTACATTAGTAATGGTATTTTGAATCGGATGATTCTCATGAAACAATTGATTTGGGTTTTTTAAAACCTATTCATCAACATAAGAATGAAAGTATTATAGGGTAAATGTTTTAGAATAATTTTCTTGAGTATACCCCTTATAAGAAGAGTTTTAAATCAAAGGTTGATAATTAGTTTGTGAAAATACATCAGTTCATGTAGGTATATATTTTTTAAAAATAAAGGGGTTAGTTTCATCAAACATAACATGTACTATATCTTCAACAGTACAAGAGTCTTTATTAAGAAATCTACAAGTCTTAGAAGTTGTTGAATAACCAAGAAATATTCCTTCATTGTATTTGGGTGAAAATTTATATAAATTACCTTTTATATTCAACATTAATACTTTCCAACCAAACACTCTGAAGTAAGAAAATTTAGGTTTTCGGCCATTCCATAATTCATAATGGATTTTATTAAGAAAAGGTATAGTTAAGACACGATTTATAGTATAAAATGTATTACTAACAGCTTCAGCCCAGAAATGCTTAGCAATCGAGTTTTCACTCAACATAGTTCATATCATTTACTAAAGAATACAATTCCTTCTCTCAACAACACCATTTTTCTGAGAGGTTCATAGAGCTGAAAAGTAGTGAGTAGTATATTTCTTAATTAAAAAGTTTTCAAAATATGAATTTTTAAATTCTTCACCATAATAACTACGTATAGTAATCAGTGGTAGGTTTTTCTCATTTTTAACTTGGGAACAAAAAAATTTTAAACAGAAAAAGGATTCAGATTTCTTGGCTATAAAATAGACCCATGTAAATATAGTGTAGTCATCAACTAAAATAAATACATATTACATTCCTCCGATGATTCTGTTTTGTGTATGACTAATGAGATCCATGTGCTCTAACTGTAACGTATTAGAAGTTGAAACTTCATTGATTGATTTTAAGCTAGTTTTATACTTCTTTCCATATTAACAAGGGTCACAAACTTTTAAAGAATCATACCTTAGATCCCGTAGATCCTTAAAAAGTGTTTTATTTGAGAGTTTACAATGTTTCTTTAGGGTATAGTATCCTATCCTTCTATTCCATAACCAATATTGGTCTTCAATTTCACTTAATAAAGGTACATCTTTTCTCCTAAGGTCTTCTATATTGAATGTGTATACATTTTCATTCTTACGGGAAGAATGAATTAATTCATCCTTAGAATTGTGAACTAAACATTTATCATTCCTAAAATTCACAATGTATCCTTCGTCAAATAATTGACTTTTGCTAATAAGGTTGTGCTTAAGACCTTTGAAAAATAATAAACATGAAATTAAAACTTTTCCTAAAAGAACAATATTACCTATAACAATGATATTTCCCTGAGAATTATCCCCGAAGGTCACTCTTCCACCTTTAATTTCAATAATAGTGTCAAAGAAATATTTGTTTCCAGTAATGTGTTGATAAAAACCACTATACATGTACCAAATGTTCTTATTGTTAGTACACTTCTTGTCTTCCTAAAAAAGAAACAATTATTTTTTCATAACCCAATCTTGTTTGGATCCAACAATGTTAGATAAAAGGATTTTAATAATCCACATTTGTTTTGAAAAATTGTATTTATGAAATCCTAATGATTGAGTTCTATTAAGAGAATAATTTCTTTCGCAATGTCCACCACTTTGAAATTTAGTTCAGAATGGGGCACTTTGAAGAACTAAATAGTTATGACTAAAAATCAGTTTTGAGTGAGTGAAACCAATTATAAAACTATTACTAAGAGGGATAATTAGAGAATATATTTTATCAAATTATTTTCCTCACAAGGTGAATTTTGATAAAAGTTTTTTAAGAGAAAATATTTCGGATTTTAATCTAATGACTAAATTATCATTCTCAAAATAATTTTTCTTGGAATTATTTTCATTTTAAATTATTATTTTTCTTTAAATCAAGTTTTTTAACATCTATAGAAAGTTTCTCCTTCTCAGAACTTACTTCTTTAGGATTTTTTGAAATATTTTCCAAATCAAGAGTTTTAATATTATGATCTTTTGAAATATCAGACACTTCTTTTGTAAGAATAGATATTCTCTATTTTTATAAGTCATGATTTTTTGTTGAGTTTTGAATTTTCATTCTCAAGTAATTTGGAAAATCTAGAGACTTCTTCAAAAGAATGTAAATTTTACACTACTAAGGAATATTGTACATCTGAAGAGTAAGAATGTTTCTCATCAAGGTAATTTTTATTTAAAGATACATTTTTAAGTGATTCAGTATTGTGTACCTTAGCCATGAAACAATGATTCTCAACAGGTAGTCTGGCTATAAGTCCTATATTCATTTGACCAGAAGATTCATATTATAAGGATTCGTCTCATGAATCACCAATAATTTCACTCTAAGTGTCATTTTCTTTCAATAATTTATTTTTATTTAAAATGTAATACTTTTTATTGTTTTTTTCTGAATGTTTATCCTTTCTGTCATTTATTTTTAGTAGAGGACAATTTATTCTAATATGACCTACTCTTTTATATTCATAACATGTTGCTTCCAAGTCTTTCTTGTCCTTCCGTTCTTTCCTTTTGAATATTTATTTAATGTCTTTATTTCCAACAATCTAGTTCATCCTTTCAGCAAGATTTTATAACTCATTTTCCGAGTGATCACTATCACTTGATTCTGATATAAAAATATCTTTCTTATATTTTGATCTAGTTATCCTTTCTGGTGTCTTAACATTGGTTATAGTAGTAAAAGCTACACTCCCATTACCATTCTTCTTCTTATTGAAATCATGATGTCTTTTCATTCTTGTCCCATGTTGAAGAAGAGTTGCAAATAACTCATCAAAATTAATTTGAGTAACTTTCCTATACTCATCAATAGCTGTCATTTTTTATTCCCATTAATTGGGTATTATATTAATTATCATTTCCAAAAGTGATTCATCATCAAGGACCTTTTTAACCATTGATTATATACCATATATTATTATCATAAATCCTTTTTCACCTTGAATACTAGTTCTCCATAAGGAAAAATAATCCCATGATATTCTACTCGAAGCATTTATCTTCTAGTTTTTGTAACTTTGGATGTACCAAAGTGTGTGACTTCCAATTTCTTCTAGACACAGTTGGATTCTTTAAATGATGATATCAAACTATATATATTCTTTCTCATGGAGTACAACAAAGTATTGCATAACATGTAGTTTAATTTATATTCTTGTTTCTCTTGATTGGTGAAGGTACTAACTTCCTTTTCTAGGATTTTGTATCCTTCAGTAAGAATGATAAAGTTGTCTATTCTAATATTAATAACAAAAGTCTTCATTCAATCTCTCCAATACTCATATTCATTTATATAAAAAATAGGTTGCCTTGATGGATTCAGATTTTCAATTTATCTAATATTCATTCCTACCATACTATAAAACAATACTTTTCCACTCTACAAGTTAGTGTAGTAAGTAGTTATAAAAAAAGGTTTGTAAAATAAATACAATCATATTAGTAAAAGAAATAAATCAAGTAATACAAAGTAGTCGAAACCTCCTCTGATTCCAATTGTAGAATAAAAATATAGATGTATATGTATATTTTATGGAACAATACAAGAGAGGGTGAATTGTATTTTTAATAAACTTTGTACATAAACACTTAATAAAGTAATTAGTTTAATAGGCATGATACTAATACAATTATAAATAAAAATAATTGATCATGTAGCTCTTGGATCCGATGGAAATGATATGATGTAATACTATATGTAATGTAAAAATATTGTATTCGAGTTAAATACAATGATCAGAGTAATAAAAAATATTATTGATTCTACCATATAGAATATAGAAGATATTAATACAATATGAATCATAATTGAAACAATTAAAATTGAATTGAATATGAAAAGAAATAGGAGATAATACAATTCACTTTATAATACAGATAACAGTGGAAATGTAAAAGTATTACAATTCTTTTATCCCATAGAATAGGGAATCCTTTCTCTTAGGATAAAGGTCTATCTTACCACCACCTTAGTAAGACCTTAATATGATGATCGACATAACTATATTCCTATCCCTGTAAGCCCTTGATTAAGTAGATAATTGGAACCTCTGTCTTTCAAGCAATTGAAATCCCTCGATACAATGATTGGCATCACGTCATCCTATCCCCGGAATCCCTAGATCGTTATCACGCTGATCGGTCACACAAACCAGAAACAAAAAACTTATAAAAATATAAGAACATGGAACAAGATGTTCACTTCTTTTATCATCAAGGAATTCTCATGAATCATGAGAAAAGTCACAACAACTCTCTCTAGAACATGAAAGAAAAAAATTTGTATATTCTGGTTCGAATGACTCTTTTTTATAGGCTTTAGGTTCCAATGGTCATATTTCATCCACTGGTCATATTTCACCAAAAAACTCAAAGGCACTTGGATACCTATCATTACAATAGTAAAAAACAAACAAAACACACAACATCATTTTAATTGGTAAATAAACAACTCTGTGGCATCGTTTTAGTTAGAATGTAGTCTATACAAAATAATGAAATAGTAAATGTGAGTAAAATGTAATTGGTACTGAACTTATGATAAGAGTGTAATGTATTACAAAAATACAATACATAACCTAGTTAATATTTAAATGGTTATGATAACCTAGTTACAATGACCTGGTTACAATGACTAGGTTATGATACAAGTGACTACTATGCATGTGGATACAATGCATGTGAAATCAATGTAGTATATAATCTGTTTACGAATTTTGATTACGATGAAATACATAGTCTAGTTATGATTCCTGATTATGATGTAAGACATAATCTAGATCCGATTTCTAATTACAATTTAAGACTTAATCAGAATCTGATTTCTAATTCTAACATAATACATAATCTAGTTATGACTGTGAAATATCATATAAAACAATGTGAGTGAACAACATACATGATTATGATAAAAATAATCATATAAAAATGACAATGTGAGTGGTTAGATTGTAAAATAATGGTCATGATAAATAATATATATGATTACGATATGTGTGGTTTGTGATCTCCAAAAAAAATTATTGATTGGGAAGTCGAAACACATTTTGACTCAACACATTCAGATTCCCCTAGCATCTCATCTCTACAAATGCAATTACACCACTATTATGAGTTTTCAAGCTTTATTCATGATAAATTTTATGAAACCTCAAGACATGAATATTGTAGGCATTGAATCTCATTGCCTAACTTTGAGGTACTTGAGCTATAAAATTCAAATCATTTGATATTTCAACTCTATTGTAAACATTTATTATCTTGAAAAAATTATATAAATAATTTTAACATAAAAATAATAATTACACGTCTTTAAAATGAATATGAGTATATAATTACCCAATGGGTGAACATTTTGAAAAGCTCCTTATTAAAAATTTGTTTTAATTCCATATCATTTCAATTTTGACCTCTTATTCGCCTATTTGTTTTCATTCACAATTCTTCAATAAATGGATCTGAAAAAACATAATTATGTACCAGATATCTATGTGAATGTATATACTCCAATTCATTCAGTGTAAAATTTCGCTCCATTCGATTTGTTCATCCAATAATCAGAAATACTGATGTCTGATTTTTAGAATGATAATTATTGGAGATGTCATTAGTATGTCCAAAATGATTAAATCTAGTCTCCATCTCATCTAAATACCAAGAAAAAAGGTCAATCACTCTTTATAAATGTATCCTTTCGCAATAGAGCCTCATGGTTGAGATTTATTCCTAACATGTGATCTCGAATGAACTAAGTACCTGATGAAAAAAAGATGAGAATCATATTAAAAAAATGTATGCAATGATTTGATAAAATAGAATTCACCAATGAAAAAAATCAAGGTAACTCTCTATTAGATACAACCATTGTTAGTATAACGGTCAACTAAGTAGAATTCATCAACCAAATGAATAGTAAAATGAATCAGGACTATGAAGAATAAAGGGGGAAAACATCTCTCAATGATATAGTGTCAAAAAAAATATTTCTTGAAGTTTATTAAGCTTGGTTGGATTTAGTTATTTTCTACAAAACTCTCTTAAAAAGAAAAAAAACTCAATAAAAAAATAGTAAAATTTTCAGTAATGTATTATAATAATCCAATGAAAATAACTACTCAATCAAAATATATGAGTCATGAATTTTAAATCCATGTAACCTTTGATGTTTTATGTAAAAACACTTTGATATGTTACTTGATTATCCATATTTTAATTTTACATTCTTTAATTTTTGAAGGTATACATCTTTATCATGATTTTTCATTATAAAGATAAATGAAGGATACTTATCATTCTAATTTTCCAAAAAAAAGGTGCTTTATATTCATTGACTTTGAATTCTTATGATCATCATGGTGAAACATTGGTTTACCCTGATCATTAAGAACTATAAAAATTACATTGTCATAGACAATCTTCTCAATATGCATTACGTCAAGATTATGATGTATAAAATTAAACTCTTAATAAGGAAGTTTAAAAAATATACTCTTTTTCTTCCATTATTGTGTTACAACTTTTTTGGATATTGTACCTCCTAATCATTTCCCGCCTTCTTTAAACTAATTAAATTTTTATAATTCTTTAGTGAGATTCATTAACTTTCCTAGTATTTTTGAACCATATAAAACCTTTTTCGACTTTATTTTTTAAATATATCTAATAAATCATTTTTTTAAACTTATATTTATGAGAAGAATCAAGAAATAGACAATGAATAATAAAATTTGCTTTTCTGTGATGAGATAGCCTTTGAGGTTCAAAATTAAAATTAAAAACTACACAAGTCAAACCAGTATGAATGTTCCAACCAAATAAATTTACTAGTCCAATAAAGTCACTAATTTTCCACATTGAAGTCGCATGAGTTTTGAGTAGTTGTCTCATTGAAGCATCATATGTTTCCATTCCATCATCACATAATTATCAATTTTTTTTGATTAGACATTGATGGTATACATCAATGTCATTTCCACACATTCTCTTTCTAGTAATAATAATTGAAATAATTAAAGAAGTACTCTTCATATATATCTATAGATGTATATTATAGGTGATAAAAAAACTTTCCAAATGCTATAATTAGAACTTAATGTACCAAAAGGGTTAAAAGAATCATTATATAATCCCAGGTGTACATTCCTTTGATCCTAATAAAAATATGGATAGAGTGAATCAAATATCTTCAATGATTTTGAATCTTTTGGATGTCTTATGAATCCATCGTTACTATCCTGAGCATGGAACTTCATGTTGTATTTAGTCATATATGACATGAAAAGTATTTTCAAGCATGGGTTTAGAAGAAAAATAATTAAATACCTTTACAGGTGTTTTATCATTATATTTATTAATGGGGTTTCATTGATTTACACTCTCATTATTCTTCATTAACTGTCATCAGCTTCTATGAAATCTTGTGCGATATTAATTGTCAAACTCTTCTCCCTAGTAGAGAATGAAATCATTAAGACATGGATATATCTTTTTATAATCATTTCCAAGATTTTTATGACTTTACTCATCTCATATAATGATGTAGGGATCTTAGGTTCCTTAAATCCATCATGAAGAAACTCTAAAATCCTAGCCATTGGTTTTTTAGTAAATCTCACAATGACACTTGATATGATTCATCTTTATTTAAAAATACATCATAGAATACATGAAACACCCTTAATAAAGTTATAGTTAAATATCTTCAAATAATTCATAAAAATAAATTTTTTCACTGAATTTTTAAGTGACATTGACCTACTTAGGACCAACTGATGGTTTTTTGATCTATTAAAATCATGGACATTGTATTTTAGAACATCAATTTGTTTTAAAGAAATTTAGAACTAAATTCTCCTCTACTAGGTAAATTTTTATTTAATTGAATTTATTGTAATTATTTTTACCTTCTATAACATTTAATTCACAATGAAAAATAAAACATTCATATCAAGAAGGAAATTGTTTCACATTTTTTTTATATATTTCGTTTTTATTCACCAATTTTTGAATTTACCATTAAGAGACATAAATTTTATTCTACCAACCACTAGTTGGTTTGAGATTTTATGATCTAAAAATTCTTCCAATTACTTGGTAGAGAAAGGTGTATTTAAAGGTAAATTAATACAAATTTTTTCAATAGGTGTTTGATTTTTTTATCCCTATACATTAAAATATAAAGATATAAATATTTAATCAAACAAGTAACACAAAAATTAAAGAAGAATATATACAGGTCCGAATAAGACTAAAGAGCTTGGTATATGATTTTATATACATGCTTGAAACAATTAATATTTAATGATGTACTTGTGGTAAAAAACCTTTATATTAATGATGACAAAAATGTATCAATTTTATATATTTTATATATATATGATATTTTTTAAGGGATAAAAAGATAATGGTGTATTCTACACTAGTGCTGTAACTAAGGAGAGTTCATTCCATTAAAAAAATTAATACATTGATCAATGTATGAAATATTTACCATGGTATAAATAAGACCAAGAGTACTCCTTTAAAAATGTGAAAAAATATACTTTATTTTGATATCACACACTATTGGATGGAGAAAACTGATAAAAAAATTAGGTTATTATATGCGCTTATACTTTATTCTACCATTGACTTTCATTTTATATGAACACCTAAATTTTCTTCTAAACTAGACATAGCATTCCATGTTATAATGTAGAGGACACAAATAAGTTATAATAGAAGAATATAGTAAACCATTCAACATATAAGCTCCCCTACCTCTATAAACCCTCTCAAAAACATCCTCATATATTTCATTGTAAATAATAATCACTATGAATATACCCTATGGGAAATAAACATTCCATAGAATTTCAATATCGAAAAAATATCAAGGGGAATGGTCTATATTTAAATTTCTAAACTATAAGAAATTTCCCAACCATAAATCAGAATACAAATTGAGAATCCTATTTATAAAATTTCATTTAAATACTAAAATAGTCAATAATCATAAAGTCACTCTATTCAATGTAACCAAAAATTGGTTCTTCAAAATCAATTCACACACTTGGAATTCACTAGTCTCAATTAAAACTTATTTTATGGGCCAAAACATTGTTAATATCTTGATATCACATAATAAAATACATTCTATTATTCTATAAAATGTTATATGTGCATGGTAATGGAAAAATAAATTTAAAAAATATGTTTTCAAATAAAAACTATTGAATTCAATTAAAAAAAGAGAAACATGGATTCCATTTTAAATATATCTATATGAAAATATAATAATTTCACTAGGAATCTAAAACATAGCTTAAAGTGGTAATAAATCAGTTTTTATTCATTTAATGAACTATATAATATAGAAACCAACCTTTGATATTCCAATTCCATAACTTGCAGCACTAAATCACCAAAACAAGGACAATAAATATTCAAGAGGCTAACAGGAGGGGATCCAATACTAGAGAGAGTTCTGTGGGGGGGGGGGGGGGTCTGCATCATCTATGGGGAGGTAACCACCAAGGAGAGGGTTGTAGAAGGGGGTTTCTTCCTCACTACTTGGAAGAAGGAGTTTGGAGGGGGTGGGTCATGAGGGTTGGTTTCACCACTGAGGATGGAGAAGGGAAGTCAGATGGATGGTCTGCATTGCCACTAGGGAGAGGGAGGTTAGAAGGGGGGGGGGGTCGTGGGATTAGGGTTGCATGAGGGAGGGGAGAGGAGGATGTATAGGGATAGGGAGGATAGGGGTCTGGGTCATGTAGAGGGATCCTGGGCGGGGGAGGAAATATAGATTTTTAACATTTCATGGTATTTTAATGGAACTTCCCCAAATTATTAAAAATAATATAGAAGCGGTTTGAAGGAACTACTATAATAAAATTAAATTTTATGCCAAATTTATTTCCCTGAGGTTAATAGAATCTCTACTATTAAAATGTTTCTAACCAGTTATATTTTTTGTAAATAAGGTATTGGATTGCATAATGTTGATGTTCCTTGTAGTTGAAACACTATACCAAAGTCTAATTGTTGATCTAAACCTTCTATTCCACAATCAATTTTTTTAATATGCACATATCTTCAATATTGACTAGGTTAGGTCACATATTTTCCAAATTTGAAGCATTTTCAAATTAACATGAGATAGTTATTGGGATGATTCTTCCCAAATTTGTAACATGTGTGATTTTGGGTTTTCTTTAGTCCATGGTATTTATTAATTGATCAATGCAAATAAATATTAATTTTATTTTTTTATCTCTAGGTCCAATAGACCACTTAGTGTATACAATCTTTATCTTCTAATTAATAGGACAAGAAACAATTTATTCATTGATTTCAACATCTTGAATCAAAAAATATTTTCCCAGAACTAACTTTAAATGTTAAAAAGTGGTCAAAATTTAATTTGACATTGATGATGAAGTTGGAGGTGTACTATAAAATACATGTGACTTTTTACTCATAATCCATGATAGACCCGTCTTTCATTTTTTATTTAGTTTTAAGAAAACCATATCCATTTTAAGATAGAGTGTTTATGTAAGATATTTATTGAAAAACATATTATTAAATTAGTCATATTTAATTGAATAATATACTCTTTATTCTTTTTGTTCTTGATCAGTATCTACCACTGATCGACTGCTCACTCTGTATAATAATTGGATAACAGAAACATACCTTATTCTAAGCATTTTTTAAAGGGTATATCCTATAAATACAGTTATTCAATTGTTTTGTGATGATAGGATCACAAGGTAAAGTAAATGTAGGAGGCATTTTTCACATAAAATACTTTACATAAACCTTCTCATTCATAGAATATGGGTGGTGTTCCATATGATTCAATTTACTATTCATAACTTATACCAGATGATCTATTACTACCACGATGTTCTCATATATCTCATCTATATGGTTAGAGATATGATTAGAATAATGATTAAATTTCCTGTCACATTTTTATTGGAAAAAATTATCATATTTTCTGCTACTACATAAAAACAGAAAAAAGTGAGAATAAATTAACTAATAAGAATAAAAAAGGTAAACTTATGAAATTTGAAAAGATCGCATATGAATGATATATAAATCCTCTATTATGAGTCACTCAATTTCATACTTTTTTCTATGGTAATTTCCTTATAATGTTTTCTATCCCAACAACATGTTCTAGTTTTTCATAATGGTTTTTAAAGAGAATATTAATTTCAAAATAATATCCCATGGGAGTGTCAAGCCTGGAGTGGAGAAATGCCTCTTTATCATTAATGAGGTAATGATGATGTACATTTATAATTCAACATTTTAGATTTTATTACCTATAGATACAATTATTCTATATCCATATCCACATGTAGTATCTAGATTGCAATGTAATTTCATGTAAACCACTCAATCTATACTTCATGAAAACTCTTGGATATTTTCCTATATATATACTTATCCCTAGAGTTATCAATAAATTATTCTAGTCCTAATTGTAAAAATGTATAAGGACATGATATGATACCAACTATAATGACCCAATCCCTTTTACAAATATTATAACATTATTTTAAACATAAATATTCCTTTAATACAAAAAAAGGATTGAAAATGCCTAGTTTATTTTGAAGTATAGCTTCTCAAAACATTAACAAAATATAAAAATAAAACATATTCATTTATTTATTATTAATGAGATCCAAATACGTTATAAAACCTCAAATAACATAGGATTACTGTGGGAATAGATAAAATAAATGATTGAGATACAAATCCTAGTAAGGGAGTAAACATGATAATGAAAAAAAACATGTGATTAAAAGATTTAACCAAGATATAAAAAAATATAATTCTCATGAGTAATAACATAGTAGTATAAAATAATGGAAATGGTTTCAAAATATCATGGAAACCAAGAAAATTTGGTAGAACCACAAAACTATACATTAACATAAGTCATGGAACAAAGCCATACAACATCACAAGGGGACAAAGTCCCATGGAGGATTATATTTACTACGTAATCCCATACATTACATAGCATGAGAAAAACAATTAACCAATGAATTTGAGTGAAATATAGTAACACCAAGCATAAAATATTAATCATTATGTGTGACACAAAATTAAATCAATCATAAGGAAAAATCATAAAAATTACCCATGTAATGAAATGGGTTGTATAATATTGCCTCATATAATAATCAAAAGACATTTACTATGGAATGTATTTTAGAAATAAACATAAGGAATTTATTACCTTATAAATTTATAGGATAATATAATAGGTATATATTTTTGAGGAGTATATAAAATATTTTTAATCATTCCATCACTTCAAAGTGAGAGAAAATGTGAGTTAGAAAGAGAAAGGTCATAACCCAAAGGAAAAGTCTGGTTTGGAGAGATCCATTACATTAAGTCTGAATCATCATGTATGTTATTAATATTCTTAGATAATGATGATATGTTAATTAATTAATTTCTTATTAATAACTTTTAAGCTTATTATTAATTTTATTTGATCTCTAGCCTGTTTATATTTAACTACTAAATCAATTAAGTTCATGTCAGATTTTTTGACGATATACAACCCATATGTCCAAAATAACTTCATTAAGTTAAATATGGTAAAAATGGTTGATAATACATAATCATTAGAATAATAATAATGAAATAATTATCAATTTTATAAATAAATTATACTATTAAAACGAAACATGATATATGGATATAAAAAATGAACAATGTTACAATCATGGGGATGTAAGGTCGTACGTACAAATGCATAATGTTTCCATTTTTCAAGGATTATTATAGAAGGATGAAATGTATTATTATATATTTTTGAAATTATAATTAAGTTAAAAATTCTATATTATTTCCTCAAATACACTTATATAAACCTACTATGTGATATAGTAATGAAAAAATGAACCATATCGCTTCATGGAGGAGGTAATCCATAGGTATACACTAACTATGTTTTAATTTTTCAATGAATTGAAAGGTGAGAAAGTAAATTATGTATAAAATTTATATAATGATAAATATATAATTAATATATTATATATATAATAAATCTAGCATTATTTCTAGCCCAAATAGGTGTTGATGGAAAACGAACTACATCAGTTCGCGAGGCGATATGTCTCCATATAAATGAATGTCAATTTTTCCCATTTTTGGGAAGATGAGATGGATATATGTAATGAAATTAACATAATAACAAACCAATATATTTGAGTTACTGTTTTATTTATCTCATCATGATTAGATAATATTATAAGGAGGTATAATAAAAAATTAAAACATTCAGTTTAAATTCATACTTCTTTGGACAACCTCTTTTACATATAACCTTAAGCATTATAAGGGTGATATTATTTCCTAAATAAGACATATAGAGTGTAAGAATGGATTTTAGGAAGGTATTTGGATTGGAATTAGATGAACTAAAATTATTTTTTAGTGTGAATGAAAGAGGATATGATGTTTGCTTTTACAAGTGAGGGGAGGAGCACCCTTTGAATTACATAAAATATTAAATTAATATAATTTGATACTCATCAAAAAAAGATCTAAACTAATGTAATAAGAATATATATTGATAATTTTCCAAATAATATCATCAAATATTATTTTAAAATAATTAGATTAGTTTCTTACACTTATCTCTTTGTATGAACTTGTTTTTACCCTTTTGAAAATTACATTGATAAGGAATTTTTCAATCATTATTAGTCAATATAATTACTATAAAAGAGAAACATGCCATTAAATAGAATATAGATTATATTTTTAAATATATGGAAATCACTTGGATGAATATAGCATCTCTTGGAATTTTAAGTCAATTAATAAAATATTATTTATTATTAAATTACATTAATGTCATTTTTGAACTATTCATTTAATTCAACTTTGAAATTAACATGAAAGAAAATAAATTTAAATACAATTTAACTCATACCTAAAATTTTATATTATTCTATACAATTATTATAACCTAATAATTAATTCAAGTTATCTTCTTTTAACCATTTAAAATTATCGTTTTAAATTAATAGAATATATATTCTGTCGGTATTGCGTAAGAATTTAAGGTAATTATTTTATCCCTAAATATAAAAAGAAAAATTTCAAGATAAAAAAAAATTTATAATTTAAATAAAAATTTAAAATTAAATATTATTTTTCTTTATCATATGAAAAAAATATTATAAACATTAAAATTTAGAAAGTAACATTTTTTTACATAAGGAGTTACTTTAATATTATAAAGGTAAAATTTTAGAAACATGGATGTAAATTGAAGAAATAAACTCATCTAATAGGATATAATCATGCGTTATGTTCATTTTTTAGTCCTTATTATATTATTTTTAACCTTCATTACCTAATTTACCCTTACTATGGTGATAATTATTTTTTATGGGTTCTATTCATAATGACCAAGAAAAAAAAGAAAGTATGTATAAAATTTGAACCTAATGAATCAAAATATGAAATCCATTTTTCAATATTCTATTTCTAGATGTGATAGAAATTATTTTAATATTAAAACACAAAATGCAAGGTAATTTTTTTCTTTCATAAAAATGATTTTTTAAGTATAATAATATTTTTATATTAAATTCATTGATAAAAGTGATACCAAGGAACATGGGTTAATTATTAATAATATAATATAAAAAAATAATATTTTTAAATATTTTTTTAAATGAGCCTTTTTAAATAATATGTCATGGATAATTTATTCTCGATGGTACATGTCATATATGTTATCAAACACGTCCCTCTTTTTAAAATATCAAGGTGTTCCATTCTACCCCTTTAATTAATTTTATATTTGAAATTTAATATTACCTACTAAGGTAGAAATAGTTGATTGTACTTATGCTTCATGGATTATTCTAGTTCTAATGTTGACTCCTCATATTTATTGTTCCACCATAGTACTTTGAATAGGTGAATATTCTTATTATGTAAAACCTTTTCCTTGTGGCAAAAGATATTCACCAGTTTCTCCTTATTAGATATATAATTTTTCAAATGATCCACCTCTAAATTCAGTACATATGAGGGATCTATTATGTACTTTCTTAAGAGGGATACGTGGAATATATCATGTATTTCAGAAAGGGTTGGTGGAATTTCTAACTAATAAGATAAAACTATAATGAAGTTAAAAATATCAAAGGGTCCATTGTACCTGAGACTTAGATCACCTTTGTTACCAAATATCTTGAATCTCTACCATATAGATATGAAGTGAAATAAATTATCCATGACATCAAAATCCATGTCTTATCGATGATTTTAAAAAATTAGATATTTGACCAACTCTGAGAATCCATAATGTGATGTTTAATGGTCTTAAACCTTTATACCAGTTCTATAACCATTTAAAGTACCACAAGATTTATTTGGACAAATTCATACCAGTATAAAGGTTTTCTAAATCACTTCCCGTAAACAGATTCATAAGGGGACCATTGGATGCTTGAGTGAATGCTATTATTGTATAATAATTCAACCAGATGAAGATGTTGACCCCATACTCATTTGATTCCCATCTATAATGCTTTCAGTATTTCTTTCATTGTATAGAAATTCTACTCAGATTAACCATCATTAAGGGGGTGATAAGACACACTAAAATTCAACTAAGTTTTTAAAGTGATGTGGCCTTAAAATTGATGAATTTTTTCCCATATTTTATAGTTTTTTATTCATTTAATTAATTTTATTTCGTTCTTTGTTTAATATTTTCACTTTAGTATTTTTATAATTAAATGCATTATTTTAAAAAAATTTATTATTAATTTTTTATTTGTAGTATTTTAAATATTTAATTATCATCTACATAATTATTTTTTTATTTATCTTTAAGCTCTATGTTTGTTTATTTCCATGTTATAACAAATTTATATAAAATATAAATTGATCAATTAATTAATTTATTATAATTTTATTAAGATAATATTTAATATAATTTTTTGTCAATTTTTTTGTATAATTAATATAAATTAACACTAATTTTAGTTAATTAAATTTAAATAATTAATTCAAATCTTTTAACTTTATTATTTATCTTTTTATATGTTAATTTAATTTAGATTTTAATTTATATTAGGTATTTTAATTATTTCCTCTGCTTTATCAATTAATTCAATTATATCAAGACTATATTTATTGAATTTATAATAAAAAATATATTTTTTATAATTTTTTATATTTTCTCTATTTTTTTATGTAGTTAGTTATGTCATGTCTAGCTAAGTGATACTGTTGAGAGAAACCAACAGTTATTTATTTTACATTGTCATTTTTTTAATTAAATGCACCAGTAGTGAATCATTACTCACTGTTGGAGCCTCATCTACAAAAGTGAGCCATTTATTCATCATTAGGACCCACATTCATCAACCCTATTCCATTATCCCACTCACTATTGGACTCGAAGACTTTAATATTTTTAGTTTAATTCTATATTTAAATTTATTATTTTATATTTAAATGTTGTAATTGCAATGCTATGATTTTTATTAGTTTTTAATTTATGTTTAAGTTTAGATATTAATTTAAGTTTTAAGTTTTTAATTTATTAATTAGTTAATTGATTTAATTTAGTTAATTTTTTAGTTTAGGTATTATTTATATGATTAGTGGAATTTATTTTTTAATATTTTATTTTTAATCTTGTTAATTTTACTAGTTACCTGATAATTTTATTTGTTGTAGTAGTATCATTGTTTTAAAATTTTCACATAGACAGTGAGACAACACTAACTCATTGCCGAATCTATTTTTCCTTTTACATTTTCTACCATCCCACTGATTCACTATTCCATACTACTTCCAATAGTGTGACATTTCTCACAATCACCTCCCTTCACCATTTTTCTCTATCTCACTATCACTACAATAGTGAGGCATTTCTCACCGTCCCTACCTTCCATTGTCTCAGCAATATCACTCTATATATCTCACTGATCCACTCACCGACACTGCCCTATTCCAAAACCCACTTTTGTACCAATAGCTAACCACCACTTCCATATCCCAACTAACTTCAACCACACTGCATTTTTTCAACATTTACAAACTTGATACTACTGCGATTTGAACTCATTTCGGCCCGACGAAGGAACTTCGAAATTTAGATATGGTGTCGAGGAGAAATAATGATACTATAGTCTAAATCTCCATTGTACTAATATTCAATGATGTTATAAAGGGAGATTCTGGAGAACCCACTTCCACGGTCTATAGTACCGAGGTAATCCATTGTTCGAAGACTGAGGCTATCTGAACCGCTGCGAGCTGAGCTTGAACTTCAACCAGTGCTGTCAGAGTAAGAGAGGAAAAGCCACAACTAATTATTGAAACCTCCACCTTGAGAAGTTGTCACCACCATGATTAAAGGAGGATCCAGTCATGAATTCTATGAGAAGCCATTTGCAACCCCCTTTGTGTAGTGATGAAAAAACGGGGTGGAATAATTTAAAAAATAAAAAATAAAAAATAACAATTATTTTAATAAAATTATAATTTAAACTAATATGATATATACAAAAATGATAAAATTATAATAATAAAAATTATGATAATTTAAAAATAAAATTAATGGTTTTATTAAAATAAATTAATTATTTAAAATAAAATAATTTAATAATATTAATAATTCAATTCAAATATAATAATTATAATTTAACTTTTTAAATAAAATAATAATAATAATAATAAAAGTATTTACAAATATATATAAATTAATAACTTAATTTTATGCTTCAATCCTTTATATATAATCATAATTAATTAAATAAGAAATTATTTATTACCTTTTAAATAAATAACTATTTCAAACAATATTTTTGTTCATGTGTAGATAAAAGTTGGTGCTAGGTTCGCATCCAGATGCATCTCAACAGCCTATATTGAATTAGTTATGAGGGAAATGTTAACGTGATGAGTGTCGCACGAAAAAACACACGTGTGTAGTGTTGTAGTGAAGGAATTACCAAAGTCAGAGAGTGAAAGTGGTGAAAAAGAAACTGGTGATAAAGGATATTAAAAATAGAGAAGCAATATAAGGAGAGATAGGATCATCCATTTATTATTCATCAGTCATTGGAGACCCAGAGAGATGTATATTTCCTTGACACTCTCGAGGAAAGATACTTGGAGATGGAGGTTCCCGAGAGCAGAGTTATAACATAGGATTTAAGGGAGATTTATTATTCCTTAATTTTTGAAATTATATAGTCTGTAATCGAAGGTTTTTAATTTTGGTAATAAATATGATCGTAAGATAAAATTCATGTCTTGAGAATTTAAATTCGCCTGGTTTTTCTTTTATATTTCTCCACACAATTTCCTTTTTAAGAAATCATAATCATTCAACGAGATTGATTATGATTCTCTTTTGAATTGTTCACACCTGAACATTTTCAAATTCAAAACATCAAGATTCATTAGAGAGATTGATCATGAATTCATTTATTGAATCATTAATGTCATTAACATTGTAATTTTAAGTCTAGTTATAATACAATTGATTTTTTTATAAAATTATTTAGTAGTTCGATTTATTTTTGGATTGATGAATTTCAAGATTCAATCATCTATATGTTCAACCTTATAGAGAGGGAGATAAATAATTATTTCCTTTATGTATGATTCAATAAATATTAGTATAGAATTTATATTTTTTAACCAGTAGTTTTAGAATTCTAGAGTATTATTCTTGATCTAATATTTCTCAGTCCTTGTTTATGTGTCTTAGTTTACACCTATTCTGATAGTTCATCACATATATGTTTTAAAGATAGTTATTTTTAAAAAAATTCCCTCACAGTACTTATAATAAAAATAAAAAAGTTTAAAAAATATAAATTCCATGCAGTATTGGTACCATTTTGATTAAAATATTAAACAAAAAATAAAAAAATAATTATGTAATTGAATAAAAAATCAATAAAAGATGTAGAAAAAATAATCAATTTTAAGGCCACATCAAATTCCCCCACACTAAATTATTTATTGTGATCAATGAATTAGAATTTTTCAAAATGTTTTAACAAAAAAGTGTTTTTAATTAAATATCTCATATTGAAGCATGTTAAAAAATTTAAAATATAGAGGAAAATAAATTTTGAGATTGTATTTTTTAAAATAAATATTCGAATAAATACCTTCCTAAATTAAAATTCCAATAGGTAATTAAGGGAAGAAAAGAATCATCTACTATTGAGGATTTTGTGCCTCATATATGAAGGTGTCTGTAGTCTTATTTCAATTAAAGATTAATTTTTTTGTTCAAGAGTGTAAACAGGTTAAAATGAGTGTAATTATAAACATAACCAAAGGAATTGTATACATTTACTCTCTCCTAGGTTCCAAAATGAAAAAATATAATTTGTTTTAAAAAAACACCTTATTTATACAACTTAAATGAATCCATCATAATCAGTTTCCCCATTCTTCATCTCGTTTTTATTATTCTGCTCACCTTAATAAAATCATTTTTTACACTAGGCACTTTATTTTATTTTTACCATATATATTGTGAAAATAAGTGTGTATATGACTTATTAAAATTTAAAATGGATTTAGTTAACCGAAATGAATCTAGTTCCTAGAGTTTTATAGATTAACCATGGGTTCCCAAATTCCCATTTTACTCCAGTTTCAAAAGATCTATATGAAAATCATTAAATTGGCTCACTTAGGTGATTATTTTTCAAATAATTAAAAAGTAAATCCCCTTGGAAAAAAGATAAAACATAATGTTTACTAAATTTAAGATCTCAATTCCACAAACAAGTATCTCCTATCAATCTAAAATATAGTTCCTAAAAAGAAAAATAATAAATTCAATAAGCATTTTCACTCAGAAATCATTCACCCTCAAAGGTTTCATATCAATGGAAACTCTTAACTACAAGAAAATTAATTTTCCATGCAGAATAATTAATTGAAATAATGTTTTATGTATAAAGAGACTAAAACTATGAAAGAATTTTTAAAAAATTTAACCATTTTTAACAAGATAATTTTTAATGAGTTGAGTAAATTTATGGGATACTATTAAAGAACAAATTATCTTATCATAAATTGAAACCCTCTCCATACGTAAAATATAACTTTTTCCCCAAAGTTTAATTCAAAGTTATAGAAGACAACAATTTGACTATAAAATCTCAAAATAGATTTTCAATCAAGATGATTAATGACATGTTTAAGGGTCTTAGTGAAACTCAAAATAATGTTTTCCACTATAATAATTTTATAACAACATTACATGAATTCTCATTAAGGTCGGTGAATAATTTTTTTCTAAAAAGTTATAAAAGTTTCATGTGAATTTCTTTTAACAACAGTGAATAAGGTGTTGCATGTTTAAAATTTTATTTAATAGGATTTTAAATAAAGCATAAAAAATTAAAACTAAACACCCTTAATAGAGACAAGAATAATACTTCCAAAAAAAAGTAGCAAAAAATGTGGGTATGACCCCCCCCCACACTTAATTTCACACATTGTAATTTTTCATAGGTGAAAAAACATTTTAAGAAACAAAAAAAGAAAAAAAATATAGAGTCACCATTGTGGTGTCTCAAGTTAAAGTGTGACTAATATTCAATGGTGGACTCATTGAAAGTAGGGAGTCTTGGGTAATTTGTTTTTTAGAAAACACACATATGAAACTGATTTTTTTTATTAAAGAGACATATATAGCATAATTTTCCAGTATCAGCCAAATATATTTTTCAATCATCAATAACTGAATAACCACCGCTGCCTTACTAGTGAGTTACCACTGAGGTGAATCACCATCAACAATGGGGAGGTGAATTAATTTCAACAATGATTTATAAGAGATTTTTAAAAATAAATATATTGGAAAAAATGAAATTATAAATTAAATTAAGGAACTTACCTGATAAAGTTTTACCTACTTATTCTCAATCATGAAACTCTATATGAATTAAAAAACATTGGGAATTCTATTCCACATTGACACCAAAAACAAAATACTTATTATTATAAGCATAAGAATTAGGAACACAAATCCAATAGAAATAGAGTACAAATATAGCAGCAAAAAATACATTATTCAAAAACAAAACATGACAAAAGTAATGAATGAATACAAAGCATAGATATTGGATTAACTACCCCGACTCACTATATTTTAAGTATTATATTAGAATTTATTTATAATCAATTTTAAATCATAGTAAAGGAATCCACGCCCTTCATATTTCCTTCAAAATAATGTTTTAATCTCTGACCATTAATAAAAATAGGATCGTTATCGTCTCATGCAATCTCAACAACACAATTCTTAAGCACTCAAATAATAGTAAAATTTCCAGACCACTTGGATTTAGGTTTTCTAAGAAAGATCTTATATCTTGAATTAAAGAGAATAACCTTCTGTCAAGGTTTAAACTCTCTATTTTGACTGATAGAATCATGAAAGAATATAAACCTCTCTTTGTATACCTTATAATTTTCATAAGACTCTATTAATATCATCAAGTTCACTTAGATCAATTAATATTTTCTATCCATCACCCTTTAATTCAAAACCAAGGGGCTTAACTGCCCAATACAACCTGTGATGTATCTCCACAAGAAAATGATAGAATTTCCTAAATAACATCCTATATGGAGACATACCAATTGGGGTATTAATAGTTGTTCTATATGTCCCCAATGCTTCATCTAATTTAAGATATTTGTCCTTCCTAGAATGTGAGAATATTTCTTCTATGATTTGTTTCATCTCCCCATTTTATATCTCTAACTATCCACTTGATTGTGAATGGTAGTCAGTACTAGTTTTATGGTTGAATCTATACATCTCCATTAAAGCCTTAATATTTTAGTTTTTAAAATGTGTTCCATTATCAGTGATGATGGCTTTTCATACTCCAAATCTTGAAAAGATATTATATTTTAAAATTTTATTTTCACTGTTTGTTTTATTTTTGGGAAGAGATGCTAACTTTACCCAATTATTCACATAATCTATAGAAAAAAGAATGTACTCATTCCCATGAGAATATGGAAATGGACCCATGAAATCTAAAACCCAAACATCAAAAATATTAACTTCTAGAATACCTTTCTGGGGTAACTCATTCCCTCTTCCAACATTGATCATCCTTTAGAAGATATCATGTAATAAAAAAACTAATAACATATTTGAATAAAGTTGTCCAATAAAAATTAGTTTGAAGGACTTTTTGATTTTTCCTCTCACCACCACGGTGTCCTCCCCAAGGTTAGGAGTGAAAAATTTCTAAAATAGGGAGCATCTCTTCCTTTGGCACACACCTTCAATGTATTACGTCATTAATCCTTATAAATAGGAAAATACCATCCTAAAGATAATATTTTAGTTTTGAAATGAATAACATCCTTTGGTTATTATATGACTCTTTAGGAATGACACATGCTCCTAGGAAATTGGAAAAATTTGCAAACCATGCATATTACCGAATTGAGACAGTGAGAATTTTTTCTTTTTAGAAAGGAAGAGTTTATTTCCCATTGATATTCATAATGGGTGTGAGGTATCCTAGAAATGGGATATGAAACTAATTTTTACGCTCTCATCTTATCCCTAATATCCAAATAAAATTCTTATAATAGAAAAATCCATATAATAAGAAATGGTTTTCATTCCTTCTTAGATAATAGACACTTTAAGGTAGAATTGTCGGTGAATATGATTTCTTTTAAACCTAGTAGGTACGAACTACAATTATCTATTGAAAAGAACATAGATAACAACTCCTTTTTTATTAGTGGTTTAATTCCTTTGAGCCTCATGTAGAATCCTACTAGCATAGTATACCACATGAAGCTTCTTATTCCTCATATATCATAAGACTTCCCCAACATCCATATCACTAGCATCACATATTAGCTAAAAAGTAAATTTACACTCATGTGGAATGATGATAGGCGATGAAGTGGGTTTTTTTCTTAAGTAAGCTAAATGAATTAATAATTTTTTTATCAAACACAAAGGTTGTATCCTTGACAAGAAGGTAACACTAGAGCTTAGTGATTTTTGAAAAGTATTTCATAAATATCTGGTAGATTCCAAAATTTTATAAGAATCTATTAACACCCTTAACATTCTCAAGAGGAGGTAATATTTTAATTACTTCTATCCTGGTAGTGTCTACTTCAAATCCTCTCTTGGACACTTTATATCCCAGTACAATCCTATTAGTGACCATGAATTGACATTTTTATTAGTTAAGAACTAAGTTGGTGTCAAAGCATCTCTCTAACACTAACTCCAAATTTACTAAAAAAGTATCAAATGTGCTACATACTATAGAGAAGTAATCCATGAAAACTTATATAATCCTCTCAATCATATCAGAAAATATATCCATCATATGTATTTGAAATTTATAGGGGGATTCACATAACCCAAAAAGCATTATTTTATAGGAAAATGTCCCAAAGGGGTATGTATAGGTAGTTTACTCCTAATATTTTAGAGCTACATGAATCTTTTTGTACCTAGAATACCCATCAAGAAAATATAAAAATTCATTCCCAGTAAGCCTCTAATTAATTTGATCAAGGAAGGTAATTAGAAAATGGTCCTTACTAGTGTCTGAATTGAGCTTCCAATAGTCCATACAAACACTCCATTTGGTGTCTTTCCTAACAATAATTTATTCATTTTCCTCATTAGTGATAATAGTGAAGACTCATTTTTTAGGTACTACTTAGACAGAGTTGATCCAAGTAAAATATGAGATAAGATAAAGGATACTAGTGTCTAGAAGTTTTATAACATCCTCTCTAACAACATCTTTCATGTTAGTATTTAATCTCCTTTGACATGCTACTCTAAAAAATGTGGTCAAGCTCTATCGGAATCTTATGCATACATAATAAATGACTAATTCACTCAATATCAACTATGGCACAACCAATGGAAAATTTCAATTTCTTAAACAGATTTAATAATCTTTCCTATGGGTTATTTTACTATTTAGTATAAATTATAATAGGATGTGTTGAATTGTCACCCAAAAACAAATATTTTAGATGTGAATGAAGTGATTTTAGTTCACAGATTTGTTATTTTTCACTAGAAGGAATTCTCTTGGCCCTAGTGTGTCTAAGGTCCTCAATATACCTCTTATAATGAGTTTGATGTTTTGAAATATTTTCAATTGCATGACAATTTTTAGAATTTCTAGTAATGATATCCAAATTGGATAGTTCAGTGTCCAGGTTTTCCATATTTGATTTTAAAATATATATTAAATCAATGTCATGTTGTATTTTAATAAGATCTGTCTATACATCATCAATGTGTTCAGAAGTGTTTGTATCCTTAGAATCAACGTCAATATCCCTAAAAAAGTTCCTAATTTGATTAATAGTTGACACATATATATTTACAACTAAAACATAATAGTTTTTTAATTCAATTTTTTTCCAGATTCTTTGTTTGGCACTATTCTATAGCTTATCGGATAGGAAAATGAGGATTTTAATTTTCCAAATTAATTCCTTCAATAGATGGATGTCCTTCAGATTATTCAAAATTCTTATGTGATGTTTCATCTTCCAAGGACTCTACCATTGAATTTTTTTTAGTGAAATTTGGTCCATTGACAACCCCAATAGTGGCCAAGAAGGTCCTACCATGAATGATGGTAACCCCTTGGTCATGATACATATCTAAAATTAAAAATGTTTTAGGTAAAAATAGCTTCCAAACTCTAACTAAATATTCATCCACTCTTCCCAAAAGATGAGTGAATGAACGGTCATCCAACTGTAGGATGACTATGGTTGAATTAAGATCACTGAATCTCAACTATTGAAATAGTGAGTATGAAAGAAGGTTAATACTAGCACATTAGTCACACAAAAAATTGAGTTCAATAGAATTTACTAAGGTTTGGGGTATCAAAACAACTACATGGTTTTAGGGTCATGAAAAATCCAAAAAGGAGAATGAGAATCCCCTTTAATCCAAGGGAGATTCTACCCAATTTCCCCCACAGAGAATTAGGAAAGTGTGGAGAATAATCAAAGGATGGAACAAGGTGAACCGGTCTACAGACTGGTCCAATGATAATGGTACACAACTGATTCTGCAAAGCACCCCCTCTACGGATAACTGTCATTCACGGAACAGAGGTGGGGATCCTCCACGGGCGCGAAGCAAGATGGGAGCCAACCTGGTTCACCATCACAAATCGCCCCAGCTGCAGATCGCGTCGACCGACCCCGACCGCATCTACTTCCATTTGAGGAATGGAGGCGGAACCCTGCATGGCCGTGAAGCACTCCCCGAGTTAGTTGGTTCGCGGAGGAGGTACGTTCAATGCCCCCCACGAGTTGCAGATTGACCAAGTCATCCGTAAACTGGGTTTCTGATCATGGACCTCTGCAAAAGGTGCTGCATGACCACAGATACATCCATTTCCCCACTCTATAAAATGAGATCGAGGGGGAAGAGAAAGGGGGGATTAGAGATCGATCAGATTTGGGTGGAAGGGTTTCGGAGGAAGGAGCTTAGGATTTCGCAAATTGCAAAGTTCCAGTTCACGAACCAGAATAGGTATGAAGGTAGAAGAAAATTAATAAAGAACTAAAAATGCATAACACCTTGGTGAACTGCGAACTTAAAATAACAATGAAAAGAAGTCCGCGAACCATGGCCCCTTTGCGGATGCACCCCCTATGAACCATGGAGTTTATGCCCCTTTTCCGATCCGTCGCACCGCGTAGCACCCTCTTACGCGGGCAAATACCCGACTGACGAACCCCTGACCATCGTCGCCCTCATCCACCACTGCTCGCATGGACCCCTCCACGTACCAACCTAGTATGCAGGATGAACTCGAAGCCGTGAACCACCCTAGTTTGCGGGATTACAACCAGTCTGCGGACCACCCTGGTTCGCAGACGATCTATCCAGCCACGTAGCACCTACCTATGATAAGGGTGCCACCACTTATACACCTGTGTGGCCCACTGGATCCTTCAGAGTTCTCATTCCCCAAGCCAGATAAAATCCTTCCAATCAGGCCTGATCCTCTGCAACCCGCTCATTGGCCCATTCATCGGCCCCGAGATGAGGCCTCCACCAGAGCCACCGGACCCGTGTGATGTAACCTTCAGGCACATCTGTGCGCCATTTTTATTTCACATACCCATGGTAAGCGAGGGAGAAGGGGTTGAACCGGCCCTTGAGTGGATTTTTGATGCATTCCTGGGTTCACATTCCCATGGTAATGCGGAGTCCGATCCCGGGAGTCCCCTTTCTGCCCCTCCACTTGTTAGGACTAGGGAAATTCTCCCCTCCCCATGGCATGAAGGACTACCCATCAGAAAGAAGCCCCCATGCACCTCCGTACTTCCCCAAATCCATTGCCAAGGAAGGGCGTAGTGGGGAAGGATGTTGCTCCGTTCTTCTTTGGGGCCAAGTCCCTCTCCCGTTGTGCTTTGTCGCCATGGGCATCCATCTCAGAGTAAGCTTCGACTTTTTGGGTTTCTCCATGCGTAAGCCCCATCCCACTTCCCACGGGCGTACCTTTCGCAATGTGACCGTCTGGTCCCTGCTGCCTCTTGTTTCTCACACCATGCATGACTCACGTGGGATTAGAGTAGGCATCGATCATGAAATCCTCTTATGGGCTTCCTCAGAGTATAAGACCCAATCCACACCATGGGCCTCCTCAGAGTGTAAGCCCCAATCTGTTACCATGGCCTGCCTCAGAGCGTAAGCCCCATACCAATTTGAACTACGTTGACTTTTATTCCCTACCATAGGGATACGTAGGAAGCCTCCAAGAGGTTCAAGCCCCATCACCATCGGACCCCCGGGTCCACATTCACATTGGTTCTCTGATAATCCTATCCAAACTACATGGAATTTGATCCCTGTCTCCTAGGAAGGCTACGTAGGAAGCCTCCCCGAGGTTCAAGCCCAACAACCGGTCGATCTGACTATCTTCATGTCGGTACACCGCACCAACCCTGGGCAGCCTGGAGCATAATCCCCCTACCAAACTGAACTACGTGGATTCTGATTCCTCTCTTGAGGGTTGTAGGAAGCCTGTATCACGGGTTCGATCCAAAGGCTCAAGTCATTATCTATCCCCCTGGAAGACAATAAATTCCAAAGTTACTGGTTACGAGGCTTTAAATCAGTGCCGTCTTAGTGAGTCCAGACTCCTCGGGGTCATTAATCCAATGAGGGGTGGTAATCCTCAGGCATAAATGATTCTGAACCCCTACGTCCAACTGACCATTTCCAACCAGGAGTAATCCATGGATACTATGCTTGGGTAAAAACCAAAGATTTTCAAACATATGAATAGGTCTTAAATCTATAAGAGAGTCCCGAAACATGCAATAATGTCCCCCAAAAGGGTGCGATGATCCCGACTTTCCATCCTCTTGACCAATGTGAGTTCTTAAGCATCGCAGGTCAGACCACCCAGCGAACGCCTGCCTTTGGAAAGCAGGTCGACATAATGCTGGATATGGAACTGTTGGGAGTTTCTAGGAGAAAACGGTGCACCTGATATGAGTGATTAAGCAGAACCCATCCCTTCTAATCAACCGTCGAGTAGCACACATTTCTCCCCCACGACCCTGTCGTGCGTCGTGAGACAAAAAATGGTGAACCCGACATTAATCTTTAACCAAGATTGATAGATTTAACCTAATCCCACCATGTTCCCCCTTTATACTCACAAGGAGGGACAATCAAGGTCATTAATTATGCATGGGATCATCAGATGCTGCTTTGACGGGTTTTCTGTTTGTATTTGTTAAAATATTTTACAGGTACCACTTAGAACTCCCTTCTATCCAATGGCGTCACGAAGGAACTCAAAGGCACGTGCTTCCAACAACGCAATGACCAAACTTCCTCACCAACAGAGGACCCCATAACCTACCCAACGCCTTCAACTCTAGGTCTCGGATGCGTTGATCCGAGAGTACCACATGAACGGTACTCTCCTGATGGTGGAGGTGGCCATGCACGCCCTACAATATTCCAGGTCCCACCGGTCGCCCACCCAGCAGCGGCCGCGAAGGCAGATCCAGACGGCCCCTATTGTTATCTCTAACCATTTCGAGAGTCTATCCATGGAATTGGACAATGTGTACCTCCCTTAACATAGGGAGGTGGATGAGGTCAATGCTGAGGACTTCATCCCCACTGAATGGGGGTTCCTCTCCAAGGCCCCCACCAGCAGACGTCATCGCGGTCACGTTGTGACTCAACATTCTCACGATAAGGAGGATATCGCCCCGAGGATCTTGGCCCATGCTCCACGGGCTCCGGCCCCTCAGAACACCCGATGAGGGCAGCAAACGTACAACCAGGGACCGATCGTCACCCATGTCTCTAAGGAAGAGCTCCACTTCCCAAGCACAGAGACATGTCACAAATATGCACATACACCTGTTAGCTCCTCCAAATCCCTCCATCTAGACATGGCGGCATTATACTAGCAGGAGCACATCCCCGTCGGGCTCCATCAAGCCCATCACTCACGTAGGACGACACCTACCCAGCATGCACCTCTCCCTGCCCAGGGTCGTGAAGCCCACCAACCCGATGTGGTGGCGACCCAGTGCCTGCAGAACTAGCTCCTAGGAGATGCTCCTGACGCCTACCATCCTGATGTGGTGGTGATCAAAAAACCTCACCACTCAGATGTGGCGGAAATCAATAGGTGGGCACGTCTCTCTACCAACAAAGGCCATTGACTCGATACGGTGGAAAACCAACAAATTTAGGGCCAGCTCCCTACAGATGCAAGTAAAGTCCGCCATCCCGATGTGGTGGAAAATGGAGAGATAAACCAGTATATCCCGACCCAGGGGCGGATTCGTTCACCTACCTCGACACAAGAGAATTATCATTACCCACTGACCACCGGAGAGCCGGAGCAGGATATTCCTACTACGATACCAGAATGGGCCTTCATACCTGTTCCAACCAAATATGTCTCTCTGCATATCCTGGAAATGATGGAGGAGCAGGTATCAATCCTAGATCATATCTTGTAGACTTTCCAGAATGTAATTGCATCAGCGGCAACAACAAGGACTTAGGCCCGTGAGCCCGTCTCCCCAATTGAGGTGACTCATCTAAGAGACAAGATAGAATCCTTGGAGTAGATTTGCATCCTTACATCCACCATGTAGGGTCACCAGCTATATTCCCTGATGCAAGGGCAACCAGATCGAGCAGCTTCACTCATTCCAACTATGGGACACCCATCCATCACGATGGATGCTCCAGAGCAGGCATATATCCATGCCAAAAGTCAATATGTTCGTCGGCGTATCCCAGAAACATCAAAAATACCCAATTAGACAGGGACCCAAAGGTGAAGGTCGTTTTCAACAACAGATGGTCCCCGTTGCCCGCAAGAAAGTGCCCTGAATGCGCCAAAGGTAGCCGAAAAATAAAAGGAGGGTTCCTAACTCTGCTCTGTTGGAAGCTGGGGTTCTCGATACCTCTAAGAGGATATAAAAGGCTCAGAATCATGCCCTCCCATTACCATATTATGGGAGTGTAAATAGTAGTTGTGAAGGTTCTCCCTGAGATGTCGCTACCAGCAGCTCTGAAGGTCCTCCCCAGAGAACCCGTGGGGGCCTCCCCCATGAGCATATAACGATCGATCACGAGAGCTCCTCTTTTGATGCGAGTCACGGAAACCCTCCAAGTGACCAGAAGATCGTGCAACAAGAAGACCCTCCACTTGCTTCGGTCCAACTTGAATGTCCTCCTCGGGGTATACACTATAAGAACTCTCCATGCAGTGGGACCATAGATTATGATAGTAGTCCTCGCTATCATTGTTGCAACCGCGGAGGCCCTCCCCGTAGTGACATCTCATCATGACAAGAATGCCCTCCCCTTGTCATGGACTTCCTTGAAGGTCTTATCTAGGGGTTACATTGAAACAACACTCCACGCAGTTGGGCATCAGATCACTATGGTAGTCCTTTCCACCCTGATAACATAGGTCCTCCTCATCGAGGCGTCAAGCAATGAGAAGGACCTCCTCTCGTTGTGGTACATTCTGAAGGCCCTCCCTAGGGTGTACTCCGTAGATATTCTCCCTGAGGTAGTTTTAATGGCAGTACTCGCCATTACAGCAGTTGTGATGGCAGTCCTCGCCACCATGGATTCCATTGCAAAGGTCCTCCCCGTAGTGGCCTCAATCAACAGGAAGGTCATCCCCTTGTCGCAGTGTGTCTTGAAGGTCCTCCCCAAGATGCACATCGAACGTCAAAACATGATGGTCATCCTCACCATGATAGAAGTTGTTGCGAAGGCCCTCCCGTAACAATGCTACATAGCCAGAAGGTCCTCCCCTTTCTGCGACATGCCATGGAGGTCCTCCCCAGGTTATGCACTGCAAAAGTCCTCTATATAGTGAGGTGTAAAGCAGTAATGGTAGTCCTTACCATTGTGGCCGCCATTATGAATGTCCTCCCCGCAATGAAATATCATATCGATAGGAAGGACCTCCCCTGCCGAATAAATCATGAAAAAGCCCTCATATGCTGAGGCACTCAGAAGGACGGGATCGAGCATGTCATATTCACAGCTAGTTGCCAACGACACCCTTCTTTAATCGTGAGATGTTCTGGGGCCACGTTCATCTTCTTAACCACCTCATAATCGTCAACATGATAATTCGATACCTACCAGTACCACTACCTCTGACCACGCTATCCGTGAGCATCTCAGTTGGGCTTACCAGGTAGAGGAATCATTAGTGGAGGAGTATGCCGACTTATTTCACCTGAGGAAACAACTAGCCAAAGATTATATCCCAGTTATGTTTTGGCCCACGACCACCTCTCAATTCGACATACCCATAAGGTTGTCATAAGAATGTTTGAATGACATCCACTACAATATATGGACAAACCTCTGCCAGCTGAAATCAAGATTCATGCCCTATGACGTGTATGTATACCACGCCAAGACAATAGGAGACCTCCTCCATCAAATTGACCCAGAAGCTCTTCCTTCGGTGCGGTAACAGCGACCCGAGAGGCGTAAAGGAAACATGAAGATAGCCTGCCTCCATGCACTGCACCAGCTGCACCGCCTCATCGATGACGCTCTGACTGGAGTCCATATCAGTGGATGGGGGGAACATGGAGCTCTGCATTTCACTCCGATCCCTGCCCAGAAGAACCCATTCGGGATGGTGTCTTGCAACGTCATCACGCCAAGATAACAATCGAGTGGTCTCCCTGTTCATGAAAGGCAACACAACCAACAGAGTCAAGCATTGAGTAAGTCCCAGAAGCGTCAGGCCCGACGAGAACGAGCCATTCATGAACTCTTGAATCAGACCACCGAGAGCATACAACATGACTCTTGCCTAAGAGAGGCCAATCAGCAGTCATTGCCTACCTCCCCAGAATGGATTTAATCACAGGAGAACGGGGCAGAAAACCGAGTTCACCCCCGAATGGGGGCACACAAGATCAGGCAAGTAGCGATAATAGCAGCCACTGCCGCAATCCAGGTTCAACACCAGCCTGCAGGGATGGGGGAATTTTTAACAAAAAATACCCCCGCAAGAACAATAAAAACGATAAGATACTCAATGTACATGGAACGAATCCAACCCCAACCCTCAGGGCTAGGGGCATTTTTACCTCATCAACAACCCCCCCATGAGAATCAGTCTTCTCTCATCTAGGGAGGACAGTAAAAAGAGGAGGTTCCTACCCTATACCATCTTTTGAATCATCACCCCCTTCAAGAGGGAGGTGTATCGTAAAGTCGCGTCAAAGAACTCTCCACATCACCCTTCGTCACAGATCCTGAAAGAAATATCAAGACAGAAGAGGGAAGACCAGTAAAAGACGCGGGAGATCCTCTTCCTATTTGGAAGATGACATCTTCTCCACCCCGTGATATGCATCCATCAATGCTATAGAGGTTAACCCCACTGGTAACACTGAATATGATGCAAATCTAGATGGATCAAGAGACGATGGTTACGGTTAGGCTGTGACACACAATGAACCACCAGGTGTGCACACCCGAAACCAGAGGGCTGCCCTAAGTATGGTTTCTCCTTAAGCTAACCTTCCTACTCTGATCTTGCAAGATTCCAATAAGGATAAGAACAAATGACCGATTTCCCTTAACCCAACCCTCTCTCGATAAAAATGAGCCAGTTACGCTTGAAGAGAGGTTCGCTCGACAGGAAGAGGAAATGAGAGAATTGAGGCGGATTAATGCCAAGATACTCCAGAATAACTATATTATTGAAAGCGCTTCCCAAGAAGAGCCACACCATGCACTCCCAGCAAGTGCACCTCAAAGACCAAGGTTTTCCCTGACAAATGAAGCATGGTCAGGGCTCCCACCCAACGAGGTGCCCATCCCGTCAAAGTACCTAAATTTGGATCCGAATGAATACCAAGACTTCCCTCCACTCAGGAAGCAACTAGAGTGAGTAAGTATGAACCCTCCGAAGGTGTCGCAAATGGAACATGCACCCCTGGTGCCAACCAAGCTGGATCCTTAAGAAATGCCTTGGGCTACAGCTGCCCAGGACCGGGCCCAACAGGATGTAAACCATGGTCTCACCAACACCATCGAGGCACTCACTACTCGATTGTAAGCAATGGAAGGTCGACGCACTCTAACACAACCAGAGAAAAAACCTTACCCAGATTGGGTGAGCAATAGACCACCTCCACCCAACTTTGGGATCCCTGTATTCCCTATTTTCAATGGATAAGGTGACCCGGAACAACATTTGATACAATACACGTCTTATTGAGACCCTATGAAGGGCAATTCGGAACAACAAGAAGTAGTGAAACTCAGATGATTCGTATGGACCTTGCAAGGATCTACCTTCATCTGGTATATGATCCTACCAGCCAAGTCAATAAAAAGCTAGGACGACCTTCCGCAGTAGTTCTTGTTCCACTTCTGCTCAACACTGCCTAAAACAATGGTCAGCGACCTCATGAACTGCAAGTAGAGGGAGAATGAGAGGGTCTCAGACTTCATCACTGGATGGAATGGTCTGACCTACTCCCTGAATAGACCAATACCTCAAGATGAGTTGCTTTCCATATGCATCGATAACCTTCGATACGATCTACGAACACCGCTCATACTAGTGGAGTGCACCACTGGCTTCCTCCATCTCTCATCCATCACCTAGAGAATTTAATACTCCCTACAACGGACCAATTTGAAGTCCCAAATAGCCTCGAAGGCTCCCACAAAGAGAGCAGTTAGAGATGAAGAGTCCTCAGTCACACTCAAGCCAGCCCGTACTCCTGCTCTACTGCCTAGGCCTCCACCAAATTGTCAAGGACCCCCTGTATATCAATGGCCGCCTCCACCTAAGCGGGATGATCAGAGAGGATCGAAGCAGAACCAGTTTGAGGAACGAAGACAAAAAGTATACTCATTACAAGAGGACCAAGTCCGCGGATACTTCATCGCCACCATGAATTGAAACTTGCTATGCCTCCAACAGTTATGGAAACCTGAAGAAGTCGGCCACGATGACAATCCAGATTACTATCCCTACCATCCGATGTTGGGGATCAATATTCGGGAATGATTCGTCTTCAAAGACCTCCTGCAAAGGATGGTATACTCCGAGAAGGTTGAGCTGGGACCACCCCCAGCACATGTGACATATATTTATACCACTAACTCCGACAAAGGGGAGGGGTGGAAGGAAGTCACTAGAAAAAAGGGATAGAAATTCGATAATTGGATGACTTGGAAGACTGTCAACTGAGCCCAGGGCATACTCTGAGCTCAACTACAGCAGTCGGTGTTGCCGCCAATAGCCCCTGATTCCACACATCCAACAATGTAGGCCTCACAAGCATCCTTGAGCCGGTCATCCAGGCGTAATCGAGAAGGGAGGAGACATGAAAAAGAGGAGTAGTCCGCAAAAAGACCGATTTTATCCCCAACACTATCAGATTTTATGCCCCCAAACTTGGCGCTATGGGCACCGACCCACTATACGATACCATCAGAGACAACCGACTAGGTTGACCTGTCATGGGATGAGGAGCTAATATTTGGTTCCATCAGCGTCATCCATCTAATGAAATAATTCCCTGACAAAGGGTATGGTTATGAACTTGAGTTCCTGATGCAAGGGGCCAAGATGAGGAATCACAGAGGCAGGGGATACCGGGGAAGGTGCAGCCGTGGCCAAAACCAACCATATGGTTTTACCCCGGACGAAACCATTAATATCGTGGAAACCCATGGAAGAGACCTTCAACAGACTCAACAAGAGAAAGGATATCCCTACACCTCCACAAGTTGCCACTCTGGCCCTGTCATTCTGCGGTACCCATCATAGGAGGAACATATGTCTAGCCACCCAGTGCACACAAACAGACTGGTCAGGCCGAGTCCCCATAAAGCGGGAACAACACAAACCTCCAACCTCGTGGCCGGTCCCTCCTCGTCACGTATTCTATCTCCCAAGATGCCCACTAAAACTCTCCCACCAATGGAGAAGCGTCAGCCGCTGCAACAGAAATACAACATCCTTAAGCAGCTGGCATCAATTGCAGCCAAGATGTCAATCCTGGATGCCCTGAGTTTGTCATCTGACCTTAGGGAGGCCCTCATAGAACTTTGCTCAACCCATAGGAGTTTCGAGCTGAGGTAGCTACCACCGAGATTTACTTGATGGAGACTGGCTCGGATGAATGCGATACGGTGATTTCCTTCACCGATCAGGATGAAGATGCCATTATGAAAGGACACCTCAAAACACTATATGTATACGACACACTATGTGATGTTGAGATCCACAATTTATTTATTGGAAATGGCTCTGGAGTTAACCTCCTTCCCCTATGGACACTCTGCAAGTTGGGCTATAGTGAGGATGACGTAATCCCCTCATCCAAAACTCTGTTAGGTTATGACAAGAGTGAGCAGAATCCAATGGAAAAAATTAAGCTAAAGACCCATTTTGGAGACCTTGTGGCCTATTCGGAATTCCGGGTGGTTTGGAAGAACACAAAATTCAATGCCCTGCTGGGAAGGCCATGGATCCATAAGCAAATGGCCATTCCTTAATCCTACCACCAATGTATTATGTACTGTTTCAATAAGAAATGTGGGACATTTCATGCTGACAAGGCCCCTTTATAGCTCTCCAAGTCACACTACATTGACACCAGGTTTTATGAGAAAAATAAGAAGAAGCCTTCGATCGATGGTGTCGACTGGATCCACGCTCCAAATGGTCTGGAAATGGTTCCTGAAGACCCCCTCAGACAGCTTGACAGAGACTACATACTGCCCAACAACCATATTGAGAGCAGGGGTCAAGCCCGGACACACACTCAGCAGTCCTCATGACTTCAGCCATAACGGACGAGCATGACAATGCGGGAACATCCACCAACCCTCAACCTGAGGGAGAATACTTGA
Source organism: Viscum album (assembly GCA_963277665.1). Classification (NCBI taxonomy): domain Eukaryota; kingdom Viridiplantae; phylum Streptophyta; class Magnoliopsida; order Santalales; family Viscaceae; genus Viscum; species Viscum album. The sequence continues at coordinate 1,971,299,776 of OY728131.1, read as the reverse complement.
GTGAGGACACCTGCAATGCCTCACCTCCGGATTGCCAAGAACCCATGCTGGGAGCTCTCCCCTCATCAGGTCAAGAAGATGAGGATTTGGGAATAGAAGAGGAAGAAGATCTCAGGGATGCACCTACCGCATTTGAGGAAGGTATCTCCATCACAGTGGATGAGCTCAGGGAAATAAACCTGGGTACCAAGAAAGTCCCGAGGCCCACTATCATTAGTGCAGCCATTTCTGCTGAGGAGCACAAGGTATACACCTCCTTCCTGAAGCAACACAGGGATGTCTTTTACTGGAATTACACAGAAATGCCGGGACTCGATCCCAAAGTGGCGACACGTCACCAAGGTCTTCTAGAAGACCACCGAGGCTATAAACAGGCCGCCAGAAGGACACACCCCTCACATGCTGCCAAAATAGAGGCTGAAGTCAATAATATCATTAAAGAATTCTTCATCCATGAGGTCCAATACCCCATATGGTTGTCCAACATTGTCCCCATCAAGAAAAAGAATGAACAAATCCATGTCTGCATTGACTTCAGAGATCTTAATCGGCATTGCCCGAAAGATGATTTCCCGGTCCCAATCACCAAGTTATTAATCGATGCAATGGCCGGGTATCAGGCTCTATCCTTAATGGAAAGTTATTCTGGGTATAATCAGATTTAGATGGCCCAAGAAGACAAAGAAGCCACTGCCATCCGAGCCCCTCAAGGAATATTCTGTTACAGGGTTATGCACTTCAGTCTCAAGAATGCTGGCGCCACATATCAGCGTGCCATGAATCGTATCTTTAAACCATTCCTGGGGAGATTCATTGAATTCTACGTGGATGATTTGGTGGTTAAGTCCAGGAAGTGCTCAGATCACCTGTTGGACCTTGAGACCATCTTCAACAAACTTTGGCATCATAGCCTGAAGATGAATCCCTTGAAATGCTCCTTCAAGGTTACTTCAGGGAAATTCCTTGGCTTCGTCATACTCCATTGTAGCATCAAAGTCGACCCTGAAAAGACAAAGGCTATCCTCGGCCTACCACCCCCTGCAATCTCACCGAGTTAAGAGCATTTCAAGGGCACCTGGACTACATCAGGCGATTCATAGCCAACCTGGTAGGCAAATGTTTTCCCTTTACCAGGTTAATGAAGAAATGAGTCACGTACTAATGGATAGATGACTACCAAGAGGAATTCGACAGAATAAAGAAGTATCTCTTGAGCCCACCAGTGCTCATGCCCCCGGTTGAAGGAAGACCTCTCATCCTATACATGATGGCCCTAGCGCGGTGGCTGGGAGCCTTCCTCGCACAGAAAAATGACACCAGCAGTGAAAATAGTCTCTATTATTTCAGTCCAACCATGATTGATGCTGAGAATCGATACTCAAACATCGAGAAGATTTTTTTGGCCTTGGTATTCGCAGTTCAAAATTTGTGACATTATATACAACATCATGAATTCTATTTGGTCTCGCATAGTAACCTGCTCAAGTACATCCTTAGCAGCCCAATGCTGACCAGGCGCCTATCCCGATGGGCTATCTTCCTGAAACAGTTTGACAACTGGTTTGTGCCTCAGAAAGCCATTAAGGGCCAAACATTAGCAGATTTTCTGGCGGAGTACCCTTCAATAGAGATCGCCGCACCGAACGCTGAGCTACCAGATGAAGACATCTTCTCGTTTGAAGAGGAGTTCCCAGCATGGGAAATGTACTTCCACGGCGCCTCCCGAATCCTAACCTGGAAGAGGATGGAAGATCCCAAATTTAACAAGGTGGGATTGGGGATAATACTCATGTCCCCAAAAAGGTAGTCTTTCCATATTTCATTCTCCTGTTAGAAGGATGTAAAGACAATAATGCAGAGTATCAAGCCCTCATTGCAAGCTTGGAGCTCGCACTCCAAGCACAAGTACAACACCTTAAGGTCAAAGGTGAATCAGAACTGGTCATAAAGAAAGTCAATGGTGACTATTCTATCAAAAATGAGGAGATGATTCCCCTGTTTGACCTTGTCCAAGGGTTAATGGCGGAATTATCCACAAAACCGACATTGACCTATATTCCCCGGTCTCAGAATTCCTAGGCTAATGTATTAGCCAATGCGGCCACAGCCCTGGACGACCCAGACCAGGATTAAATAGTCATCAGAATTGCTCATCGTCAAATGGTCTTGCTGTTTGTTTGAACTAAGACAGAAGAAATCCACAAAGACAATTCTCTCCCAAAACCATATGATCTCGCCACCAGCTGTATGACCCCCCATTGGGAACTACCTTCAACGGGGAGAAATTCCACCAGATAGGGTTGAACGAGAGCAAATACAGAGAAGGGCAATCAACATTGTCCTATATGGCGGGCCAGATCAACAAGAGGTCCTCTAAAAATGAGTACTTGACAGAATCCTCTTCAGATGCATTTATGGAGAAGAAACTATTGCGGTCATGAATGAGGTACATGCCCAAGTATGTGATGCACATCATTCGGGGTCCAAACATTCCCATCAGGTTCAAAGACTTGGGTACTATTGGCCCACAGTGGCACGAGATTGCGAGCACTTTACTGTAAAATGCCACTCATGCCAAATTCATGCCAACATCATACACCAACCCCTAGAGTTAATTCATCAGGCCATGTACTCCTATCCATTTTCCATTTGGGTAATGGATGTCGTGGGGCCATATCCTCCCTCCACAGCGAAACAGATGAAGTATATCTTCACGAAAACCGACTTCTTTTCCAAATGGGCTGAAGCTATACCACTTAAGGAGGTCGGGGAAAGAAGCATTGTCATCTTTGTGAAAACCAATATCATCACCAGATTTGGTGTCCCTCATACCATACTGATGGATTATGACACCAACTACTGCTCTGCTGAATTGGATAAACTATACCAAGAATACGGTTTCAAGGCTAACCACTCATCACACTACCATGAAGCCACAATGGACAAATAGAGGCTTTCAACAAGACCTTGTCCAACATTCTCCAGAAAATTGTGGACAAAGACAACAAGTCATGGCCGGATAAACTCTTCCATGCATTGTGTGATTACCGAAGCATAATCCATACCACTACTTGGGCTACTTTGTACTCAATAGTATACGTAACAGAAGTGGTATTGCCCATTGAGCTCCAATTTCCCTCGCTCCGTGTTTCCATTTGTGATCAGTTATCCAACAACGAGTGATCAAAAAAGCGGCTAGGTGAATTGGAGAATCTAGACGATAAGTGGTTGCACACTTTGCACCATCTGGAAGTAATCCAGAACCAGATTGCATGAGCCTTCAATAAAAAGGTCCGTCTTCTGTCTTTCTTGGAAGGTGAATTGGTGTTGGTCCTCCGGAACCCAATGATACCCGGAAAGAAAACTCCAAAGATGGAGCCCAAGTGGGAGGGACCATAAGTTATACACAAGGTCTACTCCAACAGAGCATATGCCCTAATCTCCATGGATGGGAATTTCACCACCGCTCGTAGAAATGCGAGATTCCTAAAGAAGTATTTCACATAATAACTAAAAGTAGTTATCGTTTGAGATGCAAGATGTTAAACTACCAATCACACAACGGTCCAAACACTATGAACTTAAAAAAAGAGTATTCTCTCCTTACCGGCATAACTAAAAGTAGTTATCATCTGAGCTGCAAGACGTTAAGCTTCCAAGCACCCAATGGTCCAAACTCTATGACCTTAAACTAAGATTATTTCGTCCTCACCGCACGACGATAAACTAAACCAATTTTAGAGAACTACGTATGGATTGATTCCTGCGCTCGCAAGATACATAGCGACGCCAGGGTTCGCCATCCTGACCTAGACACCACCCAATAAGAAAAAGATAAAAATGCCCTTTCCCCCGTATAAGGAGAAGATCGGAATGGGGTGTATCCCTCGTCCTTACCACACGACGTTAAACTGCATGGATGAGAAGATTTAAAAATCCCCATTTCCCCCGTGTATGGGCCAGACCTGCATTTGGTGTACTCTAGAAAGAACTATGTGAGGCTTGATTCCTTCCCTTGCAGGATACGTAGTGACGCCGAGATCCTCTATCCTTTCTCAGCCACTCCCAAATGGAATAAAATAAAAAACCCCCCTTCCCTCGTGTATGGACTAGACCTCCACGTGGTGTACTTATTTAAAAGAACTACGTACGAATGGATTCCTACCTTCACAGGATACGTAGGGACGCCAGGGTTCCCTATCCTGGCCCATCCATCCCCAAATAAAAGTAAAAAATTACCTCTCCCCCTGTGTAGGGACCATCCCTGCACAGGGTGTATTCCCCATCCTTACCGCATGACGTTAAGCATCACAAATATGGATAAATGAAAAAAAATCCCCCTTCCCCCATGTACGGACTAGCCCTGCATGGGGTGCACTTCTTTCAAAGAACTACGTACGGCTTGATTCCTGCCTTCCCAAGATAAGTAGTGACACCAGGGTTCCTCATCCTGGCCCATCCATCCCCAAATGAAATTCAAAAATGCCCTTTTCCCCCATGTACGTACCAGATCTGCACGGGGTTTATTTTTCGTCGTCACCGCACGATGTTAAAACTAAATAGACATCATCCTCACCGCATGATGTTAAAACTGCACAGACATCATCGCGACCCACCCAAGATATATTGTGAAATGAGATGGCAATACTCCTTGCACATTTGGATGCATCCCCTCCGTAAATCAGACTCCACGACCTGAATAATTATGGATCCTCATAAACATTCAAGGCCATCGGAAGTGGAAAGTTATCAACCCATGGACACCTTTGCATGACTATGCATACCATTCCCTCAGCGGCTTTGCATATTGATAGCCCGTGACCCGTCTACCATAGGAAAGATTTACTCAGGCGGTACTCCACCTAGCTTCATACGCTTACCGGCCTCAGAGCCCCCATATCATATCTCCCGATCCAGAAATTTATGGGGCAGTGGTTTACAAGTTCGTTCCCCTTTTCACATCCAAAAATTGCCAGGGTATCCCTACCTGGTTAGCCTATGAATCTGCCTGTGGTTCACATGACGACCTGCATCTACGAATAACAAGCCAGGGCTGGGCTACCTTGACTCAATGGAAAATTATAGTGAAAATGATTCTTGTATGCTTGGAAACCATTATCCTCGCATGCTGAACTCTGTACTGTGAGAAATCTAGGATTTTCATAATCATTCATGGCCATCGAATGTGGGAAGTCATTGACTCAGGGACCCCTTTTCACGACTATGCATGCCATGCCCTCAGCGGCTCTACATATTGATAGCCCCTGGCCCATCTACCAAAGGAAAGATTTCCTCGGGCGGTACTCTTCCTATCCCCGTACGCTTACCAGCCTCAGAGCCCCCACACTATATCTCCTGATCTGGGAAACCTCAGAGTTAGAGTTTACAACTTTCATCACCCACCCTATTCAGTGTATATCAGATCATGTTAACTCAGTTATCCTTCGAGTGACTGCAGCAATGGTCACCCATTGGTTCGAGCTCTAGGACCGCTAAACTAGGAGTACTTCATCCTTACCGCATGACGTTAAACTATATGGAATGAAGTTACACCCCCGTGCGCAAAATAAATCCACACAGGGAGCTCTCTAAGATTTAACATCAACCAGCGCCGAACATGCGCGAAATGTCCAGATATTTTCATACCAAATGACAGACTTCGTGGACCAGACAACCGCGGATCCTCATAACCATTCACGGCCATCGGAAGTGGAATTTTATTGACCCATGGACACCTTTGCATGACTATGCATACCATGCCCTCAGTGGATCTGCATAATGATATCCCTAGGCCCGTCTACCAAAGGCAAGATTTGATTAGGCGATACACTTCCTAGCTTCGTACGCTTACTGGCCTCAGAGCCCCCATATCATTTCTCCTCAGCCAAGAATCCTTAGAACCACGATTTACACCAATGAACCCCTCTCCACATCTTGGGCCTGTCTAGATGTTCAATCCCAGTTACATTCTGATCAAGATCGGACTTTGAAACTATATCCATACCACATGACATTGAACTGCATGGAACATCTTGGCCTCTTGGCATAAAGCTGCAAAGACCAAGCCTTAAACACCCAGGGAAATGCCTCCAACTTCAAGCATTTTCATTGGCTTAAAAATTCCCCCAGTCCTCACTGTACGACGTTAAAACTGCACAACATCGGCAAAATAAAATTCCCCTTGTCCTCACTACATAACGTTAAACTTCACAACATCCTTAAATAATTCTCCTTGTCCTTACCACATGACGTTAAACTACATGGTGAAACCTATCATGTGTTCATTAAGGAATCGAGAATTTTCTCTGTCCCCCGGTGCACGGGTCAGACCTGCACAAACCACTGTCTCACACCAGTGTGAGATGGAATAACTTCACCTATTCTTGAAAAATTTAGCATAGATGTTTCTCTTGAATACAAACAGCATCTCCTCAAAAACCATACTCAGTACTTAGAAAAATTTGAACTCTCATAAACCACCTCTGGTGGTCCCGAATCATAATATTCCTTGAAGTTTCTCGGCTATCGGGAAAATGCAATCATTGACCCAAGGACATCTTTGCATGACTATGCATACCATGCCCTCAGAGGCTCTTCATATTGATCACCCCTGGCCGGTCTACCAAATTCATGATTTCCTTAGGCAATGCTTCTATCTGTACGCCACTTGGCCTTTGAGCCCCCATATCCATCCCTTGATTTGGAGACCTTCCAAGAAACAGTTTACCAACCTCTTTCATAACCCTACCTGAATATCATGGAACGTCTCTGACAAGATTAACGAGAACCAGGAGAAGCCATACCACTTTAAAAAATGTCCAGGCTGCATGACTTTAAATTTCACCAAGCTCCAACCATTCTTTACGCTAGATAAATGAGTAGGACAGGGACCACATGTATGCATTCCTAATTAATACAAATTTTATCAATCCATTTCAGACGTCACACACTCTTTCCGAGCCATGCCTCAGGGTTTTCATAATTCTCTAATCCACCCAATGTGGTTTCCATAAGCCAGACTTCCATGAAGTCCTCCGGCCATTAGAAATGGAGAGTCATTGACTTGAGGACACCTTTTCATGACTATGCATACCATTCACTTAGAGGCTCTGCATATTGATCACCCCTAGCCTGTCTAACAAAGGCAAGATTTTCTTAGGCGATGACCTTCCAACCTCTGCACGTCGGTATGGCTCCCATGCCTTGAGACATGCCATGTGTGTCGTTAAAATCTACACATGCTCCCCCCACATGCGTCTGGAGGATATTGAGACACCTTTTAAACAACCAAATCTCATTGGGGCCCTTGCCCCACCATACCTGGTCAAAGATGTTCAACCTAAAACATCAGTAATGATAGTCTTCAAGGTGGGACTTTAAACCGCTCACAAAAAGAGGTGCAAATCCTGTTAAGCCAAAAACCTAAAATGGGAAACCTAAGAAAAATTCGGGCCATACCCGCTGGGTCCACACCAAATGGGCCCAGGAAAAATCAGGGTATAAAAAGAAAAGACAAAAAGTTTGTGCAGTTTTCTACAAAACCCTAGAAATTGTCAAATTGTGCTCGCTGAGTCCCTTGGCTCAAGAAAAATTTAGAGCATTGTCCAATCACTCATCGATTTTCAGGACCACTCTACATCGGAATAGCCTCCTCTTCATTCCGATCGGACCCCATTCCGATGGGGGGCATTTGTAGGGTCCGGAAAAATCTGCAAAGTAGATTGAGAATCCTCTTTAATCCAAGGGAGATTCTACCCAATTTCTCCCCACAGAGAATTAGGGAAAATTGTGGAGAATACTCAAATTATGGTACAAGCCGAACCGGTCCGCGGACCGGTCCAATGATAATGGTACGCGGCCAATTCCGTGAAGCACTCCCTCTGCAGACCGCTGTCGTTCGCGGAACAGAGGCAGGGATCCTTCGCGGGTGCGAAGCAGGACGGGCACCAACCTGGTTCACCATCACAAACCGCCCCAGCCACAAACCACGTCGACCGGACCCGACCACATCTATTGTCATTCATGGAATGGAGGCGGAACCCTGCGCTGTCGCGAAGCACTCCCCTAGAAAGTTTGGTTCGCGGCGGAGGTACGTTCAATGCCCCCCATGAGTTGCGGATTTACCAAGTCATATATAAACTAGGTTTTCGATCATGGGCCTCCGAAAAAGGTGACACATGACCACAGATACATCCCTTCCCCCACTCTATAAAAGGAGATCGAGGGGGAAGATCAAGGGGGGATTAGAGATCGATCAGATTCAGGTGGAAGGATTTCAGAGGAAGGAGCTTAGGATTTCGTAAATAGAGAAGTTCTAGTTCACGAACCAGAATAGGTATGAATCTGGAAGAGAATTAATAAGGAACCAAAAATTCATAACAACATGGTGAACCATGAACATAAAATAACAAGGAAAAGAAGTTCGCGAACCATGGCCCCTCCCTAGATGCACCCTCTGTGAACTAGGGTGTTTATGCCCCTTTTTCGATCCGTCGCACCGCGTAGCACCCTCCTAAGTGGGTGAATCCCTGACTGAAGAACCCCCGACCGACATCTCCCTCGACCTCCACTGCTAGCTTGGACCCCTCCACGTACCAACCTGGTACGTGGGCTGAACCTGAAGCCACGAACCACCCTGGTTCGCAAGATTCCCACCATTCTGCGGACCACCCTGGTTCACAGGCGACCTCTCTAGATGTGTAACACCTCCCTATGAAAAGGGCGCCTCCACTTATACACCTGTGTGGCCCACTGGATCCTTTGGAGTTCCCATTCCCCAAGCTAGATAAAATCCTTCCAATCTGGCCTGATCCACCACAATCCCCTCGTTGGCCCATTCATTGGCCCCGAGCCGAGTCCTCCATTAGAGCCACCAGACCCGTGTGATGTACCCTTCAGGCGCATCAGCATGCCATTTTACGTTCACATACCCATGGTAAGTGAGGGAGAAGGGGTTTCTCTGGACCTTTATTGGATTTACGAAGCATTCCTGGGTTCACATTCCCCCAGTAATGCAGAGTCTGAGCCCGAGAGTCCTATTTCTGCCCCTCCACTAGTTAGGACTGGGGCACTTCTCCCCTCCACGGGGCGTGGTGGACTACCGAATAGAAGGAATCCCCTATGCACCTCTGTACTTCCCCATGGCCATGTCCAAGGAAGGGCGTAGTGGGGAAGGATGTTTCTCCATTCTTCTTTGGGGCCAAGTCCCACTCCTACTACGCTTTATCTCCATGGGCATCCATCTCTGAGTAAGCCCCGACTTTTTGGGTTTCTCCATGCGTAAGACCCACTCCACTTCCCATGGGCGCACCTTTTGCGACGTGATAGTGTAGTCCCTTCTGCCTCTTGTTTCTCACACCGAGCATGAATGACGTTGTCTTAGAGTAGGCATCGACCCTGATATCCACTTATGGGCCTCCTCAAAGTGTAAGCCCCAATCCACACCATGGGCCTCCTCAGAGTGTAAGCCCCAATATATTACCCTGGGATACCTCAGAGCATAAGCCCCATGCCAATTAGAACTATGTGGACTTTGATTCCCCACCACATGGATACGTAGGAAGCCTCCAAGAGGTTCAATCCTGATCACCATTGGACCCTCGGGTCCACATTCACATCGGTTCTCCGACACTCCCATCCGAACTACATGGACTTTGATCCCTGTCTCCTAGGAAGGGTACGTAGGAAGCCTACCCAAGGTTCAAGACCAACAACTGGTCGATCCGAATATCTTCACGTCAGTTCACCACACCAACCATAGGCAGCCTGAAGCGTAATCCCCATACCAAACTGAACTACGTGGATTCTGATTCCTCTCTTGAGGGTACGTAGGAAGCCCATATCACGGGTTTGACCTAAACACTCAAGTCATTATCTGTCCCCCTGAATGAAAATAAACTCTAGAGTTCCTGGTTATGAGGTTTTAAATCAATGTCGTCTCAGTGAGTCCAGACTCCACGGGGTCATTAATCCAATGAGGGAAGGTAAACCTCAGGCATAAATGTTTCCGAACACCTACATCCAGCTGACCATTTACAACTAGGAGTAATCCGTGGATACTATGCTTGTGTATAAACCAAAGATTCACGAACATATGAATACGTATTAATTCTATAAGAGATTCCTGGAACAAGAAATAATTCCCCCCAGAAGGGTACGATGATCCCAACTTCCCATCCTCTCGACCAATGTGAGTTCTTAGGCATCGCTGGTCAAACCACCTAGAGGATGCCTGCCTTTGGAAAGTAGGTCCACATATCGCTAGATATGGAACCATTGGGCATTTCGAGGTGAAAACAGTTCACCCAATATGAGTGATTAAGCGGAACCCAATCCTCTCTAATGAACAGTTGGGTAGCACACGTTTCTCCCCCACAACCGCATCGTGCGCCGCGAGACAATGGTTCTTTGAGCTTTAGAGTTATTTTCATTTGGAGGAAAACAATGCACTTTTTAGTGAGGCTGTAGGATGAAAATTTTTCAAGATTATTTTCTGTTTGAAACAAATTTTAAGATATTTAAAGTAATATTGGATTTTATTCTAGTAATTAATTAATGGGATGTTCACTTGGAGCATGGAAAAAAGCCCAAGGAATTGAAGAAGTTCAACATTATTATCAATTTAATGTTTCAATTTTTCTATGAATGATATGGGTGGTGGGTTGTTTGATGAATTTGGGGCTTGTTGTTTATTCATTTGGGTTTTGAATCTTTCATATTGAGAGTCCATTCTTTTTGTTATTTTATCTATTTTTGAAAACATTTGACCCTCAAAATTTCCTTGAGAATTATATAATTCACCACTTGGTAAATTTTAAATTTTTTTATAGATTGTTTTTGGTAAGAAGGGGTAGTGGGTTGTTTGATAAATCCTTGGTCCTTCCATGATAGGTTAGATTGGATCCTATATCCTTGATTATAGTTAATTGAAATGGGTCATCCTTATATGGAATCCAAGGACCATAATTAACAAAATTTGTGTTTTCTTGTTTGGTTGGCATGTAAATGATTTGGAAAAAAATTCATCATGACCAAACATCCCACATTTTGAACATTGTTCCATAAGATATTGATTTGTATTTTGACAGCCCAATTGGTTCACATATTGTTTCTAATTATTATTCATTAATGTTTGAAGTTGATTTTTATTTCAATAAGTTATTCTAGAGTATCAATTCCAATCCTAGAAAAAATATTTGGATTTAGGTTCACTCTCTTCTATAGTATTTTTATGTTGAGAGTTAAGAGAAATGTAATTGAAAATTTGTCTTAATTATTAATTGTTTTTATCATTATAGTTTCCACTAGTAGACTGGTCAACAAGATTTTGACTAGAGGAGTAAATCCATTCAAAGAATTTATCCATGAGAAGAAGGGAATGGATTTGATGACGGGAACACTTCCTCAGTAGGGTCTTAAATCTATCCCAAGCCTCATGAAAAGCTTCTCCATCCTCTTGGTTAAAATGTTTTATTTTAGTTCACAATTCTCTTTTAAGTCATTGGTGATTAAATTTAATTATGAAAGAGTTATAAACATGATCCAAATTTTCCAATATATTTTCATCTTTAATCAAGAACCAATTCATTGTAATTACATTAATAAAAAAGGTAAATACCCTAATTATAAACCCATTTTCTATGATTCCTAGAAGTGTAAGTAGTTACATTATATTATAGACGTCTCTAATCAAGGATGAAGAGTCCTCATTAAAGATCCCATTTCAAGCAGTCAGTAGAGAATGGTGGGATGGTATGATTTCATAATTTTTGACTCTAAGAGATAACCTAATTTAATAAGGGTTGAATGACACCTGAGGGAGTTGAAAATCCATCATTTTATGCCTATCTATATGTTATAAGACTTCATGGTGACAATTTTTTTGAATATTAGGTTCAAGAACTATCTCTTATAAATTTTATATTTTAAATTTGTTTTTTAGTTCAATAATGTTTTTACCAATTTTAGGGTATAAGGGATCTAATCTAACAGTGGAATAACATTTTCTCACAAAATTCATAGTATAAAAGTGATAAAAAGTTAGACAGTTCAAAGTACCACACAAGAACTGGAAGCAACGAAAAGTAGTAAAAATAGTAAAGGCTAATTGAAGGTAAAAAAATATAATTTAGATAAATAAAAAAATGACAGAATAGAATTTTTTAATTTAGTTTTATTTTAATTTATTATGATTTTTTTTCAGGGAATTTGTATTTGATTTTTTTTCCGAAAAAAAAGGCGATCACTCAAATCCTTCCTAAAAAATAGCCCCAAAAAAATTTAAATCACAATCAATGACTTACGAGTCATAGAGCATGTTGAGGAATCCTGTGAATATTGAGGTCAATCACAAATCTATTTTAGATTAAATTAATAGTGGTGTTTCATGTAGCATCAACACTTATCTGATGTATATCCTACCATGATAATATAATGATATATCCAATTGAATTTTAATGAAGTTTGGAGACTTCATAAGAGATCCACCACATCCCATATAAAATTATTTCGTCTTGATGTCATTAAAAGGTCAATGAAAAACTCCATGATGAATTTTTTTCCATTTCTAAGTAGGTATGGGTAATAGTTACATCATCCCCTTGACTTTATCCTTTCATCCTTTAATTTTAAATATACCAGACACTTTGATGTATATTCTATAATATCCTTCCTTACATTATCCAAAACATATTTCTATCATAGATATTGATCAATCTTCATCCTCCATAGGTATATGGAGATGGTTGATATTTTTGAATCACTCAAAAAATCATAGTTTATATCAATGTTTTATGACACACATAGTCATGAACAAAATCTTAGAAGTGATTCTTTATCAATTTAGAACATTTAGTATTTACTTTTTCTTATAGCTTCCACTATCATCTAAATTGATATGTCATTTTATTTGGAATACTTTACCTCTTCCAAAATTTATGGTTGAGAAGTTAATGATAACATCCCTTCCTTTAAAATACACATTTCCATCCTTTAAAAGTATTTGAAGATTTAATCCTTTTTAATTCACAGAAATGATAATGTTTTTGAATCCCTTCAACTTAGAGAATCTTACACTTTGGTTTCTTTCCTAGGATGGTAATGGATTGAGTAATCATAGTCCATGATCAAATATTACCATCTTCACATGTTCTCATTAATCCCCTTGTATGTGAATATATATGAGAATCTCTTATTATCCTTATATATTTCATACTTATCCCAATAAAAATACAACTACCATATTATCAATGTAATGATCACTTAATCCAGCTATAGAATTTGTGTTTGATAGTTCTTCTCATAAAATTTCGACTACCATAATTTGTATGCTATCACCTTTTCATTTTTCATTTGTAATCATGCCAAAACCATCATTGAATCATCACTATATACAATGAAAATTTCATCGTTTGAGTGAATTGTGAGGACTTGTGAGTGATAAGCCTCCATTTCAATTCCTTATTCCTCTAATTACATTCACTATTCTAAAAAACATTACTAATTTCTATGTTATCATGGTTTGTCGGTTTTACAATCATGACAAGTTTCTTATACATAATGGTCAATACCCAAACAGTCCAAGGAACCCTTGGATATCTATTATTGATGTTGGCCTAGGACACTGAAAAATTTTATTTGTTTCATAAGGTTCTGTGGATATCCCATTCAAGTGATAGTATGACCTAATAATAATAACCCCTTCATTCGAAACTAACATTTAACATAATTTTCATATTTCATCTCCTTTCAAAATGTATTTAGCATAATGTTAAAATGATTCTCATGTTCCTCCTTACTTTTGATGTATATTAGAATGTCATCTATAAATACTAGAAAAAAAGTTGTTGAGGTAGTATATAAATACGTTATTCATTAATTCAATAAAGATTACTAGATAATTAGTGAGTTCAATGGATTATAATATGAACTCATATTGTCCATACCTTATTTGAAAGGTATTTTTTGAGAATATCTTCATTATTAACAATTAATTATGGATATCCTAACCAAATTTCCACCTTAGAGAAATACTTGGGCTGACATTGTTGATCAAACACATTATTTATATATGGTAGGGGATATTTTTTTATTTATCATGATTTTTTAGTTCATGATAATAATTATAGAGGCGCATTGACCCATTCTTCTTTATAATGAAGAGGATAATCACACACCATATTGAAGCACTTATAAATATACAACCCTTCCACAGATTCTCTTCTAACTTATTTTTTAGTTCTTCTATATCAATAGTGATTATTATTTAAGGAGTATTGGATATTTATAGAGATCTTGGTATATGTTTGATTAAGAAATCAACCTTCTAGCTAACAGGATGATTAGAAAACTCATCAGGGAATAAACAAGTATAATCCCTCATAATGGGTTTGTTTTAAAGCACAATTATCTCCTTTGTGTAAATAATTTAAGCTAGATATGCTTGTTTGTAAGATAATAATATGAAATCCTAATCAGATGATTCCTAAAGAGATTCAAATTTACCAGTTCACTTGTATATAATTATAGGATTAATTGATATGTGAAGAGTGATATCCCTCTCATGATATCTAATCTTGGATTTATATATGGATAGTCAAGACATTCCCAAAATATAATCGAACTCAAAAAAATAATGCAGTAAAAGACTTTATAGAAGATTTATGTTATAAATATTTTTCATGAATTATTATAAACTCCCTTTACTTATTGTATATTAAATGTGTATAATATTTGTGAAATATTGATGTTTAAATATTAAATATAATTTTAGAGCACTATTTGAATTCATCTAGATTCAAGTCTGTTTAATATTTTAATAAAAACTATAACCATAATGAACTAAATTGAATGGTTATTGATTTTAGGGATTTTTATTTCAATATAAAAAATTTCATTATAAGGGATCACGGGCCAATTGGGCAATTTGTAGGGTCATATGGACCACACAAGAAGACCCAAAGAATTTGTGGTGAAACTGGACCAACTATGAAGATTGAATTACTGGGACCAATCCAAAATTCCACATTATTTTATTTTCCTAGAATGTTTGGGGAAAAATTTAATTAGTCTTGGATAAAACTTTCAAGGGCAAAATCTAAAGACAAGGGGCCCAATTGATTCAATTAATCTTAGTCCACCATTTTGTATGGGAATTAAAATAATTACAGTATTAATGACATGTATCCTAATCAAGTCATCAAAAAAAGATTAGATTTTTCAGTGTGAAATAATAGATATGGCCGGACGACTTTTTTGAAGAAAGAATTCGGATTTGAAGGTATCATCCTATTCAAAAACCCATTCACATTTTGGACATAAAAAAAGCATGGATAGAAATGGACAATTTAACATTGTTTATGAAAACCGCCATAACATTGGATCCATAAGTCCAAATGCCTCCAAATTTTGAGATTAGTCTTCCAAAATTATTATATAAAACTGTGAATAAGATGATATCTCTAGATTCATCTATCTGGATGTCTAAATCATTGAGCCAAGTGGATGGGTAGTTTTGGAATGCAAACAACCCACCACATTGAGCTATAAATGCATTCCTTCTTCTCCTTTCAAAAGGGTTAGAATTTCAGAACAGAGGATAATTTATTGGCATGACCAAAGACATGAAAAATTATTGGGAGGACCTTCCATACTCATGTTTTTTCCTGAGAGACCCTTCCTCTTCTCTCTGTTTTAATTTACTTTTGCAGTTTCCTTCGTTGGTAATTTCACAAGTGTATGTCTTTGTTATTCTATTTTTGTGCAAGTATCTTATTAAATATCTCTTATTCTCATCCACCCTCTATATTTTAATATTAATTTTCTTAAAATATTTTAAATCAAGATAAAACCCTTCCCCTTTTTTTCTTTTTCATTCTATCTAAAGTTAGTATTTAATTCCCTTCATCGTTTCTATGTTTGTTTGACGCACCACTCTTTTCTTCTCCCATTATTTTTCTTATTTTCTTAATTTATCATCACAATAATTATAACCAGATTACTAATCATTTAAATAGATGAGTAAATCTCTCATTGGTATGAGTTATAATTTAGCTATGTTAAGTGATTGAGAGATTTTTCTGGAAGAATATTCTTTAAATTAACTTTGTGTATGTTGGACTTAACATGTTGTAGATTAGTGACATGTTTTGATTAATGTATGGATTACATGGATTATTGGAACCATAAATAAACTACCATAATAATGTACTGATTGATATTAGAATCCTAGTTAACTTGAGTCTTGTATTAAAGCCTTAACACTTAGGAATCCAATCAACGTCAACATGTGATATGAGTGATAATTTAATGCAATATAATGAAAAGCTAATGGATATCACAAGCTTAACTACCTAATGATGAACTCATCCCAATATTTATCAAATTTTTAAATCAATATTAATCAATCAATAATTTCAATTAAGATATAAAAATAAACCCCCAAATTAAAATACAATCAAATAAAAACATTCTACTATTAAAAAGTATCATCACCGAAGATTCGACCCAAGTGCTGCTGTACACATTAGCAGAACATCAGAACATTGAACGGTCGATAGGCGAAGATCGAACGCACTTTCAAATGGAACTATTGATGTGGATGGTAGAATTAAGTAGTTGTTGGTTTCTGGTTATTGTAAAAAACATAAAAAACACAAAATTTAAAAAGAAATTGAAAAAAACACAAAAAACCCACCTTCCTCTTTCTTCCAAAATATCTCTGAATGGCCCGTAGCCTCCCAAAAAATACCTAAAATTTTATTGACCTTTAAATTGAGAGAACAATTTACAACTTATGAGGAACATAAGATATAATAAACTCATTCAAGAAACTATCCTCGTCTAACCAGTTGAATTAAAAATGGACATTCGTAAGGAACAAACACTCAAACAATGTGCTTCCATTGATATGAATTACCAACCTATTGGTATTCAATATCCAAAAATAGATGCTGAATTTGAACACAAATAATGTTTGATTCATCTTCTAACTCATTTCCACAGGTTAACCAGTGAGGGTCCACATCTCCACCTTAAAGAGTTCCAAGTGGCGTTCTCTATCATAAAGCCTCAAGAGGTTTCTGAGGAAAAAATAAAACATAGGGCGTTCTCTTTTTTCATTGCTGACTCGGCCAAGTCATGTCTCTACTACCTCCCTCCTAGTTCTATAACCACATAGAATGATATGAAGCAACACTTTATAGAGAAATTATTTTCTATTTCTCATAATTCTTTTATCTGAAACAAAATAAGTGGTATTCATCAATTCCTAAATGAATCACTCCATGAGTAATGGAAGAGGTTCAAAAATATTTTTTCAACCTACCCACACCACTAAATCCCTAAAAAACTCTCGATCCAATACTTATCTGAAGGGTTATTGGCTATGGAGAGAACTCTCCCTGATTCCACAAGTGGCGGTGTTCTTGTTGATAAAATGCTTGCAGATGCAAGTGATATCATAAGCGATATGGCTGCAAACACACAAAAATTCCATACTCGAGCACATGCTCAAGTAAAAACATTACAAGACAAAAAATCCATAGATCCAAACAAGATGACCGGGTGGATGAGTGAACTTACAAGTCTTGTATGATAACTATATGTGGCTACCAATGCCCCAACCTCAACTTCTCTAAAATTTATGTTTCCTGGACCTATCAAGAACTATGAAATCTGTAACTCACCATCTCATCCTACTAACACATGTCCACTACTTCAAGGGTATCCATCTAATTCATCTGAACCAATGGAGGTCAATGCAACATATGCTTGGAAGAACCCATCACTCAATAATCAGGTCAGTTTATTAGAAACATAATCCAACCCCACCCTGATCTCTTCTCTTATACCTTCAACAATGGCTTGAGGTATGGTAATCCCATTTATAATCCTCCTCAACTCCCTCCTCAAAACCCAAACTAGTTCCAATATGATCAAGGTGTTGGTAACTTCCAAAGACCTTACCCTTTTGTTCCTCAACCTAAAAAGATCAATCCTTTTCATCCTCCTCTTGGATTCCACTATCCTAGTGAGCCTTCCCAATTCCCAAACCAATACAATCACTTTCCCAAGAACCTATATCAAGGTTATCTTATTCCTGGACAACCCTCTTCTTCCAAGAGACCATGGGAAAGTGCACTGTATGATCTTTCCTCCTAAGCCCATTCCAGACTCAAGAACATTAAAACCCCAATTGGTCAACTTGCATCACACCTAAGCCATCAAAAATAATAAAATTCTTCCCAACTCCCTCCTCAACCATTACCCAACCCCAATGGTACTGTAAGTGACATTGCACTTAGATAGGGGAAGAAAATATCTATGCCTCAAGATATGTCCTCCAAACCCCTTTAATGGTTGACCTAGAAATTGAAAAGAAAAAGAAACATGAAATGGAATCTGAATCCATTCCCTCAACTCCTTCCATTCCACTTAGGAACCCAATTCCTTTTCCTCAAGCCACTTCTATACCAAGGAAGTCCTTTGAACTAGATCCTATAATGCTCGACATGTTTAGATGTGTTGATGTCAACATACCCCTCTTAGATTCCATAAAAAAAATCCATAAGTATTCCAATTTTATTAAAAAATTGTGACACCACAAAAGACAACTTAGGACCTTTGAAAATGTTTCCACCCAATAGTCGATTCCAATAAAGTGCAATGATCTAGGGACCACTACTATTCCATGCCAAATTGGATGTTCCAACTTCAATGATGCACTTATAGGCCTAGAAGACCCAAGTAATTTCATGCCCAAATAAAACTTCTACAACCTTATTCTAGTTCCCTTATATCCAATGGGTGTTTTTATTCAATTGGACAATCAAAGAACTGATAGTCTTGAGGGTATAATCGGGGATGTCCTTGTCCATGTGAATGATCTTATCTTCCCTCCTGATTTCTATGACCTTGACTTGGAAGGTGAGACAAATTATTTTGAATACCATCTAATTTTAGGAAGACCCTTACTCATGGAATCTAAAACCAAAATTGATGTCCATTTTGGTATCTTATCCATGGCATTTGGTGACCAACTGGTCAAGTTCAATATTTTTTAATCGATTCATACCGATCAGAGAATCAATCTGTATTCTCAATCCATGATTATGAAATTCTCTATGAAAGTGCATTGAATCCCAATCTATCACGTTTTTCCTATTCTAATGATATAGGATTTTGTGAATATTTCATCCTCATTAACCAAGTCATAAATGGAGAAGTCGAGGTTTTCATTAAAAATAAAAACTCCATTGATCTCAAGGATCTTGAAAACTCTTTGGAATCCCATCTCACCTCTGACCTCCACTACTCCAACAAGGATGGTAATAAAGAAAATGAACAAGGATGTTCATTTTTTGATTCAAATATGATTATCCATCATTCATAATTTCCTATACATGATTTTGAAAATTCAGTTATATGTGAGGTGAACCCTGAACCAATGTGATTATATTGTCCTGATGGTAGATATGTTTGTGATATTTGATCCCTAACTAATAAAGTGATCATTGGTGATGTTGAAATTGACCATTATTTGGGAAAAATTGATATAATGGATATTAAAAAACTTATTTAGTCTTATGACTCCCCATATTCTCATTACTCTACATTGGTAAGTGATGAAATAAATTACTAACTAAAAATTGGGATCTCATACTCTAGTTTTGTGATATCTGAACCTTACATAAATGAACCATCAGAATTGAGACATATTCCTGAATTTAAAAGCATAGAAAACCATAACATTGTGGATAAAATCATTCCTCATGTTGAAGACCAAAGGGAGGATAGTCATATTCTCTTTCCACCCCCATTGAATTGCAAGCAAAACAACAAGGAAGCGAGAAAATTATATAATGAAAAATAAAGCTCCCCAAATGAGATGTTTTTATGGAATCACACTGTAGTTGAGAAAATACGACAGCCACCATAAGACTATGGGTAGTCCACTACACCTTTCCATCCATAGACAATTAAATGCAGTGCTTCTTAGGAGGTAACCCATGTTTTATTTTACTTTAATGAAATATTAATTTCGGCTTTGTTTTTCGTTAGATGAATAATGATTTTTCTTTTTCAGGTAACATACCACATAAGGATCATCATCTTCCACTAACCTATCATTGGATGCAGACGAAGACCCACCAAATCCAAACCAAGGGAACCTCTTTCTCTTAACTATCTCTCTCTTTATCTCTTCCCCTCTCTTCTTCTTTCTTATTCTTCCCCTCTTTCATTTTTAAAAATTTATTAATCAAACCCATTATTTTTCTCATTTCTTTTGTGTGGGTGTGTCTTTATAAAAAAATAGAAAAAACTTAAAAACTAAAAAAATTCACTTAAAAAAATATGGAAAAACAAGATTCATGATTACTCACCTTCAACTTCTAAAATTTTGTCTAATCGTTTTCGGGATTCAAAAGACATGGTTTAATCTCCAAAATTTTTTGGTTTCTTCATAAATATGGATAAATAATATTTTGTAAAAACCAAAAAAATTTTAATGATCAATTTTTGATTTGGAAAATTATTTCCCCACCCATGAGGAAAAACATTTTCTTTCATTCCATGGCCACCTATGGCTATCTTTTAGAAATGTATGTTTTTCACCCCCATTTGTGAGTCTTGAGTTTATGGAACATCGAGTTGAATTACCTTCTTTGGTGTTAATTAATATGATAGAGGAATTTTTTGAACCACATGACAATCAAAATATCCAAATAGCCTCCCATTTCCCTTACATTAATCCTCCTTTTGAAATCCCCTTTGATCCTTTGAAAACCTTTTGTTTGATAGCCGCATTACAATTCCAGTACCTTATCCCACACAATATATACATGGATTTACATTGCATTATTTATTAAAATTTATGTTTGGGGGAGAGGTTTTCCATCAGTGAGGTTTGGGAATGTGTATATGTTTATCTTCTACAAATGATATTGAAAAGTGTTCAAAAAAAATATATAAAAATGAAAATAAAAATGGTCTATGTCTTGGGTGGGTCAAAAATCACAGTTACTCAACCTTTGATCTTATTATAACTATTACAATTAGTGTTGTGATGAGATAAATCATTGGTTTGGAGATGAGTGTGAGATCTTTTTTAAGTTCAACTTTCAAAAAATGCAAACAAAAAGAGAAGAAACGAAGAGAACAACAAGAACACTAAGGTCATTGGGAGAAGTTTTGTGTTTTATAAATATTTCATCTTCTCATCCCCTTAAAATTTTCTTCCTCTCTTGTGTCTTTATTCACAAAATAATTCCCTTCTAAATATGTGTTTTCATTTCCTTCCATATTTCATTTCAAAAAAATCGAGTATTGTTTTTTCCATGTTGGTGCTTTACCCCCTTTTTACTATCATTTTGATATAATCTCACTACATTCCAATAGCCACAGGAAAACCCCTATAAATACCTATTGATTTTTGATCCCTTTAGGATAGGGAGTGGAATCTGATAGCTCTTACAAACTCTAATATTTTCACTTTTGGTTGGTGAAAGAGTAAACCTCGATAAATGAATTTTATCATCTTGAGAGGTGTGAGTTCTGAGTGTCCACATTTTCCATTTATAAATTTGAGAATGAAAAAAATAATTGTTTTTGGAACATTTTTTTGGTAAAAAAATGTGGTGTAATTCAACATGTATTAGTGAAATAGTCTAAACCTCCCCTGATTGATGAAAACAAATTTTTTATATTTGTTGGTGAGTGAAAATTATTTTGTAATGTTTTTTATATTTGTTGCACATGAGGACATGCATAAGAATATGTGTGGTGGATTTAATTTTATTAATATTTTCATGAATTCTTATATAATCCTTTTAATTATTTTATTTTAAATGTACATAATTATTGTGAAATATTAATGTTTAAATATTGAATATAATTTTAGAGCTCTTTTTGAATTCATCCAGATTCAAGTCTATTTAATGTTTTAAAAAACACTACCACCATAATAATCCAAATTGAATGGTTATTGTTTTTTATAATTCCCATTTAAATATAAAACATTTCATTATAAGGGATCACAGGCCAATTAGGCCATTTTAACGGTCATATAGACCACACAAGAAGACCCAAAGAATTTTTGATGAAACATGACCAACTATGAAGATAGAATTACTGGGCTCAATCCATAATTCAAAATTATTTTATTCTCCTAAAATGTTTTGGGTACAATGTAAAGAGTCATGTATAATTCTTTCAAGTCCCAACTCTAAATAAAATGGGCCCAACTGATTCATTTAAACTCATCCCACCATTCTGGCTAGGAATTACAATTAGTATAGTATTGATGACATGTATCCTGATTTACTATTCATATAGAGATGATATATATCAGTGTAAAATAGTAGATATAGTCGGTCGACTTTGTTGAATAAATAATTCGAATTTGAAGGCATAGTCCTATTCAAAATGTCATTCAAATCTTGTCCATCAAAAAAGAATGGATAGAAGTTAACAGTTTAACATTGTTTATGAAACCGCCATAACATTGGTTCCATAGTCCAAATGACTCCAATTTTTGAGAATAATATTTGAAAATTATTATCTACAACTTGGGAGAGAAGTATATCTCGATATTTGGCTGTCTGGATGTCTAAATAGTGGAGCCATGTGGAGGGGTAGTTTTGGAATGAAAACAACCCACCACCTTGGGCAATAAATACATCCCATCATCTATTTTCAAAAGGGTTGGAATTTCAGAAAATAGGAGCATTTATTGGCACGAAAAATTCCTTGAAAAAATTCCTCTTTGGACATTCAATACACAAGTTTTTACTTGAGAGATTATTCTTCCACTCTTTGTTTTAATTTACTTTATCAGTTTCCTTCGTTTGTAATTTCACAAGTGTTTGTCTTTGTAATTCTATTTTAATGCAAGTTTCTTCTTCAATATTTATTATTCTCATCCACCCTCTGTATATTAATATAAATGTTCTTAAAATAGTTTAATTCATGTTAAAACACTTTCCTTTATTTTTATTTCTCATTCAATCTAAAGGTAGTATTTAATCCCTTCATTGATTGTGTGTGTGTTCGACGCACCACTCTTTTATTATCCCTTTATTTTTTGCATCTTCTTAATTTATCAACATAATAATTATAACCAGAATACTAATAATTTAAATGGATGATTAAATCTCTCACTAGGGTGAGTTATAATTTACGTTTGTTAAGTGATTGATAGATTTTTCTCGATGAATATTCTTTAAATTAACATTATGTATATTTGACTTAACATGTCATGGATTAATGATTTGTTTTTTTAAAGTATGGATTCCATGGATTAATGGAACCATAAATACACTAACACAGAAATGTAATTATTTATATTATAATCCTAGTTAAGATAAGGCTTGTATTAAAGCCTTAACACTTAATAATTCCAATCTACGTCAACTTTTGACATGAGTGTTAATTTAACGCAATATAAAGAAAATATCTCCCAAGATTAACTACCTAATGATGAACTCATCCTAATATTTATAAAATTTTTAAATCAATCTTAATCAATCAATCATTTAAATTATTCTATGCAAACAAAACCCCTAATCAAAATTCAATCATTTAAAAACATTAGAGTATTAAAAAGTATCATCATCATCGAGGATTCTTCCCGGGTGATGCTATACACATTAGGAGAGCATCAGAAAATTGAATGGCCAATAGGCGACAATCGACCTTCGATTTCATAGATTTAATCCATAAATTTTAACTAGGTGAGTTATATATTTGGGATGCAATAAGTTATCCCTTTTCTATTATCATTGATAGCTCAATCCCAATGTTTTGAGGTGGTGTTGTAATTGTTCTACTAAAATCTAAAGATACGAAATAATTCATAGAACAAAAATCAAAAACAAAATTCACTATTATTGAATTAATAAATAGTGTACAAATCACTGCATCATAGTATCAGTCCACCTTAGAACTAGTGAATGAATGTACGATTACTTTCTCTCATGTTATTTGATCATGTTGTAATTTATTATCTTTGACACCTCTTGGATTTCATAATTCTGGTGGAACTTGTAGATAAAATACTATAACAAAGGTTTGGGTTTATTTAGAAATTATTATCATTTATTAAATTAGTGGCCTTATTCATATCCCTTTAGTGATTAGCCTGATTCCTCTGTTTTAAACATTTGAATCATTTTTTGGGTCCCATTAAAGAAATTTTTGAGATGATTCTTCCCACAATTTTTACATTGGTAATGCTTGGTTTTCTTTCCTATATTGTATTTATACACTATTTATCTTGATGAAAATTACATTTTGTGTATTTTATATATTGGACTATGATACCACTGAGAGGCTCTAATTTCTATCTTGACCTTGAGGTCACGATGAAAAATTTCTTCATTTCAATCAAATTATCAAATCCCCAAATCCTTTCATGCAAATGGATTTAATCAAATAAATAATGGTTCCCCTAACTTTTGGTATTTATGAATAATCCTAAGGAATTCCATGAAATCCATTGTGATTTTTCCCCCATAAACCCTGGTAGACTCATCCTACTTTTCCTTCAGTCTAAGTAACTCAATCTCTAATTTATGATAGAGTTTGGAGAAAATATTTATAGAGAAATATTTTCTGGAGTTCTTCCCATTACATCAAATCAATCTCATCTTGGGAAATTTAGTTCTTGATTGGTGTCCTACACTAATTATATTCCCCATCTATGTTAAAAATGGCTAGAATAATGTTATATTATCTCATCATTGGAGGATAGATAATATCTTCTTCATGGAGTTAACCCATTTTTCTATGGTAATATAATAATATCCACTAAAGGTATGAGGAAAATATTCCATAAAATGATCTACCACAAATCATTCCTTATTTGGAGAAATAGGGTGTTTCCCATGATTTGATTTGTTATTTAAAACTTGATCTATTTGATCTAGTACTTCCATGATGTTCTATGATATTGTACTCATAAGGTTAGGAATCTCATTAGGATAGTCATTACATTTATTATCTTGTTAGTTATTAGAAAAATTTATCATATTTTATTCCATTAACTGATAATCAGAAAAGGGTGGATAATTATTTAAATAATAAGCATAAAAGGGAAACTTATAATATTATAGGGAAAAAATTATTATTAATAAGTATATCCTATCTAATAAGTGTCAAGGATTCAATCATGGGTTACCAAGGTAATTTCCAAATTATGTTTTATATCTTAAAAAAAATTTTATTTCCGTTGTAGTGGTCCATAAAGAGTATATGAATTTCTAAATAATATCCCCCTAGAGTTTCAACCCATATGTGCACCTATACATATTAGTCCAAGACAAGGTAACGATCAAGTCAATTACCAATAAGACCTTTTCAGGGTTATTACCCCTAGGTATAACTATTCCAAAGCCATGTACATATGTAATATCTATATATGGATGTAATTTCTTTGAAACTACTAACTCTATACTTCACTAAAATTATAGGATATTTTCCTATACTCAAACTTATCCTTAGGGATTTCAATAAGGTATTCTATTTATAATCAGAAAATATAACTACACCATGATCTGATAAAAACTATAATGAACCAATCCTTTTTAGAAAAATTATTACATGATTTTATACATATACATCCAATATATAAAAAACAAGGATTGAAAAGGCCAAGTGTCTTTGGAAGACTAGGTGCATAAAATTCCAACATAAAACTAAATCACAACGTATTTATTTATTTCTCCATAATGATCTCCTAAAAAACATAAATATAATCAAAATTCATAGGATAACCTGTAGAATAGATAAAATAATGTGTTGATCTATAAATCCTAGTAAGGAAATAAACATTATATGAAATCACAACAAATGAGTAAAATATATTACATGATATCATAAAAGTGAAGGTTCATGAGTAATAACATGGATGAATAACATAAAAACAAGGTATAATAATATCACAGAATTATATAAAATTTTGAATCAACAAAAAAACATGAAATTAGAAAAATCCAGGTATAACATCCAAGTCAACATCACATGATGGACAATGTACTAAAATAGATTTGGTTTTCTCCCTAATAAAATATATAATTTCTCATGATAAAAATGACTTACCTTATGATTTGGAGAATTATCTAGGTAAAAACATCATAAAATTTGCATGATTATGTGTTTAAAAAAATTAAATCAATCATAAGGGATAATCATAAGAGTTACACATGGAATGAAATGGGTTACATTATATTTCCTCATACAATAATCAAAAGATATTTAATAAAGAAGGAATTTGAGAAAATAACATAGAGATTGTGATAAAAAATAAATCGAAGAGGGAATAATATTGGTATATATGTGAGAGTCATATATACAGAATCTATAATCATTACATAACAATAAATTTGTAGAGAAAGTGAGTTAGAAATAGAAAGATCATAACATAAATAATGTGGTTGGTTCATATAAATCTTTTACCTTTAGTATAACTCATCACATATGTTCTTTTCTTCCTATATAATAATATTATGATAATTATTTAGTTATTTAATAAAATTTTCAGGTATATTAATCCTTTTGTTTTATTTATTACCATGTTATATTTCATTTCTTAATCAATTAAGTTTGGGTTAGATGCATTGATCATATTCAGCCAATATGTACAAAATGACTATAATAAGTTCATTATGGTCAAAGAGTTCATTATTACATCATGTATAGAAAAATAATCATGAAATAATTATCATTTTTATAAATAAATTATAATTTTAAATCCAACCGTGAAATATGGTTATTAAAAATGAATTACTTTACAATAAGGAGATGGTAGGTTATAAGTACACATGAGTAAAGTTTCCATTATTCAGTGATCATTATAGAAAGAAGGTATGTATTATTTTATCTATGAATAATGATAAATATAATATAAAGACATTATTATTTACTTAAATAAACTTATATATACCAATAATGTGATACATTAATGGAAAATGAATCACATTGTTTCAAGGAGGTTGTAAACCACATGTACGCACGAACGACATTATCATTTTTTAATGAGGGGGAAGGTAATAAAATAGATGATATATTATCATTATTTAATGATAATTATTACATGATTATAATATATATATATATACACATTATACCCATCATTATATTCATCCATGATATGCAGTGATGGAAAATGTATCACATTAGTTCACAAGGCAGTATTTATCCATATACATGAAAGATAGTTTCACTTCCCATTTAATGGATGATGCGATAGACATATGTTAGGAAATTAATATAATAAAATCATTGTATATGGAATATAATTTTTTTAATACCTATCAAGGATGGAGAATATTTTATGTAGGTAGAATAAGAAAGAAAACAAAAACATTTAGTTAAAAGAAATACATCTTCTTGGAAAACATTATTTTCCATTAAACATAGGAACATTAATGTTGGTGTTTAATTAAAAATAAAACCATTATAATGTTATGAGGGTTGTTAATAAAGCATTTATTCTTGTTTTTTATGAACTAATGGATTTTTTAATCATAAAAAAATACTATAATGTGTTCTCTTTTATAAGTGTGGGGAATGTGATAAGGGATGTTAGAAATATATTTATTATAGTATTGGATGAACTAAATGTATTTTTAAACATGAATAAAAGAGTTGATTATTTTCCATTTAATAATTTAAGGGAGAGTCACTCTTATAATTACATAAAATATTTAATTAATATAAATTAATTGTCAAAGAAAATTGGATTCATAATGTTATAATTCTAATAATGGATGTTTATGGGAAGAAATAATATCATCCAAAAAAATTGGACATGTTTAGTTTATTTTTTAAACTTATCTATTTGTTTGAACCAGTGTTAACAGTTTTTCACAAAAACTACATTAGTGAAGTTCTACTATTTTATGGTAAATATAGTTAACCTAAAAGAGAAATTAGAACATAAATGGTCCATATTTGATATGATTAAAAATATAAAAATCGCATTAAAGAATATAGTATTTTTTGGAATTATAAATCATTTAATAAAATATTATTTATTATAAAATAAAATTAATGACATTTTTAGAACTATTTTTTTAATTTTACATTGAAAATAAAATCAATGAAAATAAAATCAAATAAAATAATTTTAAGTGCCCTAAAATAATAAATTTATCAAAAAAATAATTAAAACTAATAAATAATTCAATTTATATTACTTTTAACATTTTTAAAAGCATTTACTTTATTTTTATATTAATTGAATAAATATTTTGACATCATTACGTAAGAATTTAAATTAATTATTTGATAAATAGAGATTAAAGGTAAAATACCAATATAAAAAATATTCTTTCAAATAATTATTTATAACTGAAACAAAATTCTTTATCTCTGTAAAAAAATTAAAGAAATTAAAAGAAAAAAAATATAATTCTTAACTATATCATTTACTTAAATAATATAATGGGAAAATCAAGCCTAAATTAAATAAAAGGAAATATTTTAAAAAATTGGATGGATATTTACAAACTAAACTCATATAACAGGATAAAGGAAAGTGTTTTGGTCATTCTATAATCCTTATAATATTATTTATAACCGTGATTACCAGATTTACCCTTACATGATGATAATTAATTACTATTTTTACTATTCATAAACACAATAAATAAAATTAAACTGTCTAAAATATTTGAACCATAGAATTTTTAATATTTAAACTATTTTCAGAATTAATTTTCTATAATCGGAAGTAATTAATTTAATAGAAAAATATAAAACACCACGAATAACAATTTTTTCAGAAAAATGCCACTACAATTATAAAAATGTTTTTGTCACGACCCGTCCTTGGGGCCCGTGCCGTGACTACCCCATGCCCACCTTCCATAGCCCAGGGGATGGCGACTAGCACCGAAGGCGTAAATCCCGATTAAAAGGGAAGGCATTGCCTCTATAAAGTAAAAAAAACCACTGAGTACACAAGCTGAG
Source organism: Viscum album (assembly GCA_963277665.1). Lineage (NCBI taxonomy): Eukaryota > Viridiplantae > Streptophyta > Magnoliopsida > Santalales > Viscaceae > Viscum > Viscum album. The sequence goes on along the minus strand of OY728131.1, from coordinate 1,971,270,808 downwards.
TAAACACTAAGTAAACTGAGTACAAAAGTAAGTGATGGAAAGTAAATGGGCCAGAATACAAATCCAACTGTTAGTAAAGTACAACTGAAATGAAAGTACAACAACTGAAAAGTAAACCAGCGAGTCTGTGTTGTCCTCTGGAAATCCCACCTGAAGGGTGGGTATAGATAGTCTCCTCTACACCTCGGATCTAGCCGTCCGCTCCGAGTAAGTCCCATCCTATGATCCACCTCCAGGTACCATCCAGCTCCATGATCTCCCACCTCGAATAGATCTGTCCGTCGTCTGCATCCAACACAACTTAGTGCGGGCATAGCATGTGCAGGGGTGAGTATACGCTACTCAGTAGGGACCCCGAGACCCCTGAAGGTCTCCCAAAATCCACGAAGGATAAACCAAAAAGGAAAGATACAATCACGAAGTAACAACCAACTCTACATAGGTATATTCCCATACATATAGCTAAGTCATCATTTCCATGTCGGCTCCAACACACGATCCCAAAATACAACCCAGTCCATAGAGGAAAAACATAACCCATCCCACATAAGAATTCAAAACCCAATCCACACAGGAAAGAACAACCCAATCCACACAGGAAAGAACAACAATCATATCGATGATATTGATTGTAAGTTAAGACTTAGCTCACACAGGTATACTTTTTCGTAAGATGATAGAGATGATCAGATGAGGCCACTGATTCATCTAAGATGTAGAACCCACATAGGATACAAGACCAGCTAAGCTGTCGGACCCACAAAGGATACAAGACCATCTACTCTGCTGGACCCTCATATGATACAAGTACAGAGTCAAATACTGCCAGACCCACTTAAGACACAAGAACAGTAGTCAAGTACTATCAGACCCACATAGGATACAATAATAGTAGTCATCACCATCGAACCCATGGAGGACTCTAGAAAGTTCGTCGTCGCTACCAAACCCATGGAGGATCCTAATACAGTCGTCATTGTCATCGCAGTCGCAACCAGCTCTAGGGTTCCCACACACAACATGCTCGATTCTGGGAGGATCCGATCCAAGATCCAAGGGGGTGGATACATCATCTGACAAGAAGTCCGGAGTTTATGTATCCCAATGTTTTGTCTCGTCAAAAGGAACTCAACGCGACAGACGGCGCGTCAATCAGACGCTCGGTCTGAGAGTTATTTGTTTTTTCGTCCTAGGGGACCGGTTAGTTTTTAAGCTAAAACCAACCCGACCGTACTCCAACTGCATCCAAACCTCATGTGGAGTAAGTCAAAATGACTGTATCACCAATAGGAATCTATCAAATTTGACGACATGTCAATCGGACGTCCGGAGCTCATGTTATAAGCGTTTCGGCTCCGAGGGCCCGGTTGGTTTCGTGTTCGAACCAACCCAACCATACACAAAGTTCTCCAAAACCCTGATTGTAATATATCGAAAAGACCGTCTCGATCCAAGGATCCCAACACAACTGACAGTGCATCGATCGGAGGTTTGTAGCCCATGTTATGGGTGTTTGAACGGAACTGTCCGAAAGTAGGGGGTTCGGGCCCAGTCCAACCCCACCCGATACCCCCTTGGTCGGCCCAAACCGGGTCGACCCAACCGGGTTCGGGTCCGGCCCGGTTGGGCGCGGTGCGGCCTGACCCGGGGTGGGGGTCTGTCTTAGCACGGGCGGCTTGGCCCAACGCGGTGGGTCTGGCCCGGCGCGGCCAATCTGGTCCGACGCGGGCACCCGCGCATTGAGCGGACGTGGAAGGGGGGAGGTGTTGCCCCCAATAGATTCGAAACAGTGGCCCCCCATTAATGGTGGGGTCTGCCCTAATTAAACTGGGGGCTTCGCCCCCCCAGATTCTTGGAAACGGTCGCCCGTTGGCCGGCCGTTTCTGGCTGCCGTGGGACGTGCAGGTCCCGCCCCCTAGAGCGCCGGCGATTAGAAGTCCGACCGCCCCCTTACTGAACCGCCACGGCCGGAGACCGCTACTTTCTTCTATCCGGAACGATGCGACGGTGCCACGCCCCTCCGCCACGGCTTGCCCCGGCCGCGGCCCTCCATGGCGCTCAGGCGCGGCGCGACGGCGCCGCGCCCCTCCATCATGGCCAGATTCCGGCGGCGGCCTCTTTTGGCTCCACCGGTGTGGCGCGACGGTGTTGTGCTCCTCTGCTACTGTTCTATCGACCTCACACAGTGTAATGGTTCCACCTCCGTTGCAAGCCACGGAGGAAAAATTAATCAAAAAAAGGGGAGGAGGATCGGCCGTGTTCATGTGGTCTGGCCTCCTCCCGTTATATTGATAACATGCGGCCAATATTAACTTTGATCGTCAAAAATAATCATGAACGTGGAAACAACCCCTACCTCGAAGAAGTTCGCGGAAAATGGTGTCGCGGTGTACGACGTCACGGGTGAGGTTCCGTGTACGTCGACGGGGAACGTTCGAGGAGGAAGAAACGTCTCCCTTTCTTTGACGTGTAGAGAAGATAGAACGACGTGTCAGTGTTCTTCGCGTTCTTCAAGGAGGAAGATGAAGTTCTTCAAAGTGTAGGAATCTTCCTCTCTCAAATCTCCACGCAACACAGCAACTCCCAAAATAAAATAAGCAACACCTTAATATATTTTTTTACCTTGCCAAACCTTTCAAAATTTAAAAGTTGAATTCATTTTATTAATTAAATCTAGAGGTGTCAAAATTAATTGAAGAGATAAGTTGGAATGAATTAAAGTGGGAGAGCCACATAATTTAAGAGGGGGGTTTATAGGGGTTTTGTAATAAGAAAAGGTGGGGGCTCGTATGGGCCCCACCTCCCTCATAACCACACATGGGATGTTGGGTGGTCATGGGCCCCACCAAAAACTTCCCATGAGAGAGTCTAACCACCACGAATAAAATAAAATTCAGACTCAATTTTATTTTACTTGTCTTTTAATCCCCAATTTTCTTACAACTCCTCACGAGCAAACAAAACTCTAGAAAAGGTCTTCTTAAGAAATTACCGGCGCTGCGGTTTAATCGGTGCCCTCATATTTTGATTCCGAGCACCCATTCAAATGTTAGAAAAACCCGCTTGTTTGTGCACTGAATGTACCTGAGCTAAACTTCGGAAATTGATTCTAGGCACACCGGGCCTCGGAATCAGGTGCCGATAGAAACAGCATACTCATAAAATCCCAAAAAATTTAAGAAATAATTTTCCATGAAATTTACGGGTCTTTACATTACTCCCACCTCTGGGATTTATGTCCCCGTAATGATACATCACAAACTAGGGAAACAAATGAGGGTATTGTGCAGGTATTTGAGCCTCCTGCTCCCAAGTTCTCTTTTGGAGGTTCCCGTGCTGCCACCTGATGCGCACTAGAGGAATCGACTGCCCACATAGGACCCTCTCCTGTTGATCCTGAATCTCCACCAGGACCTCTGCAAAAGTCGCCCCATCATCAATGTCTATCTCCCCATGGTCGATGATATGAGTCGAGTCATGCACGTATCTCCTCAGCTGAGATATGTGGAAGACATCATGCACCCGGTGCAACTGTGGTGGTAGAGCCAGGCGATAAGCCACCTCACCTATCCTACTGAGAACCTGGAATGGTCTGATGATGCGCGGATATAACTTTCTACCCCAGCAAAATCTCCGTAGTCCACGTCGAGGTGAGAACCATAAGAAAACGTGGTCTCCATCCTCGAACTCTAGTGGGATCCTCCTCCTGTCAGCATAAGACTTCTGTTGGCTATGAGCTATCCTCATCCGCTCCTGGATGACCTGGACCTTCTCTGTCATGTCCTGGACCATCTCTGGTCCCACAAGTGCTGACTCCCCAGGGTCTATCCAGCACATAGGTGATCTGTATGGTCGGCCGTACAATGCCTCATATGGTGCCATCCCGATGGTGGAGTGGTAGATATTGTTGTACGCAAACTCCACCAATGGTAGGTGATTCTCCCAGCTATGAACAAAGTCGAGGACACATGCATGGAGAATGTCCTCGGGAGTCTGAATGGTCTTCTCCATCTGACCATCCGTCTGAGGGTGCAAGGTGCTGCTCAGGCGTAGCTACGTCACAAATTCCTCCTGTAACCCTTTCCAAAGCTGGGAAGTAAAGAGGGAATCTCGATCAGAGATGATAGATGATGGCACACCATAAAGCCATACAATATCCTGAATGTAGAGGAATCCCATGATCTCCACTGAGCCCTGCTTTCTGATGGGTATGAAGTGGGCTGACTTGGTGAGTCGTTCGACAATCACCCAAATGGAGTCATGAACTCTGGAAGTACATGGAAGTCCAGTCACGAAATCCATAGATATCTTGTCCCACTTCCACTCCGGGACCTCCAAGGGCTGTACCAAGCCAGCTGGTACCTGGTGCTCCTCCTTCACCTGCTGACAGGTGAGGCATCGAGAAATGAACTCTGCCACAACCTTCTTCTTACCCGGTCACCAGTGCTATTGTCTGAGATCCTGGTACATCTTCGCCACTCTAGGATGTACCGCTAAAGGGGAAGTGTGAAACTCTCTTAGCACCTCCTCCTGTAATGCAGCTGGTACCATGGTACTTCCTTTGAAAAGGATGACGTGCTCTCCTCCTAAAGAGAATCAATCAGGTTCCTATCCTGTGGAAATTTGTGCACGCCGCATCTCACAGTCAACGTCTCCACGCTGTGCCTCTCTGACCAGCTGAAGAAGTGGAGGTGTGACTGTGAGCGACTGATGAAAGGATTCCCCATCTCTATCCATGAAGGATATCTGCAAAGTGGCTAGGTTATCTGTCTCATATCGAAGTAGCTGAATGCCCGTCCTCCTACTGAGAGCATCAGCTAATACGTTCCCCTTTCCAAGAGTATCGACCATCTCAAAGTCACAGTCCTGGAGGAACTCGAGCCATCACCACTATCTCAGGTTCAGGTCCTCTTTCGAGAAGATGTACCTGACACTCTGGTTGTCAGAATAGAATGTAAAGCGCTCGCCCATCAGATAGTGCCGACACATCTTCAGGGCAATGACCACTGATTCTAACTCTAGCTCATGGGTTGCGTAGTTTTGCTCATGCGTCCCAAAATGTCATGATCTATAGGCGATCACTGCCCACTCCTGCATTATAGCACACCCGAGTCTGGTCCCTGATGCATCGCAGTAGACTACGTACCATAATCCGTCCTCCGGTAGCCTCAAGATGGGTGCACTAGTAAATCTCTGTCTCTGCTCCTGGAAGCTCTGCTGACATCTATCTGACCACACAAAGGGTTTCCCCTTCTTCCTCAAAGCTGAAAGTGGTACTGCAACTCTGGAGAAGTCTGGCACAAATCTCCAATAGTACCCAGCCAAACCTAGGAAACTCCTCACCTCCGTTATGCTCCTGGGTGGCTCCCAAGCAAGAACTTCATCGATGTTTGTAGGATCCACCGAATCTCCCACCTAAGAGATGATGTGTCCCAAGAAGTGGACCTCACGTATCCATAACTGACACTTCGAGAGATTACCATACAGATGGTGCTCTCGGAGTGTTTCTGGTACAATCCGCAAGTGGTAGGCTTGCTTCTCCTCAGTAGTCGAGTAAATCAATATTTCGTTGATGAAGACTACGACAAATCGATCGAGGTAAGGCTGGAAGATCATGTTCATGAGACTCATGAACACTGATGGAGCATTGGTTACACCGAAAGGCATAACCAAGAACTCATGTGTCCATATCGACACCTGAAGGCTGTCTTCTGCACATCCTCATCTCGAACTCTGAGCTGATGAGAACCTGACCTAATGTCTATCTTCGAGAACCATCGTGCTCCCTTGAACTGATCGAAGAGGTCGTCGATCCTCGGAAGTGGATACTTGTTCTTCACGGTCACCTGTTCCAGGCGAAGGTAATCAACAGACAGTCGCAGGCTCCCATCCGCCTTCTTGGCGAACAAAATCGGAGAAGCCCAGGGTGAAACACTGGGTCAGATGAATCCCTTGCCCTGCAAGTCTTCCAGCTATACCCATAGCTCTCGAAGCTCAGCGGGAGCCATCCTTTATGCTGGAGTAGATATTGGGGTTGTCCCAGGGTACATATCAATATAGAAGTCTACCTCTCTGTGAGGAGGTAGTCCAGGAATGTCGTCAGGAAAAACGTCTGCATACTGATCCACCACGACAGGGAAACTCAGACTCCGCACGTTAACTACTCCTAGGATAAGGCTAGCCAACTGATGAGTGATCGGTTTTCCTCTCCTCTGTGTGAGTCCATCTTGTGCTGTAAAGGCTCCATTCTCACAAGTAAGGTGAACCTACTCCAATTGGTGCGGAAACACCACACCAGGTGCCTAATACAGTTGATTTGGGCATGGACTATAGATGACCAATCCATTCCCAAGATGACGTCATAAGGCCTCGACGCCGCTACAAGAAGATCCCAGCCGAAGCTCTCACCTCTTTGAGTAAGCTCACACTGCTGGAACCAGTTTGTAATCATCAAGTCTGCTCCCGTAGGAGTCTCTATCCATAAGGATCGATCCAACGACGCCGTCAGAATCTCCGAGCTCCGAAAAAGGGAAGAAACTATGAAAGAATAACTCCCTCCCGTGTCTATAAGAACTGCATCAAGGGTGGAGTAGACACAGATAATACCTCAAATCATCTCTGGTGCACCGTGGTCGTAGGCCTCTACTACCTGAAGCTGAGCCTGCCTCTGTCCTCCAGCTCCCTGTGGTCGGGGTGGACCTTCTGGTGGTGCTGGTGGTAGAGTCTCAAAAAGTCATTCACCACCAACTTCTTAGCCAGCTCCTCTGCCTCGTCCACCTGCTCCCTGCATACCACCATGATAGAACCTCTGCCTCTGCCTGGGTGGTACCTCAACTGTAAGCTGCTCCTATAGACGGTAGGTCGGATAGTCCCGAGCCATGTGGCCTTGTCTGCTGTATGCATAGCACAGTCTGCCTCTCATATAACTGGCTCTAATGCGTGTTCCCTACACCTCCGAGCTAGTATCCTGAGGTCGTCCGCCTGATGGTCTGGTCTGCTTGGACCCCTGTGACATCCATCGACTTCCAGTTGCAGAAGACTGCGCTACATGCCACCCCGCGGTAGGTCTCGCTACTAGTGTAGGCTCAGCAAGAAAGCTCTTCACAAGAAGGGCTCGCTCTAGTACTCCTGCCTCTATCGGAATGCTGGGGGAGATCATCGATGCCCTAATCTCATGCCTCAGTCCCCTCTTTAGGGTCCATGCCTAGAAGAATGGGTCATGTACCATGTCCATGGAATAGCGCAAGAGATCGGTAAATCTTACTGAGTACTGGGATACTGTCATGCTGCCCTGCCGCAGCTGTAATAGCTCCTGAATGTGCACCACACGGAGGGTGGCTGGAATGAACTCCGAGCGGAATAGGCTCTCGAAGTCCATCCAATGTAAAGATGCCTCGTCGTGCACCTAGAGCATTAGGCTCCACCATCTACCTACTGCCGTGTGTAGGAGGCTCGTTGCAAGGATCACGATGAGGTCAGCTAGTGTCCCCACTAACCTGAAAACTCGAACAACAACCTCCAGCCAATCCTCAGCTGCATGAGGGTCTGTCTCCCCGCGAAACCTGGGCGATCTCTCACACTGAAACTCGTGCAGTTCACTAAGGTGACGTGCACTCTCAGTGGCTGGGGCTGGTGGCATCGGTGGCTCAGTGGGTAGAGGTATTGCTGGTGCCTCCGCTGTAATAGGGCCCTGCACCGAGGCCTCGTCACTCGGTGTGCTGCCCTCTCACACAAAGCTCAGATCCCAAGATGGCTGCTATCGTGGGGCCATCCTGAAAAGAAACAGGTGCTCCACGGTCAATATAGTATACCTGGTGAGCTAAAACAAAGTAATCACAAAGAAAACTTATGAAACACACATGAAATCAATGTTTTCGTGCATTGAGTTGGAAATCAGAAGTCAGGGTCCGGGTGTATGGATACGTCAGCCGCCGCACCAACACTGGACTCCCTGGACTGGTAACCACACTCAATACCCTTAACATTATTGCTTCACATTGAAGAAAGATCAGAGTCCTGAGTTCTAGGGTAGAACCAAACTCCTCTGATGGCAATTTTTCATGACCCATCCTCGGGGCCCGTGCCGTGACTACCCCAAGCCCGCCTTCCATAGGCCAGGGGCTGGAGACTAGCACGAAAGGCATAAATACCAATTAAAATGGAATTAATTGCCTTTATAAAGCAAACAAACACCATAGAGTATGCAAGATGAGTAAACACTAAGTGAACTGAGTACAAAAGTAAGTGCTGGAAAGTAAATCGGCCAGAAAACAAACCTAACTCTAAGTAAAGTACAACTGAAATGAAAGTAAAACAACTGAAAAGTAAAGCAGCAAGTCCATACCATCCTCTGTAAATCCCACCTGATGGGTGGGTACAGATAGTCTACTCTGGACCTCGGCTCCAGCCGTCCGCTCCGAGTACGTCCCATATAGTGATCCACCTCCAGGTACCATTCACCTCCACGATCTCCCACGTTGATCAGCGTTGTCCGTCGTCTGCATCCAACACAACGTAGTACAGGTATAGCCTGTGCAGGGGTGAGTATATGCTACTTAGTAAGGACCTCGAGACCCCCAAAGGTCTCCCAGAATTCACGAAGGATAAACCACAAAGGAAAGATACAATCACGAAGTAACAACCAACTCAACCTAGGTATATGCCCATACATATACCTAAGTCATCACTTCCAGCTCGACTCCAACACATGAGCCCAAAATACAACCCATTCCACACAAGAAAAAATAACCCATCCCACATAGGAATTCACATCCCAATCCACACATAAAAGCACAAACCAATCCACATTGGAAAGCACAACAGTCATATCAATGATATTTATTGTAAGTTAAGACACAACTCACACATGTATACTTCATCGTAAGATGATAGAGATGATCATATGTAGCCACTAATTCATCTAAGATGTCATACCAACATAAGATACAAGACTAGCTAATCTATCGGGCCCACAAGGGATACGAGACCAGCTACTCTGTCAGACCCACATAGGATACAAGTACATAGTCAAATATTGTTAGACCCACATAGGATACAAGAACAGTAGTCAAGTACTGCCGGACCCACATAGGATAAAAGAATAGTTGTAATCACCGTCAAACCCATGGAGGATTCCAGTACGGTTGTCTTCACTGCCAAACCCACGGAGGATCCTAGTACAGTCGTCATCGTCGTCACAGTCGCAGCCAGCTCTAGGGTTCCCTCACACAGCATGCTCGATTCCAGGAGGATCCACTCCACGAGCCAAGGGGGTCGATACATCAACTGACACGGAGTCCGGAGTTGATGTATCCCAAAGTTCCATCTCATCAAAAGGAACTCAATGCGAAAGACGGCGAGTCAATCGGACGCCCGATATGAGAGTTACTGGCTTTTTCATCCTAGGGGCCCAGTTGGTTTGTAACCTAAAACCTACCCGGCCACACTCCAACTATGTCCAAACCTCAAGAGGAGTAAGCCAAAAGAATTTTCTCACTAAGAGTAATTGAACAAAGCCAACGACACGTCAATCAGACATCCGGATCTCAAGTTATAATCGTTTCCGCTATGAGAGCCTAGTTGGTTTCGTGTTCAAACCAACCTGGCCATACCAAAAATTCTTCTAAACCCTCAGTGTAATATACCAAAACTACCGTCTCGATCCAAGGATCCCAACGCAACTGACGGTGTGTCGATCAGAGGTCTGTATCCCATGTTATGGGTGTTTTAATGAAACTGTCCGACAGTAGGGGGTTCGAGCCCGGTCCGACCCGGCCCCATACCCCCTTGGTCGTCCCAAACCAGGGCGACCCGACCCCGGTCTGGGTCCAGCTCAGTTGGGTGTGGCCCGGTCCGGCGCGGGGGTCCGGCCCGACGTGGGGGTCAGGCCCGGTGCGGGGGTCTGGCCCAGCGCGGGCGGCCCGACCCAGCGTGGCCAGTCCGGCCTGGCGCGGGCACCGGCGTACTGAGCGGACACGGAAGGGGGGAGGCGCTTCCCCCCTTCTATTCAAAACAGAATCCCCCCATTAATGGTGTGGTCCACCCTAATTAAACCGGGGGCTTCGCCCCCCGGATTCTCGGAACCGGCCGGCCGTTGGCCGACTGTTTCTGGATATCGCGGGACCTGCTGGTCCCGCCGCCCTGGAGCGCCGGCGGCTGGAGGCCATGGATTTCTTCTGTCCGACATGGCGTGACGGCGCCGCGCCCCTCCGCCACAACCCACCACGGCCGCAACCCTCCGTGGAGCTCCGGCGCGGCACGACGGCACCACACCCCTCCGCCGGGGCCCTGTTCCGGCAGTGACCTTTTTCGGCTCCACCGGTGCGGTGTGATGGTGCCACGCTCTTCTGCCGCAGCCCGCTCCGGCCACGGTTCTCTCGACATCATGCGGTGCAACGGTTTCACCTCCATTTAAAGCCATGAAGGAAAAATAAATCAACAAAAAGGGGAGGAGGTTCGGCCGTGTTCTTGTGGTCCGACCTCCTCCCGTTATATTCATAAGAGGTGGCCAATATTAACTTTGATCGTTGAAAATAATCATGAAGGTGAAAAAAACCCCTACCTCGAAGAAGTTTGCGGAAAATGACGTCGCGGGGTACGACGTCGCGGGTGAGGTTCCATGTACGTCGATGGGGAACATCCAAGGAGGAAGTGAGGTCTCCCTTTCTTTGACATGGAGAGAAGATAGAACGGCGTGTCAGTGTTCTTCACGTTCTTCAAAGAGGAAGATGAAGTTCTTCAAGGTGCAGGACTCTTCCTCTCTCAAATCTCCACACAACACATCAACTCCCAAAATGAAATAATCTACACCTTATTTTATTTTTACCTTGCCAAAAATTTCAATATTCAAAAGTTGAATTCATTTCATTAATTAAATATAAAGTTGTCAAAATTAATTGAAGAGATGAGTTGGCAAGAATTAAAGTCGGAGAGCCACATAATTTAAGAGGGGGGTTTAGTGGGGTTAGGGAATTTGAAAAGGTGGGGGCTCATGTGGGCCCCACCTCCCTCATAACCACAAATGAAAAGTTGGGTGGTCGTGGGCCCCACCAACAACTTCCCATGAGAGAGCCTAACCACCACGAATAAAATAAAATTCGTACACAGTTTAATTTTATATATCTTTTAATCCCCAATTTTTTTACAACTCGTCCTGGGAAACAAAACTCCAGAAAAGGTCTTTTTAATCAATTACTAGCACTGCGGTTTCATCGGTACCCTTGGATTTCGATTTCGAGCACTGGTTCAAAAGTTAGAAAAACCTGCTCCTTCGTTCACTGAACGTACCCAAGATAAATTTCGGAAATTGATTCCAGGCACACCGGGCCTTGGAATCAGGTGCCGTCAGAAACTGCCTACTCATAAAATCCCAAAGAATTTAAGAAAAAATTTTCTCGAAATTTACTGGTCTTTACAGTTTTTATTCCAAATTCAAACATAAAATTGATTCCAAATAACTTAATTTTATTATTAATAATTCAATTGACACAACTTTACTTTGAAACACATTTTTAGGCATGAATTTGTAAATTCTTGACAAAAAAATAGAATTTCCCATAAACATAAATATTTTCACAATTCATTGGAATATCAATGTTTACATAAAAATCCCACAAATCACCCCAAGATAATTTTTAAATTATAATTCCCAAATTGATATCTTTTATTATGTGAAATTTATATATATTTCAGAAATTCTTTATAATATTTTCTAAAAATATGGGGAGAATGTTTCGATGAAAAAATCTTTTGAAGAATAAATTGACTTTACTAAAAATTGTGCTATTTTTTACTCAGTGTTTATAAATAAATTTATATTTAGTATAAAAATAATATATATTTTATTAGTAATTTAATAATATTTATTCCAACAAATATAATGTTTAGGATACAAAATTCATATTTAAATAATAATATTTCACAGTTCATTTTGGCTCAAGGTCGCATTGTATATTCGTTATTGAAAATAGTGCTATTTTTAAAATCATGGGGTGTTAAAAAAATTATAAATATTTTCACCTTATATTTTTTCAATTTTATTAATATATATTTATATGTGGCACTTCAGGGGTAGATCTTACATTATAGTGAATAAATGTGTGGACATGGTAAGGCATCAACAATAACCCATATAGAATAATTTTTTATGCGTATTTTAAAATTCAGTGACAAAGTCTATAGTAATATCATTCCATTTCCACACAAGAATAGGTAGAGGTTTCATAACTCCTTTAGTACGTGGTCTCTTAGCCTTTACCTATTAACAAACTAATAATCTCTATACATTGTATGCAGTTTCTCATTGTATATTATCCCAGAAAAAAAGTTCCTTCACATTTCAAAACATTTTAGTGTCCTAATGGTTTTTAGAGAAATGTTTTACTATAATCCTCATCTTATAATTTTATTTAATTCTTAGGGATGGATAAAAATCACATTTTATTTAAATATTTCTATATATCATCTACATAGATGAAGTACACCAACTTCCCATCATTAGAAGTTTTGATTTTCTTTTAAATATTCTTCTCCTCAAGATGGGAACTTTTTATTTTCTCTAATATGATGTTTTAAAAATATTTCAGAATACATATGATATCTCCCCTTCATTAATGAAAACCATATCCAGTTTTACTAAATCCATGAATATATTATATTTATCAATTCATATTTTAATGAAACCACCAAAATATTTCTTACTAAATGCTTCAGCCACTCATTTTACTCCCTAGAGTTGTAGTTTATTAAGTAATCATAATAGTTGAGTAGTTTTAACCATCATCATTTCCACATATTGACACCATTCTATGTGAGGATGTATTTAAAACACATTTAATACTTATATATTACATATATTTCATCACAAAGGTAATGCCTCCATGTATGTAATTTATAGATTATGAGACCAAATCATGATCATGGGTTGGATAATTATATTCATTGATGTTTAACTTCCTTGATTCAGAACCAATGGCTCTATAATTATATATAAGAAAACATCACATAATTTTTTTTAAAGTATCACTATATATCACAGCTCTACCACTTCCTAATGGAAATTCAATATCATTGCATTAACTAATATACTATTTAATTATTTGGAACATCCTTATAATCTTATAACCATATCAACTTAACCCCATTACATGTAAATTTGGTTAATAGATTATCTAATAAAGAAATTTTTTCAAAAAAATTGATAGAAACCATATAACACAAGGAAACTATGTACCTAGATTTTCATTTGGATATTAACTGAGTGGTAAAGTCTCATCGTAATCTTGCATCAGACCTGGGTTAAATTCTACGTTGGAGTGAATTTCTGCAGGCATGTAGTGATGTAGGCCTGACACAGATAGGCGGTGACACATGGATGACACAAGAATGCAGTGACGTAGGCATGATGTAAGCCTAGTGATAGAGGCAATATGTTACACCCAATTCACACTATTCTTTTGGGCCTATTTGTGAACTTTTTTCCATGTGATTGGATTCATTCTCACTGGCCCTTCAGGCCATGTATTTAATAAATAAGGCTTAGTGGGTGGGCTATCCCTTGGTGGGCTATGGACTACATTTCCAGACATTATGTGTTTTGTTTTTTCATTTAATGTAATTATACCCCAAGAAAAATATATATATATATACAATTACATACCAAGATTATTTTAATTAGTGTAGTGTATTCCATCACTACATTTTCCATTTAAGGATCAACCGATATTCCATATTTAATAACACCATGATCAACAAAATATCTTTATTCAAGCTAGAATTCAGATTTTATTATTTTTATATATAAGTTATTTTCTTTAAGAGTAATATGATTAATTCAAAAATTACTATTTTTCTTAACATTTAATATATATTATATCAAGAAATCGTCAATAAATACCACAGAAAAATTATCAATATAATCCTCGGATAATATATTAATCAGATCTATAAAAATAGAGGGTTAAATTTTCAATCCAAAGGGAATAAATTTAAATTCATAATATATATACCTCATATGAGATTTATTCTATTAGATATAGTCATTGTTATCTTTTAGTTGATGATACCCATATCAAACACCAATATTTTTAAAATATTGAGGTCTTTTAATTTTATCAAATAGGTCATCATTATGGGGAAGAGGGCACATGTAATTTATAGTAATGCAATTGATTTCCCTATAATTGATGCAAGACCTCATAGATCCTACTATTTTATTAACAAAAATAATAGAGGATCCCTTTAGTGAAACAGTAGGGTTTATAGATACATTATTAGAAAAATGGAATATTTTTTTATTTAGTTATGCTAATTCCATTATGTCTATCTTGTCTGGAGTCTTTGATATAGGTTTTACCTCAAATATGGGATCAATGGAAAACTCATCTTCCCACTCTGATGGGTGTCTACGTAGCTCTATAGTAGACATACCAATATATTCCTACACAATATATATATATCCTCTATTATAAAGATTCATTAAGATTCATAGGTTTTTTCTTCTCTTATTTTGTAATAAAATCAATATAGTGAGCTACTAGAGGTTTATTCCGACATGATTTAGATGATGTAGTCTCCTCAATAATGAAAAGGCATTCTATATCTCTAAAAAAACATAATCTTCCTATCTTAGTAAAAAAATTAGAATTATAACTTGAAATCAAATGCATCATAAGGATTATATCAATGGGAATCATAGGTATAATAATCATGTTTTCAAATAGTGTAAGTCTATATTTCATAATAGGGACTAACTGACACATCCTTATTATAGTAATATTTCATTTAAAAGTCATGATTGAAAACTCCATTATTAGGGTTCTAGGGAAATATCCAATTTTCATTAAAAACATAGATGATATAAAAGAGTGAAATGATCACGAATTAAAAAATAAATAGATAAATTTTAGGCTAAAATGAATATTATTTACAATATAGATTTATTAAATTGAACCTCAAATTCAGTGATCACATAAGCTTAATCATTATCCCTTGAAAATTTCTAAGGAATATTCCCTTAATATTTTGATAATTCATTTGAATAGTTCCCCATATCCTTATAGTTAATGAATTGGACAATAACTACTTCTTTTATACCGTGTTAATTAGTAATATAATGAAATTTCGTTTCACACATTAAGAAAACTCTCATTGTCATAAAGAAAGATCCATGATTATTCCTTTAATAATAATTGAACGTTTGAAATTTCCCCCTTCCTTTATTCTCTTTTACTATTTTTTATGTTTGAGAGTGTAACACCCCGACCCCAGTTACCCAGAGTCGGTGCATTATTTTAATATATTGGCATGATTACAAGTAATCATGTCCCGAAAGACCGATCAGTTTAGCAGTCTTGGAAAATAGATTACATATATTAACATTACATTATAATTTCAATCATAAAACACAGAATAAATAGTTCTTTGAGAACGCCATTATTCCCTTTAGCTTAACCCTGCATATCAATCATAATACACTTCTTGGAATCCTGGGAAAACTAAAACATAGAAAGGGGTGAGCTCAAATGCTCAGTAAGGGTAAGCAATACCGCGAAATATGGAATAAATATTAATCATGGGAAATATTTGAAACCACATTCCTTTACCAATAATAAACATGAATACTTTTACGGCAAGAATATGAGTTGAGTAAATAATTCCATAATAAAACATAATCATGGGTATTCTACCAGTCGAATGACCACATGAACCATTAATATTATTTCCATAATGAGGCAATGTATAATTCCAGACATTCTAAATTTTTTTTTCAAAGCCTCAGCCAAGACGTCTAAAATTATTAAGGCCACGGCCAAAACCATAAATCAAATTGGGAAAAGGCCTCAGCCAATTCCACGTCTAGTTGTCTCATGAGACCTACCGATGCATCGAGGAGCTATAGCGGGCTCCACCTGTCACTTACTATGTCCAATACATTCTTCATATGAAAAGGTTGAAACATAACATAAAAATTCTTATAAGAACTAGGATACGAAATTTCAATACATTAACCATAAACCATGAATGGTATAAAAATAACACATCCATAGCCAAACATATCACAAAACCTTCAATAAAATATGGATGTTTTGTATCATAATAAATCTACTTCAAAACAATTTTAAATCCATAAAAGGATTTGACATAGATATAAATTATTTGTAAAAGTCTTTGATTGAAATATCCCTTTTCATGAAAACATTTAAAAGTCACAAAATTTAGAAAGGAAGACATTTAAATACATTTTTGAATCAAAGTGTCCCATTCCACTTTGAAACAATTTAAAGTAATTAACATTTTAAAAAATTCATGTCCCTTTAAATAAATCCTTAAAACCTTTTTGCAAACATGGACATTAATGAGAATGGTTTAGAAGAATAAATCTTTAAAACATTTAATATGATGTTGACATAGATGAAATCAAAACTATTTGAGAGAAATGTCTTTTTTTAAATCATTCGAGAGTCACATAATTTTAAAAGAAAACATTTACTTTGAAAATATTCTTATAATCTTGTAAGGTAAGCTTCTATAATTTTATAACGGCAGAAAATAGCCACACTCGCCATATAAGTTAAAAAAAGACATTCTTACATTAATTTTGTCGAAAAGGTTAAAAAGGACCTTGTTTGGGAAACGACAGGTAGATTCCTTTCAAACCATTTTATAAAAAGTAAAAAAAGGGTATAAATGACTTTAATCTATATTCTGTAAAATAGTAAGAATGTTTTGAAATAAATTTTTAAGAAACATGGATGTGGATGATAAAGAGGTCCCAGTAGATAATTACGTATAAACAACCTCGGATAATGAAGAGATTGTGAAATAAACCCTTACCTTGTATTTTTCTTTGGTTGAGGGTAGGATAACCTCCTGTATAACGGTGAAATAATTGTTATTAAATTATTCAATATTCATATACATTAATATTATATCATATATGATCTTTTAACGTTGCTTTGTTAATAATATCTTAGTATTATCGTCATTTCGGGTGTTAACTTACTCATTTTATATTATATGTTTTGTTACATAAGACATGTTTGTTATGGATAGGTTGTATTTTATTCATATCCAAAATGATATCAAATATTTAAAAATAATTTTTAGTCATCAAATGAAAATTAGTCTTGAATGGATACGATGGGGAATGAATCACATCGCGTTCATGGAGACGGTAGTCCGTACGTACGCACGAGCGACAATATCATTAGTTTGATATTAAAATAATATATAATTGGATGGTATATCATATATACAGAATAATTATCATGTTATATTTATTATTTAAATTAATTACACATCATTATTATACCCATCCAAATAATAATTTATTGAATAACAATTACACCACGACGTGGAGACGGTAAGCCGTAAGTTCGCATGTATGGTGACATGTCATTAAAGGGATGGATAGAATAATGAATTTGGGGGTTCCATATTTATAATAACATATATGTATATAGAAGATACTGAAGTTATTATTTTAGAATTATAATAACAAATAAAGAAGAAGTGGAAGAAGAAAGGAACTTGAAAGAGGGTGGTGAAACATTACCTCTTCTTCCAGTTCATCCTTTTGATTTGATCAAAAGGGCTCCATAGGTTGGATTTATGATCAAACTAAGGCCTCTAGGATGAAGCAAAAAATGTTTAGAGAGTATTTGTGCAGGTTTTGGCCGAACCAAAAGGCTTTTAAGGTTTGAATAATTGGTTATAATTTGTGTCCTTTTATAAGGGGAGGAGCGGCTCTTTAAAAAAAACTTAAAGTATTAATTTATAATAAATTAATATTCGGTTATTAATGGATCCAAAGTAGATTATACAAAGTGTATGGTGGGTATGGTTCTAAATCCTTTCATCTAATATATTTTAGACAGGTTTGAGTCATTATATTAACCTTATATTTTAGTTTTAACTCTTAGTTAATTAGTTTGACATTTACCATGTCACTTTGTATTTTTATATTATATAGTTAATAAACATACTATATACATAAAAGAGATCCTCAAAGTGGTCCATTAATGATACACCTATCATTATGTAAGTCTGTCATCCAATCCTTAGATTTTTAGGAATAGAATATCAATTAATAATATGATATGTTTTTTAAGAACTCATTTATGTCAATTTTGACACTATTCAATAATTGATTTTTGTTAAAGTCATAAAAACTTTATTAATTCGAAAAAAATTCATTTAAGCAATAATATAATGTCATATTAACCAATAAAATTCATGTATATCATCAAAACTTTCAAATTATATTTATTTTAACATTTATAATACCAATTATTTTATTCTTGCATTAATAAGGAAAATACTGCATCATTATTCTGTCATAAATAAATTTACTTATTCAATGTCTAAAAATTATAAATTAACTACCATTATCTAGGAATTTTTTTTAGCTTTCTAATTATTATTTATAGTCTAAAATCCAACATATATAACCCTATGTAAAAATTGTTTTTCTAAAAGATATTTGCATTTGTCATTTTTGTATTTACTCTAACTTAATAAATATAATGTGTCATTATCACATAAAAGTGGCTACATGGGGTCCCAAAAAAGACCCAAAGATGAAAATGGTAAGACATGTATCAATAAATAGGGTTAGGACACGTTTTAGGGTAATTTATTATTATTATAATATTATTTATTTACCGTTATTTACCGGATTTACCCTTTAACCATGGTAAATAAAAAATTTAGCGAAGTAATTATTCAAAATGTCTAAAAATCAAAGATACCTATTTAAACAATTTGGACCTCATGATTATAAATATTGAATTCATTTTTATAAATTCAAAACACATGAGTGGAAAAAATTAATTTAAAATTAATTCCCGTTATCGAAACAAAAAGCGTGTTTTTAACAAATAATAACTATCAAAAGATTGACACTTTCTTATGTCCATCTTAAATATAAAATTATGTCCAATTACCAACATTGGATTAAATGAAAAAATTATAATCTAATTATACTTTCAAATTCCCCAAATTCATAATTTATCACTATTAATTATTTCGATTAAAAAAGTCATTTTTAATTAAAATTTAGTAATTTTTACTATTCATCAAAATATGAAAGTTATCAGAAAAGTACCAAAATTTCACCCTAATATAATTTTGATATTCTGAATCCAAAAATGAAGTCTATTTTACCAAATAAAAAACATAAAAATTTAATTTATTAATTAAAATTAATTTCCGCTGTCAAAACCAAAAGGCGAATTTTTAAGAAATAATAACTATCAAAAGTTTGACACTTGTTTATGTCCAATTTCAACGTGAAATTAATTGCAATAACCATAATTGGATTAAATGGTAAAAATTTAATCTATTTATACTTACAAACCATTAAAATTTATAATTTAACAATATAAATTATTTTGATTAAAAAAGTTGTTTTTAGTTAAAATATAGTAATTTTCACTATTCCCCCAAATTTGAAAGTTATCAGAAAAACACCAAAACCTTATTAAAACTAAATTATTATGTCCCGATTCTAAAGAATAAGTTTATTTTTTCAAATTGAATATATAAAAGTTTCAAATATTGTATTTAAAAATTCTTCACCATTAAAAGGTGGTAAAATTGAATTTTTTGAAAAATACTTCTTTTATCTAAAAAAATGAATTTGTTCTTAAATTATGTCTTAGAAACTAATAATATGGATTATAAAATTATAAGGATAATATAAAATTTAAAATTCAGTTAATAATATTCATAACCACTTTTGAACGGCTAGTTTGGTAAGTCGTGGTGCTTTTGAACTCAGTGTTGCGTACAACACACGCTATTGTATTATTCAAAGAGAAACGTACCGTGGAAGTTTGGGGTGTTACATTCTCCCCTTCTTCAATAAATTTCATCCCTGTAATTTGAATTTTGTTTTTGAAAACAAATGTTTGAAAATAGAAAATACCTTTTTGGAAAACCCACTTCGAAAATAGGGTTAATAAAAATATAACTTTAAAAGAAAGAAAAAGAAGTATAAAGGTCACCCGAGATGGACCATACTAAGATTATATTAAAACTTGGATATGGAGGAGAAAATAACCATCAAGGTCTGATCGAGAGTTGTAGAAAACATTATTAGGGGAAATTTAACTACAAGAAAATCACAAACCTGTGGTTGGTTAAACGGTCTTTGATTCCTCAGTAGGAAAAGTTAACCAGCAACGTTTTTGTTTCATGTTACCTTTCATAAAGTTGAGGAATTTATTTTTGAGATTTACTAATAATGTAAGGAAATATAATTACTTGTCATGTAGACTTTCATTCTTTAATATATGTTTACCATAAACCCATCTTTCACTCCAAAAGGTAATAGAACTCAAAAATATTTTATTTATCCTAACCGTATCGGGTTCCAAAAATAAATTTTATAATTCTTCTATCAGAAATTAAAAAAAAAAGAAAACTATATTATATACTCCTGTGACTTCACGTAGTCTAGTGGTAGGAGATAAATCCTAATTGCACTATGTTTGTGGGTTCGATTCCCGCAGCTTTGTCCGACTCGACGGGTTGTCACACGGTCTGCGTGTTGTCCTTTTTATAAATATCCAAAAATAAATTTAATAATAGTATCCAATGTAAAATATAATCCATTCCAACCATTATACTTATCTAAAAAACTTCTGTAATCCCTCGGTCCAAAATTTATAGGAAAGGTAAACATATTGTAGATCCTTTTTACCCCATAATAGCATGTGAATACCTTCATCATGTATTATTTTAAAAAAGTGGAACATCCTGAATTACCATAAAACATTATTGATTACATTCATGCTCCCTCATTCCTTAGAGAATACTGGATATTATTTATCCATCGAAAAATTTTGTAAACTCCAACAATGATGGAATATTGAAATCTTTATTCAGTTTCAAGGTAGTCAGGAATAACCAATATAATTTACCCAGATCAACCATATCTTAATCCAAAATTAGTACCATAATTTTAGGACCATATTATGGTTTATCTTTCCTTCAATGATTTAATTTCCAAAAAGTTTAACTTTCTGTAGAGTCACTTTTCTTAGTAGCATAAAATCTAAAATCCTCAATGAAATAGTACTACAGTACAATACTTATTTATTTCCAGTACATCATTGATACAACACTTCAATAAAATAATTCAAAAATAACAACATAAGAACCCTACTCATTCGTCTTCATCTGTGTTAGTATCATAACATGATTATTATCCAATAGCATCATTTGCGGCATCTTCTGATGACTGGGACATTGGTTTTCATAGTGTCCAAACTCCTTGCAGATGAAGCATTGTACATTTGAAACCTTTTTCTTACCCTTGAAGTCACGTAATTTGTGTCCTTTTTCTCAACACTTATAACAAATTATCATTCCCTTTAGGCAAGTTCCAGGGTGTTTCTTCCCACAATTATCACATATGGGAAAATACTTCTTTACCTTCGTCCCTTTATCTGTCCTTCTCACTACCATCCTTTTCTTCTCTGGCTTCTCTTCAAATCCATAGGACTCCGAGAATTCATTATTTGTCTTATCAACACAAGATACTATTTCTTCATATGATGATAATACATGGTAGACGATTTCCCTTCAAAATTCTGGCTTAAGACCATGAATGATATGATCCTTATTACTCTTTAGATCATGCGTATTGCTGGAGTTCTCATTCCTTCTAATGCGTTCCATTTCTAAACAATGACATACACTAGGTCAGTTTATGAATGGAAATGAATAACTCCAAACATGTAAAATATCTAATGTAAATTGAACAGTTTATGGATATAATCCATAATCATAAAATTGTTTTCATTGAAGAATTATATACTCATCAACCATTCATAATAATTTGTAAAGAAATGAGAATTATCCTAATCATATCCTCCGGGAGTGTCGTAACCAAGAGTGCATTAAGGCCTGTAGTCGTGCACCAGTTTCCGTTTGAGTCTAGCTTAATGCGGTGTTTTTCAGTTTTACCCCTAGGTACATCTGTTCCAGAGCCGCCTCTACCTGC
The DNA here is from genome assembly GCA_963277665.1 of Viscum album. NCBI lineage: Eukaryota > Viridiplantae > Streptophyta > Magnoliopsida > Santalales > Viscaceae > Viscum > Viscum album. Next base: position 1,971,248,799 of record OY728131.1, on the reverse strand, counting down.
TCGTATCTAGACAGAGATGTATTGATCGGAAAACTCACAAAATCTCTACAATACCAAAATTCTAGGAAGTTCTTCTATACTAATCCTCAAAGTCCATCTTAGTTCTATGTAATCTAATTAGATTTTATCTAAATCTAGTTTCCAAGGTTATTTCTAAACCTCCTTCTGATACCAACTGTAATGCCCCGACCCCAGTTACCCAGATTCGGTGCATTATTTTAATACATTGGCATGATTACAAGGAATCAACTCCCTAATGACTGATCAGTTTAGCAGTCTTGGAAAATAGATTACATATATTAACATTACATTACAATTTGAAACATAAAACACAACCTAAATAGTTCGTTGAGAATTCCATTATTCCCTTTATCTTAACCCTACATATCAATCATAATACACTTCTTGGAATCCTAGGAAAAATAAAACATAGAAAGGGGTGATATCAAATGCTCAGTAAGGGTAAGAAATATAGCAGAAGATGGAATAAATATTAAGCATGGTGAATATTTGAAACCACAAGCCTTTACCAATAATAAAAATGAATACTTTTATGGCATGAATATGAGTTGAGTAAATAATGCCATAATAAAACATATTCATGGGTATTATACTAGTCAAATGACCACCTGAACCATCAATATTATTTACATAATGACGGAATGTATAATGCCAGACATTATAAAAATTTTTGTCAAGGCCTCGGCCAAGACGTCTAAAATGATTAAGGCCTCAGCCAAAAAAATAAATCAAATTGGGAAAAGGCCTCGGCCAATTCCACGTCTAGTTGTCTCATGAGACCTACCGATGCATCGAGGAGCTATAGCAGGCTCCACCCGTCACTGACTATGTCCAATACATTCCTCATATGAAAAGGTTGAAACAATAACATAAACATTCGTATAAGAACTAGGATACGAAATTTCAATATATTAACCATAAACCATGAATTGTATAAAAATAACACATCCATATCCAAACATATCACAAAACCGTCAATACTGTAACATCCCAGGTAAATAAAGAATAAAAAATTTTCATATTTATTAATATTTACGAATTAAATATTAATTTTTATTTTAAAGGGGTTGCTATGTTCGATAACATACCTGATACGCAACGATGAGTTTCTTTGAAACTCACGTAGCACACTAGTAATAAAATAATATTATTTTAAATGTTAGTTAACAAGTAGCCGTTGTACTGGCGGGAATGGATATAAATAACTAAAATATGATTAGATATGTTTTTAAATGTTTATACATTTACCCAATAAAAGATAAAGGCTTAAAATACGGAAAGAGTTCAATTTTAGGGCATATATACTCTAATTTGCACTAAAGGTTCACTTATCACCTTTTAATGGTGAACCGTCATTAAATATAGTTTTGATCACTCTTATACTTTATTTTGGACCAAATATAACTCCTCTTTAGAATCGGGACATCAAAATTTAGTTTGTGTAAATTTTTGGTACCTTTCTGATAAAGTTCAATTTTTTATGAATAGTGTAAAATGTTGTATTTTAATTCAAAACCTCTTTTTAATCTAACTTATTTATATGATTAGATTTTTATTTTAATTGGTTTTAAAGTAAAATTAGAAAATATTTTTACCAGTTAATCCAATGGTGGTCATTGGAATCAATTTCACTTTGAAATTGGACTTAAACTGGTGTCAATCTTTTGATACTTATTGTTTCACAAAAACACGCTATTTGTCATGACAGCGGGAATTAACTATTAAACTAATTAGTTTGACTTATATGTTTTGAATTTTGTAAAATGGACTTCATTTTTGAATTTGGAATATCAAATATAGCTTAGGGTGAATTTTTGGTAATTTTCTGAAAAACTTCAATTTTTGATGAATAGTGAAACCACTAAGTGGTAATCAAGCAAACTGATTTTTCAGTTAAATGAAAGTTTACCACTAATGTGTATTGAATTTTGAAAATCCGACATACATGGTTGTCATTAAGAAGTAAAATGTGGTTCAATGAGATTAATTTTTTTTTGTGAATAGTAACTTATTAAGTTTTTAATCACGATTAGAGGTAATTAGTGTAATTTAATGTAAAAATGATATTATAAAAATGTGAAAACACCATGAAACTTGTCCTACATCTATTGGGTGAGTCATGGCCGACCAAGACAAGCCATGGGCCAACTTGGGGACCCCATGGAGCCACATTAGTTGGGAAATGACATTAATATATTTTTATTTAATGTTAAAGTGAAAATGACACTAACATAAATGGTTTTACTAAAATAATTTATTAGTGGGGTTATACAAGTCCAAATTTTGATTATAAATAGTAATTGGAAAGATAAAAAGATTTAATACATCATAGTATTTTTTTATAATTTTTAGACATTAAATAAGTTAAATTATATATGACATAATAATGATGCAGCGATGACATCATTATTTGACGATTTAAATAAAATGGAAAGATAATGAAAAATCTAAAACCTACACATGTACAAAACCAATTGGATGAGTGGATTTCGAACCGTTATCACCTTATCCACGAATTATATCAATGTGGGACCTTTTGAAACCGAAACACATTTTCAAATAAAGTAATATTTCTTTACTTTCCAAAAGTGCCCCTCCTATCCTCTTATAAAAGGCCCCAACCTCTACCCCATTTCACACACTTCTCAAGCCTTTGGCTCGGCCAAACCCTTCCCAATTACTCTTTCCACATCCCTATCCTCATCCTAGAGGATTCCCTTTTGGACGAATCCTTTCAAAGAAAGCCTTTAGGCTCAAATCAAAAGGGAGTTACACTTTTAAAGGTAATTCATTCTCTCTTGTTCATTTGTTTTATTTTGCTTCTCCAACCCTCTAAAATCTTTTTATTTACTTCTTTTGTAACAACACCAGTATCTTAAATATACTAGGATGTTGTTATAATATTTATTTGAGCTAAACTCTCACACAACTACATCAAATGGTTAAAGAACATACGGTTTCCGTGGATGGCGAAATTCTGCCTCTCGAAACGATGAATGTTCAATACTCATTTAACACCTTCAAGGGTGGCCATTATGATGTAACTATTTTTATATATGATATATAATATGTTTATGTTTTCTTTAAGCTTCTTTATTTTTCATTTTTGGCATACCTTTTTGGTTTCCATTATGGGTAAACACGATATCTTCATTTAAGGAAGTGCGGACTATCGCCCCCTAAAAGTGATGTGATTCGTTAATGCCATATGTGGGACGTGTAAAGGATGGATTTAAAGTTATTATATATGATTTTATACTGGAATTATAATATACCTCTATATCATTATTATTTCTTTCCATTAAAGTATGAGATAGAAATGAAAGTAGCGTTCATGCGTACGTACGGCTTACCGTCTCCATGAACGGTGCATTTCATTTCTTATCCCCAAATGTAATGTACTATTAAAATTACATGTATATAATGTATATATATAATTAATGATATATCTAAATGATGAATATAATTCTGGAATTAAAATATACATACGTCTCATTTAGTTTTAATTCCACTAATATGACAAAGAAATGAAAGTAGCGTTCATGCGTACGTACGGCTTACCGTCTCCATGAACGGTGCATTTCATTTATTACCTCTAAATGATTATGTAATATTATAAATACATGTATATTCTGGATATATATGATACATATTATATCCAAATCGGGAATTTCATTCTGGATATAAAGAACTTTTGACCACATGAACAACATGTAATTGTAAGAAGTCAACTTTCGACTTAAGAACCAAATATTGGCAAAACAAACATTATTAACTTAAATGGTTACATAATGTTTATAACATGGAAATAAGTGATATAAAAAGAATAATGAACTTTAAAAAGGTTCTTAATCAAGTATAAATTAACTCAAGTTTATTATTCAGGACGTTAAAGAACGATCGAGTCAAGTCGGACCCAAGGTAAGGGACTTCGTCTCAATCTCCTTTCATTGAGGCATATTTCGTTTTATACACAACTTTATTTTATACGGTGTATAAACTCTTTTTACTTTTACTTTTATACAAAAGGAATCTTTTTCTACGAAGCGTTTTACTAAACGACAAAAAGGAATGTTTTTTTACGTACGTGGTGACAACGTCTTTTTCCGTCGCCGCGAGTATTATTTGGTCTTTGGCTTTCTCAACAAGCCGTAATGTTTTTAGAATAAAATAAATACCATATACTAATTTATGTATTTTGGTATTGAAAATGGTTTTGAAAAAGGATTCTATTATGTCAATATATTTATGATATATTGTGATTGAAATGTGGAAATGTTATCATTCCTTTATATTGGTTTTATGTTTTATGATTTGATATTGGTACTTGGACATTTTAACGGGTGGTTACGTTATAAACCATATGACGGGTGGTGCTGTGAATATCAGGACTGGTGGTTACGTTATAACCTCCAATGCATTGGGTATGGAAGTCGGCCGTATGGATATTCCATTAAGTATGTATGGAAATTGGCCGTATGGCTATTCCATTAAGTGATATGTGTGGAAGTCGACCGTATGGTTATTCCACTTAAGTATGTTTATGTTCCAAGTTACCTTTATATATTCTATGTGTTCTTTATATGGGTTTTATGGTAATCCTTTGGTTACAAAAAGGTTAGTAATGATACTTTATTCAGTGAAGATTTTTTTTACTACTTCATGAAGGTGAAGGTATTACTTTGATATAGTATACATGGTTTACTTGATGTTTGAAAAACTAACAGTTTTCATTATTTTTGTATCCCTTACTGAGCTTTTTATGCTCACCCCAAGTTTTTCGAAATGTTTTTCACAGGAATTAAAGTGGAATAAGGTCAAGGATGGGATCAAGGGAATTTCATGCTATCTAAAACATAGAATCTAGACATCTTTCTTTTTAAGAGTTTTTATTTTATGGAGACTTAGTATAAGTGTCTACTTTGTAATCTTTTAAGATGTAATAGTTATGTTCTAATTCTCTAAAACTCTAAACCTGAAAAGATCCTCAATGTGAATTATTCATTTAATTCAATATTAAGTAAGGTTTAAGGCTGGGGCCTTATAAATACAATATGGAAGTTTTGTATCATAATAAATCAACTTCCAAACAATCATAAAATACCTTAAATGATTTGACATAGATGGAAATTATTTGTAAAACTATTTTTTTGAAATATCCCTTTTCATGAAAACATTTAAAAGTCACACAATTGAGAAAGGAAGACATTTAAATATAGTTTTCAATCAAAGTGTCCCATACCACATTGAAACATTTTAATGTAATTAACATTTTAAAACATTAATGTCCCTTTAAATAAATCCTTAAAACCATTTTGCAAAAATGGACATTAATGAGAATGGTTTACAAGAATAAATCTTTAAAACATTTAATATGATGTTGACATAGATGAAATCAAAACTATTTGAGAGAAATATATATATTTTTGAAATCATTTTGAGAGTCACATAATTTTAAAAGAAAAAATTTACTTTGAAAATATTCTTATAAGATTTTAAAGGAAGCTTATATAATTTTATAAAGGTGGAAAATAGCTGCACATGCTGTATAAGTTAAAAAAGACATTCTTACCTTAATTTTGTCAAAAAGGTTAGAAAGGACCTTGTTTGTAAAACGGCGGAATGATTCTTTTGAAACCATTTTATAAAAAGTCAAAAAAGGGTATAAATGAATTTTAACCATAATCTGTAAAATAGTAAGAATGTTTTGAAATACATTTTTAAGAAACATGGATGTGGAAGATAAATAGGTCCCAGTAGATAATTACGTATAAACAACCTCGGATAATGAAGAGATTATGAAATAAGCCCTTAAATTTTAATTTTCCTTGTTTGAGGGTAGGTTAAACTCTTGTATAGTGGTGAAATAATTTTTATTAAATTATACAATATTAATATACATTAATATTATATCATATATCATCTTTTAACATTTCTTTGTTAATAATATCTTAGTATTATCGTCGTTTCGGGTGTTAACTTACTCGTTTTATTTTATATATTTTGTTACATAAGCCGTGTTTGTTATGGATAGGTTGTATATTATTCATATCTAGAATGATATCAAATCCTTAAACATTATTTTTAATCATGAAATGAAAATTATTCTTGAAAGGATATGATGGGGAATTAATCTTATCGCGTTCGTGGAGACAGTAGTCTGTACGTACGCACGAGCGACAATATCATTAGTTTGATGTTAAAATAATATATAATTGGATGGTGTATCATATAAACAGAATAATTATCATGTTATATTTATTATTTACGTGAATTGCACATCATTATTATAACCATCCAAATAATAATTTATTGAATAAAAATTACACCACGGTGTGGAGACGGTAAGCCGTACATACGCACGTATGGTGACATGTCATTCAAGGGATGGATAGAATAATGAATTTGGTTGTTCGATATTTATTATAATATTCTATTATATAGAAGATATTGAAGTTATTATTTTATAATGGGAATAATAAATAATGAAGAAGTGGAAGAAGAAAGGAACATGAAAGAGGGTGGTGAAAACATTACCTCTTTTTCGGGTTCTTTCTTTTCATTTGATCAAAAGGGCTTCTTATGTTGGATTTATGATCAAACTAAGGCCTCTAGGTTGAATTGAGGAAAGTTGAAAGAGTATTTGTGCAGGGGTTGTCCAAAACAAAAAGTCTTTGAAAGTGTGAATAATTGGTTAGAATTTGTGTCCTTTTATATAGGGGAGGATGGGCTCTTTAAGAAAAACATAATGTATTAATTTATAATAAATTAATATTCGGGTTATAATGGATCCAAAGAGGATTATTAAAAGTATAAGTTGGTTATGGGTATAAATCCTCTCATCCAATAGATTTTCGATAGGTTTGGGTCATTATATTAACCTTATCTTTTAGTTTTAACTCTTAGTTAATTAGTTTGACATTTACCATGTCAATTTGTATTTTTATATTATATAGTTTATAAAATTACTATATACATCCAAGAGACCTCCAAAGTGGTCCATTAATTATTAAAATATCATGATATAGGTCCTTTTGCCGAAAAATATATTTTTAGGAATAGAATATCAATTAATAATATAATATTTGTTTTAAAAACTCATTTATGTCAATTTTGACACTATTCAATAATTGATTTTTGTTAAAGTCATAAAAACTTTATTAATTCTAAAACAATTCATTTATGAAATATTATAATGTCATATTAACCAATAAAATTCATGTATGTCATCAAAACATTCAAATTATATTTATTTTAACATTTATAATACCAATTATTTGATTCATGCATTAATAATGAAAATACTGCATCATTATTGTGTCATAAATAAATTTACTTATTCAATGTCTAATTTTTTTAAATAAACTACCAATATATAGGAAATATTTTAATATTTATAATGAATATTTATAGTAAAAAATCCAACAAATATAACCCTATATAAAAATTGTTTTTCTAAAAGATATATGCTTTTGTCATTTTTGTATTTACTTTAACTTAATTAATATAACGTGTCATTGTCACTTAGAAGAGGATCTATGGGGTCCCAAAATAGACCCAAAGATACCCATGGTCAGAAATGTATCAATAAATAGGTTTATGACATGTTTTAGGGTAATTTAGTATTATAATAATAATAATATTTGTTTACCCTTTTTACCGAATTTACCCTTTAACCATGGTAAATAAAATATTTACCGAAATAATTATTCAAAATATATAAAAATAAAATTTACCTATTTAAAAAATTTGGACCTCCTGATTCTAAATATGGAATCAATTTTTTTATATTCAAAACACAGAAGTGGCAGAAATTAATTTAAAATTAATTCCTGTTGTCGAAACAAAAAACGTGTTTTTAACAAATAATAACTATCAAAAGATTGACACTTTCTTATGTCCAGTTTAAATAAGAAATTATGTCCAATGACTAAAATTGTATTAAATGGTAAAATTATAATATAAATATACTTTAAAATCACTCAAATTCATAATTTAGGACTATTACTTTTTTTGATTAAAAATGTTGTTTTTAATTAAAATTTAGTAATTTTCTCTATTAATCAAAATATGAAAGTTATCAAAAAAGTACCAAAACTTCACCCTAAGATAATTTAGATATTATGAATCCAAAAATGAATTCTATTTTACCAAATTGAAAACCTAAAAGTCTCATTTATTATTTTAAAATTAATTTCCGCTGTCAAAACCAAAAGGCGTATTTTTAAGAAATAATAACTATCAAAAGTTTGACACTTGTTTTTGTCCAATTTCAAAGTGAAATTATTTACAATAATAATCATTGGGTTAAATGGTAAAAATTTAATCTATTTATACTTCCAACCCATTAAAATGTATAATTTAACAATATAAATTATTTTGATTAAAGAAGTTGTTTTCAGTTAAAATATAGTATTTTTCACTATTCACCCAAATTTGAACGTTTTCAAAAAAACACCAAAACTTTATTGAAACTAAATTATTATGTCCCGATTCCAAATAAGAAGGTAATTTTGTCAAATTGAATATATAAAAGTTTCAAATATTGTATTAAAAAAGGCCTCGCCATTAAAAGGCGGTAAAATTGCATTTTTTTGAAAAATACTTCTTTTATCTTAAAAAAATAAATTTGTTCTTAAATTATGTCTTAGAAACTCATAATATGGATTCTAAAATTATAAGGATAATATAAAATTTAATATTCAGTTAATACTATTCATAACATCTTTTGAACGGCTAGTTTGGTAAGTTGTGGTGCGTTTGAACTCAGTGTTACGTACAACACACGCTATTGTATTATTCAAAGAGAAACATACCATGGAAGCTTGGGGTGTTACTCATAGTGCTCAAACACCCACTTATTTTATTGTTTTAAATGAAAAAACATGACTTTGAAAATTTAGTTTCTATCTTGATGGTTGTTTATAATTTATCTCCATATATTAAAAATTATAAAGTGACTAAATACCATGGAAGGATAGACATTCTCCCATAAAAAAATAATCAATAATAATCCTTGTATTATATTAAAATTATATTGAAAAAATTTAAACACTGTTTATTTATCTTCATATTCGACAACATTTTCCTATTCTCATTTAATTAGATTAAGTAATTTCTTATATATCATATCATTAATCTTGAGGAATTTATTTTTCTAAAGAATAACTCCATGAATTTCCACCACACCATACTATTTGTTTATTCAGAATCCTTGGATTTCTGGATCAATGGCTACAATTTATTAGTATCACCATCAAAATGATAAAATCTCCTAATAACATTCTATCTTTCAGTTCATCACAAAGTGAGAAATATGATCCCTAGTGATTTGATCTATTTCTCAGTTACTAAGGGATTAAAATTCTATTTGAATAATGGAGGTTTCTAACACATGAATTGATCCAACATTATTTCACCATGTTGGGTGTTTAATATGGTTCTCTATATGTGCAAGGTTATTGGTTATAACATGAGTGAGATAAACCAATATAGAAATAAATCATCTCAAAACCCAGATCCAACTTCAACTTCTTGTCTTTTTTCATAGGGAAATACCTACATAAATTACATTCCTTGATAGAGTTTCCATTCCTTATATTAGGAACAGTTTCTAAAAAATTTCATACATTTAATTAGATCATAACATTATGAATTATATAGGATGGTATATAAATAAAAATATGATGTATCAATTAATATAAATTAATAATTTACACATATACAATGTTAGAATCATAAGACTAGTATCATAAAGAATATATTGAAATCATAAAAACAATTCAAATATTTTATAATGTTTTGTGAGGTTTCTAGGAATAAAACAAATTTAATAATCCAGAAGTGTCTAACTAGGTGCATATTCATAGGGCCTATCATCATGAACTAGTAATGATTGAGTTAATACTCAGCCTTACCCTTTTAAAGTTTTCACCCATTGGTGAATCTGTCACATGTCCACATCCACTTTCTAGTATCCATGAAGGGATATGTTTTCTTATAAAACCACACAATTTCATATTTTCCAAAACATTATGGTATTAACCTATAACTTTAATTATACTGAGAGTCTTTTATATGGTTATGTTCTCCAATAATTTTTCTCTAAATACAATTCCAAAGGATCATACTAAAATTCATTTAATACCAAGTATGACATGCCAACTCTAATAACCCAGAGTTGATGGTTATTTAATATATTAGAACAATATAAAAATGATAAAACCATGAAGGATTGAATATTTTTGTATCCTTGGGTGACTAAATACATACATGATTATCACATTACATCTAAAAATATGAATAACATGAAAGTGATAAAAAATAATCAATCATTTCATATAACTAATATCATAAAAGGGTAATATATCCATGGATAAAATAAAAAATAAATAAATAATCACATGGATAAAAAATAAATAGTTTCATAAAAATATAATTCATTATATCAAACATCATAATATTCCAATCAAGGCCATGTTCTAGGAAATCATATATAAATATGTAAGGCATAAACAAAATAACCAAACTAGTTTCCCTCATGAGACCTACTGATGCATCGAGGGCCTATAATGGGACCCACTCATCACTTAATAAGTCTAATTCATTCATTATATAAATGAAATGAATAATAAATCAATATATAATCTAGATAAACAGTCCAATAAAAAACTAGAATAAAAAATGTTAATATTTTTCTCAATCAATAAATAGATCAACATGATAATAAGTCATCGAATTTAATATAGAGGATGGTATCATTAAATTATATTCCTACTAAAGAATAGTATTTATTAAATAATTTTTACAGAAATTAATAAAAATATTATCAGATTATTTCTTGAGGAAAATACCCTTCTTATTTCAAAATCACTTAACTGTAATCCCAATAAATAAAAAAACTAGTAACAAAAAATTATTTTAAAATAACCATGGAAACCAGTAAATTATGATTCATGTAAAATAGTATTATTGATTAAAATAAATTTCATTGTTACTATAATAATTAAAACACTACTAGAAATCATACCTATACAAACACTTTTATACCAAAAGTTTATTAAAATTATTTGTATAAGTCCCCTTTCCCAAAGGTTTTTCAAAAACCATTGGGAAATTGTAATTTGACACCAATTTTCACAAAAGTTTATCCAAACTGTTGGGAAATGGTCTTCTTTTACCAAACATTTTTCCGAAATCATTGGGAAATGGTACATTTATGAAACGTTTCCCAATAGTTTACCCAAACCCTTGGTAAATGGTCCTTGTTTCCCAACAGTTTTGGAAAACCGTTGGTAAAGGGTACATTGAAAACAAATTTCCCAAAGGTTTTCCAAAAACAGTGGGAAAGGGTGTGCACCTATCCCAACGGTTCTCAGAACTATTGGGAAAGGCCAATCCTAATGTTTTTGAGGTCCTTTTGGATATGTACCCTTATATTATATGAATACATTTATCTAATATCATGAAATAAATCATTACATAAATTAGATATATAGATATATATATATATAAAAATATATTTACAATGGTAACTATAGGATAATGGTCAAGTATTTGATATATAACATGGAGGATTTGGGTTCAAACCTTCACTGTAACTTTTTTTTATATTTACATATCCCAACAGTTTGGGATAACTGTTGGGACATGTATTTCTCAATGCGAAATCACCCAACCGCTTCTCAAACCATTAATATAGGATCTAACAATTGTTTTAAGATCTATACCAATGGTTCTAAAATATTTTTATTTGTAATTTTTCCATTAGTGAAACTAATATTCTTTTTACCCATTTGGTAAAAAGTAGCTCGTCTAGAAAATGATAAGAATATTTATTGTAAAAAATGTATATAATATATCAAAAAATGGTTCTAATTGAAATAAATTAATGATTATATAATATTAAAAACATTATTGAAAATACTTGAAATAAGATATTGACCTAGGAGATAAATATTCCTAACCGAATAGAAAAAATGGGGTTCCTTAAATATATTCTTTCAAAACATTTAGTAAATAGAGACAGTAAAATAAAATATTTGTTTTTGATTTATTGAAATAACTTGAGAAGAATAAATTTTACGTGTTTTAATATGGAAGTATCATATAACTCCCACAATGTAAACTAAAACATAAATAATCTTAAATAAGGATGAGATTGTGAAATAAACCCTTACCTTAGGTTTTACTTTCATCATAAGTGATTTTAACCTAAAATATAATAAATTTTAAAAAATATTAACTGTATATAAAAATATCAATACATTGAATGAAATACAAGGTTATATTGTTACTTATTACCATCAATTCATTTCCAATATAGGATTATCATACGTATTTTAGTTTTTAACTGCTTTGTTTTTCATGGAAGTTTCGATTCAGTAGTTATGATCCCTTTATCATGATCATGGTTTCATCATATAAATAATGTTAATAATTAAATAAATACCATATATATTCAATATATTTATATTTATAATCATAAATTAATGTTGGATATGAAAAATGAATCACATCACTTCATGGAGGTGGTAATCCCCACGTATACACAAGCAACAATATCATTTTTTAACAGCTAGAAGCATAAGACTGTAAATGGTAAATTATATTTACCGGATTATAGATACGAAACAAATTACATATATGTCAATTATTTAAATATTTTTAACTATCCACTTAATTTTGTAATGAAAAATTAATTCCACAGTTACATGGAGGCGGTAGGTCATATATATGCATGAGCGATGATTTGATTTTCCATATGATAGAAATGAGGTGGAAAATGGATATCAAATAATCATAATAACATATAATTTTATTTATTATATATTATGAATAAAAGTATTATCGTTAAAATATATATATAGTGGAATTAGAAAAGGAAATAATCTTTTAAAGAGTCTGTAAAGATTATTACCTCTTCTGTGAGATACCTCCTTTGGTTTAAACCTTAAGGATTCACAAGATGGTATTAAGAGATTAAAAAGCTAAAGAAATAAGTTAATAAACCATGGAACTTTTTTTATAGGGCTTTGATGATATATCATACTAAATATTTGTGAATAATGGTGGAGAATATGATCTCTTTTATTGGTTAGGGGAGAGACACACATGTAATTTCTTAAAATATTTATATAATATAATGTCATTTTTGTGTGAAAGTGGCACCAAATAGATAGGAATTATAAATTTATATAATATAAGGGTTAAATATCATAAAATAATAATATTTGGTCTTGTTTACGTGTCATTTATATGCTCATATATTTATTTAACACCAAGTAAACCTGTTTTAACCCCAACTGTGGTAACCAATTTTTACTATTGATTACAAAAAAATTAATTTTAATTTATAAAAAAACATTAATTATTTTGGATAATAATATGGAATTTTTTTTATACGATGAATTTTTTTAGTGGAATAAATTAATTTTAATATAATTTCACATATCGCAACGAAAAATAGTTTTTAGAAAAATAAACTGTTATTTTAAGCATAAAAATGATTTTACAAATAAAAGTAAGTATAATGTTGATTAAAATATAATTAATTGGATTATTTAAAATAAAATTATACTTATTTTTCATTAAAACTAAAACAAAACCAAACTTAATATTGTATATACTTGATTAAGAGACAAGAACTAAAAAAACTTATATTTGAACAAAAAAATTACATTGATTTCCAAAAATGTTAAGAATATATTTATAAGTTCAAAATTATGATTTTTTATGAAATATAATACTTATAATATATATATTTTATCTATAAAAAGGTTTCATAGTACATTAGTTATTTATCATATTATTATAATGTCATAAAATTGATATTTTTTTAATTCGTGTTTTACACTTTTCAATGGAAAACCAACTATTTTTGGAAAAATTTAAAAATTATCTCTATGAAAATTTTGACATTATGAATTTAAAAATAAAAATCATTTCATCTGATTAAATTTATAAAAAAATTAAATTTTGTTTTTAATTAAATTATTGAATAAAGGTATAAATATTGTGTTATTGTTTCAATAAAAAGAAAATATTACTACAGTTGAAGCTCGGGGGTTAAAACATTTTCACCCTAAAACAACATAATGCATCATTAATTATTAATTATAGTAATTTTGGTTAATAGTTGGTGTAATTAACAATAATAATGTATAATAATAAAAAAAACCCAAAACAGAAAGTCATATTCACTTAATGTTTTACCTCAATCAAATCCTTTGATAAAAATTCATTTTATATATTTTAACAAATTATATCTTTAAAAAACTAAAAATCGTTTAAAAAAATTTAAAAAATATCTATACATACAAAAATACTCACATTCTTTATAAACTCACAACTTCATAGTCACACACTAATATGTGTATAGTGATTTGACCAATTTCCCCCTTTTGATGAAATTCTCTTATATATATACCCCTTTTGTAATATGTTTCAATAATATTAAAAAATACTATTTATTTATGATGATATTACCCCCCTTTGAAAATAATAATTCATATAATAAGTGAGAGAATGAATAAAATCACCATACCTTATGCTTGAGAATAATTATGTTAAACTTCCATCATCAACCTTAATTTTAAAAATATATCATTAGTAAATGGTTTTGAAAACACATCCCATTCATGCACCATGGGAGAAAAATACTCCATCATTACAAAACATTTCGCCACCTTATCCTTGAGAAAATAATTTTTTATACCAATGTGTATTGATCAATAATTTTTAACTATATTCATTTAAATATTGACGGAGCATTGATTTTCAAAACCCGCCCACATTGAAAACATCACATACATCTTTTGATCCTCATGTTATATATTCATCGAAAAATGTTTTATTATTTCATGGACACTAAAAAAATATTTTGTTTCCATTTTACTTAAGGTAACATGATTTCCCTTCTTTGTGTTACACATTACACATGTATCTTCTAAGAAGAAAACCCCACTTTACATAGGCTTCAAATGATCAACACATCCATCCGAATACATATCACTATAAATTAAAAGATAAATATCTCACTTAATGTTATAAAATAATCCATAATTATATGTGCCTTTTATATACCTTATAATTATATTCCCCTCTATAAAATAAGACTCATTATAAATACATTAATATCATGAACACAATGTAACAAAAGTGAAAATATCTACTCTCTAACCCTTAAAATAAAGAAAAAGAAAAATAATTTATTGGATATTTTGATAAACATACACTGTATATTCATTATTTTAGAGTTTGTTTCAAACAGAAATTAGAGTAAAAACTAGCTTTGTATCCTCTATTTCATACTCCATCAAAAATCACCTTCCATATTTTACTTTATAATGAAAAATATAGTTTTTCCCTTAATAAATTTAATGTCCTCGGACATACTTTATCACTTCCAAAATAATTATTTTATAAAACACTTTTATTTGACTGAAAAATTCTATTCATGCATCTTCTTTGTTTATAACTACAACAACATCTTCGAAATTAATGATAATAATAATATATTTGTTATTTATATATTTCATGAGGTGTTCTCCATTCACTCAAAATTTTCTATAATCTAAAAACATCCAAAAGGATTCAACCATTAAATACAATTCTCCCATGATTTTATAAACCATATACATCCTTATATAATAGTTAATCACTTGTATCATCATATTCATGCATAAATCCTTCATTTTTTAAATTTATAATTACTTTTTATGTTCACTCTTGAGTAAAATAGACTCTAAATACATATAAAATATAATATAACTTATTTGAGTAGTGATGGGTAGAAATATCCATTTAATTTCAATCCATGAAACTGAAGAAAATGCCTCATAAAATTCAATAACTTCAACCATAGAATTACATTTGAAAAAAATCATTTTTTTCATTACTTCTCCCTTCTTATTCAATAAGTTTTGAAATGATAGAATTTTTAATAAAATTATTTTTTTAATTAATAACTAACTACGATGTTTTATGATTCTCAATCTAATCCAAATTTTTATTTATTTCATGAACTTGATATTAATACATCATTTCTTCATTCACTCCTTGGTTGAACATGTGAAATTACAAATCTGTTTGATGCTATCCTAAAATAGAATCTTTTTTGAAATTATTTCCCATTATTAGTAATGTTTTTTAGACCTACACCAAATTTATTAATCCTAAATATAATAAATATAATTAGGTTTCATCACTATATAAGGTCAAAAGATCATATTATTTTTTATCATTACTTGAACCTTCTAAAATTATATAAATTCCACCATGTCATACAAAAAATTCCATATATTCACCCTCATCTACAAGAAAACATTTATTACTATTTACACCGATTTAAAAAGGGTTTTTATACCACTAAAACAGAATAATAAACAATATTTCTAGATTACTTGAAATAGAAGTTATATTCCCTATAGTTTTGAAAATAACTATTCAAAATTTGATTCAATACACTTTTCTAAAACATTCTCATATAGATACCCTTCACTTTAAAGATATAAGGGTTGAAAAAAACTCTAACATTCTCCATACATGAGTTTTTTATACCATACATATAATAAGGAGGCATATCAATGGTTATATGAAATTGAAAATTATTTTAAATGTGGAACATTAGACTAATTATTTTATTCTGAAAAAAATGAAATAAACCATGTCCTTGAAATAAGTTTTAGAACATTGGTTCAATAAATTAGCTAAAATAATATTATTGGCTCTATGTGGAACACTAATCATTTAAAATATGATGTTTATCTAAATACACATCATTCATTTATCATCTATATCATAATAGTTTATCTAATGAAACCTTGTAATGGAATAAGTACATTTATTTTCAACACATATAATTAAATTTATGAACCATTTTAATTTTATTAATTTATACTTAGTAATAAGATACATGTAATTTGAGAAAGGTAATAAATAAATGTGTTAAATTATTTGTCACAATATATTAATTTCTTCATCACTGGTCCATAAAAATCTAAACAAATATGTTAAAATGGATGAGTTTTTTTATTCACCAAACATTAATATAGGGAATTAAGAATCATTCCATTTTGACATGTATAAAATTCAATATTTATCCTTATCTTCCATAAAAAACATAAAAATATTTTCTCCTCCAGTTAACTAGTTCATTACCTCCCAGAAAATTTTATCATACCATATATTTCATAACTTATTATCAATTCTCATGCTAAATTACTTGATATTTTAGTCATATTTTCATGAAATATATTTCCTCTAGTCTACTAAATTCATCATTTCAAAATTTATCTTTACTCCCTCCATTACATTGATATGAAATACTAAAATTTATGTTTCAAAAAAATAAATAAATAGAGAATTCTTCACCCTTAACTTATTTTCTCAAATTTCTATCATGTCAACCCATTTAATTTTGTGAGATCCATCATTTAAAAATGTAACTTGTCCTTTTATATACTGATCAAATCTTTTAATCACATTCATATCACTCATCATGGGTGATGAATACTTTTTTTTAAATTATCTATGGATCAATGTTTTATATTTCCCCAAAGATAAATCCATAAAAGTAGATTTATCATTTCAGTATTATTTATTATTATTAAATATTTGTGAATTTTTCATACTCAATTGTAGTAGAAAAATTGATAAGTTATTTTTCAAACTTGTGTAACATTTGATCACATCTTCCACAAACAATATTCAAAATTTTATAGTGATTATTAATTTGGACAAGTAAAATTTTTTATTCTCTCTAAACTTATCTACTTTGATTGCATCATATAAACCTAAAATATATCATTATAAATATTATAAAAATGTTAAAATTATTTATATTCATCCAAAAAACCCTGTACATTTTCTTACAATCACAACATCATAAATAGTAACCAAATGATAAAAATCTTCTTATAAAAACATTTTGGTGTATTGATTTTCACAATTGTTGTCCTTGAATTTTTTTACCATCGATCTTTGTCCATTTTTACAAAACAAAATTATAAATTATTTCTCACAAATTCCTTTACATGTGAGATATCTTCCTCAAATTTTCTACCATTCCATTTGTAGCATGTTTTTTCATCAAGTCACTATTTCTAGTTTTTTCAGAGTGCTATATTTCTTATATAGAGGTAGATTTACTCATGTTATTTACCTTTTACGTATATTAACATTATTATAGGTAATTAAAATTTTTTAAATATATATAATAAGGTATTTAATTATTATAATGATCACCAATATTATTGGATATTTTTCAGGTGTTTCGATGGAAATGATACCACTAAGAACCCTTATTGGTTGAACAAAATGTTTTGATGAGAACTCACAAGTATATCCTTTTTATGTTGAGATGGATATTCCATGATTAAATATGTTTACATATGGTTCACGATTTTCGTTTTGATGGAAAAAGCGATGAATGTGGTGAATATTTTTAGCCCAATGGTTGATTGTGATTGGTTCAATTTTTTTCTCAATCATTAATGTCAAGTCACCATTATTTCTCTTAATATAAAGTACCAATAGTCCCCACATCCTTAAATAAGTACAGACCTTCTTTCCAAAGGTAGGTGGTCAGTTAGTGTTTCAGAACCAATGATTCTTAGGAACTCAATTTGTCAAGAGTATGGGAGGTCATGCTCATCATACCCTTTTGGAGGGAATTTTTTCTACTCTAAGACTCTCTTATAGATTTATGTTATGTCTGGGAATATATTCTTAATTCTGATTTGAAAATGGGTAACCTAACAAAATTATCATAGGTTAAACCATTTAATGTATAGAATATGGTGGTTTCATTAGTGAATCTATCTATATATATCATAGGTTCTTCATCCATTTCCCAGTAATAAATATATTCTTATATATTGAAGCTACATAACCATGTAAATTAGAATTTTCTTCCATTCATGGAGGTGGTTAATATTATAAGGAGGGCGTTGAGCCATTATGAGGTGTCATACATATCCTGTCCAGTGAAGGTATCAAAACCCATGTTGTTCACTAATGCCTATTTTTTTAACATCATGAGGATATGACATATGAGTGGGAATATTGGGACTAGGTACTAAGTATCAAGTCTCAAGGACACATCTTATGTATAATGATTATGAAGGGAATCATATTTATTGTAGTTTGTTCACACACTTGGTATTGGACCCATGGTATATGACCTTATATGGAAGAATTTTATATCATGCCACTCATCGGGGCTTACATACTAAGATTACCATAACCAGTAGAGGTTCATTATGAGAATGATATGACCATTTGAAATCCCCAATCCCTCATGAACCGTGCTCAAAATGAGAAACAAGGGATTAAAAGTAATTAGTCCCACTATATATGGATGCATGAATCATGTACTAGGACAAACCCTGGGATATTTATTATGAAATTTAGCCTTATAAAGGCGTCCTATTTGTCCTGGTTATGGAAAGAATCCGATTTATCAAAATTTAGTTGGCTTCTTGGTTAACTAATGGATGGGGTAGAATGGTTATACCATTGAAATGATCCGGTCCTGATGGTTGAAGTGACAACAAAATGAGGGGACTTACACTGATGTGGATGCCAATTTGAGCACTGAACATTGGAAGGAATCCTATGTATCCTTGTTATTTTTAGAATTAGAGTTCTCAAAATTTATGGTATTTGTTCTCACAAACCGAGGTTTCCCTTATATTGAGAGTATATCATATTATGCCCCCGATATAGGCCTACACAATACAGTTTGTCTATATGAATGGAATGATTATTAAAACTACCTAATACTATGTGAGATATGATCGTTGTAAGATAAAAGGTATGTAAAACAATCAGTCTCACTTCTTTTGGAAATGAGACTCAAGAGCTAAGACCTGTATTTAGTTGTTTATTATTGATCAAGGGCCTTAAGAAGGCATTTTACATGTCCAATTTATGGGAGGAATATGAGTAATCATAGTTTGTTATGTTGGGGATTACAGACTAATGTTTCCCTCAGTGGAGGCTGAACAAGGTTATCAATCCCTCGAATGGCTAATTTACCTGGCCTGATTGTCTTCCTCACATGTTTTGATTGTCTTCTCGACATGCCTTGACATTCCCCTTGACATATCAGATGATATATTAAAAAAATTTCCGAAGAGAGTCACATGATCTAGTTGACATGTCTTATGGACATCTCATAAGTGGATGGAATGTCTCAAGGTTGTCTCCTACTCAATGATGAATTTATAATGGACACCGCAAGGCCTGGCGAGCTTGTGCTGGAATCCATCACAGGATCTCGGATGAAATGCTTAAAATAAATAACATGATCCAGCTAAATTTCCCTAGTATATTCATGAAAGATAGCTTAACTTCTTGGAGGGAATCATGAGAGTAAATGTGACATTTCTAGGAGGGTTTTTATGTCCTATATGAATTGTTCAAGTGTCATAAAAAAATCCTACTAACATGTTTGAAGGACATCGCAAGAGCTAGATGACATACATGGAGGGTTTCACAAGTATGGCTGGCTTATCCAGAGGATGTGATGAGAGCCAGCTGACATGACCTAGTACTATCTAAAGACATAAATAACATGTACTGAGGGCACCATATCTTCCAGGTGACATTTCTAGATGATATTATGTGGCCTAGATGGTGATCCCTGAGTGTTTCATATGAATTTGGTGTCATGATATAGGGACACCATGTGACATTATTTGATAGGTCTAGGGGACTTCACATGATCCAAATAGTATACCAAAGGAGTGACATGTGACTTTGAGGACAAGTTATAGTGTTGTCACATGACATGGGTCGATCATATAAAGTAAATGGTTTCATATACCTTATATTTTTTTTATTATTAGCTCATTTCACGTATCATGTGTTTTATAAAATTTTTGTGATGTCCTTCACATAACCTTCAAAAATTCTTTTTCATGATATACGAGTGATCACATGAACTGCATATGCATGATTCAAGACCACTCTGATTATTCCATAGATTTTACCTGATAGAGAACCTTTCGGTTCCCAAGATCATCCACTCTATGAAATCATCTCTAATGAATGGGTGTTTTGGTGAAAGGATCCAAAGAATATCCATTAATTTTTCATGATGGGTAGGGGATTTATAGGCTTCTTCACACGGATTATTAATCTCTTTCCATGGCATGTGTCGCAAAAAACCAGGATGGTGTTTTTGGAGGGATTTTATGCCATGTGTTTTCACAAGGTCTTTTCATAGGTTATTCTTGGGTAGGAACATGATTTTTATCAACCAAGATACCATCCCCTCAACTCCTCTTTTTAATAGATTATTTACACTTAATTGGGTCTTTCCAAATTTTCTAGACATGCCTAGGGTATTATATATTGTCAGGATGATACATCCAAGGTCTTTCATGAGATTATGGTGCATGTCGAAAGGCCTACACATGATAATAAGAGTCCTGTATGAGACCATTCACGATAAAATGATATCTTTTCATAGGGACTTCATGATATTAGTCAATCATGTCATCTCATTAAGGTGTTTTCTAAGACTGTGATAGTACACATGAGCACGTCGCATGCAGTTTACAACTTCAAGTGGCACCAGTATTTTATATTTCATTTTTTTATTTTATTTTTCAATGTATTGTGGATTTTATGAAAATTCACAAGTGTTATAAAATAAAACCACTTTACCCATTGGTTATGCATCAAATGAAAAAAAAGGACTTGTGGAAAAGTTTAAGCATTTCATGGAAATTACATCTCCTTGTTCTTAGAGATGAAGATGGAGTGAAAGTTTGTCACAAATCATCTGAATCCCTTTGTTTGATGTGGGTGAAATTTCAATAAGACCTTTTGTGGTGTCTTAAGAACTACGCAGGAAAATCACATGTTTTTTATGACCACAACAAGATTTGACCTTTTTATATTTTCTCTTATCTTCCTATGTTTTTTGGATGTCTTGTCAGGCAGATTCCACCTAAAAATTATCATGACTTGGGGTTGCTTGTATGGATAATAACATGAGATCAGTGAGTTCATGGGAAGACCTTCAATAACAAGGAGAACTTTTTAAAGTTTATTTGCAATAAATTACAAAGGATATACACTATGAATGGCCATGTTTATGAATTTACGTAGGTAATAAAATAAACTATCTCCTTGAGGTTTAGATGGCCCACGTGATCATGGACACCTTCCTCTTCCTTTTATTTTATATAGAAGATAACACCCATATTCCAATATGTATTTATTTTTATATATTTTGAATCTAATTTGGTTGGAATAAAAAAATACCCCCTGGGGAAATTTCAGTGGGGGAAAGGGCTCGATTCTAAGGAATGTAAATGTCCGGCTGAGGCTTTGGCACTCTCCCCAATCAGTGTCTTGGGTAATGCTTGGTATGATTTCATATGAATCCTAAAATATACCCATACTTTCATAATATCAAATAAACGTGAATGCCTAGATTTTAAAATTTAATTTATAATATATTTTCTTCTTGTGAAATAAACATGAATGCCCACCGACATGAGATTTCTCATTGACATATGTGATCTAGATACCATTAGACCACTTCATTCATAAAAGGATAATTTAGGGGGTATATATGTGATGGAGGTAGTGTGCACTATATTTTTATTAAGATGAAGGACTTGGGGGGTGGGTTGTTTTTTTATAAAGATATATAGTGGTCCCATAATTACCCTTTTGATTCTTTTAGACCAAATCCTTATTGTTCTATAGTTTAGGGTCTTGTAGCTTGGACCTTCTATTAATGCAGTTTGTGGTCTTTTAGCTCAGAACATCTATTTATGTAGTTTAGGGTCATGTGGATCAAACGTTCTATCATATATTTTAAGTTATTTTAGCTATTACCTAATCAATGATTATGTAATATCATGCAGAATTTCTAGAAGTGAATAATAAAAATGCAGGGGTGATGAGTTTTTCCATGGTGTTTCTGAGGCTCATGAGGATTAGAGATATTGTCCATTAAAGAAGATATGCATTTGGTTTTTTGTTCAACGCATTTATGTGTCAATAGAATTGTTATGAATAGGTGTATCCACTATTTTCCAAGGTTAATGGATGATTTTTTTGGGTAATATTTGTTGAGTGAAAATACTAAGGAAGCAGGACAACTTGAATAGTTGAAATATGGGTGACGTAAGTCATATCCAAAAACATTGAGTCAATGGGTATGGGATGAGGGAAGACATGCCAGGGATGAAACATGACACCTTGAGGTTCCAGGTTCCACCATGGTGTTTACAGTACCCACACGGTTTAGATTTCCATTTATTCATGGAGGATATGTCCTTTCTTGGTAGTTCAAAGTCCTAATATGTCGATAGCATGATCAAGAAAAGATGATCTCCATTATTTTATGAGGTCCATGAAGGATTCATATACTCAAACATCCATATAATAAAGTTGTGAATGTGAGGAGAGCTATCCAAGAAGGGTTCTGGAACCCTAGTTAAATTTAGCTCTTAATTATGAAGCTCTAGACCAATGCCCTCTGGTTTTGAATCATTAGGTGTGGGTCATGAAAGGTTTTATAATGGAGTGTCACATTCCTTCTTTGATAAAGGGTACACAACATGGTGAAGTAACATCAAGGATGTCAAATCTTCTTAAATATTTTGGTTATGGGGATTGTAAATCATGGTTCAAAGTTCTCGGGACATGAAGATGGTATAAGAAAATCAGACCAAGAATGGCCTAGAACACACTGAGGTGATGAGTTCTACCACAGTGAAGTCTTGGATGACAAGGATTGAAAATACATGTTTTCAATGTGATGTGTTTTTTCTGACTATAGGCCCATATGAAGGATCTATATTTATACATGAATAGTAAAATACAGTGTCCCTTGAATATAGATATCCCTTTTTAATGTCCATGGAATATTTTGGTGATCCGAGGCACTCAAATCATGAAGTATTATTAATGGAAATTGTAATATTCAACAAGGTTTTGACCAACCTAAAGGTTGTGTCACCACATAGTGAATATATTCTCCCAGCAAGGAGATGTGGAAAAACAGTTCCCTAACATTTTCCTAATCTCGGGGGTCCAACAAGTATTTCATGGATATTACTAGGGCTACAATGTAGTCCCTATGAGATTTATGCCTTTAATTTTCACCCTAATTTTTTTTTCTAAACTCGGGAGATGAATAATTTAGGGGGGAATGATTTTAAATTATTTCAAGACACCCTTTGTTGTTTTTCAACTAGAATATTTTTGTGTTTATTTCTCTATAATATTAAGGTTTTTTATTTATACCATTATAGGCTATAATTTTATGGTTGTAAGTCCTTGAAAAAAGTGTATATAGTTTAAGTTCATGACAAACATAGACCTAATATTGGGTATGATATGAAAAATACTAATTAGGATACTCAAAGTCAAGATCACTCAAACATATTTCTGAGCTGGAGATGAAAATTTTGTAAATAATAGATGGAGGTTCTTTGGTAATGAGTAATGATATGGGACTATAATAAAAGGAATAGACCATAACACACAGAGGTATTGGGTTCTGTCACGATGACATAAGGGATCAAAATAATCAAAAATCCCTTCTGTAGAGTGACATATTTTTTTAACAACCACATGCACATATCTAGGATTCATTGGAATGATTGCATATTAAAACAAAGGGTCCCTTAAAGCTAGTTATATTTTTCCAAGAGCTATAAACGGTTTTTGGGAACTTTAGCTGGCCGAGACATGAAATGTGATTTATGGATTGAGGTGCCTAAAATATGGTGGAATCACCCCATTCTCCATCGAACCAAGATAAGCCTCTTAGGATCCCTTGATAAAAGATGATAATGGATGATTGTCTACATAGTTTAATGTAATTTAGTAGATATGTACTTTATTTCAAACAGTTTAATGTCATGTGGTAAGTAAATTTTCCATGTATCTTAATGTCACGTGATAAGGATGGATTTGTTTTAAAATTTTAATGTTATACAAACAGAATATTTTCCTTACAGTTCAATCATCAACTTTTAAGGATGTGGGAACTGATGTGAAATTTTTTTGAGATATATTACATGTAAATGAAGGAAGAAAATATATATGACTTGTATGTATGAAAAATGGTCTTTTATAGATTATCCCCTATACATTTGGGTTAATTTTTTTTATTTTTTATATCTAGGACTAGGATTGGAGATCAAGGCATCACTATATATCCTACGATGACAGGGATCAAGTAACATATTTTTCTTGAACATGAAACACTTTATGTAGGTCATACTCAAATGTTGATGTGGGAATTGTTTCTATTTATTGTTGTAGCTTGGGCCAAGATTTGAGATCTGGGCATCACTACATATCCTTTTATGAAAGGAATCAATACACATGTAGTTCTTTAAGAACCATGCAGGAGAACATCATTCAGAGAAGATATTTTATTCCCAACATCAAAAGGTGTATTGCTACTAAACCTAGGGATGGAAATCTAGGTGTCACTACCAATCCCATTATAATAATAATCAATACACGCATATTTCATGAGGAAACTTACATTTTAGAATCATGCGGAAAAAATGTAATATTCCATACATAAAATCGGTTATTGAAGCTAGATACAAGGATTGAAATAATTGAGTCACTACATATCCCACAGTAATAGAAACCAAGCCACGCGTAGTTCTTGAAACAAAAGCTTCCTATGCAAGTCAGGACTATATAGAAAGAGAGTGAATTTTTATGCTTATTTGTTGTAACCGAACTGGGAGTTGGATATTTGGATGTCACTACATATACTATGATATCAAGAATCATGTCACACATAGTTTATGAATTTGGTGTTATATATGGTCAACACCAACAATTTAGGCCCTCTTAGGTGAGGTCTATAATAATGTGTAGATTTTTTCCTGAAAAATAACATT
Source organism: Viscum album (assembly GCA_963277665.1). Lineage (NCBI taxonomy): Eukaryota > Viridiplantae > Streptophyta > Magnoliopsida > Santalales > Viscaceae > Viscum > Viscum album. Next base: position 1,971,222,877 of record OY728131.1, on the reverse strand, counting down.
AACCATGAAGTTTAATTTCATGTATAAAAGGCTCAAGGTATTCCTTTTTAAGACATTCATTTATGATCATCATGATCCTATCATGAGATATTATGAATTTTTTTCCGGTAATCCCCTACTGAAATTCCTATGCTCATGTGAGCTATGATCATTGTGAGAAAACAGTAATAGAATGGGTTCCAACTAACATATTTACATTATTAGGTATAAGGAATATGGATTTTATATCATTTTATGGATGGAAGAATATATAGGATCAATTCTTCCCTAGGTAAATCATTAAAAAGGAATTAATCCACACATAGTTCTAGAAACTTTTGTAGTTTATTGTCACGCAGTAAGGACATAACCTCTATAGTTTAATGTCATGTGGTAAGGGTGTGGGTTACCTGATGTGAAAGGGTATGGATGGTTTCAATCCATTTCATTTTACATCATGTGGTATGGGTATCCTCTATGTATTTTTTTTTCATGTAGTAAGGACAAGGATGACTCGGTGTGAAAGAGAAGGAATATTGGGGTTAGCCCCAAGGTCTGAGGCTCAAGAATCACTCTATATCATTCAATGTCAGGAATCATGACACACATATTTATAAAAATATGTGAAGTTTAATGTCATGTGGTAATGACATCATTCATAATGTTCAACATAATGTGGCAAGGACGTGGGTCGTTCTGCAGTTTAAAGCCTTTCATCACGGACATGATATGTTTTGTAGTTAAACACTATTAGGTTAGGATGATAGATTCTTGATGATAGCTTAAAAAATTATTTGTTGATAAACCATTCATCAGTCGGGGGTTACACTTTCCCCATCCATTTTGGAAAGTGAGTTTTCTCTATTATGATTGAACATATGTATGATGTAAGGCCCTTCCCATCTGGGTTCCATCATCAAAGGCTTCTTTCCTGGAATCATTGGGATCCTGAGAGACAACACCTGTTCTCTTTGGTGGAATAAATGTATGAGAAACTTTTTATTAATGGATATTGAGAGCCTATTTTGAGGGAATTCAAGATTGTGCAATGTACGCATCCTGTTCTCATCGATTCACTCTAATTCAACCTAACAATATTGGAATTTATCATCATCTGAGAGTCATCCAAAAATGGATCTTCAGGGTGAAGGAAGATGGAATTATATGGTAAATAATACCTTTGTAACATACAATAATTTTTATGGTTTTTCTTGCTTGCTGGTATGCATGGTGGTATGGTAGGACCATTACATATAGAAGAGATTGTCCGGCTAGGACTTCTTATCTTTGTTTACCATCTTCTGGAGTATATTTGATAGAGTCATATTGAAGACATTTATCTATCAATTTTACACTACATGACAGTGAGATGAATGGTTTGACTTGATATTATACTTATGGTATAATTTCATCAACTCCGTAGAAAATAATTATGTTCTATTTTCAATCAAGATTGTGTGAGTGACTTAGAATCTAGTGATAATATGGTACTTTATGATGTTGATGATGTTCTTTATTTGTATTTCTTGGGGTGTATTTCATCATCCCATTTGGAAAAAAGTTGGTTTCATTGTGAATATACTTGAACTACTTAGATGTGGCTGGGGTATATTTCCCACAACATTCATTCCACAAAAAGAAAATGTCCAGAAATATTTTGCTTTATATAGTAATTATAGGGGCTAATGAATGATGTTTTGATAGAACTAGAATGAATTAAATTTTCATTATAATTCCACACAGTATTTTATCGTGGTTTTCATGTAATAAACCAGCCTCTTGATTTGGTGGGATACCCATGTCCAAAATTAATGAGCGACACAGGAACCTACCATCTTCCATAATTGTTTGAATCTCTCTTTCTACTATACATCGGAGGAGGATTCCATCAAATCCCTGTATATAGAGGGACTTATGTTCATTTGGATCACCATATATGTTGAATTTCACTACATGGAACCAAATATGTTCCCTTTTGGCTTGGTTTCTTGAGAGATCTGCATTTTTGAGATAACTGATTACAGCTCCATCTATCCAAGGGTGAATATAAGTTAATCATGATCAAGGTAAATGTATGCATCATTTATTTATTCCATATGACATATGAATATTGATGATATCATTATTTTATGTTTGATAAAGAAGTTTGGTTCCATCTGATCAGGGTCGGCTAGGACTGTGGATGCATTTTCCATTACATTGGTGTAACCATTATGGGATCAGTTAACATGGTTGAATATTATCTCAAAAAAGTATTATTCCACTCCTCCCATGATTTATCCAGCAAAGGGGGATATTTCTTCCTTTTGATGGAATATTCTCCATTGATATTCTTTATAACTTTATTTGAATCACTCTTTATATTTAGGTAGGCTATCTATAGTTCTATAGCTAGTTCCAATCTAGTGATGAGGAATAAGTATTTAGCCTCATTATTCATGTAGCCTTAAGATATTGAGATACTGTAGGAAATAAATTATTGTTCTGTAGAGAAAAATACATTCCCTAATCCAACATAATTGAGCATTGATTTTTCTACCCCTTTACAGATAAGACTTCATGAGGTTCCATAAAAATACATCTCGTATGTCTAGGTAGTGTCGGGACCATAGAAGAACCCCTCATCTAGGATATCAGTGTCTAATAGTGTATTTTATGGGGTGGTATGTTCCATGAGGAAATTAAATAGGGATATCCCTTTCAACAACTTTTGATACATGAAATGGATGTCATATTGTTGTAGATTGACCACGCATTGGGTGAGACACCAATTTAGCGTTGGAAAGCTAGGGATGTACTTGATAAGATAAATAAGACATACCATATAGATATCAAATGGATAAAAGAAATGCCTTAGATTTTTTCTCTATGAAGATGAGTGAAGAGAATTCATTCTAGAAATATGAGAAATGAGTCTCAATACCTATAATTGTTCAGATGAGGTAATAAATACTTTTATTGCTCCCCAAAACATATTTTTATTCATGGAGGGAACCAAGTGAGAATTACATGGTGTCTACATAGAATATGAGTGGCCTATCACAACCAAAGGAATCAGAACTGGTGGCTGTAGCAAATACTTCTTGTGAATTTCAAAGGCTTGTCTAAAGTCATCATCCCATTGATATATGATTCCCTTTTTCATTAACATGGTGAAGGGGGGCTTTGATCACCAAGTTGGATATGAAAAAATTAATGTCAGAAAGGTACCCATGGGATCCTCATAGTTATCTGTTATTTAAAAGGGTGGAATTGCTAAAATAAAATCTTTACTAGGTCAACATCAATGCCAGTTTGGCATACCAAAAATCCAAGAAACATTCATGAGGCCACTTTGAAAATACATTTTAACATATTCATCTTCATAAAATAAAATCATAGCTTATCTAAGTCTTTTGGAATATTCGTGAAGTGATCAAATCGTTTTTGGGATTTGAATACCTGTAAATCAACCTAAAATTCAGCTAATCTTCCCAAGAATTGATTAAAGATAATATTCATGGAATGTTGGTCTGAATAACAAGTGTTCTTTAATCAAAATGGAATAACATGATTCAAAAATATCCCTTATTGTGCTCTGAAGGTAGAGTATTATTCAACTTCAGGGGCCATATTTTGATTATACCATGAATATCCATCCTTGATGAAAAGGTATTAGAAGCTAGAAGTTTCATCATTCAAGAGTTATGTGATTCTAAATAGGAGACAATCCTTTGGGGAATTTTGATTAAGGTCTCTGAAATCATTACATACCTTAATCTTCCCATTATTTTCATTGATGGGTAAAATGTTTTTGATCCATTTTCGGTATTTTACTTCTAATAAAAAGTTGTATTTGACCAATTTTTCATCTTTCATCTCTAAATTGGTGGCATGAGAGGGGTGGAACCTCTTGAATTCCTACTTCAATCCTCAATGATCTTTGGGTATGACAAGATTATGTGTATCCACATCTGGATTTAGTCAGAGAATTTATGTATAGTTCCAAGTGAACATATATATGTGTTGCTATAGAAATGAAATATATATCTCTTTCTCTTTGAGTAGAATAACGATACTAATCAATGTAGGTTGAGGGAATTTTTATGATTCCATATTTCCTTCTTGAGATCATCGATGATGGTGGATATGGATTCCTCAATTGTGGGATGGGTGTTCCAGAGATCATCCTCATCTAATTCCAACTCTGATTCTATGGATGAATTCTCATCTGGAGATGGAAATCTGGGAGAATATATATCACCATCTAGGTGAGAGATTCCATGAGAAGAGAAATTCTCATCAACTACTCCCAAATTCACTATAGAGAGACACTCAATCTGTTTTTCGTTCACATTATCAATGCGGACATGAGGGGATTAATCTTCCAGGGAAAGGTCTATTACCTCATCGAAATTTATGGGGAGCACATAGTCTCAATCAAGCATACTCTAGATATTTATAGGGTCAGACCCCAAGCCATTTGAGGATAACACTTTCATATCATCATCCAACATTGGTTGTTTTCCTTCCCTTTTATGGAAACCTTCTTTAACATATGTTTCTCTACAAGTCTCGATGTGGGAACTATCACTATGGAGTATTATGACCTTTACATATATTGGGTGTTTCCGATATTGAAAAACTGTTGAAGGTACTTCCAAATTTTTATGGATCCATGTTCTTCTGAGAAGGACATTATATGAAATGCCTTGCTAGATAACCATAAAATCAACATCAAATTTGAGATCTGCAAACTCATCTTTGAGCATGATCTTCCTGATATGTCTTTCCTCACTCTAATCATACCCTTGAATGGTTTTCCCTGTGAGAGATACATCACATTCACTATATCCCAAATGTTTAAGGTTTGAAACCAGGATGATGTTGATCCCAGAACCATTTTCAATAAGAGACCTTCGGATTTCCACATTATTCAGTCTTCCTAAGATATATATGGGCATATTTTTCCTTTTTATGAACTCTTCCTAATCATGCTCTATGTAGGATATGATAATATAGAATTCTTTTGACATGGTATCCATTCGATATAACTCAGTTATCAGGACCTATTTCTCAAATTTTTGTATGTTTTGGGGGATTTAACGAGTGCATATCAATGTTATTTTGAAAGATAAAGAATATATATGATTGAGATCTTGGATAGGAAAACAACCATCATTTTTAGAATGATATACTTTTGTTCCATAAGTCTGTACTTCTAATGGTGGGGCTTCTCTTTAATACATGCTTTTGGAGTTGAGGAGGTCTTTGTGGATAGACCTGAAAATTGGGTATATTTTGAGGTGGAATTTTCTACTAGTGGTGTGGGTCATTCTTATCTTCCTCACTGCCTAGGTTGAAGGGATAATCAAACCTCTATACATGTTCATGAAGTAAAATTGGGCATGAACGACTGTTGGAGGGTTATAAGAAACCTCTATATCTTTTTAGGGATTTATGGAGTGTATTCCCATGGGTTTCAGCTGCATATATGTCCCCTATGGTTACATGACCAAAATAGCGGGTCTGACCAAGCATGTGATGTCCCATAAATCCTAGGTTCCTATTCATACAGTTGCCCATTCCCTAGTTTGGTGTGGGGAACTCCTAGTCCTAGAATACTCATCATTGAAGAAGGTGTCTTCCAAGTGTATCACATTGACAGAACCAAATATGATCTCTTTATCCAATGAGGGTTTCATTTGGTGGGGGTAAAACCTATTCTTTAGATGTGGTAGGGAAGAAATCTACAAGAGTTACAAATTTAATTGGAGTGAATACAACTCATCTTGTTTTTTTCTTCCATATTTCAATGTTCTCAACCACTTTTGGGAGACATATCTGATGTCACCTTATTGAGTGGTGTAGCTATTGTGGGTTTTCATAGATGTTCTCTCATGGTGTAATGTTGTCGGTCAACTATTTTCTAAGTAATCTCATCGTTGAACTTCTGTTCATGCATGGATCAAACTTTATCCCAATCACCCTATTCATCTGAATAGGAAATGGTTATGAATGACACAATATCTGAGAATCTATCTAAAATCTCTATCTGGAGTCGACCATGCCATGATGGATGTCTTTGAAGAAAAATTATTCTTTGATATTATGACCCAGCCATCTATATAAAGCGATGTAGTCAGTATAGTTGGTGATTTTGACCTCATTGTGCATCCTGGGTTATGGAATATTAAGCATATTATTGTCCATGGCTATCTAGAAATAACAAAAGAGTTGTTCATTTTAGAAGGAGTATGATTTCTTTATCTATTACTCAAATCTAAGGTGACCCAAATTTATTAACGCATCTGGGAAAGGGATATTTTATGGTTTTTCCAGTAGACTGAATTTTTGGGTGGTTTAGGACATTATTAGTTTCTTTGATGGGAACTTCTACTGGTTTGAGTGTGATAGGTATAATTTATTCTTGTTCTATACATTTACACTATGTTGAGAAAATGAGTCATGATTTATATTTGGTTCACTAAATGAAATCTTCGAATCATTGTTCAATTTTCAATAACCTCATCCCTAGTAAAATATGTCCAAAACATCAGTTTATTATGCTGGTATAGATACAAGATTCATATCCCAAAAGGCCAATCAGTTTAGCAATTTTAGAAACTAGACTACATACATGAAACTTTCATTAACTATTAATACACTAATTACAACACAATTTATTTTCATTATTTTTTTAGGATAATTTTATTTCATGTGGAATATCCTTGTATATCATTCCCTCTTACACATCCTAAAACCCTGAGGAGGAATAAAACATTTGAAAGGGGTGATCTCAGAAGCTCATTGATGGTATACATACAGAGAAATCTATAACAAACAAGCATAAATTATTATGAAAAGGTGATTAATAAAACACATTCCATTAAATCAATAACCTAAGAATAATACAGAAATAATGGAATATCGTCAAATAATTCCATATAAAATAATCACATAAGAATGAAACAAAAATATGGATATTATACTAGTAGAATAATGACATGGAAAATAAATAACTAATCTCATAATTATAGTATTAATAATTCAATACATCATAAACATACCATAAGGTTTCAGACAAGACATCATACATAAATAGGTAAGACGTCCTCAAATACCAAAACTTGTTTGTGTCATGATACCTACTACAAAATTAGGGGTCTATATTGGGCCCCAACCATCACATACTATGTCCAATGCATTCGTCATATGAAAATACAAAAAGCATAAACATTCGTATTGAAAAACTAAAATATGAAATGTGAATACTTTAACCATAACCCATGAATGGTATCAAAATAGCACATCCATCATGAAACTGAATCATAAACCATTAAATGAAACACAGTGAAAAATATCATAAGATATAAACCTCAATTATTCATAATATTCAATATAGGATGTTTATATAGATGAAAATCCTTTAATAAAGTCACTAAAAATTTATTGATATAAAAACCCTTTTTTACTTTGAAAATATTTATTTAAATGATCATACAGTTTTAAAATAATAAATTTTAATTAAAATTAATATTGTATAATTTTAATGGAATATTTGATAAATTAAGGTGTCTGGACGGCCGAAAAATCCTCTCATTCTATATAAGTTAAAAACATTCTTTCTATATTTTTTTCTACAACGTCATAAAGTACCTCGTTTGAAAAAAAAAAGATTCTTTTCAAAACATTTCATAAAAAAATCAAATCTCGGTAAACATATTTTTTTATATATAATAGTAAACATATTTTGAATTTTTTTTATGAAACATGGACATTGATGATAAATATTCCATAGTAGATACTTATGTATAAATATTCTCAGATAATATTGATAATGTGAAATAAACCCTTACCTTGAACTCACCTTTGGTTGAATGTAATTTTACCTCATTTATAATGGTTTAAAGTACATTATTAATTTATAGTAGAATAATATTCATATTTATGAGTTCATATATTATCTTCATATATAATTTTTTAAATAAAATTCCATTACTACAGTTGTTTTGGGTGTTAACTACTTCATTTTCCAATGCATGTTTTATCATGTAAGTCATGTTTATTTTGAATAGGACATATAGATTTCATATAAAGAATGGTATTATGTAGATGTATATTATATTTACTCATTATATACATTTTTTAAATCATTCGTGAATTATTTTCATGGAAAATGAATCTCATAGCGTCATGGATACGGTAGTCCGTATACACACACGAGCGACGTTATCATTACCTTAATGTTGAATGGGTAAATAATTGGATGGTATATTAATTATATAAAATCTATATCATGTCATAATTTCTATTTATATCAATAATATCCATCATTATACCCATCCAAATAAACAGGTGATGAAAAAAAAATTACACCACAACGTGGAGATGGTAAGTTGTATGTATGAATGGGTGATGATTTCATATTTCATATGATTTATAAAATGTGGAATGAGGTATTATGGCAATGATAATAACATATCATAATATATATTATACTTTATTTATTAATTTATAATGAAAGAAACATATAAAGAGGAAGTATACGAAGAAATGAACTTGAATGAGACAGAAAAAATGATTACCACTTCTTTAACAGACTTCCTTCAGATATCTTCTTATGGTGTATAGGGTTGGTATTTTTGGAAGGGAATACCCTATGTAACATGGAAAATTATTTTGGGAGGATAAATGGCTAGGAATTACCTGATGTTGAAGGCTCAATGTGGTGTCATGATGTGTGGGAGGATGTTCCCTTTTATAGTTGAGGTGAGGGGCTCTTTTTTAAATCCTAAAAATATAAAAAATATTACAAGGATATTCTAGATCCAAAGAATTAAAAATGGCCTATAACTGAATAGGGGAATGATATTTTGACCATATACTATCCCATTTTAAATTAATTAATATTTTTATGTTTTTAAAAGAATTTAATAAAATATTAACTTAATAAATTACAATTATTATCAAATTTGCACTGTTAATTTAATTTGATTATAAATATATCAAGAAAAAGTAGGATTTAGAATATATTGTTTTTTAACATCTCTAATATATATATATTTTATATCTATAAATATTTTTATACATATTAAATAATCCAAAATATATAAAAATTAATATTATTAACATCAATAATTTTATATATCTGTTAATTATATAAATATTGTTTTAGTATTGGGGATTATTATAAGTAATTATATAATTTATAGAAATTAAAAAGAAATTTATATAATGAAACTAATTTTATTAGGATCAAAATAGACATTTATTTCCATTCATATCTATGTTTTTTTTCTATGTGGACACTCTAAATTATATTAAATACAAAAAGAGTGACATTTTGTAACTAACTTTGATATAAATAATATATAAGTTATTTTCCTGGAAAAGTGTTCATTAAACAACTAAAATTATATATTAGAGTGATAAATTTATAATAATATTCATTCAATAATTTCTAGATAAGTTTTTATTATTTTTTTACTCCTTATTATTTGGTTTTAACCCTTATTTAGCCACTTTAACTCTTACCATTATATCATGTATTTTATTCATTAATGGTTAATATAATTACTATAAAATGAAAAACTAAAACTAAATGATTCATTGATGAAATTTTCAGGATTATCCTAATTATTTTTCCGAATTATATATTTTTATATAATTTATATCATTTAACAAAATATTTTTTATTTTAAAATATCAACAATGTCAATTTTGAAACTATTCATTATTTTGTCTTATAATAAATAAATAAATAAAACATGGTAAATTCGAACCATGAATTATAAAACATTAATAACATGAAAAATTCATCAATAAAATTTTTGGATGACATTAAATATCTCAAATATTATTTGGTTTTATATTTTTAATATCATTTATTTGATTCTTCCATTAATTAAGCAATTATTTTATCATCATTGGTTCACCATTTAATTTAATCATTTCTTCCCTAAAATTTATAAATAAATTACTATGATTCAGGTAGTCATTTTATCTTTATAAATAATACTTATAGAAGAACATATAATTTATATTACCCCATATTAAAAATATTTTATTTGTTGAAAACAAAATTGTGGAAAAAATAACTCTTCTTTGAATATAACATTGTCACGACCCGCCTTCACCAAGATAAGGGAAGAGAAAAAAACTTCTAGACCCTTCCTTCCTCATGTTTATTGAGAGATAATAACCCACATAGTCCCACCTCTAGTAGTCCTCAGAGTTGTGTCTAGCACCAAGGGTATAGAATCACATGTAATATGGAAGAAATTACACTTTTTATTTAGTAGGATCGGGAGATATGGTGGTAAAAACCCAAAAAAAATCCAATACTGAAGTTAAAATTAAATCCAAAACACATTCCTATATTCATGTTAAAAGATAAACCCATAAAAGTACAATAAATACTCTAAAGAGAAAGTAGAAAAACAAAGATAATAGAAACCCAACTATCCTGATGTCCGAGCTAGTACGGTCCCGCATGGTTTTTGAAGTCCTCCAGGAAACCTGAATGTAGTTTTATATACGTAGGGTGATCATACATGTATACTCAATAGGGAAAACCAAAATCTGTCGTGCACAAGTGGGGTGGAATTCTAATGCCCCGTGAACAAAAGGAGATAACCAAAGCACCTAACACGGAATCTATCCACAAAACCTCACCAAGGAACACTCCCCAAATAATGCAATTCACATAAAATAATAGTAATAGCACATCAATGTTTGGGTACCCCACACCACTTTTCCTCAAGTTATTAAAGATATCCTATGTGTCAGACCACCCTCGACATTTTCACTATAGTCCCACTACCACCTTAACATCATCGTTATGGGCCACCATAACCACACATCCTGCCTACAGACACCTAGTCCACCAAAACCAAACATCTCGATCACAGATACTTGGGCTAGAACAACCACCACCATGCCTGAAGACACCCGAGCCTCATCCTGAAGACACCTGGGAAACAAACCCACCCACACACACCTGAGCCATCCACCACAACCACCTTGCCCAAATAATCTTGCGCTATAATGGACCTCACGCCATCATAGCCTGCCTGAAGAGTTTTGTGATACTCAAGAGAGAGAGAAAAAAAGGAGATAATGACTAGACACTCCTTGGAGTGTTGTGAAAATCACCCTCCCCCAGGAAATGGTGGTGTTCGATACGAAGTGATCAATGTGTGTGTGGTGTGAATAAGAAACATGAGAACAAAATTCATGCACATAGATAGTAAATAACTCATCCCAACCTAAGGGTTCCGAAACCAGCCCATAAACAAACACCCTCATTACTACTCATTCATACAAAAGTACAACAACCACAACAAAAGGACAAATCATTTTGGAAAATAATCCTCCATTGAATCGATTCTTGTTATTATATCCAAGTGGTTCTATTTAAATAAATATTCACTACCGGGAAACTAATAGACATAAACAAAACCCAAAGAAAAAAAAATATCCAACCAGTGATTTAAGCATTCACACCCAGTTCTCTTGTAACGTCACAACAATAAAAGGGATCTGTGAGATCCCACAAAGTACTGAAACCAATCCAAGCCTCATCATACGGGCCCACATGGCCTCAGGTCCACAACCAACAACTCAAAAAAGGGGGATGAAATCCCCATCCACGTCACCCTACAAGATGTCAAATAGAACAACCATACACATCACCAAAAACAAAGTAAGGGAGTTCTCAGATTTAATCACACAATTCATTAAGTTTAATCTTTCTGTTTGGTTAAGCAGGGTGATAACTCTAGGATTCATGTTCATTGGTCATCCATTTAATCAAAGGAGTTTACTTGATTAAAAATATTTTACAATACGTCCATTAAATCACAGGATTATCCAGAAAAAACATGTTCATTAGTGCGCAAGAAAGGACCACCAACGACCACGATTTTCAATGGACATAAGCCTGTATAATTCAAAAGATTTATCAAAGATATAAGAGTATAGTACCATCAACAAACACACTCCTTCATCCCTTCAAAACCATTAATTATATTATGTAAGGTTTGGTTTCATCCATCCCTGAAAGAACATTATCATACCCACCCCACATGATACATAGTAAAGAGAGATGAAGGAAAACACTACATGGATGATCAGTAATCAATGTTTTTTCCTCATTCCAAGAACTAGGGATTCGTGACTTGCAGGGGAAGAACTCTAAGGAATCTAAGAGATATTAAAAAAGTCTCCTGCATGGGCGCACAACTAGACTTAGGTAGAGGGACTCCAAATTCACCAAGGAAATGAAATGAGACCAGATAAGAAGAAGAAAGAAACTCTGTTCGATAAAAGGTGAGATCCTAGAGTTACATGATATGGAATCTTGAACAAATTTAAAGGTGGATCGTGGTCTCTCTATGTGGTTGGGCAGTCACACATGATGGAATTAATTTTTTATTTAATAATAATCCTCTGAGTGGTGGCGATAATGTCTATGAGTTAAAGGGTTTCCTTTAAATGGGGAAAACCATGGGAGAAGCTGAAAAGTACGGGAATAAGGGGTGACATGAAGAAAAAAGCCACATGTTTTGTTAAGTCAAGGGTCGCCCAGATCTTAGGGGATTTTAGATATCATTTACAGGATTTAAATGGATTTGAAAAGGGTATTAAAACCCTTTTTCATCAAAAGATACGCTGTGGGAGAGGAACAAGAAAAAAATTCAGAAACTTAAAAAAATGGTGGGACACCGTTTGGTGAGACACCGTAATGGTGCCACCGGCATGGTACCACCGTAAAAGTGCCACCATTTTGGTGTGAGACTGATAAGGAGCCACCATCATGGTGTCACCATTTTGATGTGAAACCGGGACGGTGTGACCACTACGATTCCACTATCATGGTTCCACCACCACGGTGCCACCATTTCGATGGAACCGTTTGGTGGAACCATGTTTTTGGAAAATTATTTAACTAGTCACCAATGGTCCCCATTATACCCCAAAAACCATAAATTTGAAAAATTAAGGGGTTGGGTGTGGTTTGGGCCATTACAACAGATACACCACAAACTCTTGTCGTCCTCGATAATCCAAGAGTAAAACCAAAGAAAAAAGATGGGTCTGAACGACCACCTAGTAATTCCCTCATATTTTAAATAAAAAACTAGTTAAGTAATTTCTTGAACATAAGAAGAAGGACATTGAATCCATAGGTACCTATGGCAAAAATTTTAAAAGACTTGAAATGTATGATTCTAGTTTAATCATCATCTGCAATAGAAAAATTGATTGATACATTAATTATTTGAAACCAAGTCATTGAAATGAATTATTTTAAGGGACATTAGAAGATATTAATAAATCGTTCATTATGCACTAAAATAGAAATTGGAAACTAGAATCCCCCTTGGTTATAGTGATATGAAAATATATATAATGTTTCATGGAATCTCCAGTTTCATATCATATGGAGTAAAGAAATCTTTTTAACCACATACATTCCAAAAATGTGGGAAATAACACTCAAGTGAATTTCTAAAACGAACATGAATATTTTTCAATTGTGGGAAACCAAACCATTGAGTAAAGGAATATTGATGTAATATAAAGAATAAAATAAATGAATGGAATAAAGAGAGGGTTAAATAGAATACACTATATACACCCCAATTTTATAGATAAAATGAGTTTTTTTATTTTGTTAATCAATTTTATAATCTATGGTATATCGAGGATAATAAGCTATAATTACCATTGTACAAAAAGGAAAAATGGAATTTTCATTAAATCGTATCAATTGAAGATAATCATGATAACTTGGGAATGACCTATCATTTACTACGGTGTTGGGGATTTCATATTAGAGTTTTCATAAAAGAGACCATTGAAAAACTTATTGATCATCCTTTAGTGAAATTTAATGTGATTCTGAAAATTGATTATCTCTCTCAAAATAGATTCTGGAATACTGAAATCACATTTTATATTTTGAATCAATATATGATTGTATTTTAATTAATTTGTTAACACAAGCTTCTAAAGAAGATGTATTTTTGTCTTTGATAGTATTTTATTTCGGAAATAATGAGATAATTATCCTTTGGGAGAATATATAATTTTATTTTTGAAAATGATTAGAATGTATACATTTTGAAAAAATATTGTATATGTGATGAAAAAAATTTCAAGATAATTTATATATTAATAATTGAAGGATGTGAGATTAAATCATTCTAATCATTAGGATTCAATTTTGGTCATATATATTTTAGAGGAGTATTACTGTTAACAATTTATTGAATGGGTTATGTAAACCTTTAGGAGTCATTGTTTAAGTATGAGAACTTAATGAATTTTATAAATTAGGCTAACCATTTTGGTTTTCGTAAATATCTAGAGAGAGGAGAAATAACATTTCTTCCTTTTATGGAACATATAATCCATTACACGATAATTTTAGTGATTCACGAAGGACAAATTTTTCTTTAATATTCATTTCATTGAGTAAGAGATGATATCAAAATTTATCAAATCACAACCAATGGATGAGATTGTTATTATGGATTGGGAATAAATAAACAAAAGACATTTTACAGGATTCTCTATTTTAATAGTAACAACACCTCAAATATAGTAAAATGATATTTTGAAAAAAAATTATCTGATTACCGTCATTTTTAATGAATATGTGGTCTGTTCATCTCTAAAAAATATACGATTTTATTGTTCTTAACTTTTTCCAAAACATTTTCTATATCACACTCTTTTTTCCTTAAGTGTTAGTTTTCGACTATATATCAAAATTATAAATCCATATTATTGTTTAACTATTTTCAAACCTAGTTTTTAATTATTATATATGATGATATTTTACCCTTTCCCTATTTTACAATAATGTTTTATTATCTATTTTTTTCACGTGGGATTTCATAATAGGTTAAACCTTTAAAGACCCAGATAAAATTGTAAGGGTGAAATTTTTTTTATGGTATATAATGAAACATCTCATATTTTTTATGAAAAAAATTAATTTAATTTCTTTAAAATCATGTATTTCACACAACACTGGTTTTTAGAAAACCACAATATACTATTAATGTTATTCTTTAAAAATTATAGTTATAACATATAAATTAAACATGGATATATGAATATAAATATGTTTTTAAAAAAATTAATAATAAAAGTTTCATATACTAAAAATATAAATATATATAAGCACCTATTTTTTAGTAAAGTCTTAATATTCCTCAAAAATTCATTTTCCTCATAAATGTTTTTTACTATTTTTTGTGAACAAATAATAAAATTAATTTTTCCACTTTTTGAAATTATATTATAGAAAATTAAATTATTTTATAAAATCAATGTTTCAAAATTTTCTTCGAGTCAATGTTTGAAAATTTTAAAAAATGATTGGTTTTTGATGAATAGTAAAAAATTAGTGGCATTTTTTAAATACAACCTATTCATTTAAACTTTCTATAAAATTAAATATTATTTTAAAAAAGATTTAAATGTAAAATTAGTTTAATAATTTTATTAATAATATAATGTTTTTTCATTGGAATCAGTTTAGTGCTCAATTTTTATATAAAAACATTTTATGCCTATGGATACATTCCCCTTGGAAAACTGCATTTTTTTCCCAACTATGGGTTTAATTTAAAACTAAATTCTAAGACATATATGAATTTATTTTGGAAAAATTTACTCTATATTTGGAACAAAAATTATAAATATTATATACTAAGGTCAAAATAATTTTTTATTCATAATTTACAGTACAAATTGTAAAACTTAATTACCGTAGTTATGGATAAAACATGGTTTTGGGCATTATAAGAACCTATGTTAAGATTAATTTTACAAAAAATATGAATTTTATTTGATAAATTGGATTTAATATATATAATAAGAGGGTAAAAATTATAATATAAGTATAATTTAATTTTATTATTAATGGATAAATTTCCTTTTTATATAAATAAAAAAATAGTTATCTAGGTGAAAAAAATAATGGTAAAAATTAGTAAATTTATAGATTAAGTAATAACATGTTTATAAAATGTGTATTTTTAAGGGTGGATGTGTGTATTAATCATATCATCACTCCAGTAAATTATCTATCAATGTTTATAAGCTTTCATGAGATTGAATTTACATTATACAATATTTTTTGGTATTTTAAAAAACGCCACTCCACATAAATTATTAAAGGGAACCTTATACACTCTATTATTCACACCCTATAAGGAATTTGGATCAACCAAACTCAACCAAAATAAATACCCAAAATCCGTAGAAATAATATAGTGTTATTGATCTTCTCAAAATACTAACCCTTTTCTCCTTACTAAGTGATTCGATAGAGGATTTTATAAGAGAAGGAGGTGTGATCATGAATAAAGGAATCAAACAGTAGGTAAGTTATTTTCAACTCAATTTTATTTTTTGGAGAAAAATTTCATATTCACCACTTGTTTATTTTTGGATGTGTATACAATAACCAAAAATTTATTTTTTGATGATTATCAGTAAATTTATAGGGATTTACATACCCATATAAAGTTCTTTATTTCATGCGGATTATAATTCCAATGTTAACAATGTGGTAAGGATTTATAGTAGAATCTAATTATTTACAGAGATTATTTATGGTCAAATTTTGGATGATGAAATCTTGTGATATACAAATCAATAAAATCATTAAATTTATTATACTATGGTTATTTCTTTAGAATTCAAGTTTTCTATTAATTTTAATAACGTTACATTCTCAATAATCAGATAGAATGATTTTAAAGAAAAAATGAATTTCTTTCTTTCTTCAGTGAAATATATTTTTTGTTAATAAAATTTTTATCAAAATATGTTTTTGAATGTTTTAATATTAATATATGAATATTTATTTTCTTTTTTACTTTTGATTTTCTTTTAAAAATATTTTAAATGGAATATTCTTCTCGTTTTATTAATTCTATAAATTTGAATTTTTACCAAGAATTTGAGAAGAATCTTGGTTTTAACATAAACAGCAAGAATCATATTTCCCATCACCATGATCGCTCAATGAATTAAAATAACACACTAAAAATTCCATTATGTTATTAATTGAACTCTTATTTCATAATGAATCTATTATTATGAGTGCATAGAAATACGATTACATTTTATAATAACTTTACACATCATGGACAACTAAAATGACGATCAATAAAGGGATTATTTGAAGACATAATCAAAATTCTTTCATTTTTTGGAGATTAAAGAAATATTTAGTTAAAAATGTGTTTTATGATAAATATATAATTTTACAATAAATTTTATGTAAATAAATAATACTAAAAACAAATTTTAAAGGATAATATATTTTAACAAAGTCTTGAGTAAATTTTGAATGGTTAGAATGTTTATTTTTCTATGAAATCTATACATTTCAATAAAGAAGGGTATTTATATTTAGGATAAAAATATTTTATTTAGAGGATTATTTTGAAAAAATAAAATTCATTTTTACAATCATCACATCAAAATTATCTTTTGATTTTGTTCTAAGTTTCTAACAAAGATGGTTTTTTTGTGGCAAAGTGAAAATTTCCGCATTACAAAGCACTATGATTTATCAAAAGCATTTTTTAGCATGAATAAAATTTATAAATAATCATTTTTAATAAAGATAGATTTTAATAAGAAAAAAAAATTAAAAAAATATTAAAATAATAATTTATACATTTATGGACTACATTTTAGAACAAAAAAAATTAAATTTTAATATAAAAAGTATTGTTTGTATTATTGTAATGAAATGAGTTGGTTTGGAGGTGTTTTTTTGTTTGGGAATGACATGGACATCCACCCACTTTCTAGTAGTCATTAATAACATGAAAAAATTGGTTTCAATTGATTTCAACCCATATATGGTGGTCTAATATAATCAAATAACATTTATGTTTAGTCGTAAAACCACTCTCCTCAAGTATAGATACACTTATTACCTCCTCACATTCCTCACTAAAAGAATTCAGAATGATTTACCTCTCTAAATCCCTATCAAGGTTCTCTCCAATGTGGTTCCATGGTTTTAAGGAGTACAAATGTAACTTTAAGAAGTGTCCTCCCAAAGTATGGTTTTCCTCAATTCTCTTCTTTCATTTTCAACTACATTAATTTTGTTGTATTGTATATTTTAATTTCATTTATTCTGTTGCCTTGATTTTTATTCCATGGTATTATATTAAATGGGATATATTTTAATTTTGAGTTTATTAAATCCCCTTCATTATGTCCTTTTCCTAAGTTGTTACTATGTCGAAATGATGGCTTCTCAACCCCCATTTCCCATTACATTTGTATGACTTATTAATTAATTATCGTTTCAATGAAAAAATGTTAGTATTCAGCATTTTTATAATATAATTACTATTTTATAAATGATATATTATCATTCCATATGATTATAATATATGAATAATTTTTTATAATTATAAAGGATCCCATAGCCATAAAACCAACCTAAAATTAGTAGAGAAAAGTGTGGGTGATTTTCCAGGAAATGATATCCATATTTGGATACTAAATGTAAATGTGGTTTTGGATAAATTAATAGAGAAATTAGAACCCAAAATATTTTTTTTTCAGGAATATCCTGATCATTACTCTAGTGCATAGTGAGTTAGACCTTACTACACACCAGGTTTGATACTATTGGGGGATTTTTTTGGTTATTTCACAGACTTTATGATCCACAATAAAAGATAAAAATATGTGGATTTATATTACATTAAATTGATATCAATATTCCATGAATGTACCCTTAACCACTTATTGTTATCATTCATTCAATTTCATCACTTACCATTTCATTTTGAACAACCTATAATTTCCAATTCTGATGATTGGATATTCAAAATGATATCTACATTAATCAATTGAAAGGGTTTCTTTCCCACCCGATTTGTAACCAGATTTCATGTTCTCTTTCACTCTCCATGTTTCTCATGAGTTTTACCTTTCTTGCACAAGTCCATGTTATTATGTATAAGTTATATTGTTGAAATATGACCTCTCTATAGAATGATCCATCACTTCATTTTTCTATCCATATAATCATCTATCTGTAATAACTCATTTCCTTGTGACTACACTTCTATGATTATTCTTATTGAAGGATATTCCCTTATATTCAAATATGTCTATTAACTAGGGAAAATATTGACCAAACCATATTCCCTTTATCTATACAGTGTAAATAATTCATTATATTGATTGGTGATTATTTTTCTATAATGTTTCTAAATTTCATTGGATACCATTTTAATGAATGATGGGTTTATCATGATAGTATTATTGGTGGATTCAAGTTTGTTTTCCACATAAAGAACATAAATTAAGGAATATAAATGTTGTACCATTATATCTCTCCAATTAATTTGGTAAAGATACCATGTCAAAAATCATTGGTAATATGTTTTATGACTCCCTCATGATGAGCTATTGTGATTTTTTGTAAATGCATTTTGATTATGTAGTAGCCTCATTTTCTTGTTATGCCTCTTTTTTTATGATCGTGTTATTCCTCATGTACTTATAATCATGTTATGAATCATCTATTTAAGATCATGTGTTGACTCATTTGTGTATGATCATGTTATACCTCATGTGATTATGATAATTTTATTCATCATGTACTTATGATCATGTCATTCCTTGTTTAATTATGGTCATGTCATTCCTTGTTTAATTATGATCATGTTATGCCTCATGTGTGTACGACCATATTATGCCTCATGTACATATGTTCATGTTATTCCTCATTTATTTAAAACAATTTTACCCCTCTTTACATAATTTTAATGTTATCTTATCATGCCTCATGTCCAACCCTTGATGTTTATTGGTGCTCAGTTTTCATTGCTGATCCCTTACTGGCCTTTATAGGTGACCCTTTTTTAACATTTACCATTTTCCCCAGTAATAGAAATGAAGGGGAAACATATAATTAAATTACTTATGTGGAAAATCCGTGTGAATGAAATGTGTTTTGAAACTTGTTTTTAGTTGTAAATGTACCTATCTCCAAAAGATTCTGAAATTTATCTCTTGAAATTTTTTTATAATTCCTAAGATGTTCTAAAAAGTATGTATGTTTAGCACTAGATACGGAATTGAAAGTATGTGGTGTCTCATTTAAATATTCCCTTACTAGTTTAGAAGGTAATATTCATTGAAAATCATTTCATTAATATTTAGTAAATTTTTATATTTTCAATAACTTAATTTCAAAGTGGAAAGGGTATTTTTCAGGGGAATTTTTTTAATAGCCTTTTAATGGTATTTCTATTCATCAATGAAAACAAAAATTTATTCTAATTATGATCCAATGGTGATATGATTCAATTATACCATCTATATACTTTCTATGGATGGATTTTTATTGTGATGATACAGTGTTTGTGAAACCCACTTATTTTCAATAGCTTATTTTTATGAAACCTATTTCTTTTTCACATGTTATGCTGTGAAGAAATGTTTATGAAACTAATTTTATTTATATGGGTTATGATATGATTAATTATTTATGATATATTCACACATATATGTATGATTTTTATTATGTTATTGGTGGGATTATAATTATATATCCCTTTAATTAATTGGGTAAATATGGATAACTCATAAGTTAATTATGTTATGTATGACACTGATTTCATGTTTATATTTTTATGCGTGGACCTAATAGCTTGTTAATATGGTTATGTGTAAAACTTGATTCATATACATAGAGTTATGTGTGGAACTGGTTTAATTTATATAAGGTTATGTGTGGTCCTTTTTTCAGGTCCATAAAGTTATGCATGGACTTGGTTTAATGTCCATAAGTTTATTTGAGGGCCTGGTTCAGTTTCAATATCGTAATGAGTGAATCAGTTTCTTTTTATACATGTTGAAAATGTTATAAGTTTATGTTTTTTCCACATTCATGTGTCTCTGTTATGATCTTGTGGATCATGTTCATATATTTCCATTATGATTCACATTTTATAAACTGCCTTTCTTTATTGCATGACTCAAAATTATGATCTATGTTATATAGGTTATGGTTTTCAAATGTAATAATTATATTATCACACCCTTATGCTCATGTTATAACTAATTTATCATTGATATCAACCTTGATTACCCTTATTAAGAATATTAGCTCACCATTTCGTATTTTTCCATTCCATATACTTTTATTAAACGTTTAAAGAATGGTATATCTATGAAGATTAATAATTAGGGATATCTATGTGAGAAAAGTATAAGTTTTTTAAGAAGTAAGATTATATTTTATCAATCCTCAGAATATACTAAACCAATAGAGTCTTTATGAATGTATTTTTGAATTATATTGAATATTTATCTAAAATGATGTAATATCTAAGACTGAAAATCCTTGAATCCCATCTAGAAGAAGCCTCTTCGGCTACTATATATGAGGAAAAGTGCTATATGTTAGTGAAATTTCAAGGGTTGTCCAACACTTCCTTTAAATTATGTGTTATTTTCATGAAATCAGAAGCCTTCTATTACCTCTATTTCTCAAGGTAAAAATGATTATGAAATTCATCTCGATTTCCTTAAAATATAACTCATATTTCTTCATGGTTTACTCAAGAATTACCCACAAATTCTTGGATGATCCTAAAATCATGTAAGAATAAAGACTCACCTTACTTTATGGAGGTGTCTCAAGGTGCATAAAGATAATATAAAATAGTTTGATAGAGAACTCCACTTTCTAAGGGACTCCCTCCCTAGTTAATGTGGGTGGATGCTGCAGCAGAAACTCTATCATCAACGAATGAATTGATGGAATGGTGTGAAATGTATCCCTTTACATGGATAAAATGATCCCCAAGGAGTTATAGAGATGAAAATTCATATGATCCATAGGATCTACATGGAGCTCTGGCTCATCTGTGTTATGTGTGTATTGATTACCAATCTCCTTATGCTCAATTTGAAGATGATGTAGGAGGCATTTTCTCTAAAAGACAAACACACTGCATAGAACACAGGGTAACAACAACGTCAACCTAAACATGTGAAAATAATAGAGAAACACCATCTTATGGTCTATTTAAACATGGATTAAATGTTTTATATCATGAAATATTAGTTCATTTCATTTCATTTATCAGATATAATAGGTATTTCATTTTAGATTTCATATAGGTAGTATTTAACACATGAAATAAATGTGTCTGTATCATGAGAAATTTAGGTAAATATATATTACTATATTCATATCATTTTTATGAATATTCAACTCACACCACATCCAACCATGAGTATAAATTTCATGAAACAATGTCATAATGAAATAAAAACATCACAAAAAATGTGAATCACCCAAGGTGATATAACATAAATTTTTACAAGAAAAAAACATAACAACAACCCCATCATTGTGAACATGGATTTACCCCCGTACTTGGGTAAACTACTCCCATGCATAAGGTCATTACCAAGCCTCAACACATACTAATATCCTTCGAACTTTTCCCAAATCGGAAAGAAATATAAAATAAAAACTTTTCTATCCCACCATTTTATAACATCAACAGTCCCAATACTCTATCATGTGACCAAACCGAGTTGGTTATGTGATCTAATGCATGTCTCCCTATATTCAATAAGCTACCAACTAGCTGTTGGGGTGTGGTGAATATAGTAGGGGAGACTATACCCCCTATTATAGTTCTACAATATTGTGGAAAATACATAAATATAATATTATGGAAATAAGGGGAACCCTAAAACATAGTTGATAAACCAAACAATAAATTACACCTAAATTTTATAATTATAAATAAAAGAATAATGTAATAGAATCTTGGAATGAAACTAAGAAACATGACGAATGTAATAAAAATAAAATACTAGAATACTGAAATAATAACTCAAATAACCCAAGTTGCAAACCCCATGCCAATCTCACATACAATAACCAACCCATCCTGTAAGAAACAATAAACTACCAGGTCATTTTACGTTGTCCAACCCCGCATCTAGGTAATCTGTTTAGGTAAAAAATAACTACTCGAGTAGGGTGTAGGTAAAAATATGTAGTTCGACACCACCATGTCTAAACAACTAGTATAACAGTAAGTATACGAAATAATTTTATAAATATGTGTATAAATTAATTAAATTATTTATATAATAATTCAATCAACCTTATTTAGAACCCTTCCAAAATTTCTCTGCGAATGTAGTGCCACTATAGAAACAAAAATCATGAAACGAAAAAAACCTGCTTTGGAACCATGCTAGAATATCTATTAGCATTTATAATAACCATTCCAACTGCACTTGTATACACATGTTATAACAAATAACTAGTCCAAACCATCTATATAATTATCTCATCACGTGCCATGGCCTAATATTTTATATAATCATTACGCATGTGTGAGGGCCTAGCCTAGTATATAAGCATTGCAATAATTTTGTGGGCTTATCTCGGCATATAAGCATCACATAATGGGTCAAGGCCTCGCCTAGTATATAATCATCTCATCATGTTTTAGATAATATCCCAGTATACAAGCATCACAACTTATGACAGGGCCTAGCTAGGTACATAAGAATCAAAGCATGTGTCAGGGTGTAGATCGATATATAATCATCACAACATGTGTCTAAAGTGAATATAATAACAACCTTGATATAATAATATAATAATAAAAGAAAAAAATGGTTAATTATACTAATTAGAATTTGTCTTTCAATATAACTATCTATTGAATTAATCAAATATTCCATTTTCTTATTGAGTATATAATAAGAAACCACTTGAAACACATGTCATGCTAAGATAATATGTAATCCATTTCCAATTATTTATTTTCAATGGAAACTGTAGGTCAGGTATCATCTCAACAGACATAAAGAGATCCATGGAGTGATCCAATTATATTATTTTTATTTCCAATTAATCAATTAATTAATGTTATCATTTCATCGGTGAAATCACATACATTTCACCCATAATAATAATTGAAATTAGACTACAGGTTAATGTTTTAGACCCCATACCTTTATCCAGTGATCTAGAAAATTCTTCCAATGGAATACTCAAGTAAGTAATAAGTTGCATAATATTTAATGAAGAATTTATATTAACCCAGGTCAAGATCAAAACCCTAAAAAATACACGCGGTCAAAATATTTCCATCATCCTACTAAGGAATGACATGGGAGAAGGGAAAACTAAGCAGAAACACTCACTAGAGATTATATATGTAATCAAGACATCTGGAATTGAAAAGGAGACTCCAAATTCTCTAGAAAACCATCATAGGGTATATTTGAAGAAAGGATAAAATGAAAAAATGAATGAATCATACATAATTAACACTTAATACAAATGGTGTTGTGAATTACTCAGTTTCTAACCCTTTAGAATTACATATGTCTCAATTAATGAGATACTCTGAAAAACCCATCACCTATGGTTAGTATTTATCAGGAAAAAAAGTATCATGATGTCAATTAGGTTCATGAAGTGTAACCACTTCACTTCATGAACTAGTTCTTGACCTATGTATGAGAATAGTTATGGGTCATGTAACATGTACATGCAGGTTAATTGTCTATTGAACAGTATTCAGTCTAGCTTCTATGAATGTTCATGAACCATCTCTATAGGCTTCCAAACCCAAGTGAATAAATTATAATCCATGTTTAATTTTTTTACCAAGAATCTATTAATTCATAGAAAACATACATCCCTGAAATTTAGGCCATTTTTCAAAAAAATTCTATTCATATCCAAACAAGACTCGACTAATAAGTTCCAACATAAAACTAAAATTGAAACATATATGAAAAAATATGGAATCTTACACTTCAGTACCATGAATAATATCATAATTACATATAATATATATAAAATATAACATGTAAACAATGGTATCATATCAAGGCATACATAATGTACCATGCATGTAAATAAATCCAAACATGCACACATGTTATCAAAAACATCATAGTATAGTCACATCAACACGCCATGTTATATCATGAAATAAATCATAAACATGGACTCACCATGGTAAAGAAAATTCTTACACTAAAAGTCAACAACATTAGTCAAAATGATAAGCCACCCTATATTGTTCAAAATTTGGAGTGTAAATCACATCAGTCAAGAAATCCTATTCATGGGCCTTATTTCCATAGGTGTAGAAACTTCAACACTCAAGGTTTGTTAAGGGTTTCTAAATACAAAACCAAATATTTTATTTCAAAAGCATATAAAATATCATAGTTGATGATACTTTCTATCTCTTGGATAATTCCAAATTATCATTTTAGGTAATAACATGTGTTATATATATTCTTACTGAGAATAATTACTAAAAAATATTTTATTAAAAATGTATCTCTCAATATAAATTAAAAAACACGTGTCATTTTCCATTAAAATTATTCAATGATAAATACATATAATTATCCTTTGATAATTTTTCATAATCACCCCTTGATTAATTTTCAAAACTATCAATTTATAATTTTTCAAAAATTATCATTCTATAATTATATTATGATAATTTCCTATAATGTATCGTTTTATAGTTCTCTTTTGATAATTTATTATAAATTATCCTATTATATGTATATTTTGATAATTTCTTATAAACTATCCTTTTATAATTATTATTTGATAAATTATTGTAAATTATACCTTGGTAATTTAATGTAACTATCATTTAATACTTCCATTATAAATTATCCTGTGATAATTTTGCACGAATATATTTTGATAATTGTTTATAAATAATTATTTGATAATTTGATGTAATTATTTTCGCATAATTATTGATAACTATGCATTAGTAATTTCTCAAAAATTACATTTTAATAATTTTTATAAATTATCCTCCATAATATAATGTAATTATCATGTTATAATTTCTTTACATTTATCTTTGATAATTTCACATAATTACCTTCAGATAATTTTTTTTAAAAAATTATCTCTTTGTAATTTGGTGTAATTATATTTGTATAATTAATTTCATTATTATATTATGATGATTTGTTATAATTACCATTTGAAAATTTTATATATTATCCCAAAGAAATTTATGTTTTTATCAATTTTTAATTTAAATAAACTATTTTACAGGAATTAGAGAAGAGGAAAAAATATAATGAAAAAAAAGAAAAAACTATCAATGTCTTAGGTGCCTCATGAAGGAGGAGGAAGAACAACAACCATAATTTACCATATAACTGGAAATGGAGCTGAAATCAGTTCAATGGGGCTTCTCGATCATGCATAAGGACATCAAGGTTACTCAGAATAAATATGATCGACCAATAATTAATGGATCATTATTAAAATATTTGAACCCAATCGACATATAGAATTTATGATATAGAATATTTAAATATAATATTAAAATTTGTGATTCAACAAAAACTTGAAAGCAGATGGTTTAATTTCAACCCATTAATGAATTATTAATTTTAACCTAGACCAAATGAGTGGTCTAGAGGATTTTAGATTGAATATAAAATAAGGAATGGAATTGGAAGCACATGTAGGAAAGATGAGATAAAAAGAAGAAAAGAAGAAAATAAAAATAAAAATAAATAATGGAAATAGTGTAAAAACATAACTTATGTATGATTTAACTAATCACCCAACACCCATAAAGGCCATGTTCAACCTTTGATAAAAAGTCATTCCATATTTAATGGAGTAATTTATTTCCCATCAAAGAAAAAATTTGGGAGATAATCTATTATTTTATAAAAATTATGTGTTTATTATTTAATATATTCAATTTTTTTATTATTTCTATACTGAATATATATAAACTCTAGAATCCCATGTCGACTCAACGTTTAGCTCCAAAAATCTTATATTAACTATTTTAAATATTTTAATGGAAAAATATACATTTTGTATAAATAGATATTTTACCCTTACATTGATCGTTTAAATAATTTATGTAGGAATTTTTTTAAAAAAATTAAATTTTCACCTAAATATACTTATAAATTAAAAAAATATTATTTTATTTTCATTATAAAACTGAGGATATTACAAGTCTCTCCATATAATTTTTCTCATCCTAGAGAATTATATATAGTAGCATTTTTTTAAAAAAATCTTACCAATGAGGTTGAACATTAGATCCATGTTCCCATGTATCCTTCTAGATCCATCAATACTACCAAAACATTCATTAATGTTATACCATCTTCTCTCAACTGAATTTCTTGATATAGTTTATCAATTACATGGTATACTCCTTATAAGGTAAATATTTCTATAAATCAATGTCCTCACATTCTATAACAAGTGCATGATCTGGTGTGTACCTCTAATGTTTAGAAAAAATAGAACACATCATGCATCCTTGGTAACAAGACGAGAGATCCAGAGAGTATTCTGCTACTCTATGACGTTTGGTGATCTCAAAGATTCCCAAAAGGTATTTTATTATCTAGAATTTATTCCTCTGATTTTAGTGTCATAAATGGTGTTTCATTCACAAGAAAAGATGACCACCAATAGAAAACTATCATTGTTTTTTTATTAAGGTCTAAGTATAATATTTTTCTTTTATAATAAATGGCCAACTACTTCCAAATTATTTCTACACATATGGAGGTCTCTTGTAAAAAACTGGTCCCCAAAACCACCACCTCACCAACCTCATGAGAACATAGTGGTGAATGACATGAATTTCCATATTGAGTCTCATGAGGTTTCATCTGAATTATCGCCTAATAATTATTATTATATGATAAATCAATATATGGAAACCCATTATTTCCATACAATGATATTATATCATTTTTTATTAAGATTTGTTAAATTACACAAAAACATTTCCAAGGATCATAAAGGTATAGTTCCATTGGAAACATAAAAAAGATGTTCATAGGTTAACTACTACTTCTTCCACTATGTTATTCAAATAGGAACACTTATTAGAAAAATCATACATAATATATATCGTCATAACATGGGAAAAGAAAACATAAGAATGTGTGATATTAGATGAAAAATAAGGGAAAATAGTTGAAAATGTAAGTATAATTTTAACATAAGGTTATGAGAGATGATCATAACATTTGAAAGCCACACCCAAAATATCAAAGATCGTGTCACGACCCGTCCTTGGGGCCCGTGCTGTGACTACCCCAAGCCCGCCTTCCATAGGCCAGGGGCTGGAGACTAGCACCAAGGCGTAAATCCCAAAAAAAGGGAAGGCATTGCCTTTGAAAAGTAAGCAAGCACCACAGAGTAAGAAAGCGGGAAAAGTAAACACTAAGTAAAAACTGTAACAAGCTGTGATGAAAGTAAAAGGGGCCGGAAATACAAGCCCAACTGTAAAGTACAACTGAAAGGAAAAATAGAAACTGAAAGGAAAAGCCGCAGCGTCGAGCCGTCCTCTGGATGTCCCACCTGAAGGGTGGGTAAAGATAGCCTCCACAGCTCCTCGGTCAAGCCGTCCGCTCTGAGTACGTCCCCCCCAGTGGTCCACCTCCAGGTACCATCCTGCTCTGCACGCCTGCACCTCGATCAGCGTTGTCCGTCGTCTGCAACCAACACAATGAAGTGCGGGCATAGCCCGTGCAGGGGTGAGTATAAGCTACTCAGTAGGGACCCCGAGACCCCCGAAGGCCTCCCGAAATCGACAAAGGATAAACCACAAAGGAAAGATACAATCACAATGTAACATCTGACACGACTTAGGTATATGCCCATACATACACCTAAGTCATCAATTCCCGATCAAGTCCAATGTCTGAACCCAAGCACAACCCAGTCCACATAGGAAAGCAAACGTATACCCACACAGGATAGCTCAACACAATCCACAAAGGAGAGTAAACAGTAAATCCACACAGGAAAGCTCAACACAATCCACAAAGGACAATAAACAGTAAATCCACACAGGAAAGCTCAACACAATCCACAAAGGAGAGTAACACAAGATTCAGCTCACACAGGTATACTTTTTCGGATGAAGATAAAGATGATCACTGATCCATCTATGTCTTCGGACCCACAAAGGATCGATAGGTAACTAACCCCCGCAAAGAGCCACACAGGACCTGTAGGCGCTGGCTCACACAGAACCGGTAAGCGCTGACCCACACAGGATCAGACCCACACAGGATCGGGCCCACACAGGACCTCTAGCACTGATCCACATAGGATCGCTGAGTGCTGTAGTCGTCGCAGTCCAATGAGGATCTCTGCACAGTCGCCGTCGCAGTCCACTGAGGATCTCTGCACAGTCGTCGCCGTCGAAGTAGCAGTCGCAGCCAGCTCTAGGGTTCCTGCACACAGTAAGCTCGTTCGGGAGGGTCCGCTCCACGAGCCGAGAGGCTGATACATCAACTATCACAAAGTCCAAAGTTGATGTATCCAAAAGTTCCATATCGTCAACAGGGACTCAACGTCGCAGACGGCGCGTCAATCGGACGCCCGGTCTGAGAGTTATTGGCTTTTTCGTCCCAGGGGACCGGTTGGTTTTTAAGGAAAAACCAACCCGAAAGTACTCCACCTGCATCCAAACCTCGGGAGGAGTGAGCCAAAAGATCCATATCACTTAGAGGAATTCACCAAAGCTGACGGCACGTCAATCAGACATCCGTAGCTCAAGATACGAGTGTTTCCGTTCCGAGGGCCCGGTTGGTTTTGTGTACGAACCAACCCGGCCGAACTCAAAGTATTCCGAAACCTTGAGTGCGATATACCGAAATGACCGTCTCGAACCAAGGATCACGCATCCACTCACGGTGCGTCGTTCGGAGGCCCATAGCTCAAGTTACAAGAAATTGAATGAAAACCGTCCGAAGACGGGGGGGGGGAGCTGCCGCCCCCGCGTGACAACCCCGCGGCACCCGCGGGGTGTCTCTTGGACAACAGGACGCGACTTCAGCCGCGTCCCGCGCACGCCGGACCTGCGCGGCCGCGGGTCCGCGAGTGCCGCCGCCACGGCTTCTCCCGCGGCGGCCTTGTCCGGCGGCACACCGGGGCGCCGCCGCTCCCGGCTGCCGGCGCCGCCGCGCCGACACCCCGCACTGCCGGCGGCTTCCGCGGGCCACCAGAGTCGCTCCGGTGGTCCGATTCTGTTCCCGTCTGCGCCGCTGCTCCTCCCGGGACTCTCCCTTCACTGCGGAATCATCAAACTTCCGTTGCAGCACGTTCTGTCATTGCTCGTCAAATCCGCATAACAACGAATAACGGCGGAGGGTTGTCGGGCCGTGTTCGTTTGGCCCGCACCCTCCGCGTTAGTGATAAACAACAGGAGGAACAATATTCAACATTTTAATCAACAATTTTTAAGGGAATAAAAATTGTTTATGAATCAGGTTCTTCATTCTTGAATGGAAAATAACATGGGAAAAAAAGGGCAATTCCAAAAATAAAATCCCTACCTCGTAGTCATCGTCGTACACACGTTCTTTGCGGAATTGCTCGTCGCGGAAGGAAGGGATCGTCGCGTCATCACGGAAAGGCGTCGCGTCGTCGCGGAAACCGGCGTTGAGTCAGCGAACTCAACGGACCAAGAAACAACAGATTTAATTATAAATAATTAAATCCGTGTTTTGGTAAAAACCACAAAGAAGATTAAAAAGAAAGTCCGAGACTCTTACCTCAAGCAGCTGATCGAAGATTCGTTGCGGAGGAAGAGACGTCGCAGAAGAATGTTGTAGGAAGGGAACGTCGGCGTCGTGGAACACGGTGTCACGTCGTCGACTTCCACATGTTCTGCGTTCTTCGTCGGAGGCCGGCGTTCTTCGCGTTCTTCGTGTTCTTCGCGAAGGAGGTTGAAGGGTCAAGAACTCTGACAAAACCTCTCAACGAGTAATCCTTCAAAAGGACTTGTCGGTCTTATTTTATTATTACGCCAACAAACGAAAAAGGTAAGTAACGACCCATTAATTCGTTGTATTAATTCAACGAAAGTAACAACTCATTTAATTCACGAAATAAACTGCCCAATTAAATGGTCTGTTAAGAATTTAAGAAAACGCGTCAGTTGACTTTCATAATGACGGGTTTTCGCGGGTGCGTTACTTAGCGGAAAGAAACGGTGGGGCTCGTGCGGGCCCCACCTCACAAATATCCTACCAAGAGGGTAGGATATTTCTGGATAGTACCCTATCCGGTTCAACTCAGTTTAAGCCGCTTTTAAGTGGCTTCAAGTGGCCTCCAAGTGGCTTAAGTGAAATAAAATAAAGTTGTTGTAAAATTATTTTATTTCTTAACTTTAAACCCAAAAATTAAAAACCACACCCGAGCAAACGCAACTACGGAAGAGGCGTTTATAAGAGAATACCGGCGCTGCGATTTCATCGGTGCCCTCAGAATTCTATTCTGGGCACCAGTTCAAAAGTTAGAAAAACTCGCTCGTCCGTTCACTGAACGTACCTGAGCCAAACTTCAGAAAATGATTCCGGGAACACCGGGCCTCGGAATCAGGTGCCGTCAGAAACTGCGCTCTTGTAAAAAATCCAAAGAAAATCAAGAAAAAAATTTCCGTGAAATTTTAGGGTCTTTACATTACACCCACCTCAGGGATTTACGTCCCCGTAAAGATACATCATAAATTAGGGAAACAAATGTGGGTACTGAGCACGTATTTGAGCCTCCCGCTCCCATGTGCTCTCTTGAATGTTCCCCTGCTTCCATCTGATGCACACAAGAGGAATCGATCGCCCACGTAGGACCCGCTCCTGTCGATCCTCTATCTCCACCGGGACCTCCGCAAAAGTCGCACCATCATCCACGTCTAGCTCCCCTTGGTCAATGATGTGCGTTGGGTCGTGCACGTATCTCCTCTGCTGAAATACGTGGAAGACATCATGCACCCGGTGAAACTGAGGTGGCAGAGCCAGGCGATAAGCCACCTCGCCAATCCTGTTGAGGACCTGGAAAGGACCGATGAAGCATGGAGACAACTTGCCGCCTTGGCCAAATCTCTGCAAACCACGTCGAGGTGAGACACGCAAGAAGACGTGGTCGCCATCCTCGAACTCTAGTGGCCTCTGTCTCCTGTCAGCATATGACTTCTGCCGGCTCTGTGCTGTCCTCATCCACTCCAGGATGACCTGGACTTTCTCTGTCGTGGCCCAGACCATCTCTGGTCCCACAAGTGCTGACTCCCCAGGGTCTGTCCAGCACAAAGGAGATCTGCAGGGCCTGCCGTACAACGCCTCGTATGGTGCCATCCCAATGGTGGAGTGGTAGCTGTTGTTGTACGCGAACTCCACCAAGGGTAGGTGGTCCTCCCAGCTACAACCAAATTCGAGGACACATGCGCGGAGCATGTCCTCGAGAGTCTGAATGGTCCTCTCCGTCTGACCATCCGTCTGAGGGTGAAAGGTGGTGCTCAGACGTAGCCGCGTCCAGAACGCCTCCTGCAAACCCTTCCAAAGCCGGGAAGTAAAGCGAGCATCCCGATCAGAGATGATATCCGATGTAACACCGTAAAGCCGTACAATCTCCTGGACGTAGAGACGCCCCAAGCTCTCCACTGAGCCCTGCTCTCTAATGGGTAAGAAGTGTGCCGACTTGGTGAGTCCGTCAACAATCACCCAAATGGAGTCGTAACCTATGGAAGTGCGTGGAAGTCCAGTCACAAATTCCATAGATAACCCATCCCACTTCCACTCTGGGACCTCCAAGGGCTGTACCAAGCCTGCTGGTACCTGGTTCTCTGTTTTCACCTGCTGGCAGGTGAGGCACCGTGAAACGAACTCTGCCAGAGCTTTCTTCATGCCCGGCCACCAGTGATGTCGCCTGAGATCCTGGTACATCTTCGCCACTCCAGGATGTACCGCCAAAGGAGAAGTGTGAAACTCTCTCAGCACCTCCTCTCGTAAAGCGACTGGTACCAAGGTACATCCTCGGAAAAGGATGTCGTGCTCTGCTCCAAAAGAGAAGCCATCAGGTTCCTGTCCTGAGGATATCTGTGCACGCCGCATCTCACAGTCAGCATCCTCACGTTGTGCCTCTCTGACCCGCTGCAGTAGTGGAGGGGTGACTGTGAGAGACTGAAGGAAGGCTGCTCCATCTCTATCAATGAAGGATATCTGCAAGGCGACTAGCTGCTTCTGTCGCCTCCTCAAGTAGCTGAATGCCCGTCCTCCTACAGAGGGCATCAGCTACCACGTTCCCCTTCCCAGGAGTATAGACTATCTCAAAGTCATAGTTCTGGAGGAACTCGAGCCATCGCCGCTATCTCAGGTTCAGTTCTTTCTGTGAGAAGATGTACCTGAGACTTTGGTGGTCAGAAATGACTGTAAAGCGCTCTCCCATCAGATAGTGCCGCCATGTCTTCAGAGCGAAGACCACTGCTGCTAACTCCAGGTCATGGGTAGCGTAGTTCTGCTCATGAGGCCTCAACTGACGTGATACATAGGCAATCATGGCCCGCTCCTGAATCAGGACACACCCGAGTCCGGTCCCTGGTGCATCGCAGTAGACTACGTATCCAACTCCCTCCTCAGGCAACCTCAAGATTGGTGCGCTGGTCAATCTCTACCTCAGCTCCTAGAATCTCTGTTGACATCTGTCTGACCAAACGAATGGTTTACCCTTCTTCGTCGATGCTGAGAGTGGCGCCGCAACTCTGGAAAAGTCCGGCATAAATCTCCGATAGTATCCGGCTAGACCCAAGAAACTCCGCACCTCCGTCACGCTCCTGGGTGGCTCCCAAGCTAGCACTGCCTTGATCTTCGTGGGATCCACAACAACTCCCGCCTCAGAAATGACGTGCCCTAAGAAGTGGACCTCACGTAACCAGAACTGGAACTTCGAGAGCATTCCATAAATCTGGTGCTCTTGGAGTGTGTCTAGTACAACACGCAAGTGGTAGGCGTGCTCCTCCTCCGTGGTCGAGTACACCAAAATTTCGTCGATGAAGACCACGACAAATCGATCGAGGTATGGCTGGAAGATCCTGTTCATGAGGCTCATGAACACTAATGGAGCATTGGTTATGCCTAAAGGCATAACCAAGAACTCATAGTGGCCACACCGACACCTGAAGGCCGTCTTCTGCACATCCCCGTCTCAAACTCTGAGCTGATGATAGCCTGACCTGAGGTCTATCTTTGAGAACCACCGTGCTCCCTTGAGCTGATCGAAGAGGTCATCAATCCTCGGTAGCGGATACTTGTTTTTCACTGTCACCTGGTTCAGGCGACGATAATCGACACATAGTCGCAAGCTCCCATCCGCCTTCTTGGTGAACAAAATCGGCGAAACCCAGGGTGAAACACTGGGTCAGATGAACCCCTTGCCCTGCAAGTCCTCCAACTGTACTCGCAGCTCTCGAAGCTCAGCGGGGGCCATCCGATATGCTGGAGTGGATATCGAGGCTGTCCCCGGGTACAGATCAATGTAAAAGTCTACCTCTATGCGAGGAGGTAGCCCTGG
The DNA here is from genome assembly GCA_963277665.1 of Viscum album. Lineage (NCBI taxonomy): Eukaryota > Viridiplantae > Streptophyta > Magnoliopsida > Santalales > Viscaceae > Viscum > Viscum album. The sequence goes on along the minus strand of OY728131.1, from coordinate 1,971,188,466 downwards.
AACGTCGTCGGGGAAGATGTCCGCATACTGATCCACCACTGCAGGAAAACTAGGACTCCGCACGTCCACTGCTCCTAGGATGAGACTAGCCAATTGATGAGTGATGGGCTACCCACTCCTCTGCGTGAGTCCATCTTGTGCTGCGAAGGCTCCCTTTTCGCCAGTGAAGGTGAAATTGCTCCCATCGGTGCGCACTCATCGCACCTTGATCCTAATGCAGTCAATCTGTGCATGGACCATAGATAACCAATCCATGCCCAAGATGACGTCATAAGGCCTCGACACTGCTACAAGAAGATCCCAGCCGAAGCTCTCGCCTCCTAGAGTAATCTCACACTGCCGACACCAGTGCGTAATCATCGAGTCTACTCCCGTAGGAGTCTCTAGCCGTAAGGATCGAGCCAACGGCTCTGTCAGAATCTCCGAGCTCTGAACAAGGGCAGTGGCTATTAAAGAGTGACTCGATCCCGTGTCTATAAGAACTGCAGCAAGGGTGGAATAGACACAAATCGTACCTCGAATCATCTCTGGCGCGCCGTGGTCGTAGGCCTCCACTGCCTGGAGCTGTGCCTGTCTCTGCCCGCCAGCTCCCTGTGGTCGGGGTGGGCCTCCTTGTGGTGGTGGTGGCAGAGCCTCAAAGCGTCGCCCACCACCTGCTGCTCGACCAGCTCCTCTGCCTCGTCCGCCTCCTCCCTGCGGACCGCCACGGTCGACCCTCTGCCTCTGCCTAGGTGGCCCCTCCACCGTCTGCTGCTCCTCGGTACGACGGGTCAGGCAGTCACGAGCCATGTGGCCCTGCCCGCCGCATGAGTAGTACTGCCTGCCTCTCGGAAGGCTGGCTTCGCGCTGTGTTCCCCGCACTGCTGAGACAGTCTCCCAAGGCCGTCTGCCGGAAGGCCTGGTCTGCCTGGAACCCTGAGTCATCTGTCGGCTACCATCTGCCGAAGACTCTGCTACTTTCCGCCCTGTGGTAGGTCTCGCTGTGGAATCAGCCAGAAAGCTCTTGATCAGAAGGGCTCGCTCCAGCACTCCTGCCTGGGTCGGGATGCTGAGGGAGATCAGCGATGCCCTGATCTCGTGTCTCAAACCCTGCTCAAAGGTCCGGGCCCGGAAGAAGGGGTCCCGTACCATGTCTGTCGAGTAGCGAGAAAGGTCGGTGAACCTCGCCGCGTACTAGGCGACCGTCAAGCTGCCTTGCCGCAGCTGAAGAAGCTCCTGAATGCGCACCGCACGGAGGGTGGCCGGGACGAACTCTGAGCGGAAGAGGCTCTTGAAGTCCGTACAGATGAGAGAGGCCTCATCGTGTACCTGGAGCATCAAGATCCACCATCGTCCTACTGCTGCGTGCAGTAGGCTCGCCGTGAGGATCACCATGAGGTCTGCTGGTGTCCTCACTAGCCTGAAAACTCGGACGACCGCCTCCAGCCAGTCCTCGGCTGCCTGGGGGTCTGTCTCCCCACGGAACTTGGGTGGTCGCTGGTGCTGGAACTCGTGCAGATCTCCAAGGCGTCGTGCATCATCAGCGATTGGAACTGGAAGCATCGTGGGCTCGGCGGGCAAAGGTACTGCCGGTGCCTCTGCTGTCTACGGGCCCTGTACCGAGGCATCGTCGCTCAGTGGGCTGTCGTCGCGCTCCACTCTCGGAACCCTAGCTGGCTTCCGTCGTGGGGCCATCCTGAAAGGGAAACAAGTGCGCCACGGTCAGAACAGTATACCTGGTGAGCTGACACAAGTAATCACAAAGAAAACATGAAACACACATGCAATTAATGTTTTCGTGCATTAAGTCAGAAATCAGAAGTCAGGGTCCTGGTGTACGGATACGTCGGCCGCCGCACCAACACTGGACTCCCTGGACTGATAACTACACCCAATACGCAAAAACAATATTTATTCACCTAGAAGAATGATCAGAGTCTGCGGTAGAACCGACCCCTTTGATACCAATTTGTCACGACACGTCCTCGGGGCCCGTGCCGTGACTACCCCAAGCCCGCTTTCCATAGGCCAAGGGCTAGCGACTAGCACTAAGGCGTAAATCCCAACAAAAGGGAAGGCATTTCCTTTGAAAAGTAAACAAGCACCACAGAGCAAGCAAGCGGAAAAAGTAAACACTAAGTAAAAACTGTAACAAGATGTGCTGAAAGTAAAAGGGGCCGGAAATACAAGCCCAACTATAAAGTACAACTGAAAGGAAAAACAGCAACTGAAAGGAAAAGCCGCAGCGTCGAGCCGTCCTCTGGAAGTCCCACCTGAAGGGTGGGTACAGATAGCCTACATAACTCCTCGGTCCAGCCATCCGCTCTGAGTATGTCCCGCACAGTGGTCCACCTCTAGGTACCGTCCTGCGCTGCACGCCTCCACCTCGATCATCGCTGTCCGCCGTCTGCAACCAACACAACGAAGTGCGGGCATAGCCCGTGCAGGGGTGATTATAAGCTACTCAGTAGGGACCCCGAGACCCCCGATGGTCTCCCGAAATCCACAAAGGATAAACCACAAAGGAAAGATACAATCACGAAGTAACATCTGACACGGCTTAGGTATATGCCCATACATATACCTAAGTCATCAATTCCCGATCGGCTCCAACGTCCGAGCCCAGCACAACCCAGTCCACACAGGAAAGAAAACGTATACCCACAAAGTATAGCTCAACACAATCCACAAAGGAGAGTAAACAGTAAATCCACACATGAAAGATCAACACAATCCATAAAGGAGAGTAAATAGTAAATCCACACAGGAAAGCTCAACACAGTCCACAAAGGAGAGTAACACAAGATTCAGCTCACACAGGTATACTTCTTCGGATGACGATAAATATGATCACTAATCCATCTAAGTCGTCAGACCTACAAAGGATCGATAGGTAACTAACCCCCGCAAAGACCCACACAGGATCGGGCCCACACAGGACCTGTAGGCACTGACTCACACAAAACCACTGAGCGCTGACCCACAAAGGATCGGACCCACACATGATCGGGCCCACACAGGACCTGTAGCACTGATCCACGTAGGATCACTGAGTGCTGTAGTCGTCGTAGTCCACTGAGGATCTCTGCACAGTCGCCGTCGCAGTCCACTGAGGATCTCTTCATAGTCGTCGCCGTCGAAGTAGCAGTCACAGCCAGCTCTAGGGTTCTCACACCCAACAAGCTCGTTCGGGAGGGTCCGCTCCACGAGCCGAGAGGCTGATAAATCAACTGTCACAAAGTCCAATGTTGATGTATCCAAAAGTTCCGTATCGTCAACAGGGACTCAACGTCGTAGACGGCGCGTCAATCGGACGCCCGGTCTGAGAGTTATTGGCTTTTTCATCCAAGTGGCCCGGTTGGTTTTTAAGGCAAAACCAACCCGACCGTACTCCACCTATGTCAAACCCTCGGGCGGAGTGAGCCAAAAGATCCATATCACATAGAGGAATTCAAAAAAGCTGACGGCACATCAATCGGATGTCCGTAGCTCAAGATACCAGTGTTTCCGCTCCAAGGGCCCGGTCGGTTTCGTGTATGAACGAACCCGGCAGAACTCAAAGTATTCCGAAACCTTGAGTGTGATATACCAAAATGACCGTCTCGATCCAAGGATCACGTATCCACTGAAGGAGCGTCGTTCAGAGGCGTGTATCTCAAGTTACGAGCATTTGAACGAAAACCATCTGAAGACGGGGGGGGGGGGTCCGTCGCTCCGGCCTGGCCAGGGCACGACCAGGCTGGTCAGACCGGCCTGGCTCGGCCGAGCGGCACGGAGGGGAGCGGCCAACCCTGCGTGACACCCCAGTGGCACCCGCGGGGTGTCACCCTGGGCAGCCGAGCGATGCGGGGGGGAGCCTCCGCCCCCGCGTGACAACCCCGCGACACCCGCGGGGTGTCGCTCGGACAACCGGAGGCAGCTTCAGCCGCGTCCTGCGCGCGCCGGACCCGCGTGGCCGTGGGTCCGCGAGTGCCGCCGCCGCGACTTCTTCCGCGGCGGCCTTGTCCTGCGGTGCGCTGGGGCACCGCCGCTCCCGGCTGCCGGCGCCGCCGCGCCGGCGACCCGCGCTGCCAGGGGCTTCCGCGGGCCACCGGAGTTGCTCCGGTGGTCCGATTTTGTTCCCGTCTGCGCCGCTGCTCCTCCCGGGACTCGCCCTTCACTACGGAATCATCAAAATTCCGTTGTGGCACATTCCGTCATTGCCCGTCAAATCCGCATAACAACGAAGAACGATAGAGGGTTGTTGGGCCGTGTTCGTTTGGCCCGCACCCTCCGCGTTAGTGATAAACAATGGGAGGAACAATATTCAACATATGAATCAACAATTTTTAAATGGAATAAAAATTGTTTATGAATCGGGTTCTTCATTCTTGAACGGAAAATAACACGGGAAAAAAAGGGAAATTCCAAAAATAAAATCCCTACCTCGTAGTCGTCGTCGTATGCACGTTCTTCGCGGAATTGCTCGTCGCGGAAGGAGGGGATCGTCGCGTCGTCGCGGAAAGGTGTCGCGTCGTCGCGGAAACCGGCGTTGAGTCGGTGAACTCAACGGACCCAGAAACAACAGATTTAATTATAAATAATTAAATCCGTGTTTTGGTAAAAACCACAAAGGCGATTAAAAAGAAAGTCCAAGACTCTTACCTCAAGGAGCTGATCGAAGATTCGTTGAGGAGGACGAGACGTCGCAGAAGAACGTTGCAGGAAGGGAACATCGGCGTCGCGGAACACGACGTCGCGTCGTCGACTTCCACGGGTTCGGCGTTCTCCGTCGGAGGCCGGCGTTCTTCGCGTTCTTCGCGAAGGAGGTTGAAGGTTCAAGAACTCTGACAAAACCTCTCAACGAGCAATCCTTCAAAAAGACTTGTTGGTCTTATTTTATTATTACGCCAACAAACGAAAAAGGTAAGTAACGACCTATCAATTTGTTGTATTAATTCAACGAAAGTAACAACTCATTTAATTCATGAAATAAACTGCCCAATTAAATGGTCTATTAAGAATTTAAGAAAACGCGTCAGTTGACTTTCATAATGACAGGTTTTCGCGGGTGAGTTACTTAGCGGAAAGAAACGGCGGGGCTCGTGCGGGCCCCACCTCACAAATATCCTACCAAGAGGGTAGGATATTTCTGGATAGTACCCTATCCGGTTCAACTCTGTTTAAGCCGCTTTTATGTGGCTTGAAGTGTCTTCCAAGTGGCTTAAGTGAAATAAAATAAAGTTGTCGTAAAATTATTTTATTTCTTAACTTTAAACCCAAAAATTCAAAACCACACCCAAGAAAACGCAACTCCGGAAGAGGCGTTTCTAAGCAAATAACGGCGCTGCGATTTCATCGGTGCCCTCAGAATTCGATTCCGGGTACCGGTTCAAAAGTTAGAAAAACCCGCTCGTCCGTTCACTGAACGTACCTGAGCCAAACTTCAGAAAATGATTTCGGGCACACCGGGCCTCGGAATCAGGTGCCGTCAAAAACTGCGCTCTTGTAAAAAATCCAAAGAAAATCATGAAAAAAATTTCCTTGAAATTTACGGGTCTTTACAGATTGCAATATTGAGTCACGACATAAATATTTGTAGTTGATAAGACAAAAATCGTAAGGGAATTAAATTATATAGTCGATGAGATCAAAAAATTATCATAAGACATAGTTTTTTTGTATACACATAATAATATAAAATCATTTCCATTGTATCAAAGGCTCACTCCCAAGGATATCATAGTGAAATGGGTTCACTCTACAAACCATAATTGTAGTCAAAATTTACTCCAAAAAACATTATAGCAGAAAATACTTACTAAATTGGGTTCAAACTCTCCATATCATTCTATCCCGTGAGATATAAATATTTACCCAAATAATTGGAGGTAGATTTAGGTCCCACCCATCACATAATAAAAATCATATATTTGTGTTCCAAAAGATCCTACAACATTCATCATATCATGAACCATGAAAATAAATGTGTTTTATAAACATTTCATCATATCATAACACGAGTAAAATATATAGGTTTTATAACCATTTATAATTTCATTATAGCATAACCCATGAAATGAAGAGGTCTTCATAATATTTTTATGACATAACAAGCATGGAAGAGAAATATTTTTCATGAACATCATCAATTTTTATACATAAACCATTTATAGAAAGAATTAGAATGTTATCCATGGATTATATCGCTAATAAAGCATAGATAACATAATAGATTTCATCTTAGAAGGAAAATAATTTTGAAAAAAAACTTCGAAAAATTATTTAAGAAAATTATATATATTTAAAAATCACTTTTTGAAATGAAAAATTCATAAAAAATTGTAGAAATCCTATTCATTTAAAGTAAGCTTTGAAATATATAATGAAGCCTTAAAATAATTTAAAAAGGTCTTGATGAAAATAACCTTTCCTTTATAAATATTTTTCAAATATAAAACATTTTCAAAAATAAATTCCTTTGAAAATAACCCTCAAAACATAAAAAGAAGATTAAAAACATTGTAAGGTCATGATGGTAGAAATTTTTTTAGATGTTGTATATGTTAAAGCAAATATTACTTTCAAATTTTCAGAAAAAACCAAATAGGTCTTCATTGGAAAATGTAAAGAATTTTCCTTTCAAATAATTTTAAAATAAATAAAACATCGATAAAAATGTATTTAATAAATCAGTTGGATAATGTTAAAAATATTTTTACAACATTTTTTAGAAACATGGTTTTGGAAGAAAATAATTTTTCAACTGAAGAGATAAATAAATATGATTTTTATTTTAAACATTCAATTGAAATATTTATTACAAAATTAGAAAAAAATGGGATAACATGTATTCCCCTATAATAACCAACATATAATAGAAATCAAATGTTTATTGAGAGATATATCATAATAATTCATCCTAGAATATATAATAATAAAAAATCTCAATAAACATTCAGATTGTAACATTAAATATTTACCACATTGGTATCATGGAATTGTAAGCCCCATGAAGGAATAAAATTAAATAAAATTTGAAATATCATGAGAATATATAAATTGAAGATATTAAATTTTAGTGGTACTTAAATACACCTCATAAAAGAAGATAGGTTAGTAAAATAACATATTTCTAAAGGAAATAATATTGATACAAATATACCTTACCAATTTATAATCCTTTGGACCACAACCCCTGGAAAGCCAGATCCTAAAATGTATATCTAAATCAAAATAAATTTTAGGATAAGCATCATAATATAATATCCAATGCAGTAAATACCCCAAATAAAATAAGTAAGTGGTTAATGTGACATATGTCTCTCGAAAAATAATGGGGGACTATAAATCCATTACCGAAGATATAAATATAATTCATATAAGGTAAAAAATCATAAAAAATAATTATTATATTATCATAAATCTATTATAGTTTTGTAATTTAATATATATTTCTAACGGCTTAGTCATAATGTACAAGGTAATTACATTAATTTTTCAATATACTTTATACATTACACAAACATATGCCCAATGACTGTATTAGTTTAGTGCCTTTTGAAACATTGGAAACATTATTTTAATTTGGTGAATGTTCTCCAACATCTCTCACATATATATATTTCCCTATATTTCTAATATCTAACACTCTTTTTCTATCCCGGGAAAAATAAAACATATTAAAAGGGTGATCTGAGATGCTCAGTAATGGTAAACTATAAAAATATCTAAAAATCAACGTAATAATGTAAAATTATGAAAATAACATCTTAAAATTATAAAAATTATAACATATATCATAAAAATTAGTCATGAAATAAATCATGGTATTTTATAATGCATAAATCATTAATGAACATGATCAACAAGAAAATATCATTGACATTAAACATGGAATTTTGGAAAACAAATAAGCATAAAAAATCATTTCCATATTAGACAAGGCTCATTAAAAAGACCATAATTGTGGATAGAGTATTATACTAAATTGATTTTAGGATATGTTCTAGCCTTGTATTACTAAACTGGGTTTACTTACTATTACATCCATATATCATTGAATTAGGATTACTTGCTATTTTAACCATGTATTACTAAACTGAGATCATTTCGCATTTTACTCATATCTATCTCATGAAATATAAATCATTACCTAATAAATTTGATGGAGATATATTTACCAACCATATCATAATTAAAACCATATATATGTTTTCTATAAGAACATATATCATTCATCATTACCCCTGCAATCAAATGGGTTTCACAAACATCAGTCCATCATAAATTAATCAATGAAAAAATGGATTTAATTAATTTCATTCCATAGTAATCATAATAAAATAATGGGGATAATAGGGATAATATATTGGAAAAAATCCCATTAACGCATATATAACATCAAAAAATTTAATATTATGTGGAAGATAAATTTGATAGAACACTTTTATAAAATTATTGAGTGAAATTTTATTTCTTATAAAAATGTTTTCTTTTATTAAATGGATTATTTTTGTAATGAAATGAATTTATTTTAAAATTACCATGTAATATTTTACGGTAGGATTCAAGGATATAAATAATTATTAAATCATAAAATTTCATTCATTCTATAAGTTAAAATAAAACATTATTCTCATACTTGTGATGAAAAAGTGAAAAAGTACCACTTTTGAATAAAATGAAATATTCCTTAAAAAATATATGTTAAACTCTAAAACTGACTTTAAATATCCATATGATAATAGTAAAAAAAAATATGAAATAATTTTTAGAAAACATGGATATTTCTGATAAATATTCCTCAACAGAGACATAAAACGAAACAATTTTAAATATTGAAGATATTGTGAAATAAATACTCTTCACATTATAATAAATAGAATTATATGCCCCATGAAAGAATTAAAATTATGAAAATAACATAATATAATGGATAAGAATCATAAAATACATTCATGGGCATTATATACCCAATGTAGAAGAAACAAATAGGGTATATGACTTATGTTTCACTGAAATAAAGGCGAGATAAAAATAATATCTTAACTTATGTATGATTACCTTGACCTGTATCATAAACTCATTTATAATGTTTTAAATAATTTTATTAACTAATTATATAACAATATTTATATCTATGATACAAAATATGATCAATTTTTCACACATTTGTTAATTATATTTCATTATTACTTGCCATTCTTGTATTAACTACTTCATTTTCTAATTCATGTTTTGTCATAAAAGTTTTTGATATTATTTTTAGTTTTTAGTTATATAATTTCCAAAATTATATTAATGTAATAGATTTAATATTTATTCATTATTTTCATTCATAAAATCATTATTTAATGAATATCAGGTAGAATGAATCACAACACATCATGGAGATGGTATGCCTTACGTACGCACGAGCGATGATATCATTCCCTTAATTGTGAAATGGTATGGAAGTGGACGGTATATAATTTATTACAAAAATAAATATCATGTTATAATAATCAATTTTATTTATTATTCCTATCATTATACCCATCCATTTATAGTTGTGGTGAAAAACATATTACACCATAGTGTGGAGATGGTAAGCCATACATACACACACGTAGTGATTTCGTTTTTCATAGGATGTATATAAAGAGGAATATGGATGTTACATAATAATAATAACATCTAATTATATAATTTATAATGTATTTATTACTTTATAATGGAAAAAACTCTTTAAGAGTAAGTATAAGCAGAAATAATTTTTATGAATTGGTAGAAGAGATTACCACTTCTTCGACGAGCTCCCTCTAGATCTCTTATTAAATGAACAATATATAGTCTTTTGAGAAGAAAAAAAACATATATAATGTTTATAGGTATGTTTACAAGAGAAATAGTTAGGGTTAGGATGAGATTTAATGCTCATGATTATGTGAATAAATGAAGGAGGAGGTTCCCTTTTATAATCCAGGCGAGGGGTACTTTTGGAATCTCCAAAAAATTACTTTATAATAAAATAAAAACCTATTCAAAGTAATAAAAAATGTCATATTTTAGAATATTATACAATATAAAGTTGTAATATAATTATAAAATAAATTTTAGACATTTTTTCTTGTCAATTTAAATCTTATCATTTTAATTAAGCTTTTGTAATTATATTTTAATATTAACTAAGGTAAACAATTATTCAAAATTAAAATAGTGTATTTTTTATTTATTTGACTTAAATTAGACCATAAATAAAAATTTTATGAAATTTCATACTGTATCATAATTATTTTATATTTTTAAAAATGTATTATGATTTGTAAATAAATTAATAAAACATTATTTTTTACAAAATAAAAATAGTGTCAATTTGTACACTATTCATTTCATGGATTTATAAAAATATCAAGATAAGATGATATCCTCAAAAAATTATTCTATCTCTAAGGGTTCTAGTTAATATATAAAATTAGTTATATATTAATTATCCCAAATTATTTTTATCTTAGTATATTTAATGAAATTAATTTGATATTTTAATTAATAAACAATTACTACCTTAGTTTTGTGTAATTATATAATATTTCGATTTTTTGGTAAAAAATTAAAAAAATACCATGATGAAGATAACACTTATTTCATTTAGCCTAATATTTATAATCAAATATATCTTCTATAAATTCTTATATTAAAAATATTAATGTGATAACTTTGACATGAATATAAATAAAATATTTTAAGTGTCCTAATCTTTTTCATGTGCCTCAAAAGAGTTAATAATTAGACCCTTGGATAATAATGGTAGAGATATAGTTCATAAATAACATTTGGTAAGGTTTTTTTTGTATTTTAATTGTTATTATCATTTTAATTAAAATTATTTTATTTATTTGTCAATAAATAAATAATTTTTGTATCATCATTGTATACGAATTTTGGGTAATCAGTTATATCCTTAAAATTAAAAATAAATTACCATGATAAAGAAAAACATTTTATCTTTAAAATTATGTTTTATAGTTAATTTTATCTTCTATATAATATTATATTAAAAATAATATATTTATTAAAATTATAGTAAGACATCTTAAACCTTTCTTTATATAAAATATATTAAATGTCAAAATCTCATCCAAGTGGCTCCCTTAGGATACCATTTAGACCCAAGAAAAATTATTCCCGAAACAAACTCATCAAATGATATTTGGACAAGTGTTAGGGTAATTTTATAATATTATTTTCACGTTTAATTACCTGATTCTCATTTTTACCGTATTAATAAAAATTACTAAAGTTAATATTCAAAATGACCAAAAATAAGAGAAATATATTATCATAATTTGGACTATATAATTAAAAATATGGAATATATTATTTAAAATTAAAAACATAAAATTTTATGTAGTTAATTAAATATTAATCTCTATGTCAGAATGAGAAAATTATATTTAAAATATCAATACGCAAAATATTGAAATGTTTTTACATCTAAATTTAATGTAAAAATATTTACAATGTACTAAATTATATTAAATAATAAAAATATAATATAATTATACTTTAAACCATTCAAATTTATAATTTATCACTACAAATAAATATAAAAAATAAGTAGTTTTCAAGTAAAATGCATTTTTTTATTCATCAAAACATGAAACATATCCAAAAAAATCATCCAAAGTAAATTTTGATACCCAAATTTCAAATAATATTTATATTTTGTAAAAAATAATATAAAATAGTGTCAAATATCAAATTTAAAATGGTTTCACCATCAAAAAGAGGAAAACTTTATTTTCGGAAAAATAATTCAATTATCCGAAAATTAGAATTTATTCTTACATAATGTATATACAACATATAAGAAGGTTTTTAAACATTAATTTGAATATATTACATTATATTTCCTTAATAAAATACATTATTATTTTTTTTATTTTATAAACTCACTTATTTCCATTTAAATATTTTTTTCATAAAAACATTTCCTTGTATTTAAAAAAGATATTATTTTCATTTATAATCAATTGTTCACAAATGAATTAATTATATATACATGTGTGAATAATATTTGTATAATTCAATTAATTATATCCATATCTTCTATTATAATGACTTCTTTTTATGGAAACATATTAATATTTAGTTGTTCACTTAAGCTCAGTGTTTCATGAAATACAATTTATCAGAATAACTACAACTTTTGTGAAACAGAAGCCAAGAATAGTGTTTTTGATATCGCAAGATAATCCAGTATTGCGTGTAGTGCATGGTTGTCTTGTTGTATTGTACAACACAAGATATCAATGAAATTAAAAAAAAATGAATACCAAAAAAATCCTTATGTGTTACATTTTCCCCCCCTAAAATTAAATTTCTCCCCCAAAATTCATCTCAGTAATAAATGATTAATACTTCAAAGTTTCATTTATACAAACCCACATCATGAAACTTCATAATAAAACAACATTTAAATAAGGAATGTTAGAAACATGATGGTTAACCTATGTATCTTATAACTATGTTTTTACATAGGAGAACGTAGGTGATGATTTGGGCATGGGGGATTAACATAAATAGACAAAGAGATTGATAAAGATAATTGATCAAAAGAAATAGGGTGATCCATATAATGTTAACAAACACAAAATCATATAATATATAAGTACGAATGTGGTCATTGATATCATCAAAATTATTATTTTAAGAACATTTTTACAACATGATATTTTTTTTCTTAATGTTAAATAATTTTCATGAGAAGAAATAATTACTTTGTTTAAGAACAATCTCACCATTTTTCATTCTTTGATCAATTTCCACTTCATCTCTTATTCCATAAAATGATGTTCAATATATCATTCTTGAAGAATTATCAGATCATGAGATCCATAAATATAATGACGAGTCATTCAATTTTTCTTTATCATAAAAATGGTTTGAACAAGTTATAAAATATGAATAATTACTCCTATGGTTAGATAATAATTTATTATAACAAACCTAATATGTAGTTAACATAAAAATTCCATAAATTTATTACCTTACTATTATTATGAAATTTGAAAATCCAAAACATTAAAAAGGGGTAAATGAATTCGACCTAACATTTATCTCCAATTTATCATAAGGTATATTTTGTTGGTCACATTCCAAACATGTGAACACATTCATTATGTATTATATTGAGTAATGGTAATAAAATAAATTACCATATACCCTTATAGAAAACACACATGTTTCTTTATTACAAATCATATTGGATATATTCCTTAAGTCCCAAAAGATGTATAATTTTCCATTTTAGAATAACCCTCTTGACAAAAAATCCATAATTAGTTTCCAAGAAAATAGTATTATCTAATTTACTTATTAATATCCAACTTATCTTCATCCAAACATAATTATCATAACATAAGAGAAATATTAAGGTTAATATTTCCTTTAATCACGTTTTTATAAAAATATATCATCTTACCGTTAAATTTCCTTTCGAGGACTTCAGAACTATTAAACGTATCCTCTCCAATCCTTTATAAAATATTATACTAAAAACACATATTTGTTTCAAGATTAGTATATCATTATCATTGAATTATAAAACATATAATCCACAATCATACAACTTTATTCTTAAACCATTACTTAGGATCTATCATCTTATTCTTTCCTAAAATATGAATCATGTCACAAGGTTCCTCAACCATAATAAAACCAAGAATCTTATGTTTAATATAACCAATATTTCTAGAACCTCCCATAGAATTCACATGTCATTTAAAATCTCTTTAACATTATAAGTATAACCAATACTCATACTACATTCATGATTCTATTCATTTTTGTTCCACCTATGAAATCGAGTTTCATAATTTCCTTACTCTATACCTTTGAAACATTCAATGTTAACCATGTTCTATCTAGTTATGGAAATTGACTATGACCAGAATGAAAAGTGTGATAAATAATCATTGTAGATTAAAATCACATAACCCCAGGAAATTAATAATTATATCTCATTCTATGATACCTTAGTTTTAATCATAGGTTATTCATCATTGTTACCAAAATTATAGGACTGTAACCTATAGTTAGATTTATCCTTATAGACATCCATAGATATATCCTTAGAAATACATGTAGGGATTTCTCTCAGGTTCTCACATTCTATTTTTCAAAGTTTTACTAAACCATTAATTTGATATCAAATATAATGACCTAGGCTTAAAATATATGGACATTACATTACCTTTATAGAATACTTAATATATCACACAAAAAGCTCCTTAAAGGCCATATTAGTTTAGTGCCTTTGGAAACATAAAAAACATTCCTCTAATTTGTTGAATTTTATTCAACATATCCCATAATGATCTCCCCCTTTAGTTTTCCTACCTAAAACCATTGTTCATATACTGTGGAAAATAAAACATATAAAAATGGTGGGCTCAGATGATCAGTGGTGGTAAAAACAATTATCAAACAAAACATGAAATTAAGAATGTTAAAACATGATCATAACTTTTTAAAATCATACCATGTATAAAATATATCCAAACACGAGTCAGGAAATAAATTGTGGAAGTTCATAAGGAATAAATAATGAAGTAATACAATCCATAAGAAAATAGAATTTGAATAAAACATGGAATTTTGGAAAACATATAATCATAGAAAATAATTTCCATATTACCCGAGGATAATTGAAAGGATCATCACAGTGGAAAAAATTCATTACTAAACCTAGTTGACTACACATTCTAGACCTGTATTACTGAACTAGGATCCCTTACTATTCCAGCCCAGTATTACTGAACCTTGTTTACTTACTGTTCTATCCTTGTATTTCTAAACAAAGATAATGTTCAATTCTATTCCTGTATATATCATGAGATATAAAACTTTACCCAATGAATTGGAGGGGGATATAAGTCCAAACAACATCATATTGAAAACCATAAAAATGTTTCCCATAATAACATAAATCATTCATCATTTTCCATGGAATAAAAAAGGGTTCATAAACATCATTCCATCATAAATTATTTAATTAAAAAGAAATGGATTTCATAAATATTATTCTATCATAAACATAATCAAATCATTGTAACAGTAATAAAAATATACATGAAAATTTTTTACTGATTAAATAATATATAACATCAAATAATGTAATATTAGATGGAAGATATTTTTAATAGAGTTATTTAAATTAATTTTTAAGGAAAATATTATTTCTTCTTAATTTTTTTTTCTTTTATTAAATGGTAAAGAATATTTAAATTAGAAGAACTTTTTTGAAAATATTCATGTATTATTTTAATGGAATAATCAATGAAATAAATCATTATGAAAGCGTAAAAATTCATTCACGTCATATAATAAAAACAAAAATTTATTCTTGTACTAATGTCGGAAAAGTCAAAAAGTAAGTCATTTGAAAAGCGAAATAAATATTTGTTTAAAACCTTATACTGAATGGTAAAAATTTATTTAAATACCCATAAAATAATAGTAAAACATTTTTTGAAAATATTTTTATAAAAAATGTACATGGATGATAAATATTCCTCAATAGAGATTTAAATGAAACAATTCCAAATATTGAAGTGATTGTTAAATAAACATTCTTCACATTAAAATAAATAGAATAATATTCAATATTAAATAATATAAATTATGAAAATTACATACCCTTATGTATAAGAATCATAAAATAAATTCATGTGTGGTATATACACCATGTAGAATAAATAATTAGTGTATATTACATGTACCTCACAGAAATAAAGGTATGCAAAAAAGAATCCCTTACCATAGGCCTGATTACCTTGTTATCTATCAAAACCTCAAGAAAAATTGTTTAAATAATGTAATTAAATTATTATAAATACATATTTATATTTATGATTCTATATTAGATCATATTAGCACCTGTTTGTTAATAAAATTTCATCATTAATCATTATTCAGGTATTAACTAGTTAATTTTCTCATGAATGTTTGTTATATAATGTAGGGTTCTTCTTCTTATGCTATAATAATAAAATTTCTTGAATTATATTATTATAATATATATCATATTTATATGTTATATACATTCATATAATCAATCTTTAATGATGATCATGTAGAGTGAATATCATCGCATCGTGGAGATGGTAGGTCATACGTATGCACGAGAAACAATATCATTCCCTTAATTGTGGAATGTTATGGAAGTTGATGAAATATATTTTTCTACAAAATACATATCATGATTTATTAATAATACTAATTTATTATTTCTATCACTATACCCACCCATGTAAAGTGGTAGTGAAAAAATATTACACCACGACGTGGAGATGGTAACTAATATGTACGCACGCATAATGATTTCATTTTTCGTAGGATGGATATTAAGTAGAATATGGTTGTCATATAATCATAATAAAATCTAATTATATATGTTTCACTAGATTTATTACATTATAATAGAAACAAATCATGAAGAGGATGTAATGGAAGAAATAATTTAGAAATAATCGACAGAGGGGATTACCTCTTCTTAGACGAGCTCCCGCTAGATCTCCCCTTAATGAATCTATATTTGGTATTTTCAAAAGACCAGAACCTCTAGAATGTGACTATAAAAAATTATATGTGATATTTTTTGGGGAATGATGATCTTTAATTTTCAATTTGAAGTAAATAATTGAGGGAGGAGGTTCCCTTTTATAATTGATGTGAGGGGCACTTTTGGAATATCCAAACAATTATTTTATAATAAAATAAAACCCTATAAAAAATAATTAAATTTTTTAAATATTATAATATTAAATGAGATAAGTTTTTTATATCATCAACCGAAAAATTTTATACTAGTTTCCAATCAATTTAAACCTTATAATTTTAATTTACCCTTTATTATTTTATTTTATTTTTAACTAAGGTTATATATTATTCAATATTAAATTAGTTTAATTTTTATTTATTTGATGTCAATTAGACCATAAATTTACAATTTAGAATATTTTAGACCATATCATTATAATTTTATATTTTTTAAAATGAATTATTGATTTTAAATAATTTAACAAAACATTATTTTGATAAAATATCCATGAAGTCAACTATGACACCATTCATTTCATGGATTTTTAAAAATTTCAATATATGATTTTTTCCAAAAAAGATTTATAATATCCATAAGGGGTCAAAGAAATATATAATTTTTCTTTGCATATATTAATTATACAAAATTATATCTCTTTTAATATTTTTAATAAAATTAATTTGGTATCTAAATTAATAAGATAATTACTACATTATTTTTGTGTAATTATTTTACATAATTATTTGTTAGGTAAAGATTAAAAATAAAATACCATGATGAATATAACTCTTCTATATTTGTTTGAAATATTTGTAGTCAAATATTTCTTCAAGAAAACCTATATTAAAAATGATATATTTATTAAAATTTTAATGTGACAACTTTGACATCACTTTAAATAAAATATTATATTTGTCCTAATCATTTCCATGTTCCACCAAATTGTTAATAATTAGACCCATGGATGATTGTTGTTGATATATACTCGAAAGATAATATTTGGTCATGTTTTTATGTCTTTTAATACTTTTTATCAATTTAATTAAAATTATATTATTGATTTTTCAACAATTATATAGTTTATACGGCATCATAATATAAATCTTTATGGTGATTATTTATATCCTAAAATGATAGAAAAAATACCATTATATAAAAAAAAAATTATATTCCAAATGTGTATTTATTGTTGAATTTTTCTGTTGTATAACCTTATATTAAAAATAATATATTCATGAAAATTTGTGTAAGACATCATTAAATTTTCTTTAATTAAAATATATTAAATGTATTAATCTCATCCAAGTGGCTTCCAAAGGTCAATATTTTGACCCAAGGATGATTTAGTCAAAAACATACCAATACAGTGATTTTAGGACAAGTGTTATCATAATTTTATATAATTTTTGTACCTTTAACTACTCAGTTTACCTTTTTACCGTATTAATAAAACATTATTAAAGTTACTATTCATAATGCAAAAAAAATAAAATTAAAAAATTTAATTTATTATTATTATTATGTCCAATACAAAATAAATTTTAAAAAATTTTAAACACATTATTTTACATAATTAATTTAATTTTTTTCCATTGTTGGAATGAGAAAACATATTTTAAATGTTAAAACATGGAGAAGATTGAAATATTTTTACATCTAAATTCAATGTAAAATAAATTCCAATGAGCTCATTTATATTAACTGATAAAATTATAATCCATTTATACTTTAAAACCATTCAAATATATAATTTAACACTATAAATAAATTTGATGAAGAAGTAGTTTCAATTAAAATGCCTTATTTTTTAATTATTCATCAAAACATGAAACTTCTCAAAAAAAAAATAAACCAAATTACATTTTGAAACTATGATATAAAATAAGGATTTAATTTTTTTCAAATAGAATATAAAATAGTTTTAAAAAATATATTTAAAATTTTTACACCATCAAAAGGCGTCAAAACTGAATTTTTGAAAAAATACATCCTTTATCTGAAAAATTTAATTTTTTCTTATATGATACCTAGAAAACATATAAGATAAATTTTAAACATTAAATTGAGTGTATTAAATATATATCTCATTAATTAAACATATAAAGAGTGATTTTATTCTTTTATAATCTCATTTATTTTCATTAAAATAGTTTTTAAAAAAAAAACATTTCCATTTATTTAAAAAGCAGTTTATTTTCATTTATAATTAATTTATCAGGAAAGAATATATTATTAATTCATGTTTAAATAATATTTCCATAATGAAATTAATATTTTTCATACATGCCAATTTAATGGCTGGGTTATAAGGTAACATAATAATATTTAGTTGTTCCCTTATACTCGGTCCTGCGTGAATTAAAATCTATCAAAATAACTCAAACTTGTGTGTAACATGAACCCAGAATAATGTTGTGTATACTGCAAGCTATGCCACTGTTGTGTATAGTGCAATATTATATTGGTATATCATACAACACAAGACATAAAAGAAATTAAAAAAATATATATCATAAAAATATCAAGGTGTGACAATATTACCGTAAATTATTTTCATGCGAAATTTTATTACTTGTTTATTAAAAATTCCATATCAAAGTCATGTTTCAAAAAATAACTATATTGTTTTTATTGTATGTTTTGATTATTTATTTTTGTTTCTATTACTTTTATCATTATTCCATAATATCTATAATATTAATCATGATATAAATATCATATATAGTAATTATATATGTTTTAGATTAATCTATAAGATTTAGAGATAAAAAATGAAATATACTTTTCATGGAGATTATAGGTTGTCAGATCTCATGATTTTTGTTTAAATTTTATTAAAGAATTGAAATAATGAATGGTAAATAATATATTAAAATTATATAATAATTATTATGTAAAATTTATTACATAAATTGAGTAAAACCATCTTTATTTCCTTCCTTGTAAAGTGTGAACAAATCACATCGCTTCACGAGGTGGTAGTCCTCCATAAACATGAGTTAATTTATTGTATTCTCTAACAATAGAAAGTATTAATGTATATGTGATAAATAATTCCATAATTATAATAATATCATTTATCATATATATATAATAATTAATTTCTTCAGTATATCAATCTATTAGGGGAAGTTATGGAAAATGAATTACATTGGTTCGTGAGACGGTAGTCTCTCACAAACATGAATGATTATTTTGTATCCCGTCTCATATAAGGGAGTTAATTGACATGAAATAAAAACATTAAAGTATATGAAATATAGTGCATTCACTATATCGTAATGGTTTAATAATAATTCAATGAGTATGAGGAAGAAATAAAATAATATTTCTAGTGTGGGGGGTTACCTCTTCTTCAGACACCTTCATTTTCATTGAACCAAAAGGCTTATTATGTCGGATTTCTGACCAAAATAAGGATTATAGGATGATAGGAGGTATTTAATGAAGTTATTTTGGTAGTTATTAGCTGAAAACGTTTATAGAAGTGTGAATAGGATATGGAAAGAGGTGGCCTTTTATAAGTGAAGTGAGTGTCACACTTGTAATTTATTGAAAAGAAAATGGTTTACACATGATTTTCTCAAGGAAGATACTCTAAAAAAATAATTATCAATAATTTAAGATATAAGGTATATATTTTGAAATACAATGGGTGTTAGAGTATTTTTTTGTCATTTTTAACACTTATCTTTTTAGTTTAACCCATGGTAATCCAATTTTTACCTTAACCAAGGTAAATAGTTTTTCCATTTTGTACTATTCGTTATGGTAAAAAATTATGTTGAGATTATTATATAATATAAATTATTCTAATTTAAAATATTGAATATATTTTTGGAAATTAAATATAATGAATTACAAAATTTGTATTTCAAATTATACCTACAAATGCGATGAGAATGCATTTTTCCAAAGAGAAAATGTTCAAAAATATAAAAATTTATTGTATCATAATTAAATAATAAAATGATTACACTGACCTATATTGGATAAATTATTATATAATTAATTTAACTTAATTTTAAATCAATTTCCAAACAAAATTGAACCATAAAATTTATTTAAATGAAATGGAAATTTTAAATAAAAACCAATATTTATCAATATTCACAAAAAATTTATTATTTCTAGAATAATACTAAATAATCGACCTACTAAAATTTTGACCATATTATTTCAGAAATGATTTTTATTTTATCAAATTAATTTTATATGTCAGTCAAAAATTAACTTTATTATTGTTCATGAAAAGAAAAAAAATCATATTTTATTGAGAAAATATTATTTTTGAATCGTATAGACTTTTAAATAAACAAAGTAATTTTTTATAAATATGAATTTTTATATAAATACACTATAATTAATATTTAAAAATTATTTATTACTATTCATATTTCTATGTTTAATATCCCTGTTATAATGGTTGATTTAAACAGTAATATTAATAATAAATATCTATTTGTTAAAACTCAATATTGTGTGTAATGTAATATATTAAAGAAATTTAATATATTCCAAATAAATTATAATTCATAAAGAGTTCGGGTATTACATTATTCCACCCTTAAAATAAATATGTCCCACATAAATCATCAATCTGATACAACCAAATGAAGATAATTCTACCTCAATTTTCCAAATATTCGCATGTAGCTTCATGAAACTCGTGGTTTTGCTAAAAAATATTAACCAAGTGAGTGGTTTTGTTTTTTTATAAATTTCTCTATTTTATTGATAATCACCACAAGTATTTCCTCATAATAAATATCATACTCTAGTGATATTAACTCTGAGTTTAGTATTTTTTAAAGGTTAAGTATATAATTTTGTAGGAGATATACATGGAACATGTCATTAACTTGACAGAGGTTTGATAGATCCACCAACCAAAAGGATAATTTCTTGATATTATCAAAAAATTTAATGGGGATTATATACATTAGGATTATTTTTGACTTCCTTCTATTTCTCATTGCCTTCAAACATAGAGAAGTTAGCAATATCACTATGTCACCAACTTGAAATTCTATATCACTCTAGTGATTGTTAGCATTACTTCTCAACGAAATATATTCTTCCTTGATGGGTTCCTGAATGGATCTAACCTTATACAACATTTATTTATCTCTCTCAGGTCCCAATTTATATCTTTCTCCAACTTCATTCCATCACATCAGAGATCTACACTTCTTTCCACATAGGGATTAATAAGGATAAATTTGAATTCATGGGTGAAAGATATTATTGTACAAGTAATATACTAGAAGAAGTTGTTCATCCCAAAAAAATTTAAATCCATAGAACAAGATCAAATTATATCCTCAGAGGATTGAATTTTTCTCTCAGACTGACCATTTTTTTGAGAATGATATTCTTTACTAAAATATAACTCTGTATCAAGATCCTGGTGAGGAATCTTCCAAAACATTGAGGTAGATCTTACATCCTAATGAAACACAATAGTATTTGGTACACTATGGAACCTTAAAACTTCGTTAATGTAAATTATATATTGGTGCTCAAGATATAATTATTCTATGATAAAGATTAAGTGTGCTGACTTTTTAAGGAAATTGACTACAACACATTTAAAATTATTCATTCTAGAGGTTTTGGGGTGCCTGATGAAAAAATACATGGTGTTTGTTTCCCATTTCAATTTTAGTATGTGTAATTGATGTAACAATAACATAGAATTTTTTCACCTAGCCTTAAATTTCTGACATACCATGATCTAAGATACAATCTTCTTGATATGTCTCTTCATTAGATCACACCATAAATATTCTTTCCAGTCTCTATATATTCTTTTATATCCAAGATAAATAGATAATGAAGAACTATGGGCTTTCTTTAAAAAATCCTACATAAAACCTACTATTTTCGGAACAAATAAATTGTTCATAAAACATATCATTCCATAATGATCAAGGATAAAATCTAGAATATTTCTAAACATCCTTTTTAGCTTTAAATATTCCATCAATTCATAATTAAATTTTATTTGGTGAGATGGTTTAACGTTTAATTTGGAAAGACATAATTTTATCCCCTTACAATAGGAATTCAAGATCCTTCCTTTTCAAATCGAGAAATAATGCATCTTTTGTGGTCCTCATCATGGATAAGATATAATGATACTCTCAACTCAGGGTATCATCCACTTTTTTTCATTCATAGGGTGGTAATGTTTTGAGCATTTGTAATCATTAATCAGCTCTCCCCATCTTCTCTAGTGCATATTTGACTACTTCTATATGAATATATAATTATAATTTCCATAATTGATATATATATATATCATACTTTTAATCATAAAAATAATTACTTGGAACATTTAATGTAAAAATTAACATAGCTAACTCAAATGAATGATTTGGTTAATTTTGATCATAAACCATCAATTTTCATAAAGTGTATGCTATAACTATTTCATTCTATATAACAATATATCCCAATCCATTCATGGATGCATACATATAAATTAAAAATCATTATCCACTATAGGGTAATATAACCACATGTGAGGTGGCATATCTTCTCTCAGTACCTTGAAATATTTCTTACACACATCCCTTGAGAGGACCTTGGATCCCTAGTATGTTAACTTGGTGATTAGGATATATTTTCATGAAAAATTCACCATACACTGTTTATAATATCCCTTTAAATCAATAAAAATATGGATCTCAATCACAATGCTCAGTCTGGGATAGTATTCAATAGAATCTATCTTTTATCGATCTAATGTTATACCCTATGTTGAGATTATATGAACCAATAATAAAACCTCTTAATATTGAAAATTGACACTTTATAAATATTTCATATAGTTTCTTTTCTTTAATGTATTAAATAAAATTCCAAATTTATATTCATTATATTTCATTATATTTTAATATATAATAATATCATTTATAAATAATTCTACAAACATAACAAGGTAATCACTATAAACTCCATTCATTAAATCAATGATGATATAAAGTAATTTAGAAATACTGAATGGAATCACTATATATTGATAATTTATATACCCTATAATGAATATTTTCTTGGGTATATCCTCCATATTAACCATAATTTTATGATATATAGATTAAAGGTCAATCATTGAAAAGTATTTACCTCTATAAAGATGATCAAATAGATTATCAAAACATGTTAAATAAGGCTTTTTCATGATTGCGAACTTCATCATCTCCAGATAATCAATGAAAATTCACATCAATACCATTATCTTTTTAACAAAAATAATAGTTTTACCTAAGGTGACACACATAATTGAATTAATCCCTTATCAATGTTCTCCTAGAGTTTAATTTTCAATTCCTTCAATTCAATTGGGTCAATTATATAGGGTTGGTTTGAAATAGTTGTGGTAGCTGGACTGAGTTCTATTTCGAAAAAAAACCTTATGTATTGGAAGAAGCGTTTGAAAATATTATGGAAATATATAAAAAAACTCTCTCAAAATATTAATATCATCATTTTTGAGTTCCTCAAAAACTATTTGAGATAAATGAACCACTTGAAGAGAAATCAAAACCCATAGAATGGATGTGATTTCCCTTATATTTTCACATTTTTCATCGAACCAATAGATGATCATAGTGTGGTTAGGAATATGAAATGTGTCTTACCTTCCTTGGAAATTAATGAGGGATTTATAAAGAGAAATCCAATCCAGGCCTAAAATAAAATCAAATTCATCCAAATAAAGAATAACTATATTTTCAAGAAGCACATTCTCACAAACTTCATCTAGATAATAATAGTAGACTTGATATGTGATCGTCATACTATTAGGGGTCTTAAATTATAATTATACATATAATATTTTTTTGGTACCTTGATAACTTTATATAATAATTCAAATATTAAATATTTTTTGATATAGGATCAAATAAGACATTAAAATCTCTATAGTAGATGGTAGGTGAATGTTTCACAATGTTTTATCGCACCAATCATCAAAAATAGTGATCGCATGAGATTTCCTTCTATCTCCAAACATAATATTTTTTTAAAATTGATCATAATTATTAAAAATTATATTTAGGGGATGGTTATCAAAATTCACATACATCTTTCATTTGAAACACTGGTGTGTGGGTGGTGCATTCTGTGGAGATTTATCACTTTTTGTAATATAATAAAACTCCCTCCCATCACATTGAAATTAAAATTTTTATGGAATTCACTTATATATAGAAAACATTTACTTGTACACTTACTAAAATTCTCTCAATGTTTATTACTAAATATTGAAAATAATGAAAATATCATCTTCTTCTCTCCATAGTTTTTATATTTTCTATTGAATTTTAATTTTATCATCTTATGAAAACAATGATATTGATACATAACTCAGACCACCATTTCCTCCTTGATATCAAATTAAACATTCAATTCATATATACTAAAATATCTTGTTGATAAGTCCCTTTACATACTTTTTTAATCCAATAAATAATCAACCAACCTTACTTCCATGTTTTATGATAATACTAATAGAATACCTCACATGTATTGTAAAATTTTCCTTGTAAGTATCAATAAATTTGTAATGATTTTTTGGTAGCTAATGGAACTCCTTATACATACTTTTATGAATAATATGATGATATTAAATAATGAAAAATAGGTTATTAAACTTATCCCAATATATTTTTTCAATTTGATCATGTTCCATTGTATTATTTATGATAGTTCACCATTGATCGACTTCTCCTTCCAAACAACAGACATCCAGAATGACTTTATCATTTTCCAAACTATAGAGAATGAAAATATCTTTTAGTGGTACTGATCCATTACTCAATAACTAGAATATCATAACATATACTATGGGAAGGTGGACATTTCCTCATTAAGTAAAAAATTGAATTTTGTTACCCCATTTACTAATTTGTATGTTCGTCATGATTTATGGCTTGAAAAAGTTAGGTGATCATATAATTGTGATTGTTAATCCCATTTCCTATAAAATTTAGATTCCTAGGAGGACAATCAATTCATTATCCATCATATTCAGAATTAACATGGTTCCTTTGGGTTCCATCCATTGACTAGAAAAATAATAGTGTAAGAAATAATAATAATTGTGGGGAACCACACAATCCTGAAAAATCACATATGTGATGTCTAAATAATGAAACATTCATTATAATATTTTTAACTTTAGGTTTTCCCTATTTCCTTTATTGTCACCATCTATTAAAATCCATCATAAGGGTTTGGATAAGACCGTGAACATCCAAAGAATATCATCCAGGTGTGTCAAATCAGGTGTGCAACATGGCCTATTATTATACAATAGTTGATGGTAAATTCCATATAAATGTAAACATTTGAGATTTAATACACCTAGGTATATCTATGACATATCCAGATCCATTTGTAGTAACTAGAAAATGATACAATTATATAGAAACCACTAACTCTATCCTATTCCTAAATATTAGGATATTTTCCTATACATTGAATCGTCCTTTGACTTATAGGTAGAGTTTTCCAAATGGATATAACTATGGTTTTATCATCCTTGTTTCAAAAGTTTAACTAAACATTTCATACTATAAAAACTATGAGCACCTATGATTTTCATACAAATATATTACAAATTTTTTTAATGAACATTAATTACAACACACATACACACGCATGAGGATTGTAGAGGTATAATGCCATTGTAAACATGAAAACACAAAAAATTGGTTCAACGGTGAACTATATAATCTTACACTAATTAATTCATATCTAGAATCCTTCTTATAAAAGTCATAGATAATAACTTTTCACATGACTTTGGAAAAGAAAATATAAAAAAGGGTGACCTTGGATTCTTACTAGGGGTAAAAAGGGGAGATACATAAGCATAATAAGAAAATAAGGGCATGAGAGCATGATTATAACATTTCAAAACCATAGCCTACATATCAAAGATGAAAATATTGAGTCATGGAATTAATATTGATAGTTCATAAGACATGAATCAAAATGGAATTAAATAACATGCACTATGAGAACATAGTATTATTACAAGATGTTGATTTTTGGTATAAATATAATCATATAAAAACATATCTAGATAAATCTAGGAACACTAATGAGGATATCATAATTGAATTGGTTTACTCCCTAAACCATCATATTAGTCATGCTTCACTCTCAAGACCATCATAGTGGACAAAGTCATTTACTGAACTAGGTCCACTCCCCATTTTAGTCCTCTCTATCTAATTAGATATAAATAATTACCCAATGAACTGAAGGGAGATATAGGTCTCATCCATCACGTAATTAAAGTCATAGAGATGTGTGAAAAAACACCACAAAGAAATCATCATATCACAACACAAGAATTTAAATGGGTTTCATGAACATTTCAGCATATCATATCATATAGAAAATAGATAGGTTTCATAATCATTTCATCATAGCATAACCCATGAAATGAAGTGGGATTCATAATAATTTTCTCATAGTATAAGATATTGATAAGAAATAAGTTTCATAATAATCATTATATCATATAAAAAAACATTTAGATAATTAATAAAATTTTATCCATTGATCATATCCCCGTTAAGGTATAGGATACATCAATGGTTTTCATCTTAGATAGAAGATTATTTTGAAAATAAAGATAGAATATTTCTTGATTAAAATAAATTTTCTTTGAAAATAACTTTTTGAAACTAAAATTTCATAATTCACATTGAAAATAATTTTCATTCAAAATAAACTTTTAATCTTATAAAAGAATCTTTAAACCCCATTTAAATATTTCATAAGAAAAATATCCCATATGATTATTTTTTTAAACACAAAACATTTTGAGAAACATTTTAATTGAAAATAACCTTGAAAAAAAGTAAAGGAATATTTAAATCATTATCAGGTTATGACAATGACAAATTATATACATTTTATACATTAAAATCATTTTTTACATATTTATTAAAATCCAAACAGTCTTTATTTGGAATATAACAAGAAAATTCCAATTATTTGTGAAAATTAAAAATTGGGTAAAAATATATTTACTAAATTATTTAGATAAGGTTAAAAAAATTAAAACACTTTTAGAAAATATGTTTTTAAAATGAAAATGTGTTTTTGACCGAAGATAGAAATAAAGATTATTTTTCTTAAAAAATTATTTTGAACTCTTGAGTAGATAAAGAGAAGAAAATGAAAGGGAAACATGTATTCTCATGTTATAAACCTGAAGATAATAAAATTAATGATTTTATTGAGAGGTATATAATAATATTTCATTATAAAAATCCTAAACACAAACTATTCGAATAAATGATCAGATTATAATATAAAAATATTTACCTCATTGTTAACTTTTAATATTATGCCCCATGAATTAATAAAATTAAATTAAACCTAAAATACAATGAGAATAAATAAATTAATAGTATTAAATTTCAAGGTTCAGTATATGTACCTCATTAAATCATAATCGATCATAACATGATATATTCTAAAGGAAAGAAAAATTGAGACAGAAATCCATTAATAATTTGTTAAAATTTAGACCATAAAAACATTGAATGGGTGATCCTAAAATGGATATTTAAACACCAATAAATACTAGTAGAATAATTATAAAAATAAATTCATGGGTTGTATATACACCACTTAAAATAAATTGGGGGTAAATATGGCATATATCTCCCAGAAATTAAAGAGAGATACGAATTATCATACCTTAAGCATCGAATCTGTTCATAATGTTCAAACCCAATGTACAATAAATATAATTTAATTATAAATATATTAAATGACCATTAATATATATAAAATTAGGTATATTGTTTTATTATGACCTTTTATCACCCATTTGTTAATAATTCCTTGTTAAAGTCGCGTTTTGGGAAATAACTACATTGGTTTTCATGTATGTTTTCATTTATTATTATTGATTCCTATTATTTTTATATTGGTTCCATAATATCAAAAAATTAAATCATTATATAAATTCCATATTAATACATTATATATGTTTTATACTAATCTATAATATTTAGAGACAGAAAATGAAAGACATTGTTCATGGAGACGGTAGGCCATGCATACACATGAAAAATGTTTCCATTTTCTCAAAATATTAAAAGAAAAAAATTTAGATAATATAATACCATTTATGAATCATTTTTATTTCATATATATCACATATTTTCAGTAAATATATCCTTAATTCCTTCCATGTAATGTGTGAATGAATCACAGCATTTCAAGAGGTGGTAGTCCGTCCTACACACGAGTGACGTTATTATACTCCAACAGGATGGAAAGTATGAAGCTATATGTGACAAAAAATAAATAAATAGTATTATAATATAATTAATACAATATATAAATATTTAATCATTCATTATATCATGTTGTGACAGGTTGTGATGGAAATCAATTAACGTCGTTTCATGAGCCAACAGTCCAGTTTACACATGAATAGTGAATTTTTATACAGTTTTACAAAAGATGAGATGGTTGTACGTCATTACATTGAAATAAAAAAATATCACTATACTAAATATACTTTGGTTATTATATCATGATGGTTTAATAATAATTTAAAGAGGTGGATGAAGAAATAATATAAATATCTCGCTTAGGGGTGTTAACTCTTCTTTTGACCACTTCTTTTGGTTTCCATGAAAATGAGTCTTAAGTTGGTTTATGACCAAAATAAGGCTTCTATTATGAGATGAGGGAATTAATTAATTCATTTGGGTAGGTATTTTCTGAACTAAAGGGTTTTTATGTTTTAATAATAGAAGATAATTGGTGTTAATTTATAAGTGAAGTGAGTGGCACACTTGTAATATTTTGAAAATGAAAAGGTGTACCAATTTTTTTATTAAGAAAAAAGGCTCCAAAATCGACCATTATCTAGAATATAATATATAATGTCTATATATGTCTATAAAATGGTTTTTATAGAATTTTCTTTGTCATTTTTAACCGTTATCCATTTAGTTTTTTCCTAGGTAAACCCATTATTTCCTAATCTACGTTGAATAATATATAATGTTTTTAATATTAATTATGGAAACAAATTAGGTTGAACATATTATATAGAATAAACTATTATTATTCCAAATATTTAATACTTTTATATAAGTTAAATTCATATAAGTTGAAAATATTAATTTAATATTAAACCTGGAGACATAATGAGTATGTAGTTTTCAAAAGAGAAAATATTTAAATTCTTAAATCGTTTTATATAAACATTTAGTGTTAAAATGATTCCAATGAACTATATTGAATTAATTGATATGTAATTTAGATTATTTAATTTTAAACCCATTTTAAAATAAAAATAAACCCAATAAATTATTTAAATTAAAATTTATTTTTTAAACAAAACCAGTATTCTTCACTATTCACTGAATACTTACTCTTTTACAAAAAACCCCAAAATATCTCCCTAATATAATTTCGACCTGATAATTTCAAAAATGAAATTTATTTCCATAAAAATAATTTTATATATGTTTTAAACATTATCTTTATTATTTTAAATGAAAATTAATAAATGAAACATTTTTTAAGAAAATAGTATTTTCGAAAAATATAAATATTTTTTAAAAAAGTGAGAACAATTTTTATCAATATGTTTTCTTTATATAATATAATTATACACAATATTTTAAAATTTTATATTACAATTAATATCTCTGTGTCTAATGGATATGTTATAAAGTCTTGTTTTAATAATAATATTAATAATATATTGTGGTTTGTTAAAACTCATTGTTTTGTGTAACACAAGCTATCAACGTTATTTAATTTATTGAATATATATAATAATTCATTAAAACAATGAGTGTTAAACAACTAATGATATTATATCATCCAATCCCCAACAAAGTCTAGGATGTAGACACAGGGAATATCCTCCAGTATGTGAATCGTCTACTCTGAATGACTGTCTAAGTGAGGACGGTACATAGCCCTCAATATTAGTTGGGTCTATAGGGATTTGTACATACCCTTCCAAATGATTAATGTGAAATCCAAATCTATATCTGAAACAATTACCATAGTAAATCCATGTAATTTCATGATATCATATAAATAATTTTTTCCTAGCTCAGTCGTTGTGGGAGTCTCTGAGATCAGTAAGATGTGAGTAGCAATCTTTAGTTGAAATATAATGACCTTGATAGCCTGACAAATATTTGGGGTCCTGGTTAACCTTTATATGATGACAATCATATTGGCCTCCCACCTAGTGATATGGAATTCCCTCATCAATTTCTCATAGATGGAACCAAGGGCTAATACACTCCCATATATAAGAATAAGTTATTCGTCTCTCAAAAATGTATAGGGGAAGTAATTTATGGAAGGAATTTATTATTGAGTCGGGTATAAGAATAGATCATGAAAATATAATGGAAACATTATTATCAAACAAGGTTGAAGATTATGTTGATGTGTAAAATACAATACCGCATACTATAAAACTTTACTCATCACCAACTATTGGGGTATGATTCACTATGTAGTTATGGTTTGCCTCAGCTCCATGAAATTTTATGTGACTCCTATGAGTCTCGTTCATATGGGACTCCTACTAAGGACCCCATCTTATCCCATGATTCAAAGTTTGAGTTTATCTCCAAACCCCCATAATACCTCAATCAAGATGCAGTTGAGAATAATTATTATAGTTTCCCCATCTTTCTGTATAGATAACAATGGATCTCATTATTTGGTACGAAGAAAGATAACACCCCCACTACATGCCGTTATAATAACGAGGACCTCATTTTACCACATGAGGTGATAAAGAACCTCTTCTCATCTTTGAAAATATTTTACCACTCAGAAATAAATATTCTTTTTTAACCTCCATATTTTTTTAAAAAAAATCCTATAGTATTGAGATAAATCTCAACCACTATACTATAATGTTTTGAATGTAAACATGGTTACTTATCTCTCTTTAAACCATACTCAAAAGACAGGGCCTTCGGAATCACATGTGTTTATTTCATCAGAATAAATTCTCAATGTTAACATCAGATCTCTGATTTATGGCTTGTATAAATCTTATGAGCCTTATACACCTCATTCATAAATAATAAAGGTGAAAAGTGATGTAACTCTATAAACTGAGATTTTTATGTAGAGACAGTAATAGAAATATATTACAACTCAATAAACTCCTTGTCTTGGCCGATCATCATCTTTTCAGGAATGTACAACTCAAGAAACATCTACATGAAGGTTTTACAAGTAAGAACCACTCATATTCTAGAAAATTTGATGGTAGTACTGTCACAACCCATCCCCTGGGGCCCCTATCGTTACTACCCCAAGCCCTCCTTCCATAGGTCAGGGGATGTCGACTAGCATCAAAGGTGTAAATACCTAAAATGGGAAGGAATTGCCTTTATAACTGTAAACAAACAGAACAGAGTACACATATATAAGAAAAACACTAAATCGAACTGTATACAAAAGATTTTCTGGAAAGTAAACGGGTCCAGAAATACAAGACCAATAGGAAAGTACAAGTACAACTGAATCCAAGTACAACTGAAGAAAAGTAAAGTAGCTACTAGGTCATCCTTCAGGGTTCCTACCTGAACTGTAGGTACAGATGGCCTCCTCAGCTCTCCACATCCGTTCGTCTCCTCCGTGTACCATCACACTGAGTGGTCCACCTCCGAGTACCATCCAATCCTGCTACTCTTTGCCTCTGTCAGCACTGTCTGTCATCTGCAACCAACACAATGAGGTGCAAGCATAACCCGTGCAGGGGTGAGTATAATGATACTTAGTAGGGACCCTGAGACCCTCAAGGTCTCACAAAATCCAACAAGGATAAACAAAAAAGTATGAAAACAACGTATAACCATTACTTAGGTATATTCCCATACATATAACTATGTTATCTAGTAACCCATCTCAATCATGAGGAAAACACAAAAGTCATTGACTCAGCTCAAACCAGGATTTTCATTATCAAAAACACGACTACTGGAGAACTTCTCCTCTTTTGAGTATAGTGGTCTTGTCACTACTCCAAGGCCCTTATCACTAACCTTGGACTATCTAGGTACTCCTCTTGTTGAGTACCGTGGGTCTACTACCAACTAGCAGGTCCTCCTCTGCTGTGGTTCTACCACCAACTACAAGGCTCTCCCCCTAATAGCCTGCAGAGGTACTCCTCCAGTCAAGTACCACAGGTCTGCCGCCAACTACTAGGCCCTCCTCCACCGTGGTTCTACCACAAACTACCAAGAGATCCCCACTAGGCTATTTGAATCACTCCGAGTCAAATCGGTCAAGCAGTCATCAGGTCTGCCAGCTACTAGGTCTCTGCACTCTATTTGCTCGCCACTAGAAGGATCCATTCCATGAGGTACTGGGAAATACAAAAACTATCACGAAGTGCTGTGAAAATGTATATCAAAGGTACACCACATCTTAGGGGTCTTAACACAATAGACGAGACGTCAATCGGACACCCGGTCTGTTAGTTATTAGCCTTTTAGTCTTGGGGGCCCGGTTGGATTCGTGTACGATCCAGCCTGACCGTAACTCAAGAATACCCCGAAATTTAGTGGGGTATTCTCAAAGGGAACATATCTCATTGATATTACCAGCATCGCTGAAGGTTCGTCAAACGGACGTCTGGTGCCAAAGATATGGCCCAAGCATAAAAAGGGTCCGTAGTGGGCCAGTTCGGCCCGGAGAATTGCAAGGGCGTGACCCTGCATGGCTCGGCCTAGAGGGCACAGCTGGGCTGGTTCTTCCAGAGCACAATGAGAGGTCCGGGACACCGGCTTGGCCGGGTGGCCGCAAGGGAGCAGGGATGCCGCAGGGGCGTCGAGCAGGATGTGGCAGGGCGTCAGGTAGGCCGCGACAGAGGCCAGGGGGGCCGAGCAGGGCGCAGCTAGGCACCAGGGCATCAGGCAGGGCATGGTAGGGCGCCGAGGGCACTAGGCATGGCGCGACAGGGTGTTGGGGCACCAGGTAGGCCATGGCCGGTGCCGGGTAGGCCGCTGGGGGAGCGCGGAGTGCATGGAAAGCTTTCCGATAGGAGACGGGCAGGCTGCGGGCCGCCGAGAAGTACGCGGGAGTGGGGGTAGCGTGTGGGGGCACAGGGCAGGGTCCTAGCAGGACCAGACATGCCGTTGGGGGTGCGCGGGCAGCGCGTGGGGGCGCCGGCGGGGTCGTGCAGGCCGGGTGCCGCTCGGGCCGACGATGTCCGGCTGGGAGCTTCAGTGCATTGTAGGGTTCACGACGGCTTCGAGGTTCACGGAGGCCGTGGGTAGGTTGGCCTTTTTTGTCGCCTCCTTCGTCTCCTAGTCATAGTTATATTGCTATGCCGAAGGAACGTCACAAAAATGATCAACGGAGGGAGTGGGGATGGGTTAGTTGGCCCACACCCTCCACGTATAGGGGAGATAACAATTGTTCAAAAAAGAGGAAGCAAGTTCAACTTCAATCATTTAATACTTTGCATCGATTAATTTAAATGAAGAGGATACAAGAAAAAGAAAACACCAACTTGTAATAACCCTTACCTTGCTCGATGTTTGTCGACGTTGGCGTGAGAAGATGGTCATCGATCCGTGGTAGACGAACACATCCCACGTTGAAGGAGTCTGAGGAAGAAGGTTGGAGGAGGCCGTTCTTTGTAGTCTAAGGCATCCCTCGGCAACGTTCTTCTTCGGGAGAGCATTATTTTCCGAAAGACCGTTCTTCATAGGAGAAAGTTATTCGTTCTTCATTGGGAGCTTTTCTCCCATGTTCACTTCTCAAGCTCCACCAAAATGAATATGCCAACAAAAATAATAGATTGAAATATTCAAATATTTTTTTGGCACAATATTAGAATTAGACTCATTAATTTTGTAGTCTCCCTTTAAATAATGTGGAGAATTGGCCCAATTAATTAAAGGGTAGTTGTCTCCATAATGGTGAAAAGGAACTCCCTTATTAATGAGGGAGAGTTGATAGGTTATACTCTCCTTCGAATAATAGGGGCCGGGTGGTCCCCACCCCTATTATTGAAATGAGAAGTTATGGTCTCGGGTGGTCCCCACATCGTAACCTCTCACGGGAGGTTATGACTGGGTGGGCCCCATCATCATAACCTCTCATGGGAGTTTATGGTGTGGTGGCTCCACCTCCAACCTCCACTTGGAGAATTTAACCACCCAATCTCTACATGGGGGATAAAATAAAATAAATTGTAATCTCACTTTATTTTATAAATTTTTTAAAAAAATCCAAAAACTAAAATTTATTCTTGACCAAATGCTGTCGAGGTGAAAGTCTTATTTAGCAAATACCGATGCTACGAGTTCAACGGTGCCTTCATATTTCAGTTCTGAGAACCGATTCAATAGTTATAAAAACCCGCTCGTACGTTTACTAAACCTACCCAAAAAAACATCAAAAAATGATTCCGGGCATATCGGGCCTCCGAATAACCCGTCGTCAGTTTTCACAGACTCGTAAAATTCCCATGTATTTAAGAAAAAAATTTCAATGGAAATTATTGGTTTTAAATTCTCCCCACATCAGGGATTTACATCCCTGTAAGATAAAACTTGAACTATGGGAACAAATGGGGGTAATGAGCACGCATCTGATCCTCTCGCTCTCATATGCTCTCCTGGAGGGTCCCATGCTGCTAGCGAATGCGCACCAGAGGTATCGACTATCCACATAGAACTTGCTTCTATTGATCCTCAATTTCCACTGGAACCTCTATGAAGGTCGCCCCAACATCGACATCCATCTCTCCATGGCCGATGATGTGGGAAGGGTCGTGCACGTATCTCCTCAAGTGTGATACGTGGAAGATGTCGTGAACCTGGTGCAACTGAGGTGGAAGAGCTAAGTGGTAAGTGACCTCGCCTACTCTACTGAGGACCTGGAAATGTCTGATGAACCTTAGAGATAACTTTCCGCCTCAGCCAAATCTCTGTAGACCTCATCAAGCTGAGACCCATAGAAAGACGTGGTCTCCATCCTCGAACTCCAAAGGCCTCCGTCTCCTATCAGCATACCACTTCTTCCTTCTTTGTGGAGTCTTCATCCGCTCCTGGATGATCTTCACCTTCCCTATCATAGCCCATACCATCTCTAGTCCCACTAGTGTTGACTCCCTAAGGTCAGTCCAGCACAAGGGTGATCTGCATGTTTGCTCGTACAAGGCCTCAAAAGGCTCCATCCCTATGGTGGAATGAATAGCTGTTGTTGTATGAAAACCCCACCAAAGTCAAGTGATCCTACTAGTTGTGACCAAAGTTGAGGAAACATTCATGTAGAATGTCCTAGAGGGTCTGAATGGTCCACTCAGTCTGACCATTTTTCTGAGGATGGAAGGCGGTGCTCAGACGTAGCTGCATCCCGAAAGCTTCCGGCAAACCCTTCCATAGCCAGGAAGTAAACCATGTGTCATAGTCGAATCCAATATAAGAAGGTACTACATTTAAACACACAATCTCTTGCACATAGAGGCATCCCACACTATCTACTGAACCTTGCTCTCTGATCGGTAGGAAGTGGGCCGACTTGGGGACTCGGTCAACGATCACCCAAATAGAGTCGTGACCCCTAGATGTACGTGGAAGAACCGTCACTAAGTCCATGGATATCCC
The DNA here is from genome assembly GCA_963277665.1 of Viscum album. Lineage (NCBI taxonomy): Eukaryota > Viridiplantae > Streptophyta > Magnoliopsida > Santalales > Viscaceae > Viscum > Viscum album. The sequence goes on along the minus strand of OY728131.1, from coordinate 1,971,152,262 downwards.
ATCCCACTTCCACTATGGGACCTCTAAAGTCTAATCCAAGCCTGCTGGAACCTATTTCTCTAACTTCACTTGATGACAAGTGAGGCAATGTGAGACAAACTCCGCTATCACCTTCTCCATACCTGGCCACCAGTGCAATCGTCAAAGATCTTGAAACATCTTCGATACTCTTGGATGTACCGCTATAAGGGACGTGTGGAACTCCCTCAACACTTCCTCTTGAAGTGACATTAGTACCATGGTATGTCCTCTGAAGAGGATGACGTGCTCCCCACCTTCAGAAATTCCATCAGGTGCCTGCCCTATGGATATCTGAGCACATCCTGTATCACAGTCAGTGTGCCCATGTTGTACCTCCCTGACTCGATGAAGAAGTGAGGGCGTGACTGTAAGAGACTGAAGAAAGGATTCCCCATCTCTATTCACGAAGTATATTTATAAAGTACCCAGCTTCTATGTCGCCTCTCCTAGTAGTTGTATACCAGATCTCCTGCTGAGACCATCTGCTACAATGTTCCCCTTCCGAGGAGTATAGACTATTTTGAGGTCATAGTCTTGGATGAACTCAAGCCAACGTCACTGTCTTAGGTTCAGGTTCTTCTGAGAGAAAATATACCTAATAATCCTATGATCAGAGCACACGGTAAAAAGTTCTCTTGTCAGATAGTGCCGCCACATCTTCAAGGTGAAGACCACTGCTGCTAACTCCAGGTCATGGATAGCGTAGTTATGATCATGTTGTCTCATATTCTGAGAATCATATGCAACCACTACTCTCTCCTGCAATAGATCACACACAAGTCCGCTCCTGGATGTGTCGCAGTAAACTTCGTACCCTACACCTTCCTCTAGAAGCCTCAAAATTGGGGCACTAGTTGGCCTCTACCTGAGCTCCTAAAAGATCAGCTGGTATCTCTCCAACCACCCAAAAGGGTTTTCCCATCTTTTTCAAGACTGATAGTGGTTAGGAAACTCTAGAGAATCTTGGAACGAACCTATGGTATTACCCATCCAATCCCAGGATACTCCGTACCTCCGTCACACTCCTGGGTGGATCCCAAGCAAGTACCGCCTCGATTTTCACTGGATCCACTACAACTACATCCTATGAGATGACGTTTCCCAAGAAGTGAACCTATCAAATCCAAAACTAGAAATTCGAGAGTGTTCCATATAGCTGGTGCTGTCGGAGTGTGTCTAGTACTACCCATAAATGGTAGGCATGCTCCTCCTTAGCAGTCGAGTAGATCAGAATGTTGTTGATGAAGACTATGATAATGCGATCGAGGTAAGGCTGGATGATTCGGTTCATGAGACTCATTAACACTAATGGAGCATTGGTTACTTCAAAGGGCTTAACCAAGAACTCGTAGTGGCCGTAACGACACCTGAAGGTTGTCTTCTGCAAATCCTTATCTCGAACTCTGAGCTGGTGATAGCCTGATCTGAGGTCTATCTTCAAGAACCACTGTGCTCCCGTCAGCTGATCAAAGAGGTCATCAATCTTCGAGAGTGGATACTTGTTCTTTATGGTCACGTGGTTCTGGTGACGGTAGTCGACACAGATCCTCAAGCTCCCATCCACCTTCTTGGAGAACAGAATTGGGGATGCCTAGGGAGAAACACTAGGCCGGATGAATCCATTCCCATGCAAGTCCTCTAGCTATACCCTCATCTCGTGAAGCTCAACGGGAGACATATGATATGCTATAGTAGATATCGTTGCCGTCTCGGGGTACATGTCAATGTAGAAGTCCACATATCTATGAGGAGTTAGTCATAGAACATTGTTAGGGAAAACATCCATGTTCTGGTCCACCACTACAGGATATGTCTAACTCACCACATCAACAGCTCCGTGGGTAATGAAAACCAATTAGTGAGTTATCGGCTGCATCCTCCTCTGAGTAAGTCCGTCCTATGCTGAAATGGTTATCTTATCACCGGTGAAGGCGAACCTAGTCCCATCAATGCAGAAACACCACACTTTTCACCTGATATAGTCGACCTGATCATGGACTATAGATAACTAGTCCATACCCAAGATGATGTCGTAAGGCCTCGACGCCGCTACTAGGAGATCCCAGCCGAAGAACTCGCCTCCTAGAGTAAGCTCGCACTGCGGGAACCAATGCGTAATCGTTGAATCAGCTCCCGTAGGAGTATCTATCCATAAGGATCGAACTTATGGCTTCTTTGGAATCTCCGAGCTCCGAACGAGGGATGTAGAAATAAAAGAGTGATTGGCACCAGTGTCTATAAGAACTGCATCTAAGGTGGAGTAGACACAGACCGTACATCGAATCATCTCTAGAGAACTGTGATCGTAAGCCTCCGCTGCCTGGATCTGAGTTATCCCCTATCCACCTGTTCCCTACGGTTAGGGTGGACCTCCTGGTGGTGGTGGTGGTCACACCTCATAACGTCGTCCACCGCCAGTTGCACGTCTATCTCCTCTTCCAAGTCCGCCTCCTCCCTACAGACCACCTCGTTCAAACCTATTCCTATGATTGTGAGGTACCTAAACTATCTAAGGATCATCAGAAGGGCGAGATAGACAGTCACGATCCATGTGACCAAGCCCGATGCATGAGTAACACTGCCCGCTCCTGGCATGACTGGCTCTATCTCCACTACAGGTGCCCCACACAACTAATCCTGAGTCATGCGGTCGACCACCAGTAAGCCTAGTCCTCTTGGACCTATATAAAATATGTCTACTGCTTGCTATAGAAGACTCTGCTACGTGTCGACTAGTGGTCGGCCTCACTGCTGGAGACTGTTCAACAAGGAATCTCTCCACTAGGAGGGCTCTCTCTAGCACCATCGCCTGCGTCGAGATGCTGAGTGAGATCATCGGAGCTCTGATCTCTCACCTGAGCCCCTTATCTAAGGTCTGGGCCCTGAAAAATGGGTCTCGTACAATATATATGGAGTAGCATGAGAGGTCGGTGAACCTCGGTGAGTACTGTGCTACTGCCATGCTGCCCTGCTCTAGATGCAGTAGTTCCTGTATCCGCACTGCACGAAGGGTGGCTGGTACAAACTCCACCCAGAACTGGCACTCGAATTCTTCCCAGAGTAGCATCACCTCATCATGCACATGGTGCATCAGGATCCACCATCTTCCTATTGCTTCCTGAAGGAGGCTGGCAGTAAGGATCACCATTAAGTCAGCTGGTGTCCCTACCAGTCTAAGACTCTCAACGCAACCTCCAACCAATCCTCAGCCGCTTGTGGGTCAATCTCTCCCCTGAACCTGGGTAGCCTCTAGATCTGGAACCCATGAAACATGCTCAAGTGGCATGCATCATCTGTTGTTGGGGTTTGTGGCTTCGGTGGCCCAACAGGGAGTAGTATTGCTGGTGCCTCCACTGGTAAAGGGCCCTGCACCGAGGCCTCATCTCTCGGTGGGCTATCAGTACGTATGACTCTCGGAGCTCTGAGTGGTCGTCCATGGGGAGGAATCCTACAAGAAACAGAGGTGACACGGTCAAAAGACTATACCTATTGAGATGACCTGGTTGAGATGACTTGACGAAAACCTTTGGAAACACGCACACAATCAGTGTTTTCATGCACTAAGTCCGAAATTTGAAGTCAGGGTCCTGGTGTATGCATACGTCATCCACCCTCACTAACATTGGACTCCCCGAACTGAGAAACACACTTAGTACCCTTAACACAATTACTTAACAGAAAATAAAGACTAGATTCTTAAGTTATGTAGTATAACAGATTTCTCTAATACCAATTTGTCACAACCCGTCCCCCGGGGCCCATATCGTCACAACCCCAAGCCCACCTTCAATTGGCCAGGGGCTGGCGACTAGCACCAATGGTGTAAATCCTTAAACTGGGAAGGAATTGCCTTTATAACTGTAAACAAACACAATAGAGTACACAACTGAAAGCAAAACACTAAGTAAAATTGTATACAAAAGAAGTGGTAGAAAGTAAAAGGGGTTGGAAATACAAGACCAATAGAAAAGTACAAGTACAAATGAAACCAAGTTCAATTGAAGAAAAGTAAACATCTACTGGGTCATCCTATAGGTTTCCTACCTAAAGGGTAGGTACATATGGCCTCCTCAGCTCTCCACATCTGCCTGTCTCCTCCGTGTACCGTCACACCAAGTGGTCCACCTCTGGGTACTGTCCAGTCCTGCTACTCCCTACCTCAATCAATGCTATCCATCATCTGTAACCAACAAAATGAGGTGCGGGCATAGCCAGTGCAGGGGTGAGTATAACGATACTCAGTAGGGACCCCGAGACCCTCAATGTCTCACAAAATCAAACAAGGATAAAACAAAAAGTATGAAAACAATAGATAACCATTACTTAGGTATATTCCTATACATATAACTAAGTTATCTAGTGACCCATCTCAATCATGAGGAAAACACAAAAGTCATTGACTCGGCTCAAATCAGGATTTTCATTATCGAAACCATGACTACTAGAGAACTCCTCCTCTGTCGAGTACAGTGGGCCTATCACGACATGATGTCACTTCTCACTAATTTTAGACTTTTGAGGTACTCCTCTGGTCATGTACGGTGGGTGTGCTGCCAACTACCAGATGCTCCTCCGCTGTGGGTCTGCTGCTAACTACCAGGTGCTCCCCCTAATAGCATGTAGAGGTACTCCTCCTGTCGAGTACCACTGGTCTGATACCAAGTACCAGGGACTCCTCCCCCATGGGTCTGATGCCAACTACCAGGAGATCCTCCACCGTGGGTCTATCCCTAACTACCAGGTGCTCCCCACTGGGCTAGTCGAATCACTCCATGTCGAATCGGTCAAGCAGTCATTAGGTCTGTCAGTTACTAGGTCTCCGTACTCTATCTGCTCATCATTGGAAGGATCGGCTCCATAAGCTACTGGGAAATACTCCAACTGTCATGAAGTCCATGAAGAATTATCTCAAAGGTCCTCATGTCTCAGGGGGATCAAGGAAATAGATGATGCGTCAATCGGACGCCCAGTCTGTTAGTTATTAGCCTTTTAGACTCGGGGCTCCTGTTGGATCGTGTACGATCCAACCTGAACGTAACTCAAAAATACCCCAAACTCCGGTGGGGTATTCTCAAAGGGACTGTCTCTCATTGATATTACTAGCACCGCTGATGGTTCTTCAAATGGGCGTCCTGTTCCAATGATATGACTAAAGCAAGAAAAGGGTTAGTAGTGGGCCAGAGTCCGGTCCGACCCGGTCGGGTCTACTTGGCCCAAACCCATCTGGGACGACCCGGTCTGAGTCAGCCCGCTAACTTTAACCCGGTCTGCTGGGCCTGGCCCATCAGACTTCGGGGGCAGTTCGACCTGGGCTCGGGGCCGGTTTGGCCCGGATCATTATGAGGGTGCGGCCCGGCCCGGCTTAGCCTGGAGGCCCCGGCTGGGCTGGTTCGGCCAGGGCACCATGAGGGGGCTGAGACACCGGCACAACCGAGTGGCTGCGAGGGAGCCGTGACGCTGTGGGGGCACCGGGCAAGAAGTGGCAGCGCACCGGGGGTGCCGGGAATGCCGCTGCAGGGGCCGAGGAGGCTGTTGGGGGTGGGCGGGGTAGCGCGCAGGGTAACTGGTCAGGGCACCGGTTCAGCCAGGAAGGTCGGGTGCCGCTCGGGATGACGATGTCCGATAGGGAGATTCGGTGCACCGCGGGGTTCGCGGAGGCCATGGGGTTTGTTGAGGCCGTGGGTAGCACAACCTATGTCGTCGCCGCCTTCATCGCCTCATCGTAGTAACATCACCATGCAGAAGGAACGTCACAAAAAGGATTAGCGGAGGGGGTCAGGCCATGTTAGTTGGCCCACACCCTCCACGTTTAGGGGTGATAAAAATTATTCAACAAAGAGTAAGGAAGTTGACCTTCAATCATTTAATACTTCACATCAATTATTTTCAATGAAGAGGAGAAAAGAAAAGGAAAACACCAACTTACAATAACCCCTACCTTGCTCAATGTTTTTCGACGTTGGCATGAGAAGACGGTCGTCAATCCGTGGTAGACGAACACGCCCCACATCGAAGGAGTCCGAGGAAGAAGGTCAGAGGAGGTCGGGTCTTCGTAGTTGAAGGCATCCCTCGTCGGCATTCTTCATCGGGAGAGCGTTCTTCGCTAGAAGAGTGTTCTTCGTTGGAGAGCATTCTTCATTCTTCGTTGGGAGCATTTCTCTTATGTTCCTCTTCTCAGTGTCACCAAAATTAATATTCCAAAAAAAATAATAGATTGAAATATCCTATTAATTTTGTTGGCACAATATTTGAATTGGAATCATTCATTTGGTAGGCTCCCCTTAATTAATGTGGAGAATTGACACAATTAATTAAAGGGGAGTTGGCTTAATAAAGGTGAAGAGGCTCTCCCTCATTAATGAGGGGGAGTTGAGAGGTTATACTCTCCCCCAATTAATTGGGGTCAGGTGGTCCCCACCCCTATTATTTAAATGAGAGGTTATGGTCTTGGGTGGTCCCCATGTCATAACCTCTCACGGGATGTTATGTTTGGGAGGGCCCGATCTCCATAAACTCTCATGGGAGGTTAAGGTGTGGTGGCCCCACCTCCAACCTCCACTTGGAGAATTTAGCCACCCAATCTCCACATGTCAGATAAAATAAAATAAATTGTTAGCTCACATTATTTTATAAATTTTTTATAAAAAGACAAAAACTAACATTTATTCTTGACCAACTACTATCGAGGTGAAAGTCTTCTTAAGCGAATACTAGCACTGTGAGTTCAATGGTGCCCTAATATTTCATTTCCGAGCACCGGTTCAAAAGTTATAAAAACCTGCTCGTACGTTTTCTGAATGTACCCAAACAAAATTTCAAAAAAATGATTCTGGGCACACTGGCCCTCGGAATCTCGTGTCGTCAGTTTCCACAGACTCATAAAATTACCATGTATTTATGAAAAAAAATTTCACAAAAAATCTGGGTATTTACAAGTACACCAAATATTGGAGGTTCCCCAGAACATGATGGTAACCATGATCACTTTCCCCAATTCAAGAGTCTTGACGTGCTCCAAAAATCTCTCGACAATTTCTTGCTAATCATCTGCATCCAATAGGACTCCTATAAAATGAATTTTCAAAGGATTATATATATATATATATATATCATGATTGGTCAAAATACACTTATTGGATCCACCTTGGACGGGAAATATCAATAAGAGACTTGAATGAATAGGATCTACATTCTGGTTCTCATGTGTCAGTATGGGAGTGTGATGGGGGTAACCCTCCTGCACCACAGTTGGTGGAATGGGATAATCCTTGGAATCCATAGCTGGTAGCCTCATCAATCATCTCTTAGGTGAATCTATAATGAAAATATAACATTGGGAATATAAAAACCCATTTCCATTCATTGGGATCACACAACAAACTATGGGTAGTATACCCACAACCCAAGGATTACCCTTCCTATCAATACCTAAAGGTATCATCCTATATGTTTACATAAACAATCATATATAAACTAAATAAACGATAAAATAAAAAATCTAAATGGTGTCGTACTCTCTTGGAGAGCGGCACAATTCGGTCCCTACGATGCATGGTACACCCGACCAATTGTCGATGAGTCTGCTCTAACCTCGACCTCTCTTCATTGTTGACCCTCTTCAGCTTTCTCCTTCTCCTTTCCGGCCTCCAGTGTGATTACAACATGTTTTACTCATCATTTACTGTGACATGTTTCTCCTCATTGTCTCCCGACTCTCCGGGTCCAACGAGGTCACTTGAATGATTCCACTTTTCAAGGCCTTGTGGGTGGATGCACAACATTGTTACAACAAGATGTGGTGTATCTCTGCCTTTTTTCATTTTTAGATCTGCGTAACACCATCCTTCTCCTAGAAGTGGAGGTTCTTTATGCTATATATAGAAGTGCCTCTACATGAAGATAAAGGACACTGAGTTACTCGGGTTCTTTCGAGTGATAGACTCCGATGAATTGATGGAGGTACGCGGATTCTATTTGGGGTTGGTTCTTCATGAATTATCTAATCTATAGGTTAATATGTGCTCGAGAGGTACTGATGAACCTACTATATGGTTCCTATCTGCAATATATTTAGTGTGGTGTCGACGAATAATTTGCATCACTGGTTGAGCATGGGTTTTTTATGGATCCTTGTTTTGTATCTCCATCATTTTTCCTTGTCCTCCCCACTGGGTTTGATCGGATTTTCTGATCTGTGCCTAACCGACACTTAGCAGTTATGTGCGGTTGTCATGTTGAATCTTCCTGATTCCTATTTTATATGATGCTATTTGAAGATAATTTTTTTAGGTGTTGTGAATTTGGATTTGGTGGACCAATTTGCAATGCGCTTGGATTCACTTGTTTGGATTTTTTGATCTAGTTTCCATACACTTTTTTGTTGATGTTCCTTAGACGATGGATTCTGGTTTTGAGTCTTTGAGGGGAGGCCATCTGTTGTGCGATGCTTGCTGCAATATGATTTCTGGAATTGGATATGTGTTTTCTTGTCAGTTGTTTTTTCTGCTCTTTTTTTGGTGCTCTATCTTTTTTTCTTTGGATCTGAATGCTAGATGAGATGTAGATGTTTTGTGTGAATTTTACAATGTCTCTTTGAATTTGGAACACGTTTATATTATTTATAGATAGAATTAGGTGGGAAGCCTCGAAAGGGTGATGGGTGTGATGACACCCATCATCTAGATGTCTTTCCTCTCTCAGACGAATGGGTACTCGGTTGGTTTCTTCATAAATCATTCTATATTGTTTCGCACTGCATCAGGTTGACATTGTAGTGATCCTCGCTTTCATTTTTGGGTGGATGGATCACTTGATAGATAGGTGTGATGGAATCAATCAACCAATCCTCTTCTTACATTTCAATATTGGATGGAGGAGTACCTTGCTTGGGTTGTATGGCCAGTATGACACATTCTTTGGCCAGGGGGTTGACACATCATTATAGATTGATTTTGCTGTCGCAGGTGCTAACAGGGGAAAAAGGACCCTTGGTTGGCTTTTAATTTTATGTCTATTTATTCTTTTTTTTTGATTTGGATCTAGGTAAAACCTTGGTTCCCATTTATTTTTCAATTGGTCATTATAATGGGTTTACTTTTTTCACAGTATTTAAAAGGATATCTATCTTGGTTATATCAAAGGGGTTATTCCCTCATTTTTTTTTCAAAAAACTAAAAAAATAACATGATGAGTTCAATTAATTAATACCCATAAAGGTTTATCATAATAGATTAAAAACACAGATATATATATATCATTCAATGAGAAACTATCCTAATAAAATAGTACAAATCAAAGAATTTAATTACAGATCTATAATGCAGCAAAACAACAAGAATATATAGAGAATGTGAACTTATATTCATATTCATGATGCATGAACACATGAGAAATATCATAAATCACATAGAAAGATAATTTTAATTTTTCAAGGTGAATTTAATCAACAATATCAATAAAACATAATTTTTCAGACTATATAGAATCTCATAGGTCTATTATATAGTGCTATATATGCAATTTTATAGTTCCCCTTCCCAAGTCCCACATATAATATATATTTTCATCCAAAAATCAAGGAATAGAGAAGAAAAGGCTATAGAATCTTGACCCTTTGATACTTTTTTTAATAACCCAACCTGAGCCAATAGGTCCAAACTAGCTGGTTACATGTCCTCGTGTACACCTCCCCATATACAAGATACTAACGAAGAGAAACAATGTTCTATGTATGTTCAAGGGGATACTATACCCTCAGTATCATTTCCTAGAATAATAATAATTATTAAATTATTATAATAATAAAATAATACATAATCAGAGTACATGTGAACACTAAAGGATGAAAAACATGTCACACAATTAGATAAATGGTTTCTAAAGTTGAAAGATAAGCATAGTAATTAAATAATGAAAAATAAATACACAGCAGGTCCACCAAGTTCATTCTAGTCCACCATCACTTATATGATACTTTTCTCATTTATTCATCATAATTTCTCTTCCATTCATCATATATATTGTCATGAAATTCAGAAGAGCACTAGATTTTTGTAGTCCGGTGTGAGTTAAAGACCTACCAGGACATATCCAATGTGTCTGTAACATGCATTCACATTCATTAGAGTGTATAACATTATTTTGAATAAATTTTCACAAATATAAAAATCATAGTAAGCATTAATGTTCTAAAAAATCCATCAAAAACCATGGTTGTACCTATTTTGGATCCTTACTAGAGAACATCAGAATGGTCATGGATATGTAAAAAATGTGGGATCTTACCTTGAAGCTGATCAATAGATGTGCATCCCCCAAGACACCCATTTATGAAAAAATAGAAACCATACCCTGTCATTATCTCTCAAATTAGGTCTCATATTCTATCATTTCCCACTAATTCCACATGGGCTCAATCACATACGATCATCACAAACCAAGGTTAGGCCACACAAGGCTATCATAACCCACTACCTTCACATGAGTCCAATCATATATGATCATTATTCCTCTACTTCATGCCACACAAGTCCATCATACCACATTTTCAATCATTTCCCAATTAACTTATCACATAAATTATCTAAACATGCTCCCCCTGATGGGGTACCGATCCCTGATTGTTCAACCTATCAATTTGTTACTATTCACAATATAACAATGACATAACATATACCAACAATATTTCAAGGCACACTTAAAATTTCATGAGTGTGAAAAAATCCAAACACATGCATATTTGAACAAAAAAATCATAATCTATGAAAATAAAAACACCTCATTATAACATGATTACAATCATAAACATGACCTCACAATGGCAAGGAACTTCCTCCAGTAAAATTCAGTGATGTCAACAGAATGGAAAAACTACCCTATGTGGTTAGAAAAATGGAATGGAATCCTCAACAATCATGAACATATCCTTGTGGGTCTTATTAAAGTATATTTTACACATCAATTCTCTAGGTTTGTCAATGGTTCAAAGAACTAGTACCGTCCATTTTTTCAAAAATAAATAATATATCACATGAAATTATAATTTCTATATCTCTCCCTTGTATAATTCTAAATTATCATTTTAGAGGAACACAAGTGTTAGTATTATTCTCTAAATAATAATTATAGAAACACATTTGATAAAAAATATCTCTATATATTAATTAAGAAACCCATGTTGTTTTCTATTATAATTATCCATTGACAAATTTATATAATTACAAGTTGATAATTTTTCAAAACTATCCTTCAATACATTTTAATAAGATATGATTTTTTAATTATATTAGGAGAATTTGTTATAAATTTACCTATTATCAATATGTTTTGGTAATTTATTATAAATTATCCTTTTATAATATTCTATTGATAATTTAATATAAATTAACCTTTTATATTTATGTTTTGATAATTTTTTTATAAATTATTCCTTGATAATTGGATGTAATTATAAATTAATAATTCCTTTGTAAATTATCTTATGATAATTTAGTTCAATTATCCTCTGATATTTTTTAGGAATTATCATTTGATAATTTTATATATTTATAATTTGATAATTATTTACAATTATCCAATGTTAATTTTATAAATATCAAAATTCAATAATTTTTAAAATTTATCCTTTATAATTCAATGTTATTATTATATGATAATTATTTACATTTATCATTGATAATTTCACGTAATTATATTTTGATAGATTTCCATAAATTATCCTTTAATAATTTTTTGTAATTATCTTGGGATATTAATTTGAATTATTATTTTTCAATGACTTTACATAATTAACCTTATATAATTTTCAAATTTTCTATATATATTTTAGGTTTTTATCTTTTTTTTATTAAAATCAACTATTTTTACAGAATTTGACCTAATGGAAATGAAAATAATAAAATAAAAATCCATCAAATCTTAGGAGATCATGTAGGGGAGAATGATAGGTTCCAAGTTCATGCCTAGAATTGGAAAAGGATTCATAATCGATTTAATGGAGCTTCTTAATTTCACTAAATGAGTTCCACGTTTCTAAAACTCAATAGGATCTACAAAGAACGAAGCTAAAATGGTTCTGCTGTTAGAACCCATGTCAGATATGGAATTTATAAAAAAAATTAAAACCATAATATAATTTTTATTCAACCAAAACATGATTGAAAATGGATTAATTTCATCCCATTAAGGCTTTAATAATTTTAAACATGTTAAAATGATCTCTTAGGTAGCTCTTGGATTGGATCCATGTAATGGAATTAAATTAGAGGCATGCGTAGGAAGATGAGAAATAAAGTGGAAAAAAGAAATAGAATATATAAATAAATAATGGGAAAAGATTTTAAAAATTACCTTTCATGTGATTTGACCATGCTTTCGATTTTCAAAAATGTTATATCATGAACATAGTAAAACCTTCATTCAAAATTTAATGGCAGTCTTCGATTTCACATATGATACATCTTTTAGGACATATTCTATTATTTCGGAAGAATTGCGTGTTTGTGATTTAATATAATTAATATTTTTATAATATCAATACTGATGCACTACAAGCCATGAAATCTCAATTCAACTCAGTTCCTAACATTGAAATTTTCCCTTTAAATATTACATATTGATTAAAAAAATAGTTTCACTATATTAATATATATTTACCCTTACACAAATCCCTGAGATAATTTATATTGTCAGTTTTATTTAAAATTTAATTTTTCATGTAAAATTACTTCTAAATAATTTTTTTTACATTATAAAATTGAGGATATTACAGATTCTTTTTGGTTTCTCAGTTTGTAAAAAACCCGAGAAAACCCAAAATCAACATATTCCTTGAATACTAATTTTATAATAATATTTGGATGCATGGGGATCATATTATCCATTATAGTATTCAAACTAATAGAAATATAAGAGACTTTATGGGGTATATGGAAATACTGGACTTGAGAACATTAGTGAAAAATACATTGTACAATTATGTGGACGATACTTTCCATCACATCTAGTTGAAAAAAAAATAAAACTAGGTATGAGGGAGAAAAGTCTCAAATTAGAGGCTTATTTACATGTATTATTAATGAAATTCACATAGATTCCATATTAGAGGTTAGTTTTTTAGGAATACTATGGAAACATTCATCACTATGAAATTGTTGAGTGTCAATCATGTTTCTCAGAATCCCATTGAGCCAAAATTTTCTAGGTGGATTGCACCACTACCTACATAGATCAAATTCAATGTGGATGAATAAGATCATGATGAATGAGACCTTATAGGAAGTGGTTCTATAATTATAACCAACAAGAGATTTATCAAGGGATGTTTAAAATAATACCTTGGTAACTTAATCACATTTGAATGTGATATTTGGCTAGTTGTTGTTATAGTCTAGTATTTTAATCATTTTGAATTGGGTAATATGTGGACTGCTATTGAATCCTTGTTGGTGGTAAATCTTCTCAGGAAATTTTCATTTTTGGTCCCATGGAAGAAATTAAATGATGGTATTGCAGGTTTGGTCTATTTAGATTTGATACTATTTGTGGCCACCCAAATTTATATGGACATGAACAAAGTGGTCAATTCCATTTCCAATCATAATGTGAATGTAGATAACTCTTTCTGGTCTTTTTATATTGACGATTCATTTCATTGCCTTCATCTATCTATTGTTATAGGTGATGTGTATACACACCTTTATTCATTCCTGGTTTCAACTCTAATTTTTAAATAATAAAATTGGATGGGAATGAGACTTTGACCCTTACCTAGAACTTAATGGATTAATGTTTTTAATTATGGTATTGGGTTTAAATTTGAACCAAAACATCAGATTTAAAATCCATATATGACTTCATGACCTAAATTTTTAATAGTATATCCAAATAATTTTTTAATTTAGATTTTGATTGTGTGGTCTATTTTTCAATAGGAGACCATTTTCATGAAAAGATATTTATGATTCATATTTAGCTATGTATATTCAATGTTTATGTTTGGGAATAGATATTAGAGTCTTCATTAATGTATTAAAACTCTATAGTTGTGATATTTTGTTAGGTTACGGGTTTTACCCTCAATTCATGGAATAAATTTGGTATTCCCCGCGTTTTTAGGCAATGTTCAGGTAGATGGGATCCAAAACATGAAGATTATATAAGTTAAGTATCCCAACAACATATCTGGGGAGCATAAACCCTATTTGTGGAGTCTTCATAACCATTATCAATAAATCTTGGAAGTAGTGTGAGATACTTCACTAGATTTAGTATTCCCCTACCCACATAGGGGAGGGGATCCTACAGTACAACTCCTATGATGTTACATGGGTTGATTGGCATTAATAGTTTAGATTTATGACCATTAAGGGTGAGGTAATCCCTCATATTATGAGTTTTTTTTGTGGAAGAAAGGATTACTCTTTATTAGTTGTGGTGGTGATGTGACTATTGGAACTCTATGTGGTTTGGAGTTATAATATACCCCAGATTCCTCAAAATCCTAGGGGTCTCCTTCAAGGTACTGTTCACAAATAGATATTGACTATATGATTTGTGGAATATTCATTATTCTAAGGAAATCTATTTACTTTTTTGATATGGTTTTCAAGTATTGGGGTTTAGATGATTGGGACTTCTATATTTTACTGAATCTTTAGGTTATTTAGCATATCTATTTTTTTATTATTTGACATCCCTTTGTGTTACTCTTTATTACCAAGAGTTATGAGTTGACTTAGTGTTACTTTTTCATATTATTACCCATCCTTGGTTCTTCTCATTTCTAGAAATTAATTAAACATTTCTCGAATATTTCTTTATGGTTATTAGGGAATACTAGTAACTCTATTTATACTCAACCATGAACATCCATTATACCAGAATATTTTGAGTCTATTTGGATGACACATTGGTCACGAGATCGTATAGTTTCCATATATTTTGTGCTCATTGTTTGGGGATCATTCCTAGTGAATAATGTTGACATACTAGAGCCTGATAGTTTAGGATAGTTGTTCTATTCTCTGGACTAGTTTGGTCCATGAGTACATTTAAAATGGAAAAGATTCACATTACCAATTTTTTCTAGAGTCTTTTAGGGTATACTATATCCCTTGTTTCTTATATATGGGTTGTACTTTCCCTTTTGGTCTCATGCGTGAGTTGATTTCAGTATATATATATATCATGTTAGTGTTTTTTATCTTTTTTATTAGATATATGTTTCTCTTGCAAGTTTTTACAGGATATGGTCTCCTATATTATGTGACCTAATTAATCTATTCTCATCAACAACCCCTATCTTATTGAAGTTGAGCATGAGGTGGCATGATAAACATACCATTAGCCCATGAAGGGCCCCAATAAGTATGGTCCTGTTAGAGTAGTATTATAGTAGGTTATTCATAGCGATGGTGATTCGAGTTAACATACATTTTTGACTAGTTTAAGAATCTTTAAAATAATTTTAAGGGGGTTTTTGGGTTTGATTAAGATGACAATGTGAATAGTGAAGGTGTGGGGGGAAAATTATCCTCTCACCAAGACTCTTGTAACCTGTTAGTCAAAACAAATCTCTGCTACAACCATATACGGTAAAATAATGGTTGATTCTTGATTTATATAGTGGACATTTTAGATTTTTCATGTTAAACCTATGTCAACTCATCCAAATATGATTTTATCCCCATGGTTTCACTATATCAAATGATGGGTTATACCCATTTATATCTATATTATATATATATGAAGAACCAAGTTGGGACCATGCTTAAGGTTAGTCCCCTTGCCACTTATAGTAGGTGATAGTGATTTATTTTCAAAGACAATGTCGAAATGTGTCCTCACTCCATGATCAGATGAAAATTACATCCCCTTGCACAATGTGTTGATTTTTATCATAGAGAGGCTGATAGTTCTCACAAGGTTGGAAAAAACAATACAAAATATGTATAAAATATATTCAATTAATTATAGCAGTCAAAGGATTTTGTGATGTAATCTATATCCTTGGATGATAGAGTATTAACTAGAGTTTGGAACTCTCATTTCCATTTGGTTAAAACTGCTAAAAGACTGATATTAGTTTGTGTATTTAGATTCATAAAAGGTTTTATGAGACAATATTTGATGATATAATTTTAAACTCATGACGGGACACCCATACTACGGTTGTAATTTGATCCTTTTTTGGAGATGGAGTTTTTAACTATTGATATATTCTCTTATTTAGGCAACATGACTATCACCGAGTGAACTCCAAGGACCAAAAAACCCATAACGAGTTGTTCATGATTTCTAGTGGAATTATTCAAGATTAGTGGTTTGGGTGGAGAATCTAAGTGGTTTAATTTTTAAACAATATATTTTTGTAAACAAATCCATTATTATTTCCCATTATTTGTGGAGTGTTAATAGTAAATGCCGCGGGGTGATTCATATGATGAATGGATACCACAGAGCATCCATACATATAGTACAAGGTAAAAATATTGTATGTTCTTTATGGAACTTCATACTAGTCCATGATGACATAAATTAATAGTATTTCATCATATGTTTAGGTGTTGGATATTCTAGTATAACCCATATCTAGATCCGAGTCAGCTAGAGAGTTTCCTCTCATGGTTATCATCATTGACTAACCCATTCTAGTGAAGTGAACCCATCATTGTTATAGAAAGACATATTTTCATAGAGTTACTCATTTTAAATATGAGGTGTAGTGGTACCCACCTTGATATGAATTAGTTACCCACTGTGTGTATCATGAGGAGGTTGTTATTGTGTTGGTGAGGTAGGTTTTTTATATAGTAATGAGAAAGAACCCTCAGGTGGGGTAGGCAAATCAAACACTCTAGAAGTTCTGTTAGTAAATCATTGGATTGTGAGTATAGATTCATGATCTTTTTCCATAAGGAAGAAATTATTTTCCAATGAATGTCGAGGGATAAATAAATTCTTCATACGGGGTGATCTATGACCATCCCTTGATAATAATATTGTGAATTCATTGGCCAACATTTCTAGAATGATTATAACCTTTGTGGAGTTATAGTGATTTGAGATAAATCTCTCTTTGAGATGATTCATGGTGATGGAATCTTTGTCTAGGAAAATGGTGGAAGTATGTAAGTTGTTATCATTGGGATGTTGAATCTTGTTTTGAAAGGGAAAAGTCCATCACCTTTAGTCGATGGTGGTTTCCTCATACTATTTTTTTATAATGGATAATAATGGGTGATGTTGACCTTGTTATTATGTGTGATTAGATATTCTCAAGCAGTACTCATAGAGGTTTTTCTTAAAGGTGGAGAAAACATAATCCACATCAATGGGTGGACATGAATTATTCCTGATATTTGTGATGGGTATCATTATGGGAGTCTATAATAGATACCAATCTTGTAAATCATTATCCTTGGTATGTCATGACTAGTGGGTTTTTTTCCGGGATGTACAAATCTCATTGATAATGTTATTATAAAATAGAGGAAATGTTTTACCTAGAATTTGTAGATGTTAGTCATTCTTGATTGTTATTTCATGGGGTCTGGAGTTGAAAAATTATGTTCATTTGAATGGTCTGAACCATCTGCTTCAGATTATGAAATACTGGGTCGCTCATTACGTTATAATGTTGATTAGTTTATTGAGATTGTTTTTATGAACTATTTTCTCATTCATGTCACATTTAAATGAGTACAGACATATCTACTAAGTTATTTTTGTTTATGAGTAAAAATATATCAATTATTGTTAACAAAACAATTATTTCTCAAGGATATATGTGTCAATATTTGGGGAGGAGAACCCCTTATTATTCTTATACTACAAGATATTGATGATAAATTATATGAATTTTTTGAATGTGATAGAAGAGGTTACTAGAATAAATTACAAAAATAATACAATAATGGTTATTTTTCTATGTCATTATGGAAAATATATTAACTGACTGATGTGGTTGTGGGGTGTTGATGAATTTTCCTTCTTAAATAACCATCCTAAACATTGTTTAAAATGTGGCGAGTGGGATACAAATGATAGATTTGAACATATATATAAACCATTTTGGATTGATATTTAGTAAACATTTAGATATATCTCCTCCCATGAGTTAGGATAACTCTTTAATAGAGATGGATTTTTAGTATAGAGGCCATGTAAGATGAAACTAAGGCATATGAATGTTTCTTCTTCATTCCTTCCTCATGATGGGAAAGAGCTATCATCTTCATGGATAGAAGAATGTGTTATTATTTATAGATAGTGATGTATTGATTTCTCTTGGATCATGTATCTCAAAAGTTGAAGGGTTTTCATGTGATGTTGTGATTTCATACATGTGGAGGTGTTTGTGATCTTTGAGATTTTACTACATTAGTTACTACCTTTTTGATAATGAAATGGGTTTAAGGTAAGGAGTATGCAGTGACCTATATTTTTCCTCTCTTGTAATTAATTCTGTTATCTTCTTTTAAAGCCTCTAGACCTCCCTATGGGTAATACAATAAATTTACCAACGAATACGACCTAATAAATGTTTTCTAAGGGTTATTTTATCTTAAAGAGTAGGATTTACCCCTTGTATGATCTAGTGCAATAGAATGAGAACATTGATCTTTAAATGTGATATAATAAAAATAATATAATATTTTAATTATTTATATGATATTTTTTGAAAATATGATTTTAATTATTAAATAGGACATTAAATGGATAATTTGGGATAATAGACGAGTCTTGAAAGAGGATGTTACAATAGATGTTATATATGTTTTGATCACAACAGGTCTGATGATTTTTCACAATCACATACATAAATAGAGGAATGGTTTTAATAATTAAATAATTAATTTAATAGATTAATTTATATAAAAAATATTATGTTAGATATATTTATTTCATGGTATTTGGTTCCATTTTTGGAAAAAAAATATTTTTCCTCACTAGTGAGATCATTCATTTATTATTTTTTCTACTGATTAATCTTTTATTCATCAATTATTTTATCTAATGAGATTATTCATCGATTATTTTATCTTCATTTCTAGTCCCCTAGCCATTGAACCATGATGGAATATTTGAGTTAAATTGATTATTTCATATTTTTTTCTTTTTGTTCCTGGGATAATGATTCGTGGAACCACAAGGTTGAAAGGGACACCAAACTTAGTTGTGGTCAGTGGAATTTATGGGAATGTGGTGACCCGATATGGAAGTGAAAATGGGGGGAGACATGAGGGGATGAAAATTTTTCCAATAAAACAAAAAAAATATTGTTCTAAAATCAATTGACTGGGATACTATTTCCCAGTATAAAAATAAAGCATGAGGTAATTAAGGTGGTTTGGTGGGTGCTTCTCAGATATCTCCTTCTTTATAATGATTATAAAGAGGGCCTTGTTTGAAAGAGAACCTTCTTTGAGATAGGTATAAAGAGGGATTATTCTTAGACATCACTTTCATTGAAAACAACTTCATAAAGAAGCCTTTCTCGACAGCTCCCTTACTTCTATTTTTTAATTTTAATTTTAATTTAGTTGTATTATATATATATATAATTCCAAAGAGTTTAAATATTTTTATATTATTTATTACTTTATTAAAAGTATTCCAAAATTATTACAGAAAAATTACATGGAATCTACTATTTTTTAAGGTTTTGATCTATAAAAATTTTTCAATAAAATTGACGTGATATTCACAAACCACTTTTCCATAATTTAACGAATACTATATTATTTATAACAACACATTAAAGATAAAAAATAGTAATGATAATAAAATTTTAATAAATAATAATTATTAAATAAGTTAAAAAGTATTAAGTAATAAATTCATATAATTATTATGAATTATTTTAAGAAATTATGTTTTGTGTCAGGTAAGGATTTGATTTATTTGTTCCATAGGTTGAGGGGAAATAACTCTTTATTTGAACAAAAAAAGGAAAGACCCTTTGAAACTGAGTTAGGGGGAACCCAATACATGACCGATATACCTAGAGACACATATGCTAGAGATAAACAGGGTCCAAAGGATAGAAAAACTCCAAAGGACCTAGAGACACATAGCTCTAGAAACAAAACTAAAAAAGGTAATGAACTGGAGGCTCAAGAGGAAGAAATTCCCATGCCAAGAACTAGTCAAACATCTTTCACCCCTTAGAGAAGAACTATATTAGTGCTACTAGTCCAAGATATTGCAGCAACCTTTCTAAAAGAAGTGTCATGATAGTGACATGACATGAAAAGGTGCTTCTCCAACCGACATTTATGCGTGGTGGTGAATCGGACGGTGGGTAGAAAAACACCCGACACTCTTTCAATCCTCCCACCCAATGATGTGGGGGTGGATCACGTTACAGAATAAAAGTATTTCTATAATCCATCAGACTGAATAATGTTGTTGAGATCCATGAAGTTGGGGTCCCATTTTTCTCTCAAGAATGATGGATAAATGATAGGTTTCAGAATATCCATCTCTCTTTTGAGGTGGCCAAACTGGATACACTTGCAAGAAATGTTGTACTGCTATCCAATTGTAACACGACAAAAATAGGCTCATCATGTCATTTGAAACACATAAATAGACTAGTGGCCTAATAACCCAAAGGCCCAATGATTACCAAAAGGCCTAGTAAAAAAACGAAAACACTTGAAGGCCTAGTGGAAATGGAACCCAACATTGGATGCACAATGTCTTATGTAGAACTCCCTATCCTACCATCCTTCTATGTCAAAAAAGACCGTCTTTTCCACCCAAGTAGATCTATAGTCACCCCCAACTGAAGTTGCATCTAAAAAAGTCACCCCCCATCACTGATTCTAGGACACGATCCATGATCAATAAAATAGATGTCGGTGCCACCATCAAAACACATCACCAATATTCAAATATCCCACCATCGTAACCGCATGAGGACATGGGTCCTGTACCTACCTGATATTCTCCTATATAAGGCTTAATGAACATATTTCAACACCCCCACCACCAATGCCGACTCCAAAACCACAGTTTTACCTTCACATGAGAACACATGGCCAGATCCATATAGAAACACTACATCTCGAGCAGATCTGAACTACAAATGTTATCAGGTGAAATTCTAAATCTGAATATGGAACTGAAATGCCTTACAGAAACCAAGAAAAGAGATAGATTATGATTACAGGATAGGAGAAACTATAGGAGGAACAAAATCCATATTTTTAACTAAATTACAACAATATTATTAAATAATATTTTAAAAAATAAATATTTACAAAAATTTATTTTGACATAATGATTATTAATAACAAATTACATCATTAATTATGCTATTTTTAAGTATTAGTAAGCACATAAAAAATTATTATATATATAATTTATAATAATAAATTAATAAATTAATATTAAGTAATTTTTTTATATTTCTAGTGTGATCACTATAAATTATTAATAATTGTATAATAAATTCTAAATAATGAAATTACTTTTAAAAGATATATTTTTTATATTACTAATTTGACTAATATTTTTTTATAACTACTTTATTAGTTACATTAATAATTATATTATTTACAAAATTATTCATATTTATTATTTTAGTCATTGTAAATATTTAAGTATATATTTAAAATTTATAGAAAAATAATTGATATTATTTAATAATTATAATAATAATATAATTAATAATACATCATATTATTGTAATTAGTAATATAATTATTAATAATAATCAAGTTAATAATTTTTTTAAAGTGAATATGTTATATTTTTAAACAATAATTTTTTCCATGTAAATTTGTTTTTGTTTGTTATATTTATGTTATTATTTATATTTTAAATTATTTTTTATAATATAGTTAGTGTGTTAACTTTCCTTAGGATTTTCTTTATACTTTATAATTTATACACATTCATGGTCACCTCCTTGAGATATAATAACATTTCAAGAAGGTGATTTTGAGAACCTATAAATTATAATGTATAAATGCAATCTAAATGAAATTTAAAACACTATGTTAACATATAAAAGTAAATGAGAATAAAAATAATTTTGTAAAAAAAATCAATGAAAAATAGTTTTAATGGTGAAAAATATTGTTGTTTTAAAAGTTATCATTTATGGTTATAATTTTTTTATTGTTAACATTATCTTTTCAATGAAAATATATTTTTATTATCTTTCTTACATTACTTTTATTTTAAATAATTTTTTGATTATATTTATATGATATTTTTTGAAGATTACTTTTTTTATTGTGTAGATATATGTTTTTAATCAATAATATTTTTGTCGTTCAAATTAATTTTTTTTATATTAGTGAAATTTCATTTATTTGCAACTATTTATTATATGTTTTTTCTTTTTCTTAATTTTTTAATTATAATGTCTTGATAGTTTAAAATTTTTAACCACTAAAATATACCTAACTAGAATTTAATTAATTTTGTTATGTTTCAAGTAGTCGACATTTAAAGTTTATAATATATACGTTATATGTACAATCTAAGTGAAATAGAAATCATAGACTAAACATATATAAAATAGATTAAAAAAACTATAAGTATAAAAAACAAAAAATTCTTTACTTTGTAGAAGCATTATTGATTAAAACCATAACAGTAACACTTTAATATCATAATTAATTATCAATTTTTAAAAATATAATTTCATTATTAATAAATATTAATTATTGTATTTTTAATAAATAAAAAATATATTATTAATTTTTTTTAATTTTTTTAATAAAATGTAATTAATAATTTGATTCTTAATAATAATAATATGAATAATTTTTTCAAAGTTTAATGTTTTTGTTTTAAATAAATAATGTTTGTTACATCGAAATTAAATTGGTAATTATATTTACGATTTTTTTTGTTTCAACAATTTTTTATATGTGTAGTATATTTGCTATGTTTCATTATGATTGTACTTATAATTTGTATTTTATAAAATTTCAAAGTGACCTATATGAAACATAATAAGTTTTATTTTTATTCAAGTTAGTGAAATTTAAACCTTATAAAATAGAAACTGTAAATATAATCAAAATGAAACATTAAACAAAGACTAAACATATATAATGTATTTTAAAATATAAAATTATAAAAATATTAGACAGATATGTCACGACCTGTCCCCCGGGGCTCGTGTAGTGACTACCCCAAGACCGTCTTCCATAGGCTTGGGGTTGATGACTAGCACTGAAAAGTAATTTACCGAAAATGTGAAGGCATTGCCTCAAAACTAGTACACACACAGACAGGGTACACTACACACAATTAAAACACAATGAAAGAAGAAAGGTGAAACCAAAACTAAACACTAACACATAGTGTAAAAGTAAGTACTGATGTAAAGAGGCTAGAATACAAGCCCAACTAAAAAGTAAAAACATATAAATGGGAAAATATCTCTTGAGGTCATCCACTAGGGATCCTACCTGAAGGGTATGTATAGATCGTCACTATAGCTCTCCATGTCAATTGGTCACCTCTGCACACTATTAGGTCCTGGCTCCACAAGACTCAGTGAACGATGTCCGTTGTCTGCACAAGACACAACAAGGTTCGGGTGAAGCCCTTGCAGGGGTGAGTATAAAAATATCCAGCAGGGCCCCCTAAGACCCATAAAGGTCTCGTAGAAATCTAAAAAGGTAAAACCAAAAAGCATGATCTCAATCACAATGCACAATTGAAAAGACATCTCACACCAGGTTTAACATAAGTACAAAACTAAAAATGTTTAGTCATAAAGATAGTTTACCTTATTCTGTCTTAAGGCTTTACTATTGACCCACATAGGATCTCTCGGTGAAAATCCACATAGGATCCCTAAGTGGTGATCCACATAGGATCGGTCGGTACTGATCCACACAAGATCGCTCATTAATGAACCACATAGGATCTCTCGGCGCTGATCCACACCAGATTGCTCAGTGTTGATCCACACTGGATCACTATTCATTCTTCACGTCTCAACCAACCACAAGATTCCCACAAAAAGTACTCATGATTCATGTAGGATGCACTCCTCAATTCATCGGTTTTATTTCAGCTAATATGAAGTCCCAAGAAGATATAACTGTATGAAATTCCATGTCATAACGGTTTTAACGCAACAGACGACACGTCAACCTGATACCCAGACTGTATGTTATAGACATATTTTTGTCGAGGGCCCGGTTGGATTCAGGTATGACCCAACCCAGCCAAACTCAAACATTCTCCAAATGACACGTGGAGTATCTCAAAAGGCATGCCTCATCCTTAGGGTTCCAGCACCTTAGACGGTTCATCGAATGGATGTATGATTTAGGAGATATTCCCAACTATGCGTAACGGGGCCGAAAGTTGTCCCGGTACGGTCCGATGTGGTCAAACCTACCCGACCAAACCTTGTATGGGTCAAAGCGATCTAATTTGGTTGACACATACCACTGGGCCAACCTAAATAGTTTGGCCCGCCTGGCGGCGCAACCCACCCAGCTCACCCCGCCACGTGGTTGGGAGCTGACCCCCTTCTCCCCGGACATGGCATAGTTGCAACCGGCACCTACTCACGCATCCAGGTCCACAATCCACGTCTCCCATGTCAATCCTCATGGCAGGTTGACTTCTCCACATAGTGCCACACTGGTTCCACGAGATTACAACATCGTGGCCCGTCGTGGCGGCAACTTCCATCGCCAAGGCACGCCTTTGCTGTGCGCCTCCTTCTGGACCACGACCCATCGCAGCAGTGGTTCCCACAACCCATGCATGCTTCCAAATCACACCTCCTCCTCCGACTGCCGGCTGGGCTGGTATCTTTTCTCTTCTCTATCGGGCACGTGGCCAGTGCCACCGCGTGACGCTTTACCTTCCGATTTCCCACGAGAAAATCAAAACAAATAGAAAAAAACAGAGGGGATGAGCCTTGTTATTTTTGTATGCGCCCTCAACATTCTCATTAACATGGGTAACATTTAAAGAAAAGTACAACCCTTAATAAATCAATGAAACATCTACCTTGTGTTTTATGGAAGGTGTTGTAGAAGAGGAAGGAGTTTCCACGTCCGAAGGTGTTTTTTGCCATTCTTCGTTCCCCATTGATTCCCCCAACGACCGTCGCTCAATCATGTGATTCATCAGAGTGGAAATTCGACGATGCTTCATCAGAGCATCCTCTCGTGTCTATTTCAAAACTCAAGCTTGAGATCAGATTAAATAGAGGGGGGGGGGGGGTGGAGATTAAAACATCACACAATTAATGAGGTTCATTAATGAGCTTAATTAATGAACGTATTAACTCTCTCAATGGTGTGGTTTTACGACCAATTATTTCTCCCAATGGTGCGGTTACACAACTTAAGATTCACCCAATTAAATGGTTTGAAATTACATTGTGGTCCCAAAAACATTTTTCATATAGTTTCAAAAAATAAAAATAAAATAACCTTTGGTTATTTTTTCTGTAAAGTCTAAGTAATTAACTCTTTTGTCCGACTCTTGTCGGTCAAAGTTAAGCTTCCCTTAAGCAAATTTCGGTGCAACATATTCAACGGTTCCCTTAAATTTTTAATCTGAACATTGGTTCAAAATATAGAAAATGTTGATCGCATGTTTACTGAAGGTACCTTAAAATAAGTACAAAAATCCATTCTAGGATCTCCGTGTCCCAGAATCACGGGCCGTCAATTTTAGAAGACTCGTAAATATCCTAAATAATTTACGAAAATGTATATTGAATTTATTGGTCTTTACATTCTCCCCACCTTAGAGATTTTCATCCTAGAAAGCTAAAACAAAACTATGGAAACAAATGGTGGTACTGAGCATGCACCTGAGCCTCCCTCTACCATGTGCTCTTCTGGACGTTCTCATGCTGCCACTGAACTGGCACAATAAGAATCTACCACCCATGAAGGACCTGCTTCTTTCAATCATCTATCTCCATCGTGAACTCCACAAACGTCACCTCATCATCGAGGTCCAGCTCACCCCAGTCAATAACATGCGGTGGATCATGCATGTACGTCCTCAGCAGTAACACATGGAAAACATTACGCACCAGTGCATTTGTGGGTAAGAGATAGATGGTGCGCTATCTCGCCTACTCTAATGAGGATCTGAAATGGTTTTACTGACCTCATAGATAGCTTGCCTCCCCGTCCAAATCTCTAGAATCCTCATCAGGGTGAGACACATAGGATGACATGATCTCACCCCTCGAACTACAGGGTTCTCTGTCTCCTATTGGCATAATACATCTTCCTACTATGTAAAGTCTCCATCCACTCCAGGATGATCTGAACCTTCTCAATGGTAGCCCGTACCAACTCTAGACCCATAATTGCTGACTCCCCTGGGTCTGTCCAGCATAGAGGTGTTCTGCATGGTCACCCATATAGGGCCTCATATTTAGCCATGCCAAAGGTGGAGTGATAACTATTGTTGTATGTGAACTCAACTAGTGACAGGTGGTCCTCCCAATTGCGTCCAAAATCAAGGATCCAAGCACCAAACAATTCCTCAAGTGTCTCTATGGTCTGTTCCATCTGGCCATATGTCTGAGGATGAAAGATGGTGCTCAAGCACATATGAGTCCTGAACGCCTCCGGTAATCCCTTATACAAGAGGGATGTAAAACGAGCATCAAGATCTTAGATGATCATATATGGTACCCCCTGAAGCCGTAAAATCTGTTGTACATAGAGAAGTCCCAAGCCCTCTACTGGTCCCTGCTCTCAGATGGGTAGGAAGTGGGCCAACTTGGTGAGTCGGTCAAGAATTACCTAGATGGAATCGTGGCCTATGGATGTACGTGGTAGCCCTATCACAAAGTCCATGAAGTCACCATCCCACTTCTATTCCAGCACCACAAGTGGCTAAGTAAATCCTGTTGGTACCTGATGCTCGACCTTAACTTGATGACAAGTGAGGCATTCCGATACAAAATTTTCCAGGACATTTATCATCCTTGGCCACTAGTACTGACGATAGAGGTCTCTGTACATCTTTTCCACTCTAGGATGTACCACCAAAGGGTATGTGTGGAACTCCATCAATACCTACTCTCGTAGCATCACTGGTACCCAGGCACATCCTCTGAAGAGAATGAAGTGATCCCCACTTTTAGAAAATCTTTACGGAGACTATCCGAAGGATATCTCAGCATGTCAAGATTCTCAGCCAACGTCCCCAATTTGTTCATCCTAAACTCACTAAAGGAGGGGGAGTGATAGTCATAGACTGGAGGTAAGCTACTTCATCCTTATCCAAGAAGGATACCTACAATGCGGCTAGTTTATATGTCACCTCACTCAGATAATATAGTCCAGACCTCTTGCAGAGTGCGTCTACTACTACGTTCCCCTTCCCATGATTGTAGAGTATCTCAATGTCATAGAACTAGAGGAACTCCAACCATAACCGCTGTCTCAATATTAGGTCATTCTGTGAGAAGATATACCTGAGACTCTTGTGATCAGAGTAAACAATAAAATTTTTACCCATCAAGTAGTGAAACCACATCTTCAGTGCAAAAACCACCGTTTCTAACTCCAGGTCATGGGTAACGTAGTTCTTCTCATTTTTTCTCAACTTCTATGAGCCATAGGTGATCACCGCTCACTCCTAATTCAAAACAGATCCTAATTTGGTCCATGATTCATCACTATAGACTAAATACCCAACGCCCTCTTCTGGTAGCCTCAAGATGGAGACACTCTATAGTCCCCATGTCAGCTTCTAGAAACTCTATTGGCACATCTTCATCCACAATAAAGGATGCCCCATATTCGTAAAATAGGACAAGGGTGCTTCTAACCTTGATAAGATAGGTATAATATCTGGTATTACCCAACAAATCTCAAGAAACTCCACACCTAGGTCACACTCCTAGGTGGCTCTCAATAAATCACTATCTATATCTTGGTCGGATCCACTATAACTCCAGATTCCGAGATAATGTTCCCCAGGAAGTGGAATTCCTATAATCAAAACTGTAAATTTAAGATCATTTCATAAATCTTGTCCTCATAGAGTGTATCTAGAACTATCTTCAGGTGTGTGGTGTGCTCCTCCTCTGTCACCGAGTAAACCAAGATGTTTTCAATAAAGACCACCATGAAGCGATCAAGGTAAGTCTAGAAGATCCTGTTCATGAGTCCCATGAATACTGCTGGAGTGTTGGTCATGCCGAAAAGAATCACTAAGAACTCATAATGGTCATACAAACATATGATGGTTGTCTTCGTTATGTTCTCATCTCGTACCCTAAGGTGGGGATAGCCTGATATGAGGTCTATCTTCAAAAAATACCATGCTCCCTTAAGCTGTTCAAAGAGATCATCAATCCTCGGTAGAGAATACTTGTTCTTCACGGTCACCTGAATCAAGTTTCAATAGTCCACCCAAAGCCTTAGAATCCCATATTACTTCTTGGAGATCAAAATTGGGGTTAACCATGGAGAAACATTGTCCCTTAAGAACCACTTCCTATGCATGTTTTATAACTATACCCTCAACTCACAAAGTTCCACTAGAGCCATCTGATATGCTGGTGTAGATATCGGTGTTGTCCCGAGGTATAGATAAATTAAAAAATCTACCTATCTAATAGAAGGTAGTCCTGGAACATCATCAAGGAAGACATAAGAATATTGGTTCACCACTATAGGATAACTCAGACTCCTCTCATCCACTACACAGAGGGTGAGTCTAGCCAACTGATGGGTGATCGGCTGTACCCTCCTCTAAGAAGGTCTATCCTATAATGTAAAGGTTTCCTTCCCACTAGTTAAGGAAAACCTGATCCCATAATCATGGAATCACCACACTCTGTGCCTAAAATAGTTGATCTAAGCATGGAATGTGAATAGCCAGTCCTTACCCAAGATAACATCATAATGCCTCGACACTACTACAAAAAGATCCCAACCTAATCTCTCGCCTCCTAGAGTGATCTTACACTTCATATACCACTGTTTAATTGTCGAATACTCTCCTATAGGTGTCTTTAATCATAAGTATCAAGCCAATAAATCCATCAGAGTATCTGAGCTCTGAATGAGTGTCGTGGAAATAAAAGAGTAACTGGAACCTGTGCCAATAAGAACTGCAGCTAGGGTGGAATAGACATATATCATACCTCTAATCATCTCTGGAGTTCCTTATTCATAGGCCTCTGCTGCCTAAAGTTGAGATCTCCCCATCCCACTTGTTTCATATGGTTGCAGTGGACCACCTGGGGGTGGTGGTGGTAGAACCACAAACCTTCTCCCACCACCTACTACACGACCTGCCACTCTACCACATCCGCCGCCCTACGAACCTACTTTCTTGAACCCCAACCACTTCCTTGGTAGTCCCTCGATAATATACTGATCATCCATGATCGGAGTCACACAATAAATATCCATGTGTCACTATCCGCCGTAAGGGTAACAAAATTTATTCCTCAGAAGACCTCCTCTACCTCACGAGCTCTGCACCTCCGACCCTGTGTCATGGGGTCATCCTAAGAAATGTCTAGCCTTCTTGGACCTCTTCTTCATCTTACTATTGACAGCAGTAGATGAATTGACTACCTGTCATTTGGTGGTCGCTCTCAATGTCAGTGCCTACTCAGCTAAGAAGCTCTACACCAATAATTCTCTCACGAGTACTCCAGCCAACATAAATATATTGAGCGATATCATCGAAACTCTAATCTCCCTCTGAAGATCCTGATCAAAGGTCCATGCCCTAAATAATGAGACTCATACCATTTTTGTAAAGTAGCGAGAGAGGTGATTGAATCATTCTGAGTACTAGGCCACTGTTAGGATTCCCGGCTGTAAGTGCAGTAGCCCCTCGATACACACTGAGCGTAACTAAACTGGTAAAAAATCCACCCTGAAGAGGGTCTTAAAGTCCAACCAGGAAAGTGTCAGCTCCTCGTGCATCAGGAGTGTTAGGCTCCCCCAACTCTGTAATGCACCCGGACAAAGTCTAGCACCTAGTATCACCATTGGGTCTGTTGGTGTCTCATCTAAGGAAAAAATCCATGCAATAGACATCACCCAGTCCTTAGCTTCCTAGGGATCTATCTCAACTCAAAACCTCAGACGCCTCTATCTCTGGAACTCATAAAATGTGCTCAATTAGCATTCATGGTATGTTAGTGGGGTTGGAGTCAATTTCTTCCCCATGGGTGGTGGTGCTGTTGGTACACCACCCGAAGGTGCCATCACTGTATGTGGGACCTACACCGACGCCTCATTGCTCGGTGGGCCATTATCATGTTCTCCTTCTGGAATCCCGGATGGCTTTATATGTAGTGACATCCTAAAAGAAATAGGTGTTCCACAGTAAATGAGTTATAACTTGTGAGATGACTCAAAGAGATCCAAAAGAAACACCACTGTTTCAGAAAACACACAATCATCATTTTTGTGTACAGATTCGGAAATAAGAATTCAGGTTCCTGGTGTATGGATACGTTGGCCACCCCACCAACACTGGGATACCCGAACTGAAACCCAAACTAAATAAACATAACATAATTTCTCCACTGGAAACATAGACTCTATGTTCTTCTGGTATAAAAGACTGCCTCTGATACCACTTTGTCACGACCCGTCCCCAAGGGCCCAAGCCATGACTAACCCTAGACCACCTTCCATAGGCCAGGGGTTGGAAACTATCACCGAAAATGAATTTCCGAAAAATGGGAAGGCATTACCACAAAACTTGTACACACACAGACAAGGTACATTGTTCACAAGTAAAACACAATGGAAGAAGAAAGGTAAAACCACAACTAAAAACCGCCATAGAGTGTAAAATTATGTACTAAAGTAAAGGGTCTGGAATATAGGCCCAACTGAAATGGAATAATAGAAAAAAGAAAAAACAACTCCTATGGTCATCCACCAGGGATCATACCTTAGGGTAGGTATAGCTCGTCCCTACGGCTCTCCATGTCAACCGGTCACCTCCACAAACTGTCACATCCTAGATCCTCAAGACTCGGTCAAAGATGACTGTCATCCGTACAGGACACAACAAGGTGCATACAAAGCCCATGCATGAGTGACTATAACAATACCCAGTCGGGACTTGATACCACCGAAGGTCTCTTATAATTCTAAAAATGGAAAAACACAAAGTTTTATCTCAATCAAAAATCACAAATCAAAATATAACTCACACTAGGTTTAATTTAAGTACGTAAGTACAAATATTTGTTCATAAAGCAAGATCTTATTATTCTATCATGAGGCTCTACTGCTGACCCACATAGGATCACTTGGTGCTTATCCACACATGATCGCTCGGTGATGATTCATAGTGGATTTCTTAGTGCTGATCTACACAGGATCACATAGTGATGATCCACATATGATCTCTATTCATTCTTCACGTCTCATCAAGCCACTGAATTCCCGCACAAAGAATGCATGATTCTAGGACGATCCTCTCTTCAAGCCCTCAGTAGTATTTCAAACTACACAAAGTCCCATGAAGAAGAAACATGATGAACTATTATGTCATAAGTTTTCCAATGCAATAGACGGTGAGTCAACCAGTTGCCTGGTCTGTATATTATAGGCATTTTAGTGCTGAGGGCCTAGTTGGATTCGGGTCGAACCAACCTGGCCAAAATCTAGATTTCTCTGAATCGCATGTGGAGTATAAAAAAGGAAGGCTTAATATTAAGGGTTATGGAACTGCATATAGTTCGTCGAAAATAAGTAAATTTTAGGAGATATACAAAAATAGGTGTAACTCGGCCGAAAGGGGTCAAAGTCTGGTCCGACCCGGCGGACTGACCAAACATGACCCGATCTTGGTCGAACCGATCCTATTTGGATTGACTCGGCCTGCTGGGCTGGCCTAAATGGTCTGGCTCGCCTAGCATTGTTGCCTGCTAGGATCACCCTAGTCCATGGTTATGGGCCATCTCCCTTCTCCCCAGATGTGTCATAGCCGCGTCTAGCACTTGCTAATGTGGCCGGGTCCACCGGCCATGTCTCCCGTGTCAACCCGAATGACGAGTTGACTTCTCCATGCAGTTCCACGCCGGAGTTTCGAGATTCCAACGTCGTGGCCTATCACGGTGGAAGCTTCCTTCACCCAGGCACGTTGTTGTGGTGCGCCTCCTACATCACGATGGCCCGTCACGGCCGCATCTTCCACCACCCAGGCGCTTCGTCCGGGTGCACCTCCTCCAGTGCTGCATCCCATCGCTACCGCATCCTTTTCCACCCAGGCACACTGCTGGGGCCCACCTCCTCCTCTGGAAGTCGGTTGGGTTGGTGGCCCATCTCTTCTACACCAGGAAAGCGGTTGGCGCCACCGTATGCTGCCTTACCTTCCTGTTTCCTACGAGAAAACACAACCAAATATGAAAACTGCAGATGGTCTGAGCCTTTTTCGTTTGGAACACACCCTCCATGTTAGCATTAACATGGGTAAAACTTCAAGAAAAGAACAACACTTACATAACCAAGAAACCCCTACCTAGAGTTTGTTGTAAGGTGTTGCAGAAGGGGAAGGATGGTCCACGTCCGAAGGCATTAATCGGCATTCTCCGTCAACCCATCATTTCCCCCAATGACTGTCACTCAATCACGTTCCTTGTCGGAGTATAAAGTCATATGTGCTTCATCAGAGCTTCCTTTCATAGATTAATGAAAATCCAATCCTGATATTAGATTAAATAGAGGGGAAGGTGGAGATTAATGCATCACACAATTAATGAGATTTATTAATGAGTGTAATTAATTATCCTTTTAACTCTCTCAACATTGTGGTTACACAAAGAATTATATCTACCAAAGGTGAGGTTACACAACTTAAGAGTCAAGTCATTAAATGGTTTGATAATGCACTATGGCCCCACCACCATTTTCCCAATGGTTGCAAAAATAAAATAAAATAACCTTTAGTTATTTTATTATTTTTTGGTAAAGTCCAAGAAATTAACTCTTTCATTTGACCCTTTTTGGTCAAAGTTAAGCTTCTATCAAGAGAATCCTGGTACTAAAAATTCAACGGTGCCCTCAAATTTTTAATTTGAGCATCAGTTCAAAAGATAGAAAATTCCACCCGAACGATTACTGAACGTACCATAAATAAAGTCCAAAAATATGTTTCGAGCTCTCCGAGCCTCAGAATCACATGCCGCTAACTGTCACAGACTCGTAATAATCCTTAACAGTTTTAAAAAAATTAATATGGAATTTTAGGGTCTTTACAAGATAAAAATAGATAAGATTAAAAATATTATTATTTTAAAACCAAACATTCAAACATTAAAAGAAGTAGGTAACTTTAAAAGATTAAAAAATATAAATTATATTTACATTGTAAATGAAATTGATGAAATGATCTCAAGACATATTACATCATTAAAAAAAGATCATCAAAGTAGAAAATACTATGTACTAATAATAATAGATGATTCAATAATAATAATAACAAATAGATAATTAATTAAAAAATATGAATATTTTCAATTTATTAGTGATAAAAATAAAATTCATTTTTAATTATAATATTAAAATTCAAAAGTAATAGTTATAAAACTTAAATTCAAAAATAATTAAATTTAATAATAATATGGTTATTTACATCATTAGTAACAATAATGGTACATTACATCATTAATAATAATCATTGTGACTTTATTATAATGACTTTTTTTCACTACATAATTTTTATAACTTTATTTTTTTAAATTATCCCAACTTTATTATATTTTATTTTTGGATCTTAGAACTTTTAGGTCATGACTTTGTTATTAATAATATTATTATCATGACTTTATTATCAAGACTTAATTATCCCCACAATATTATAATGTCATTATTGTGATGATATTCTTATTATCATGACTATTATTCCGGGTGAAGTCTTTTAATGTTTCTATCTTCTCTATATCTAAGTTAATATGTAAATGATCTTAGTTAATAATAATAATAATAATCACCCTCATAAATATAATTTTTTTTACTTGACTCAAAACATTTTTAATAACAATAATAATAATATTATTGTTTTTTTATAATTACATAATTATTATTAAAATACTCTACAAATTTATCAAATTTTATTAATATTAATATGATTATTTATTATTGTTTATTATTATTAAATATAAAATTAATTATACTTTTACACACTAATAAATAATTTATTAAATTATAATTCTTTATTAATAATATTTTATGATTACATATTTATTATAATAAATCAACTGTTATACAAATATATTATTTATTTATTTCTAGAAAATAATATTTTCATCTCACAAAACAAATATGGAAAATATGTGAAGACCACACCTTTATAAAAGGCTACTTGTGTTATATATAAAAAAGATAAATAAAAAAATTATAATTCAAAAAAATTGAAGGGTTGGTGTTGTTCAGAAAGGAGATTCCCTTGAAATAATTTTAAAGAATATTATTTCTTATAATGATCCTTTACTAAAAATATTTAAAGTATGGTTTTATTATAGATAACAATTTCTTCAAATATATTTGATATAAGGCTCTCTTTGAGGTAGTGGATTCTAAAAATACTATGAAGTTATTGTATAATAAAACACCCACCTTTCTACCTTATACGTACATAATAGATTCCTAGATCAAGAAATAGTTTCTAGATATATACATGTTTAGAAATTGTTCTTATTTTCTCACATTATTCATAAAAAAATCTGAGGGGATTGGGCGAGATGATATAGGGTTCAAGGTCTCATGGTATGAGCATTTTGATATAGGTATCCATATGGTGGAAGAAGCAACATGGTGTGTAGTAGATACCGAACAATATGGCAGGATTGTGAGGTAGGCATAAAGATGGTTCAGAGGTGTATGAGGACCCACAAACAAGGCATGTTTTAAGGGTGTTAGAATTGTTTATTGGATTTATTTAAGGAAAAAATAAAAAGTAATATTAATTTAAAATAAATAAAAAGTTTATAAGTGTTGAAGGTGACCTTCTTGTGTGGAATTCATGACTGAATTGGAATGATTACCTTGTTAACATGTTGGGTTAGAAGGGTAGAATATAACTATGTGGAATGTAAAATTGGACTACAATATACACCCCTTTCAACCCCATAGGCAGTTGGATGGTGGGGGGTTGGGGTGTGGGGTGAGATCGTAGGGATAAGTTTGAGGACTAGATTCGTGCATTGTAATTGATAATCCCCAAAAATTAATAATTTATTTTTTTAGTGAAATTGTATTAATGCATATTGAAACCTTCAGAAATTTTGATATTGGGAATAAATGATCTATCATAGATGATTCAAATCATTGATGAGACAAGCATCAAATACTAATATGATGATGATGATGAAAAATGTCCATAGAAATATAATAGAAAAATAAAAAGTAGACATAACAAAATTGAGATCCCAAAAGTTCACCCATTTTAGTAATACATAGCCGTATATATAGAGTACATGTGATATGATCCAATGATTATTATTAATCACTATAAAATCTAATTCAATGGTTATAATTCCATAGGTAAGAAAATATGGATGGTTAGTCCTTGTGAAGCACTGTATTGGGAACTAAGGAGTCATCATCATTATAACTATTGTGAAATCTAGACATTAATATTTCACAACTCCCACATGAATGTCATATTTTTAAGAATTTTTATATAATTTTCACTTAATAACCCTTTTAAAAAAATATGTAATGTCAAAGGGATTGAATTTTAGGTCATGCATCCGTATTTATTGAAATTCTATTATTTTTTCAAAAAAGATTGACCAATATAATATATTTAGGATCTTCCATTGTGAATGCTCATATTTTCAATATTTTTTACAATTTTTTCAGTTTTTGAATTCATCATATAATCATAATTGTTTGGGATTATCACCAAGGGTATTATTTTATATTTTAAAACATTTGGACCAAATAATATTTTACAATACATCTAAATAGGATAGGATCATCAAAGTGTTTTGAAGCCAGTGAATGTGGTAGTAAGAGACAATATGGAATTATAATTTGTTTCCACAACACATACCTCATCAACATCAAAAAATTATAATTAAAAAACTATAATCACTTTACCAAAAGAATAATAAATCAATACATCAAACTTAAGAAACTCTCAAAGATTTATGTTAAATTTCAATGTATGAGTACCAAAAATCAAATTAAGTTCTTCATGAATAATTTCATTCTCTATTAGAAATAAAATAATGTAATTACATTTACATAAAGGGATGAATTAATTACAAGTTTTATTATCATGGTGGCCATTTTTTAACCACTTCATTCGTTAAAAT
The DNA here is from genome assembly GCA_963277665.1 of Viscum album. Lineage (NCBI taxonomy): Eukaryota > Viridiplantae > Streptophyta > Magnoliopsida > Santalales > Viscaceae > Viscum > Viscum album. Next base: position 1,971,115,955 of record OY728131.1, on the reverse strand, counting down.
CATTTTCATGGAATATAATGAATTAAAAAGGTTATGTAATTATGTAATATCATTTATGAAATATAATTAGAATAAAATATACTTCTGGGGAAATTATCAAACAAATTACATGAGATAATATTACAAATACATAATCACATAATAAATAATTATTTTTCCTTTGATATTGCTGATGTAATATCAGTAATTGATAAATGATGATATTGTTTAATATAATATCAAAGTAAATTGTTTTCATATCATCCATCAAGGATTCATTATTTTATATTAATTATAAAAATTCATTAAGATCATTATATATTTTACTTTCATGAAGCAACATCTCATTCATAAATTATTATTCAAATTTTTCATATGAAAATATTGCATAATGATCATACAGAAATAATCATTTTGGCTATAAACATGATTTAAAATAAAATAATATCTATTTCTAAAAACTTCTTGAAATGAAATTAATATTTCGTAGTAAATATTCTTATTCAATTCAGTGGTCAAAATAAAATTATTTTTTTTTGGCCTTTATAGAGTTTTTAAGATAATAGAAAGAATATTCAATTAAATAATTTCATCCAACTTTAGAGGATTTGTATTAAAAAAATAAATATTATCTATATCATGATAATTTAAAAATTATATTAACTTTTCTTACCATAATGTTATACAAAGAGATATGATATTTTAAATTTTATTATGTCTCCATCATTTTCCAGATATAATTAATAAAATTTACTTCGACATTTTCATAGTAAGTGAAAATTTGGTTTATCATTCAACCACATAAAGTGGAATTGGGTCATTTTTTACTTAATGAATAATATTTTTCTAAACATAGATTATGTATATTGTTATGAAATCTCATTCACTTACTATAAATTTAGCATTCATGAGTTATTATAACTCTTCAGGGGCCCAATAATTTTCTCACAGAAAAATAAGAAGAAAAAAATTCATATATTTTTCAATATTATCAAGAGGGGTGAAATATATATGATATAGAAAATAAGGCTCACCCTTTTCTTGTATGAATTAGCATACATTCATTATAACATTGTAATGATGAAAAATATGGAGAAGATAATATTGTTGATCATGTGTTGTGAAATTTATTGATCACCATTTGAAACAACAAGGAATTTAAAAAATGTGAATAAATGATCAATTGTAGGAAATTCATATCATTGATAAAGTTTTCATTGAATATTAATATGATTATGTTGTTAATGAATGGAAATAGAAATATAATAGAAAATAAGAAGTGGGGGAACACAATGTAAACCCAAAATTCAACCCATTTTCTTAATAAATATGCATATATATATATATAGAGAATATTTGATATAATATAATAGTTAATATTGTTCACTAAACTATCTAATCCTAATATTGTAATTTTAATGGTTGGATGATATGGAAGGTTGGGCCATGTGAACTATTGTACTGGGATTGGAGGGGTTACCATCTTATCTCTATTATGACATTCACACATTAATATTTCATAAAATATTTATTATTTTTGTTGTTGTTATTATTATTAATGTTGTTCAATTTGATTTCAGACATAACATTTAACTAATAGGTTGGATTTAGAATCTATTTTTCACCTCATGATCAAAAATTTGAGATGAAAATTTCAAGTCTAATTTGATATATATAATATTGAATTTGTTAATATATATAATAATAATAATAATAATAATAATAATATTGTTGTTGTTGTTGTTATTATTATTAAATGTTTTCTATTTGTATCTTCTTTTTTATGATCTCAAACATGTGATCTTTTTTTGGAATCATGTTCAAGATATTAAAACGGCCGATTCAGGACATGAATTGGATATCTAAATATGAATCACGGAATGGGTCATGTGTCTCCTAATGCACCATATATCATATGTAATATGATGAAATGAATAAATTTAATATTTTTCCATTTTTGGATAAATGAACAACATATATTTATTATTTTTTCACATATATTGAAATGGTTCTATCCATTTGGATATATGAGTTCGTTTGCAATAAAAGATAAGCTGTTTTTGAATAAATATTTATTGGACTGATCTTTGTGTTTGGGTATGATAATTTAATGCTCCCTAGTGATGGTAACCATCCCTAGTGTTGAGATTATATCAGGGCATGAGTTTTCTCCACTAATCATAAGATATTGTTGGTATCCCCCAAACAATTTTTATTTATTTTTCTAGGGAATGAGATACTCTACCTGTTTATCATATAGTGGTGGCATTAAACTTATATAATTGGGTGTAAGATCCAATATTTATGGATTTAGTATTCCCCTGACTATAGAGCTTTGATAGGGAAACTATTAATGATTTACCCATATTCAATGCTCAAAATGGGCTTTGTCACCACTTGAAAACAATGACAAGATAAGAACCCTTAATATATCTTTAACTTTATCAATGTTAAAAAACGATAAAGACTACAATTATCAATGATAAAAATGTACTTCTAAACCTCATAACTATAATTTTTTATGCGCCCTAACCTCCCCACCACTAGACCCTAACCCCACCCTCCCCACCTCCACATTCATCTACACACAACCATTTTATCATATTTTTTAACAAAATTTATTAGCATTATGCAACCTACTTTCCCACCATCACATGCAAAGATTTGAACCACATACCTACTTTTAGAAATTGACTACCATTAACACTACATGATCATATATATATATATATGTATGTATGTATTTCAACAAATTTAGTTTATATGTGAAATTATATATATATATATATGATTATATATTTTTAAATATTTATATTTAAATAGATTATTAAAATACATTTATACATTTAAATATATATAGATATATTTTCAAATATTTGTTATATATTTAAATATAAATTTATATTTAAATATAATTTTAAGAATGTATTTATAAAATGAATATGTACTATAAATATGTTTATAGAACATATTACTATAATACTTTAAAATATATTTATTTCATGTATGTTTTTATAAATTTATATAATAAATTTAAGGATATATTTGTATAAATATATTCATATGTTGTATTCACATAACTTTTTCACACATATTGACATTAATTAATTATTTTATTTATTTAGTTATACACATAATAATTAACAGTTGTAAAATTATAAATGAAATTATAAATGATTAAATATAATAATATATATATATATATTTATATTGTAATATTAAAAAATTTAAGTATATATGTATATAATCGATTACAAATGGATTATTCATATGGTTTATAAATTTACATTTAGATATATTTGATATGTTAATATGATTAAATAAATAGTTATAAAATAAAATTTGTATATGTGAATATATACAAATATTTGTATATATATGTATTTAATTATAAATAACACTACAATATTAAAAATGAAAAAAATAAAACACCAAAATATTGACTTGAAATAAATCATTTGTAAAAAATTCACTCTCCGCCAAAAAGAATATAAGAGGACCCCCTTAAATAAGTATGAAATATTATTGAATGTTAGAAAAATGGGGTACCTGAAAAAATCAATTAGGGAGGCCTTTCATCCTTTTTTAGATCAAGAAAATAAACAATATTTCTCAAGTCACGAGTACAAAGATCTTATGGCAATATTTGATTTTATATGTGGTAAATCCCAAATAAGAACTCATATAAAAAGTAATTTCTATTATAAGTACAAGTCATGTATTTTATTTTATCTTAGATCATTTATTAATTTTTTTAATTTTTATGTCATCCTATTTTTAAAAAATGAATATTAATCCATAATAATTAAAAAAATATAAATTAATATTAATTTTTAATTTTTTTATAAACCATTTCCATTAAATATATTATATATGAAGTGTATATGCTTGTAGTTGGGTTCCTAGCCTTGTGGTTATTGCGACGTCGTAATCCTACATCATCCAAGGTGTTAACCCTGATAGCCCCAATATATGGAGATTTATGATATGAAGATAGTGAATGAGCCTTGGTAATAGTGGGATGGGGGGTCTTGGTGGTCGTGATGGGGAAGGCATAGCGATAGGTGGTTGCTCAGTGCGACAGAAACCAAGTGCCGGGTGTGGGCGTTATCGGTGGGAGGGGGATATCAAGGAAAAGTTTAGGAGAGGCGAACATCATGAACAATGTGTAGAGTAAATGTGATGGGAATCTTGGAAGAGGTGGTCATTGGTGAGATCAGGTGTCAGGATGTATGGCGATCCTTGGTGAACTCGAGGTGAGTCTGGGGTGGTGAGATACGAGACAATCGTCGTGGGCTAGACAGAATGGTGGTTGCATCTAGTAAAAGTTTCACCTTCATCTAGAGGATGTTGTGAGATGAATTAATTAGGTAGGGAGTATAGGTCATCTATTTATGGGATTTAATCCCTGGGATATCGGTCAGGTAAATGGGTTCCCTCTTCCCCTAAAAATATTAGAGCGTCTTTTATTTTGTTTAATAAGAGGCTTCGACACCAAATTTATAAAAAAGTGTAAATGTATATTTATATTATTTAAATAACATTTAATAAAATATATTACATAAATATAAATATAAATATATTTATATATGATTATTTAATTTTTAGTGATATTAATTTTTTAGGAAATATTCGTTTTATCAACGTGAACACATTACTAATGAAGGTAAACTTTTATCAACACTAAAGAAAGAAATGAAAATGGATCTCTATATCAGAGCTAAAAAACCACTGATAAAGGGGATATTTTATCATTTATTTCTATTAACACTGAAATTCGTTCCTTTTATCAAACTTTTTAGCTAGTGCTAATTAAGGCACCCCTTCCTCTATTGTTTTTTCATGCATTGATTCTTTATATCACACAATCTATAATAGTGGCTTTGAGATTCTCCATTAGATTCAGTACTCACCCCGAATACCTAGGGTTTTTAATCCGCCACTACAGTTCATGTACGGTTACACTGGTTGATTAACATTGGTAGTTTTTACATATAACAAGTAAGGGTATGGTAATCCCTCGTATCATGAGCATGATTCTATAATGACATGGATTCCCCTTCATGGATTTTGATAGTAGTGTAAATGTTTAAATTTTGTGAAGTATATACCTATGATGAACCTTTTATTCCTTGAAAGTCTAGGTTTTTCCATTGATATGAGGTTCAAATATAGTTATCGTATTTAGGATTTGTATGCTCTTCAATATTATTATCACCACTAGTTACTCGTGTGATGTGACTTTCACAGACTTGAGATTAGATGACTGGGACTTCTCAATGTATTTGAATCTTATTATTATGTATCATTTTTGGTTTATTCTTCTTTAACACCCCTTTCAGTTACTCTATAGTTCCATGAGCTATGTGTTTCTCAGTTTTTTTGTTTCTCCTCCCAACCTTCATCCATTGTATCTATTTTACCGAAAGAACATCTAAAAAATTTATGTGTAATTTCATGATGAGTTTTAAGGGATCCTACTAATTATGTTTATGTTCAACCATTCATAGAACTCCTTCCCACATATGTTGTGTATGTGTAGATAACCCATGGATTTAGAGATATTCTGGGTGGTATAGAGTTGGTGTTGATAATTTAGGTATGATTCTTAGTGATGCTTGGTGAAAATATAGAGGATGGTGGTTTGGGGTAGTGGAAACAACCATTATTACTATAGTGGTCCATTTAACATTAAAATAAATTTATGATTTTTTGAATAAATGTTTTTTCTCCAACAATATATGTTACACGCAATACCATGTTTTAACAAATCAAAAAATAATAGTAATATTGTTATTAAAAATGACTATTTTAACCTATACATTTTTTGGTGGCATGTTTAAGAATAAATACATTTTTAAAAATATGAATGAAGGATGTATAAAAAGAAACCATTTTTATAAATAAATACTTAATTTTTAGTGATGTCTTTATATGCTTCGAAAATAATTTTTTCTCAATAAAATCATTCATATTGATTTTTTTGGATAAATAACAAATTTTTTTCCACATAATTAATAGATTTATTTGATGAAATTAAGTATATTTTTTAAATCAATATGTAAAAATTAGTTTATGATGAATTTTTGATAATTTTCTGAAAAGACTATTTTTTCTATTAGTAGTGAAAATACTAATTTAATGAAAAACTGGCCTCTCAATTAAAGAATTTACAAAGTTACCTACTAATTTAAAATATATTAAATGTAAAATCAGTTATAGAATGTTATTAATAAACAATTTTATGTTATTTTAATAAAATTTTAATTGGATTTCCAAAATAAAACATTCAATACTTATGCAAATTTTCTCTTTGGGAAACCTCCTTTTCATTACCTCTATTGGTTTATTTATAAAATAGAATTTCGCAATTTTTTGAATGAAATGTATAGAAATATATTTAATATTAAAATATACAATAATTAATATTATATAATATGGTAAACTTAAAATCTTACCAAAATCAAGAGTAAAAAATGTAAAAATTAATTACCCAGGTTAAGGTTAAAATGGTTTTACCGAAGGTTAAATTATATTTGGATGTAATACATTAAACTAAAAACATTTTCATTTCTAATTTCATGGTCATATTTTTACCTTACCTCATCTAATTTTCTTTAATTAACAATTTTGGATCCTTTTGGAATGTTTAAAATGTTGGTAAACTATTTCTATTCCAAATTTCAAACTATTTCGTATCCCCAAAAAATAAAAGGGCTCCCCATCTCCTCAGATTTAAACACATAAAAATACCATTTTATCAGTAGATCCTATATGAAATATCTTCCTTCATTACATCCCCACATCTTAGAGGCCTTATTTTGAATAAAAATCCTCTTATGAAATCTTTTGGTGCTAACTTAATGAGATTTCCCAAAGAAGATGCAATGTTTTCGACCAAAAAAATCATTTTATTTATTATTAAACCTATTTAAAATACTCTTACACTATGATGATATAATCAAATAATTATATCCCATATAATATGATTTTATTTCTTCAATATCTTCTGTCCCATACAATACCAAGTTTTATCGAACCACGATATAATATAAATATTTTTATTTATAATTGAGTGTTATAAGTTTACCATTAAAGTTTGCGACATGAATTGGAATAATTTTTTTTAAAAATATTTATAATTTATTTATATAAATAAATTATATTTAAAAATATTAAATTGATTTTTAGTATGGTCTTTATTTACATTGGAAATATTTTTTTCTCAAAAATAGATTTTATATTTTTTTGTGAATGAATGATAAACATAATTTTTGACAACCATAAAAAAATTTATTACTAAATATTAAAAATATTTTTGTAATAAACATGATAAAATCATCTTACAGTGAATTTTTGGAAATTTTTCAAAAAGATTAATTTTCAGTGAATAGTAAAATGTACTGATTTTTATTAAAAATTGCCTTTTGGTTTACAGAATTTACAAAATTACATAATGTTTTAAAATTAAAATTATTTCAAAAATATTATTATTAAATGAAATTTGTAATTTTAATCAAATTTATAATGACGGTTGATATTAAAACATTATATACTTATAAAAATTTTCTATTTGGAAAACCACATTTTCATCTCCTCTACAACTTTAATTTTTTTAAAAAAATTCCAATTTTTTGGAATGAAATTTAAAAATGGGTTCATATTTTTGTAATCATAATTAACATTATATAATAAAAAAATATAATTTTAAAAATAATAATTTTATAAAAGTAAGAAAAATTATCGAGGTTGTGGTTAAAACTAGTTTACTAGGGGTTAAATGAAAAAATAAGGGATAAAATGACATAAAAACATGTCAAATTACTATTATTTGGGAATATTTATACCTTTTATCATATAATTTACATGATATAACCAGTTTTCATTCATGTATCTAGTTTAAAATGTGGTTACACTTTTTCTTTTTACAAATCCCTGGTCTGTCCTCTGCCCCAATATAAAAGGGATCCACGTCTCTTCTACACTTATCGCATAAAAAAACATTCAGATAATCCAATAACATCCAAAATATCTTCCATAAATACCTATTTAAATCCTAGAGGACTTATTTTCATTTTAAAATCCTCTTATGAATGCTTTTGGGGATAACCGAAGGATGTTTTCCAGAGAAGAGTTAACATTCTTAACCGAGCATTTTTCTTTTAATTATTATTCCACCATCTAAAAATAAAAATAAACTATAATGATATAATAATATCATTATATAACAAATATTTAAGTTTTATTATATTAATTTCATTAAATAAATCCATCTTTTATTCCATAAAATGGTAAACGAAAACATTAATCATGTGTTCGATGGACTACTACCACACGAACCGATATAGTTATTTTTCCATCACCACCTATCACAGCTTGACATAATCATGGATTTAAATTGAATATATTAATTTAATAACATAATTACAATTATTTAATTATAATATCATATATACCTTCTTATTTTCCATTCCTTAGGAATATAATAACATAGCTCTTTCATAATGCAGACTACAACCGTGTGAAGTGATGTGATTTGTTTCACATAGGAATTACATTGAAGATAAAAGGATAAATTTAATGAGTATATGTGATATATATGAAATTATAATTACTCTATAAATGTTATATATTATTTACCTTCATTTTATTACATCTTTTGAGAAAATGAAAACAACATTTATGGACACATCTAACCTACCATCTCCATGAACCGTTTAATTAAGTTTCTATATATAGCTTTTATGGTTTACTATAAATACATATATAATTGATATATAAGATAACAATTTAATTTTTAAAAATTTTATATGATTAAAATATCCTCAAATTAGAATTTCCAAAAACTATCAAACAAAAACATTTATGAAAAAGAGCAATTATAACCTGAAACGTGATTTAAACAATAATTGTTAATAAATAAGAAATAAAAGTTCATATATAATTCATATTTGGTATTATATATATAATAATTGTTCTTTAATAGATTTATAATTAACCAATAATTATTATATATGTGTTTCAAACATCTACGAAGAAAGTAAATACTTATAGTAAGGGAAATTTATCTCACTAATACTTCTAGGGGACACATGCTTTATACACCACTTGTTTATTTAAGGTAGCTTATATACACCATATGAAGGAATTTTTTTATTTTTATAAAAAAAATTGTGTTATATAAATATTTATATAATTTTATTTCTTTTACGGATCTTATGATTCAAAATATACCAAAGTCATAAAGGCTTTATGTTACAATCACATTGTTTATCAGGATTATTTATGATTATACTTCCAATGATGAGATATCATGATATATCTCTCAACAACCAAATTAATTTTCTTATCCTATTTTTATTTCATGAATTTAAATGTTTTCATATTATTTTACCTCTCTTTAGGTAATCAAGAGATTAAAAGAATGTTTTAAAGTAAAATTAACGTTTTCCCCTCTTTGATCAAAAAATATTTTTCTTTTATGTTTATATTTTCTAAAAATATATTAATGAATTTTTTTAATGATCTTTAAATATTGATTTAAATTTTTTAGCGATGTTTAAATTTCCAAAAAATAGTTTGAAAGGAATCATATTTTTATTTTCTAAATGAGGTACTCTGTGAATTTTTACTAAAAATGTTAAAGGAATATTTATTTTAAAGTGTATAGAATGAACTGTATTTTCAACCATCATGACCACTAAATTTTAAAGAATAATTTATAATTATTAAATAATATTTTAAAATAGAAGTATTTTCAATATTTTTTGTGAACATTTAGTTTTTAAAAAGGTGGTTTTCAAATTAATTTTTTTTCCTCAAGAATGCTTCTAAATGATAATTCAATATCATATTCTATCAAAGAAGATGTACTTTGATGTAACATAATAGTTATTCGGGATATGATCCATGGATAAAATTATTATTATTTATCTAGATGGTTTTTATTTATATAGAAAATAATTCTATGAAACTTGTTCCTTTTTCATTGGTTATGATATGATAAATTTTTTCTAAAACCTATTTATTTTCCTTTGGTTAGGAAATGTATTAATGATGAAATTTTCATAAAACACATTTTCTTTAGGGTTTTAAAATGATGAATGTTTTATTATCCTATAGGACACATATGTATGATTATAATTATATAATGGTTGGGATATATATATATCTTAAATTAATTGGGTAATTTTTTCTACCTCTTGAGAAAAACATGAATTGAAATGGGAGATAACATAGTTTAGTAAGGGACTCTGTCCACTATGATAGTATTGGGAATAATCCTTGACTAATATGATTGTTTGGGGGGTGAACATATTACAATATTATATATTTTGAATTATTCCTTGAATACAAAGGAAATGATATTCTATTATTAGGTGTAATCTAAAAAATCTATTTTTTATACTAATGTTATTCCCTCATGGGTCATATTTTTTGATTCCATTATTATTTATCAAAATAAAAGATTAATTCCTTGACTCATTTTTAATATTATATGATATGTAGGGTATTATTTCGAAATTATTCTCTTGTTGTCATAGCCTTATGTCGGTGTTATGTCTATATCTCTCTTATTTACCCTTACCAAGCATCTGAGATCACCCTTTTTTATGTTTCCCTTCTCCATGTTATGAAGAAAGGTATTATTTATGATATGAATAAGGAGGGTTATAGTTATGAATACAATTATGGGATATTATTTAGTACATCTATGGATAAGTTATTTATGTCTCCATGTTTTCAAAGGAACTAGTACTAAATGATTATAGAATATATCAATATGTTATGTAATTAATATTCATATCATAAGATGAAATATATATGTGTGGTATGTGTGGTCTGTTACAATCTAAGTGTAAATGTATTTTGGACCTATTTCCTAATTCCTTCCATTTCTGGATGCTTTTTGGGTATAATATTTCTCCCATTATTTGTCTATTTTTTGCAATTATACTTGTTGTCTCATCCATGTGTTATGTCTAGTTTAGTTGAATATATATATATATATATATCATGTTATTGTTTTTTTATCTTTTATATTATAGATATGTGTTTGTTGTAGATTTCCATTGGTTGAGGCATTTCATATTGTCAGATAAACCTACCCGATGTTAGTCACCAACCACTAACCTATTGGTGGGGGGGGGGGTGGGGTCTTGTTGTGGCACTCTCAATGCACCACAAACCCATGAGGGTCCTTAGAGAGCCAGGCCAAGCCATATTAATTCTACATCAACCATAAAAAAATTCCACGTCGGGCATGCTTGATTTTTTGTTTTGGTTCCATCACTATAACACACCATTTATTTATATTCCCCAACTTTTGAAAATTTCTTTTCACTTTCATGATAACTATAATTCTTATGAATTTTATCAGAAAATTTATGGATAATAAACCAATAATTATACAATAATATATCTCAGTATTCTTTCCATCTACTTAGTAATCACTAAACCTTCCAAAATTAGAGTAAACCCACCATTTTAAATGTCTAAAATATCACTACATGATGATATAATGTATGGGAAATTTATTTTATTTTAGATATTTTAATTTTCCATAAAATATGGGAAAATATTTATATTCACTATATAAATATGACTTGTGATATGAATAAAAATTAGACTACAACCTCAAATTCAAAAAAAAGATCATGTGAATCCATTAACTATAAATGGATTAAATATATTTGAAGGATAATTTCAAAATCTATATAATACTAATTATTAATATGTAACATATTTATACATTGAAGTGTATTGATTTATGGATTTAATATTTTGTGACCTTCTTTAGAAAAAACAATTGTTACACAAAATGATATATGAAGAACGATTTATCTTCTAACCCTTCAATATCAATAATAAATATTATGGAATCCTTACAGTCAATTCAATGAAATTATTTTCATATCCAAAAAAGTAATGTGAACACAATTATGTTAAAGTAAAGATATTCAAAAGGAATTTTTATATCTTTGGAGTTCCATGCTATCATCTAATGTCATATAATCCACTAGTATCATCTAATGGATTCAATAAGTATGTATTATCCTTGAAACCATTTAAATACAAAATTACTCTCAATATTAAAATATTTCAACTATAAAATGAAATTTTAGTTCACCATATAAAATATAAAATACATTATTTAACCTCGTTAATGAATTCTGAATATTGAATTAGCAATTTATTACTTCTACTCTTCCTTTTTTATCACTAAAACTTTTAAATTCAGTGAATAAATGCCTCTCATTGATTACCCATCTTCTTTATTTACCTTCTAATAAGATATATTAATTAGAATATGAATTTTAGATCATCAAATAATATGTAAAAAATCATTCAAGTGCTACACGATCAATATAGTCCATATTCTCCAAAGTAAGAATTTAATCATAACATTCTAGTGATTTGTCCTTAAAAATTTATATTGATGAATATATAAATTTATCCACCTTTTATTTGGGTTTTTTTAATTCCTCTAAAATAAATTATTATATACATCCACTCATAAATATAAAATACCCTCTATAATATCCACACACATCATCTGTTATTTCAACTTTTAAATTTTGAATTAAAAAATAAGTCTTCCACCTTCACTTACACTTTAACATATATTTTAATTTAATTCCCTAGGTCAATTTAGTACATAAAATAGCCTTTAACAACATTAATAGACGTTGAGGGTCATGATTGAGAATTCCCGGTGACACACAAAATGTTACATCACTAAAACACTCAAACTCGAATTCCATGTTAAACCATGACATGATTAGGTAAACAATGATGTGTTTTGGTTTAACTAGACTAAATATCCTAAAAGTTTCTCACTATAATTTTAAAAAATAATCCAATAATGATTTAACATGATTTTTCATTTTTAATGTTTCTAAATTATGTTAACCAATAACTCAAATATCACATGGTTTATAAAATAATGACCTCTATAGAAACATGAATATCCCCAAAGATAAACCATGAAAGTTTTATCTCATAGTTTTCCCTTATTCATATTAGAATAAAAATACATCCCCATATCAATTTAATAAAGATCATCAACAAAATATTATTCCTCTTTTACTATTAATGTTCCCTTCACTGACCCTAAATAAATATATCAAACTTTGGAATGGTTTTATTCTCCATTATATCATTGGATATCAAAAAATATCAAAAAAGCACGATTAAAAAATGACCATTTATTTCAAACCATCATAATATTTATTTCAACCTGAAAAAATGATTATTTTCTAAACAACATGACACATTTTCATTAAACATCTATTCAAATAAATCTAAATTTTAAACTCCACTTCAATACATTTTAATGAATTCATCTATCACATGATAAACTTCCAAACACTCTTCAATATTTCTAAATCATATGACTTCATATAATAAATAACATTATTATTTCATTGAAAATAAATTAAAACAACATGTTCAACCACAATCCTATAATATTATGAAAAACAATATCCCACTTTTATAGGTCACAAAAATCTCTTTAAGACACTTGACACCTTATTCAGCCAAAAAAGACTTGATGAAGATCACCCACATACACTTTTCTATCATCTAACACTAAATGAACATTCCTCACTACAATATCATAACATTTCTATGTCTCTTACAATATATAATATCTTCAAACTAGCATTGAAAAATTAAATGGTCAATAACGAATCTTAATAAAACTGAAAACATATGACTAGAGATAGAGAGATAAATGGGTAATTCAAGAATGTGGCTTGTAATACCAAATAATGAATATAGTATACAAATCCCAAAATGTAATGACCTATAAACCATCAAATTCATCTACCTATATCACATATAGTTTTCTTTTAATAATTTTAACTCTTTGGTAACCTAATTATATGTCACTTAATCATCTATAATATATATGCATTCATTATAGATGATTTATTTAAATATAATACCAACCACAACAATATTTATATTCGATCAATGATCTATCAATATATTAATCCCAATATTATTTTTTTGGTTTTAGCTACCATGGATAGAAAAATAAAACGACATGAGAAATTAAAATCGGTGAGGAGTTATTTAAATCTAATGGGGTGGTATTTACACCACTATAATACACTATTTCCTAATTAAATATCATGGAAAATATGTAAACATATACAATGGTGGACTATATATCTACATTAGAATGAATATAAGGACATGAATTATATAAATAGGTAATTAATGTCTAAATATAAAATATTTATATTATATATATATATGTTATGAATATGATCATATAGGATACTTTATTTACATATTTAAATGATTGATTGAATATCAACCCCAACTAAATCAGTAATTTTATATACAATATCTAACTAAAAATCACTTATAATTGTAATATATTTGTGATATTTTCTCTCCCTATCAAATATATATATATGTAGACTTATCCTTAGAGTACATATCATTCACTAAATCTCTATATTAAGAACCACATTAATTTTTGTGGATATTAACTCCTCACCAACAAAAAATTATCCCATAAATACCACACTATAATAATGAATCTTGTTCCAAACTAGAATAAAACGTCTCTATATTGAGGAATAGTCTGTAAGACCAATACTAAGAGTCGTTAATATGAATTATATCTTCATATAAAGATAAAATTTGTCTACTAGATAATATAATCATTAATAACACCCAATAAAATAATCTATAATTTTATATTTTATCACAAAATTAAGCCCACTTCTATAGGTACTTAATGCTCCAGTAGTGCTTGTACTAATTAGAACATGATCTTCACCTCCTCCAAACAACACTAAGTCCCCTGGTAAGATATTGACCCCCTGCACCTTGACAATCCTTATTATTATAAATGCAATAATGATATTATGATTTATCATTGATTTCTTGAAATATCAACTAAACCCTCTTGGAAATTGGTACTTCTTAAATTTAATCAGTATTCACTCTTTCTCGAAGAATAGCTTCCCAAACTATAGATAAACCCAAAAACATGATCAAAATTAATATAATCATTTGGATATAAAATTAACACATATTTTATCCCTCAACCCACCCCATATATATATTCTCAATATAATTACACATAAATATCATGATAAATAAAAAACTACATGATTCATGTATCACACTAGAAATAGTAACCTATTGATCATACACTTTTCTTATGTAATGAAAAATATTTAATCTAGAACCTTTTGTATAATATCATGGTTCCTATATGCTTTTTTTACCCTATATTACATTATAGACTGGTTTCATTTATATTACTTCCATAGAAGCCTAATTAAAATTATCACACATAACTACTCTAAATACTATCCTAAAACTCACGTTGATTAAATAGTGAAATGAAAAATACATGTTTACATCCCTCCCTTATTTTATAATAGAGAATGGGAGAAAATATCTAAGACTATTTTTGATAGTCATGTAGTTGGAAACCAACAACAGGGATATGAAATCATAAAATTGAAATGTTAATTAGAATAATAATTAGAGAGTATAGAGAAAATGCAAAAATACAATAGGAATAAATAGAAATAAACTTAGTAATAATAATAATATGATATATATTACCAATTAATGCCACGAAATAAAAAAATGCACATGGATATAATACTAGTAATACTAATACGATAATCCTAAATAATATAAAATATACAACAAGAAATCATATATACGAAAAAACTAAAATACTTTTATGAACACTTAAAAAATTTCATCTAACACTACTTGACCCCTGCCCCCAAATCAACCTTATTGACCAATAATGACATAGACATATTAGATGTTTGAAATTAGGGAGGAAACGCTCATTGTCACGAGATTAAATTAAATATTGGGTATAGTGAAAAGGATTTAGGGAATTTAGTGATTCTTTATAGATTTTATAATAAAATAGATGAAATTTAATTTTTATAGTGTTCAAGGGATATATATTTTGATAAATTCTTTAAGAATTATTATCTAGTTGTTAAGAAAGTATATACATATGTTAAGAGGAAAATGAACATCAGAAGAAGATGTTTTTGATATAAATGTTCTAACATCCATGTTAGAGGCTCATCACATTATTATAGTATATAAAAGGGTGATACAAGGAATTGTTTTCAATCATATTTATATTCATTATTACAAAAAATGTATCACTTACATTTTTTATTTTTATAAAAATGAGATTATATTATTTATCTCTCATTTTTTTCTATTCCATCCTTATATGTGGTGGATGTGACTTCCTTATCTTTTTTCCTTTAATTAACACACATATTAGTATAAATCATGATCTTTCATTTTTATATTAATGATCAAAAATTATTTTTTTCCACTTTAATTCTTTTCATAGCTCATTCATGATTTCTAAAATGAATCTTGGTATCTTAGAAGGTGGTTTCACTAAAACAGGGTAAAACCCATAAAAAAAGTGATTTTCTATTGATAAGGTTATAATAGTTTTAAATTAAATGAATGTTCTCCATAACAAGTTTTATTTATATTTTTATGTATTCAAGGAAATGTTAGGCATATTCCGATAGAAATAGACATGATCAATACATACATAACAATTTTTCCTTATATTTATGATTCTAAAATTAAAGACATGTTATAATGATTATTAAAAAAGTTTATATCAAATAATTGTAGTGATTTAAGACAAGTGATAACTAATAGAATAAATCAAAATCAATTAATTCATTAATTAACATAGATACTAGATTTAAGAACAAAATATAACTTATATAACATAACAATGATTCAATCAATATGAAAAATAAATTCCAAATATAATCAGTAGAAAAAATTGAATTGAAAGAATAAAGGTAAAACAAAGTAAATAATAAAATAGTATTTAATGTGTCTCAGTCTTGTCTGGACCTATACACCTGACAAAAATTACACCCCATAAAAACACATTATATTATGATAAAAACATTATAGATAAAAAATAAGCAGTACAAACAACAAGAAAACATGATCCAATTTGAAATTACTAAACAAGAACAATCCTGATGATTCAAATCTAGAGATGGTATCTCTACAATGGTCCTAACCTCTTTCTAATGGTGTGTCACCTCTTGATTTTATGTTTCATAGTTCCTCGGAACCACTAGATTAAACCAACAAAAAAAATTATTCTATAAAAAGGTATTTCATCAAAACATTACTATGAATAGAGTATGAGGAGTATCTAAGGACAATGAAACGCTGTAAATTATCTTACAGGGTGAAGAGATCAGTGGGTAATTCTCGAGTTTCACCAAATAAGAGATGAATATTAGGATCGAGGAGTGACCGAATTGAATGAAAATTACTTTGGAGGATGAGGTAATAGGGGTAACAAATACACTAAAACCACACACGCTAACACAAAACCCACCATATCAGATAATTCCAAAAATTCCTTCCATATAGAAATGAAAAAGTGAACCAATATTCAATTAGTGTTGTAGCATAAGGGTTATGGGATACCCATATGAGGGTAAACCAGAAAACACAAAAAGGTAATTAAAACCCACCCTATAAAGGTCAAGTGGTTGAAACCACTACAATGTAAGGGTATAAAAATCCTTTAATTAAAGGTATTTAATTATTCCCCCAATCTGTATGGGTAATCACATAGGGTTTTGACCCAAATAAGGGTAATTTGAAAAAAAATAAATGTAAATAGAGTATCACATAAGGGTAAAACCACCAAACCAAATCCAATGTATGGCCAGATCAAAACAACATGGCTATGGTTAATGGACCGTGATCCATAATAAAAATTTGAACATAATAATAAACTATGGGAATAAACATTAATTTTTCTTCCATTAATAATACTATATAAATAAAAGAATTACTATGAAAGAAAAATTAATCAATAAAAAAGCTTATATTCATAAATCTACAACATTTTAATTTGAAATTTCTGATGTTACTACCACAATATTGTTTGATTGGGAATCAAATTATTTCATTGAAAATAATAATTTAATTTTTATAAAACAAAACCATTATCCGAAATAGCAGTTGGATTATATTTGGTATGTATCCTTATGACACATATAGTCCCATATTCAAGGATATCTATAATAAAATTTAACCTAATATCTACATTTTTTACATACCATGAAAAACTAATTATTTAGACCAAAGAAATGCAGATTGACTATCACAATAAACTAAAAAAATTGAATTTTAAAAATTGAATTCAAAAACCAAACCCTTTCATAATAAATATTAATTTCTAGCCTCTAGCCATGTAATATACTCAACATATGTGGTTGAAAGAGAAACTATATATTTCATGTTATATTTTGAATATATGGGTACTCTATATTGAGGGAATAAATATATTATTAGTGACTATTTTGGTATCCACATTACCAATATAATAAATATATATAAATCCAGAAATTATTTTAACAGTTTATACATTTCTACCAAAAAAAATCCAGGTTAGCAATATGTGAAACATATTTATGTATCCATTGTAGGGTCTATCATTGGAGATTCCCTAAAAATTCCAAGAATCCTTTTAATATGAAAATAAAAAAATGTATTTTATCCTTAGTGAAAATCATTGAGTATAATAGGCTTCTAATAAAATGAGAAAAATAGATATTTGATATATATTAAAGGTCTATATAATATTTTCTTTAAAAATGTAATGCTTTGGTCAAAGACCAAAGCACAATTTATTAATAAAAAATGGTTACAAGAGTCGGAAAGATGGGATTTTTTAAAATCTCTCTAAAAAAGATAAGATAAATCAGCTGGCAGAGTGTCCAGCCAAGTCATGCTCTGATGAACTCCTTTGTTAGCAAGAGAATCAGCAATGACATTCGCTTCACGGTAGGCATGAGTAGCAATTTAATCAATCTCATGGAGTGTCTTCAAGAAATTCATCCGGTGTGTAGTGAGCGGCCAGGACAAATGAATGATGCCATTCCAGATGGCATAAATGATGGTGGTAGAATTGCTTTCAATACAAAGCTTTCTCCAACTTCTTTGAAGCACAAAATCAATAGCGTGAATGACTCCAATAATTTCCACCTCCAGAGATGAAGAGTGACCACATCCAATATATAAGCAACCCTGACAATAGCTAGCTGAGTCACTGAAGATAACACCACAACTGGCAGGGCCTAGATTGCCTTTAGAAGCACCATCAACGTCCACTTTGATCCATCCCGACATCGGAGATTGCCAAAATACTTCAAAGGATTGTTTGGGCTTAGGGTAGATTCCAGGAACACGAAGATGACGAAGGATCTCAAAGTCACCAACCGAGTTGTTTCAACAGTATTTTTGAATTGAGGCAACTTCATGAATCGCAAAAAGAATCTTAAATTTTCCTACATTGAGACTAAATGAGTGATTATTATGAATAAGATCATTTCTAATGTACTAGATCTTATGAAGGAGTTCCACCACTATCGCAAGAAAGATATTTTTAACCAGTAAAGAAGCTTCATGTCTAATATAATTTTTTAAAAACAAAGAAATAGAGTCAGTTAAGATCCATATGAAATTGAAACATTCAAAAACATAATTCCATAAGGCATATTCCATCGCACATGATAGAAAAAGATGATCAACGTCCTCCCTGTGTTGATTACACAAGCGACATTTAGAACAAAGTTGAATGCCGAATTTTTGCAGAGTAATTTCAGTAGGCAATCTATTATGTGCAATCTGCAATATAAGGCAGTGCCTAGAAGGTTTAATCCAAGGCTTATTAAAATGACTCATCCATATATAATTAGATTCATTATCAGAAAATTTATTCTTATAATAGTTTTTAGAGTCTAGAATTCCATTTAAGGTAGGTTCCCAAACAAGGAAGTCCTTATCAAAATAAAAGGAAAGATTATCAATAATCTGCACAATATTACCAGGGAGATCATGTCTATATAATTGTATGATATCACTCATATACTGACTAGTATCACCAGTATTAACATTGGGTGCTAATAGTGATATCAGGGGGTTACCACACCATTTTTCACACCAAAAAATAATGGAAGAATCAGCACTGAACATCCATCTAGCATTTTCCATGATCCTATGGTATGAGTCTCTGATAGATGGCCAGATTGAGGAGTTGAAGAAATTAAAATTCCCTTTTAAAATTTTGTGTTGGAATATATGATTCAAAAATTTAGAAGCTTTAGAAGTATAATTAATAATACGCCAATTTAGACGGGCCTGAAGAGCGCTATTGAACAACATTAAAATTTTTATGCCAATGCCACCTTTATCAAGGGGTTTACAACAATATTTCCAAGGAATAGTGACAATCTTATTTTCAAAAATACTTTCCGTCCAAATGATGTTTTTAATGTAAGTATTAATTTTTTTGATGATTCCAATAGGCCATTTATAAATCATAAGGGAGTATACCATTTTAGAAACAATGGTGGATTTGACCAAATATATTCGCCCAGCCTTGGATATGGATATTACTTTCTAATTAGAGAGTTTGTTAATAATTTAATCAATGGTATTAGAAAAGTGGCTTGCTTTGGGTCTACCCCAAAAAATAAGAACACCTAAATAAGAGAAATGTAAGAGACCTTCTTTGATTCCAAGGTAAGTGGTAATGGTAGATTTTCCTCTAACAGGAAAGTTCTTTCCAAAAAAAATATATCATTTATTCTAAGAGACAGCTTGACCAGAAACATCCTTATAGTGAGTTATGGATTGTTTAAAAACATGAATATTTTTTTGATCCCCTTTAAGGAACAGAATGACATCATCCTCATATAAGAGATGAGTAGGGGAATTTATGTTTATGGAAACTTGAATAGGCTTAAGCTCACTTTGATCAACCAGATTGTTGAGGAGCCTACTTAGGTAATCCTCGGCAATAACAAAAAGGATGGAAGAAAGGGGATCTCCCTGTCTCACACCTTTAGAGCATTTGAAAAAACCTCTAGGAGTGCTATTCATCAGAATAGAAATGTAATCTGAATGAAATAAATTCTTAATTCTTCCAATAAAGGAATCCTTAAACCCAATGTTTTTAAGACTTTGAAAATAAAATTATAGTCTATGGTGTCAAAAGCCTTTCTGATATCTAATTTCATGGCCACACATCCTCCTCTAGTGTATATATTTAAACTGTTGGTACATTCGGAGGAAATAAAAACACAGTCTTGAATGGAACTACCATTAATAAAGCCAAATTGATTCCAAGAAACTATTTTATTTCAAATAAGAGAAAGTTTATTCGCAATAATTTTGGTAATAATCTTATAAAGAGTGTTAATTAGGGAAATAAGTCTGAGTTGATGGATCTCAGAGGCATTTTCAACCATAGAAATTAAGGTTAAAAATTGATCATTGATTCCATGAGGTAAAGATCCATGAATAAAAAATGTCCGGACAAGTTTACAAACATCATTGTGGATAATATCCCATTGCTTTTGAAAGAAACCATTATTTAACTCATCCGGACCAGGTGCACTATCTGGATTAAGGCCGAAGACAGTGTCTTTAATTTCGTGATCAAGTGGAATGCTTAAAAGCATCTCATTGTCTCTTTTATCCACCATTAAAGGGATAATATCAGGTTTAAGCTCAGTATTAATTCCCGTACCATTAAATATGCTGTAAAAGTATGAGGTAACATGGTCCGTAATGGCCTCTTGTGAATCAATGATTGAATCATTATGAATAATATTAGAAAGAGGATGATTGAAATTTATGATTCATTTAAGGCAATTGTAAAATTTAGTATTACGATCACCATATGTAATCCATTAAGTCATAAACATTTGCTTACGAATTTTATCCTTAAATATGAGAAAGGAGTTAAGTTTGATGGAAATATTTGCTTCCAATTGAGGATCCATATTGAAATCTGGATTAGTATTTTGAGCTTGGACACTAAGAAGTTCATTTTCAAGATAGTACATATCAAGATCTATTTGTGAGTTTGTAGTTTTACACCATTGTTTAAGAGCCTATTTAATAATTTTAAATTTATGCATACAGGAAAAAGAATCATTATGATGATTCATAGAGTTCAAAGTGTTAAAAATGAAAGTGACACAGTCAGGATTTGAAGACCAAGCAATATTAAATTTGAAAGGAAGAACACGCTTTCAATCATTCATAACGAAGATAACAAGGATGGGATGATGATCAGAGATGAGTCTAGGTAGAGTTACACTGGATATTTTATCCCAGTTATCAAGAGCTTTCATGTTAACGAAAGCCCTGTCAAGATTACTGGAAACATTTGTGTTATAGTGTTTTCTATACTATGTATATTAAGCACCAGCATGGGTGATTTCAAAGAGGCTACAATTTTAAATAGTAGACCTAAATTCCCTAGGGGATATAGAAAGATCCGAGGGGCCCATTTTTTCAAGAGATCTAAGAATTGCATTAAAATGTCCCACAACTACCCACAGCTCTTCAATAGAATTGGCTATGTCACGAAGTTCATGCCATATAAATCTTCTACCTGGATATCTATTCCTAGAATAAACCATAGTAAAAAATGTATGACGTCCATTTCATGAGGAATCACAGGTGAGTTTTTGTGCAGAAATTCTAAAGATGTTGATATATTGAAGGGTTTTATGGTAAAAAATCCACATAGAATCAATCTGAGGAATGTTTTGACAAGAGCATGGAAAACTGTAATTAAGAGAGCCAAATGTCATGAAGTTTGTTTTAAAATTGACTTTAGGTTCGGAAATGGCAGAGAGATGAGGCTTATGAGTGTTTAAAAACCTCTTGAGTGTTGTGGAGGTATCATTATTAGCCACACCCTGAAAATTCCAATATAGAAGATTCATATCTATCTGTGTTTTGTGTTAGAACCCTTCTTTTCATTAGATTTTACAGAACCCTTCTTCCATTGAGATCGCATGACCATAGGGGAGGAAGAAGGTTTTTGTTTGCTCTCATATGTTTCAGAACTTTTAGGTGCATCTGTATTCAAAAAAAAATTTGTGTTAGGATAAGAAATTGGAGTACTAACAGTACTGTCCATATTGATATCATTCATAGCTCCATGAACAATATTCTGTTCAATTGAAGGATTTATCTCAAATCCAACCATAGTATGTTTAGAATCTGGTGAACACTGATCTGGATTAGACATAGCAGTATGAGAATCTTTAAGAGAACTTCTCCAATTATGTTCCAAATCAGCATCATGAGCAGAGGGGTGACAGTTTCTAGCTACTTTCTGGATAGGATCACGATCAGCTGAGGGTTTAACATCATTTTTGTTCAGAATGGCAGTGGTATCCTTTGGTTTCAAGGGATCAGAAATGGGATTAGAATTAGTAGGGTGAGGCTGAGTCATTTCATATTTCTGTTTGTCAACAGAGGGGTTGGATACCAGCCTATTAACCAAACAAGATGTAAGAGCTTGAGCAGACATAGATTGTAGAACATAAACAGCAGGAGAAGTGTGTGAGATTCTCTGTGGCATATAAGTATTAACAAAGTTAGTAGTATCAGCATGAACATCAGTTATAGAAGTAGGAACAATTGTCTTATCAGCAGATTTGGGATGTTGTAACACAACAGAGTTCTATATGTCAACATGAGCGTTGGACACTCCTCTGTTAATAGAAACAGACTCGTTATGAGGAATAGAGGCAGAAACAGGCATGTGAGTGATGTTGTGAGAAATAACAGTAGCAACAGTATCTACATTAGTAGCATAAGTCCCTAGTACAAGATTTTCAGAAACAGGAGAACATGATTTAACATTAGAAATGTGATTAACAGTAATACCTGGATCTGAAACATTTTCCATGGCACTTTGTTTCTTATTAGAAACATCATAGGAACCATTTATAACTGAAGGCATTGAGGTCTCCAAGTCCCTACAAGCAAGCTCATTCAAAGTAGATGTACCAGAAATAGAAGCAATATTTTCTGAATTGGAAATAGTGTTGGGATTGTTCATGCTAGGGTTATGTCCATCTCCTTCAACCACTATTTTTTGTAAGCCAATGGCAGTGTTATCTTTCTTTTGACTGGCCTTTTCCTCCTCAACCAAATCTCCCAAGATTTACTATCTAAGGTTGTGAGGACATTGGATTTTTTGACCCAAATGTCTTGTTTTTTCTTAGGAAGACCAAATTTGTCTGTGATTTTCTTCCCATATTTTACATGTTTAACTTCCTTCCAGTCATTAACAATTTGAGGGTCCATTTGTTTCCAAACCACCCTATAATTATTGAAGCTGTTTCCAATCAATTTTTATACTTCACAAAAGGGTGGTTTATTTTCATATTCAATGCTGAGTTCAATTCTATTTTTTGGAGCATTGAAGCCTATATTAGATGGTAGTTCACTGGCCAAATTGACATCAACCATTATTCTAGAATATAGGCCAAGATCTCCATTCAAAGTCATATGATCAATCTTAATGGGGGAACCTATGCAGGAAGGAATGTCATTCAGAATCTTCGGGTTCCAGTAAAACCAATTGAGTCCATGAATTCTAACCCAAACATGTTCCATATAATTTTTGTGTGTGTATGGGTTAAACGAAGCATCCCAGTCTGACATTTTAAGAAAGCCCGGTTCGAGATAAAAATTACCATGTTTCCATACCTGATCAAGCTCACCTTGAGAGCTGAAGAGTATGTGATAGTATCCTTTACCTATGGGAACCATCTTCCATTTTGATGATCCCCAGCAGTGAGCAATCCGGTTCTTAAGCTCGAAGAGAGGCCAGGGCCGGTCACCTATGTTGTATGAGACTCGGCCAAGAACTGAGTATTTAAACAGTTGTTACCTTTTTTTCAGGGCTTCTGGATCTGCCTAACCTAAATATCCACCATCTTCATGATTTTTATAGAGTGGTTTCATGCAATCCTTTACGCTACTAAGATCTGATCCTTTCAACGTGTCGTGGAAGGAGACTGATAAAGTGAGTAATTTTATGATATATTCATTTCAGAACAATTATAATAGTTTATTATGTATTTACTGAATAATTTCCATACCTAATATAATATTTTATGCTCCAAAATATTTCATCACAAAAATAGTTTTAAATTGATAATTAATATAATTAATAAGCTTCATATTATTATACATTACATTAATCTCATCTACATATTGTAGTAGGTAAATCATGTAGTTTTTAACACATTTATATTAAACAAATGCATCATGTTGGATCCTGTTAAATTGGATATAAAATATATAAATAGTCAAATTTCAATTACCATTGTTAAGTTTTATGTTTTAAACCCTAAAGGTATTTGGTTTAAAGATTAACTTGGTTTGGTTTGAAATATTATTGATGATCATACAAAGGTTTCACGTAAAATTTCTCATTAAGGTCACAATGTATAAAGATAGCATTTACATATAATTATTATATAATAAAGTAATTAAAACTGTAACATTAAGAAGCATCCAAATAAAACAATTCATAACTGATAGTGAAAAAATATATACAAAATCAATACCATCTCTTTAAAGGTAAAACTAGGCCATTAATATTACATTGAAATATATTTTTATTTCATATATATAATATTAATATCTCTTGTTAATCAATTTAAACCAAATGACCATAACATTAGGTTTTTATAAAAAATGGTCTATGTATTGTTTTAATTTAGGTATTTCATTTATTCATAAATAAAAGAGATCCATTCTGTATAATGTCTATCATTGAAGGGTTTCGTATTGTATTTTGGGGTCATCATCAATAATATCCTAAGAAACGTGAATAGAAAAAAGATGACATATAATATTGGTCAAACTGAGTAGGAGGAGTAGTGGACCACCTTTCTCTATGTTGATTCATGTCGTAATCACAATTAGAATTAAGAGGCTCATAATCTAAAACTAATTTAGAAATGGTCTCATTTCAGATTTCTCATAGTGTAATAGTTTTAGAAGGCTCATTCTCAGCCTCAAACTCAGATGATGTATTATGATCAATAATATCATTATGGGTTGTATAATCAATATTATCTACGGAAAATTTAGTGTTATGAGAAATAGATTATTAAATAACAATATATAAACTAATATATTCATTTTTTATATAGGGTTTTCAACCCACAAGTTATCTCCTTTGATACCATTTAGTAATCCCATGAAAAAATATATTAGATATATTGTTTCTCACTTATCAGTTTTATTGTGGGTGTAGGTGACACATGACATTCTTAGGGAATGAGAAAATAATATTTCTATATTTTCTATAATTTAGAACTCTATTTAGGTAGGGTTTTCACAACTGGGTATCTTCACAATTCTCCACTTACTAATTCTAATTCACCTAAGAACTAATCTTTTAATATTTTAATAAAAATTATATTTTGGTGTTTTTATAATTTATTATAATGATAAAATTATATTCAATTCTAAATTACCATGGAGTGATAAATATAATGATGAAAGTACTTTCCCATTAGTCTTGGATGTATATTCCATCCTTATTCTTATTTTTTGGTTTAAATTTAGTTTGATAATCCAGTTATGTAATCTCATGTAAGATTTACTATCCTTTTATTTAGTGGGTTTGAAATCATGACTTCTTAATGAAACATAAATGTCACATACTTCTATTATCATAGATGATAACACACCTTAAAAAATGTGACACCTTCCAGACCCAGATCCATTGTGTTTTGTTTGTTCTACTGAATGGTTCAACTCCATCATATAAAGAGATTACGTTTTTTCATAAGGGAATGAATATATTTTAGTAAAATAATAAAAGTGAGTTTGAGTTCTGTTTGATAGTGGAAAAAACCAACACCCATATAATTAACCTTTTATAACAACTCAGGATTAACATACATGGATATTACATCATTTTAAATGAATATTTTTTACATTTAAAAAAGACATACCTGAGTACCATAATAGTTTAGTGTCTTTGGAGACATGGAAACAAAATATATTGTCCCAGTGAAATATATTCAACACCTCCAATTAATATCTTCACCATTAGTATAGATACCTAAAACCTTTCTTCCTAACCATGATAATGTAAACATAATAAATTAGTGGGTTAAATACAATGTAATGGAAAATAAAAAAAATTGTATGAAAAAATTAAAAAAACGGTATGGAACATAAGAAAAACATTTTAATATCATAACCTTTATATTAGAGACCACACTAAATATTGTTTGTTCATAAGACATGAAATCTAAGTGAATAAAGAACATAATCCATGAAATCATAACATATAAATAAAATATGAAATTGTGGTAGAAACAAAAGCATATAATATTTTGAACTTGTATAAGTAGAAAAAAGTTCACTCATTAGTTTATAGACATTATATCAGGACCTTACGTAGACTTATAGACATGCAACCTGGTCCATGCATAACATTGTGAACTTGTCACCAGGTTTACACATAGTATTCAAGGAATCACTACCAAGTCTATATTGGTAGTATGTGTTCACTCCCTATATTATCTTAGTAGTCATTGTTAACTCCCATGTCTGTCTTAGTAGCATGAGTTCACTCATCATACCATATTCGTAGTCATGGTTCACTCTCATGGCCATCTTAGTAGCATAAGTTCACTCCTTAAACCATCTTGGTAGTAATGTTTCACTCCAATGACCATCTTAGTAGTCAAGGTTAACTCCCAATACCATATTAGTATATCTCATGAGATATAAATCTTTAACCAATGCATTGGAGGGAGATATAGGTCCCACCCATATCATTATGAAATCATACATACATGTGAAACAAAATCCTAAGTAATAATATATTAACTTATGAAATGAAATTAGTATCTTATACTTGTAAACATATCATAAAATATGAAAAAATATACATGTTTTATTAACATTTTATCAAAATCATAAAACATTAAATTGAAAATAATTTCATAAACATATAACATGTGAAATAAAAACAACTTTCATAATGACCATGACATTAAGCGTCACCCATTAATAAAAAGAATATGAACAAAAATTCTAGATTATTTCAAAAAAAGGAAATGATTACCATCAATGGTTGTCATCTTGGATGGAAAATAAATTCGAAATATATTTTAAAATGTTTCTTGAGTAATAAATCCTTTATTATTTGAAAATCTTTTTCAATACATGAAACCATTTGATAATATTTTTCATAGAAAATACCATTAAAACATATAAATATGTCTTCAAATCAGATGAAAAATTTTTCCCTTGAAATCATATAAAATAACAATAAAAACATTTACATAAAACCTACGTTGAAATCTTAAAATTGATTATTTATAATTTTTTTGGAAATAATTTCCTTGAAAATACTTTAAAAACATATAAATAGTGCTTGAAAACATTTTCAAAACTATTTCCCATGAAAATAATTTCAAAATGTATAAATAATGCATGATAACATTTTGAAAACAGTTTTCCTTGATAATACATTGATAACATATAAATAAATCATTAAAACTTTTTGAAATTCATTTCCCATTAATACTTATAAAAGAATCATGAAAACGTTTTGAAAACCATTTTATTTGAAAACATATTTTAAAAAAAATTTCTTAAAAAATTAACATTAAAAAAAGAAAATAAATCTCCAAAATTATTGACTACGTATAAATATATACATGTCATATATGAGAAAAAACATTAGTTTTTCACGGTAAAAAGGATTGATAATTGCCTCATTTGGAAAGCGACAAGAAGATTGCTTTGAAAAAAAATAATAAATGAAAAAATGTGAAAAATCTTTTTTAATGATCATAGTATATTATTAGAATATTATTGGAAACAATTTTTTAGAAAACATGACTCTGAAGGAATATATATTTCAGACTGAAGAAATGATAATGTCATACATTCTTAAATAACATTTCTTAACTATATCATATATCAAATAGTAAAAAATGGTACATCTAGAAGAATATAACATGAATAATCCTAGGAGAAAAAAATTCATGAATGCCTTGATATATGAAACATAATAATTCATTAAAGGAAGTAAGAACATAAACAATCTATAAAGGTGATGATATTGTCTCAATAAAGTCTTTTAACTTGGTAACTTGGGATCATACTCTCTATGTAAGAAAAGGAAATTACATTAAGCATAAAAATATCATGAGAAGAAATATATTAATTATATAACATGTAAATTAGAAGTATATACACCTCAAAAAAGAGTTTAGGTTCATAGAAAAACATGTATCCCAATGAATGAAAATTGATACAAAACATTTTTACTCATTTGGTATTTTTTGAATCTTAAACCCCATGAATGAAATTTCATAAAAAGCTTATGTTAATAATGATAAATTTAGGTATAGTATAAATAGAATACAATCACATACAATACATACACCACACCAAATGAAGGAGAGTAAAATATAGCATGTATTTCATGGGAATAAAAAGTGAGATGAATTCAAAAAATGAAGTTTATTTTACCAAATAAAATTTCTAAATGTGTCTAAAATTAATTTTATTATTTAAATTATTTCATTAAAGAAAATATAATTTTTAACATAAATGGACTTTAAAAAATAATATTTGTCATTATAAATATGTTTTATTTATATAAAAAATTAAGAAAAATAATTGAAAAGTATATATTACTATTATTAAAACTATGTTTAATGGATATGTTATAATTATCTCTTTTAAATAATTATATATAAAAAATATGTTTCATAGAAACTCAATGTTGTTTCCATCGTATGCCAAGTCGGTGTTTTGTGTAATGTATTCCAAGTCATACACCATGCTAGTGATGCATGTAACATATGTCATGTTGGTGTTCCATGTTACATACGCTAAGTCGGTGTTGTGGGTTAGTGTAATCCAAGTGGGTATTTCATGCCAAGGGAATATATGAATTAATTTTTTAATATATATATATATATAAAACTATTTCCAGTGTCACATGAATTGAAAAATATCAAAGGGTTAAATTAATATGAAAAAAATCACAAAATCTTGGTGTGTTAAACCCTTTCTCACCAAACCAATGAATAAAAAATTAAGAATATAAGAGAATAATTTAAGAAAATCTATCCTCTCCTGAGGCAAATCATCGAGTCATCCTCCCATTATCAGAAGCAATAGATCGCAATAGTGAGGTAGAGAAGAAGATAAGAAAAATATAACAAAAAATGAAATAGTGGGAGTGATAGAGAGAAAAAAACTAACACATGAAACACAAAATAAAAAAATAAGAGAGGGAGGCTATGAAAGTAAGATAAATATAAGAAGAAGAAGAAGAGTGTATAAAAATTGGTGGAACAGAAAAATTAAAAATAAATTCATATATTAAAATTAAAAGAGAATAATATTAAAATAAAAGATAAATTATAAAATAAAAAAAGAAACACAACAATAACCTTCAACCATCTGAAATTGGCCTCCTCCATTCGGTCTCCATCTTCATGGTAGTGGTTGAACGCCCTATTTTTATAAGAAAAACATATATCGTTGTGTCATATTTTATATTTCTTTTTAAATCTACCAAATATCATATTTCACAAGTATTTAAATTACCAATGAATAATCATCACAGATATATTGGTGTTTCCAAATATTGGTGTGGAAATTGTGGTTGAGTGGTGCACCCATCTACGTGGGATTAATGGGATGTGGCAGTTCCCATAGTTTAGTAGTGATTCAATGTAATGAAACAATGGTGGAAGTGGTGAAATTTTTCTCCTCAAATCATTTGTCCTTCGCAATGGTCATATGAATCTTTTAAATGTATTTCATGGTGGGTGACAAAGTCCCAATGTAACACCCTGACCCGAGTCACCCAGAGTCGGTGTATTATTACATAACATTTTCATGATCACAAAAGATCAATTCTTGAAAGGCCGATTAGTTTACTAGTCTTGGAAACAATAGATATATTCATAAGTCTTACATTACATCATAAAGTAAAAAAACTACAAAAACATATTGTCTTCATATCCCATCGTACTATCCCTATAAGTCATTCATAAATTACTTCTTCACATGTTGGGAAAAATAAAACATTGAAAGGAGTGATCTCAAATGCTCAGTAAGGATAACAATATAGTGGAATATTTCATAAATAAGCATAAACATTTAAGGCAATGTATAACTAAAAAAAATTTAAGAATGAACTTCAACATAATATGGAAAAGATAAAATGAAATAATTCTATTTACTTATTCACATGGATATTCTATTAGTTTAATAACCACATGAAATATCAATATCCACTTTCATAATGATGGAATGCATAATGCCATGCTATCATAACCACGTAGCCAAGGCCTCGTGTCAAGACTATAAATAAGATTTTGTCAAGAACTTGTTCCAAGACACTAGTTTGTCTCATGAGACCTACCGATTCATAGAGGAGCTATAGTGGGATCCACCCATTACTTATTAAGTCCAATTCATTCCCCATATGAACCGGTTTAAACATAACATAAACATTCATATTAAAACTAGCATAAGAAACATCAATACTTTATCCACAAACAATGAATGGTATAAAAATATCACATCAATAGTCAAACATAACTCATTGAATACAATATGAAAGATTTTATTGTAACAGATTAACCTCAATCGAGAATAATTAAGGATATTGACAAAGATGAAAATAATCATCAAACTATTGAGAGAAATATCCACCTTTTCCTTGAATACATTTAAAAGTCAGACTATATTTCAAGAAGCCATTTAGAATAATTTTTTGAATCGAAGTGTCCCATACAAATTTGAAACTTTTTAAAGTAATATAAATTTTTAAACCATAATTTCCATATAAATAAATCCTTAAAACCATTTTTAAAACATGTTCATTAATAAGAAAGATTTAGAAAAATAAATCTTCAAAACATTTAAAAACCATATTTTAGTTAGATTTTCTAACCAAAGTAGAGACACTTGAATAAAAATAATTGAGGTAATCAAAACATTTTAATATCATGAGAATAAAGGTATTCATGATATACTATGTCAAAGTACATTATATACACCATATAAAAGTGATTTGGTGTATAACAACAAAGGAGTCTCAATGGAATGTAATTTGAGATGAAACTTCTTATAAAGAACATATCCTTTAGTTAAGGATAAATCAATGGCATAATTTTGTGTGAAAAATATAAATACACTCAATATAATTGTATATTCAGTGTAAATCAATTAGAGGACATTCACAGATATTCTTGTGAAGACAACACCAATGAATTGGATATTTAACACAATAAATGGAGATTGAGTTAAAATTACTCTTATCAAGTTCATATAGATGACATGAGAAATTATAAATGGAATGATTATGTGTATCAAAATTATATCCATAGAAAGGGGAGTGGAAATTATGACCTAAGAAAATTAATAGTGATTCAACACATAATCTTGGAGTATAATAATCAATGAAGCATGTGTAAAGCTGAATGAATGGAAATTGAAATTTCAAATTCCCTTATCGATTTAGTAACATAAGAAACATACACCCATGAAAGAAGAATCATACAATGACGATATAGATATCCACAAATTAATTTATATTACACAATGAATACAATCATGGGAAATACACACACCACATGCAATAAATAAGTGGTGAATAATGGAAATCTCACAAAATAAAAAGTGAGATAAGAAACCCCTAAATTTGTACTTTTTCCTTGTTTGAGGGTAGTTTAGCCTCCAGTATAATGTTTAAATAATTGTTATTGAATTATACAATATTAATATACATTAATATGATATCTTATATGATCTTTTACCATTTCATTGTTAATAATATTTTAGTATTATCGTCGTTTCGGGTGTTAACTTACTCGGTTTCTTCTATATGTTTTGTTACATAAGTCATGTTTGTTATGAATAGGTTGTATCATATTCATATACAACATTATATAAAGTCCTTAAACATTATTTTTAATCATAGAATGTGAATTATACTTGTATGGATATGATGGGGAATGAAACTCATTGCGTTCGTGGAGATGGTAGTCCTTACGTACGCACGAGCGATAATATCATACTTTTGATATTAAAATCATATATAATTGGATGTTATATCATATATGAAAAATTATTATAATGTTATAATAATTATTTACATTAATTAAACATCATTATTATACCCATCCAAATAATAATGTGTTGAATAACAATTACACCACGACGTGGAGACGATAAGCAGTACGTACACACGTATGGTGACATGTCATTTAAAGGATTGATAGAATACTGAATATGGTTGTACCATATTTATAATAAAATCATAGTATATAGAAGATACTGAAGTTATTATTTTATAATGGAAATAACAAAGAAATAAGAAGTTGAAGAAGAAAGGAACATGAAAGAGGATGGTGAAAACGTTTCCTCTTCTTCGTGGTCTTCCTTTTGATTTGATCAAAAGGGCTCCTTAGGTTGGTTGTCTGATCAAACTAAGGCCTATAGGTTGAAGTGAAAGAATTTGAGAGGATATTTGGGCAGAGGTTGGTCGAGCCAAAAGGCTTGAGAGGTGTGAAGAATTGGTTAGAAGTGGTGTCCTTTTATAAGGGAGAGGAGGGGCTCATTAGAAAAAAATTAAATTATTAATTTATAATAAATTCATATTTGGTTTCTAATGGCTCCAAAGTTAATTATTCAATTTATAAGGTGAAGATGGGTCGAAAACCACCCAACCAATATATTTTAGACAGGTTTGGGTCACTATAGTGACATTATCTTTTATATTTATCTGTTAGTTAAATAGATTGACATTTACCATGTCTCTTGGTATTTTTATATTATATAGTTAATAAACATACAATATACTTCCAAGAGACCCCCAAGTGGCCCATTAATGATACACCTATCATTATATAAGTACTTTTTCTGAGCCTTATATTTTTATGAATATAATATCAATTAATAATATAATATTTGTTTTAAAAACTCTTTCATGACAATTTTGACACTATTGGGTATTTTTATTGATAAATTCATAAAATCATTAATACTTCGTATAAAATTAATATAACCAATAATAATATTTCATATTAACCTATATAAATTTTTTAATTCATAAAAAGTATCAAATTACATTTATTTGGATATTTATAATATCAATTATTTTAATATTTCATTAATTCGGTAATTACTGCATCACCATTGTGTCATAAATAAATTAAATTATTTCACGTATAAAAATTATAAATAAAATACCATTATGTAGGAAATCTTTTTATATTTCTAATTAATATTTAAAATCAAATTTATGTCATGTATATACCTATATTAAAAATGTTTTAGTATATAAACTTTGATTTTAACTCTTTTTACTCTTCTTTGAATTAAATAATAATAAATGTCCTAATCTAGTCCATGTGGACATAAATGATAATATTTTATTCATAATGTTGTTTTTGGTCGAGATGTATTTGTCCAATAGAATTAGGACTTGTGTTAGGGTAATATTGATATCATTTTTACCGTTAATTACTTTATTTACTTTTAATCGTGGTAAATAAAAGTAAAAAGTTACTATTCACCAAAAATTATTTTCATCTCATTGAACTAAATTTTAATCCTTGATATTAACTGTTTCTCTCAGATTTTCTAAATTCCACTCACAAAAGTGGTAAAATTATGTTTTATGTGGATTTCCAAATTCTCCTATGAGGTGGGTAAAAGACGGAGAAAAGTTCAATATAATTTTTATATATCTAAAATTATTCTAAACTAACTCCAATGAATTACATTGAACATATATAGGTATTATGTATCTATTTTGACCTCAATTAAATTTAAATTAAATAAATAATTATTTAAATAAAAATTCAGTTTTAAATTTAAACTTAGTGTTTTTTCACTATTCATCAAAAATTAAATGTTTTCAGAAAAATACCAAAAATTAACCCTAAGATAATTTCAATTTTATGAATCCAAAAATGAAGTCCATTTTGAAAGATAAAATTTATAAAATTTCAAAAAGTGGGTATTACTACTCATAATGACTAGTTTGATTGGTTGTGGCGTGTGTTAGAACTCGAAGTTGCATACAACACACGCTACTGTATTATTCAAAGAGAAACGTACCGTGGAAGCTTGGGGTGTTACATTATCCCCTCTTTCAAATAATTATGTCCTCGAAATTTTTAAAATTGGGCCTAGGAATACAATGGAAAGTCCCACATCGAAAAAAGAGTAAATAAAACTATCACCTTAAAAGAAAGAAAGAGAAGTACAAAGGTCACCCAAGATAACTCATACTAGGATTCCATGTTGGAAAACATGGATATGGAAGATAAACTAAGTGTCATGTTATGACGGAGAGGGATAAAAAACATGATCAGGAAAAATTTAACAATAAAAAATCCACAAACTTGTGATGGGACAAACGGTCATTAGTTTCCTAGTAGGAAAAGTATTTGGAAAACATTTTTTATGTTACATTAAATAATGACGAGGAATTCATTTATGAGATTGACTAAGAAAAAATAAGGATATACTTAATTTTTAAGAAGAGTTTTGTTCATTAATAAATTTCCAACACTAACTCCTTTTTTTTAAATGATGAGTATTCAAGAAGAGTAGGTCACACAGGAGGAGCTAGAATAAAATTCTATAGAATCACATGATCCAAGAAGGATAAAGTTTATATTTACCTTCTCTTTAGATATTAATCAAAACCAAAACAGTTAGTACAAGATCAGATGACCCCCTATAAGGATATTCCTTTAGAGAAAGAAACACTAATCTTAATTTCTAAAATGAAATAAAAAATACCCCAAAATTAAATAAATACCATTCAATAAAAAATTTTCCTTAAAATCCTTCGATATAATCCAATCTAATATTGAAACCCAAAACTTAGAAGAATTCGGTTATGTAGTCTTCCACGTTAAATTGTATCTCCAAATGACATCAACCACTCATAAAGTCACATAATTAAAAGTAATTAACCTAATAACATATTCTCTATTATAGGTTAATCATTTACATAAATAACCCAAATCACTATAAATCCATAAAAACATAGATAACAATCCACCATTACTCCTAAAATTAAATCTTATAGTATTCTATTTTCCTTGGGCATATAGTGTGCCAAACAAAGTAAAGATCTTCCAAAATAACATTTATCACTTAATCACCAAATCATTTTCCTATACTAAGGGTATTAACTTGATAAGACATAAGTTCCCAAATCAACTTATTATTGATCAATAAAATCATTTAACTAAAAATAATTAGTCACACTAACCAAGGACTTAACGTAGTCCAGTGGTAGGCGATAAATCCCCCTCGAACATTGGTTGTGGGTTCAATTTCCACAGCTTTGTCTGACATGATGGTTTGTCACATGGTCTGCGTGTTGTCCTTTCTCAAAAACTATATTTTTTAACATTGCCAAAATGAGATAAATTCCTCAAAATAACCATAAAATAATTTTAACCAGAAATCTTATATCATACCTTTCATTTTCATCTCAGAATATAATAACTTGTAATTTCCTCAAACCCAATGATCATATAAAACCAAATGGTTATTTATAACTATATCCACAAGTGAAAAGATAAGTCTTCCTCAAATATAATTCTCACATGGAAAACTATGGGGTTACAAATACAAGAGAAAATTATTCCAATGTAATCCCATCAACAAGGAGCAGTAATAATTTTAAACATTTCGCCAAAATTTTTTTTCCACATAACATCATCTTTGACCATGAAAACATCCTATAGAATAGGGCATTCACTCGGGTAATGGCCAGGTCCCCTACATTTACGGAAATGACTGTAAATGTATTTTTGGGACCATTTTTATTTTCTTCCATAGTACTCTTCATTTTTTCTCTGTAATTCTTCACTTTATGTCCTTATTTCTCACACGTAAAGCATTTCTTTGTTCCGTTGAGATACTTTCCCGGGTGTCTCCATCCACATTTCCTGCATCATGGAAATTTAGGATTCTTTTCTCCATGGTCTCCACTACAGGAGCTCTTATCATTCATCACCTTTCTCTTCTTTGTTGAGTCCAGGAGAAGGTTAATATATATGTTGTTGATCATATTTTTGGAAAACTAATTTGGCATGAACACGATATCTTTTGCGCCTATCAAAATTCCATTTTGTTGCCCATTTCCACCACTATTCCCACCTTGTACATCATTCTAAAAGTTACTATGACTTTTTTGGACTCCACCCATTGACTAAAACCAGAAAGCATTGTGTGAGTAATAGTAGTCAAAAAATCATTTAGAGAATATCATGACACCATATTCTCAATTTGAAACACCTTAGTATTAACCAAGGCCATTTATTATCATCTTATATTTAAATAATTCAATTTTTTTTAAGGAAAATGTAAATTATCCTAAGAATATCCCCGGGAGTGTTGTAACCAAGAGTGAAACAAGACCCATTGTCGTTCACCAGTTCCCAATCGAGTGTAGCTCAAAGTGGTGTTTTTGGTTTTTACTACTAGGTACATCTGTGCGAGAGCCACCTCTACCTGCTCGTATCTAGACAAGGATGTATTTCTTGGAAAACTCACAAAATATATACAATACCAATATTATAGGAATCTCTTCTATACTAATCCTCAATGTCTATCTTATGTCTATGTGCTCTAATAAGAGTTTATCTAAATATATTCTCCAATGTTTGTACTAAACTTTATCTGATACCAACTATAACACCCCGAGTGCAGTTACCCAGATTTGGTGAATTATTACATAACATCGGCATTATCACAAAAGATCAAGTCTCGAAAGACCGATTAGTTTAGTAGTCTTGGAAAAACTAGATATATTCATAAGTCTTACATTACATCATAAAGTAAAAAAACTACAACAACATCTTGTCTTCATATCCCATCATACTATCCCAATAGTTCATTCATAAATTACTTCTTCACATCCTTGAAAAAACAATACATAGAAAGGAGTGAGCTCAGATGCTCAGTAAGGATAATAATATAGCGGAAACATTCATAAATAAGCATAAACATTTAAGGCAATGTATAACTAAAAAAAGCCTTTTAAACATTAACTTCTGCATAATATGGAAAAGGTAAAATGAAATAATTTAATTTATTTATTCACATGGATATTCTACTAGTCGAATAACCACATGAAATATCAATAACCACTTTCATAATGATGCAATTCATAATGCCAGACTATCATAACCATGTATCAAAGGTCTCATGCCAAGACTACAAATAAGATTTTTCCAAGGCCTCGTGCCAAGACACTAGTTTGTCTCATGAGACCTACCGATGCATCGAGGAGATATAGAAGACTCCACTCATCACTTATTAAGTCCAATGCATTCCTCATATGAATAGGATTAATAATAACATAAACATTCATATTAAAACTAGCATAAGAAACGTCAATAATTTATCCACAAACCATGAATGGTATAAAAAGAGCACATCCATAGTCAAACATAACTCATTCAATACAATATGAAAGATTTTATTGTAACAGATTAACCACAATCGATAATAATGAAGGATATTGACAAAGATGAAAATAATCACCAAACTATTGAGTGAAATACCCCCTTTTCTTGAAAACATTTAAAAGTAACACTATTTGTCAACAATCCATTTAATTTTTTTTTAAATCATAGTGTCCCATACCACTTGGAAACTTTTAAAAGTAATTTTAATTTTAAAACCTTAATGTCCATATAAATAAATCCTTAAAACCATTTGTAAAACATGGACATTAATGAGAAATATTTAGAATAATAAATCTTCAAAACATTTAAAATGATAATTTAGTTTGAGTTTCTAACCAAAGGAGATACAGTTGAATAGAAATAATTGAGGTAATAAAAACTTTTTAATATCATGAGAATAAATGGATTCATGATATACTAGGTCAAAGTACATTATATACACCATATAAAAGTGATTTGGTGTATAACAACAAAGGAGACTCAATGGAATGTAATTTTAGATGAAACTTATTATAAAGACCATATCCTTTGGTTAAGGATAAATCAATGGAATAATTATGTGTGACAAATATAAATACACTCAATATTATTGGATATTCATTGTAAATCAATCATATGACATTCACACATATTCTTGTTAAGACACAACCAATGAATTGGATATTTAACAC
Organism: Viscum album; assembly: GCA_963277665.1. NCBI lineage: Eukaryota > Viridiplantae > Streptophyta > Magnoliopsida > Santalales > Viscaceae > Viscum > Viscum album. Next base: position 1,971,076,900 of record OY728131.1, on the reverse strand, counting down.
AACAAATGGAGATTGAGTTGAAATTACTATTATCAAGTTCATATAGATGTCTTGAGAAATTATAAATAGAGTGATTATGTGTATAAAAAGTATATCCATAGAAAGTGGAGTGGAAATTATGACATAAGCAAATTAATACAGATTCCACACATAATCTTGGAGTAAAATAATCAAAGAAGTATGTGTAAAGCCGAATGAATGGAAATTGAAATTTCAAATTCCCTTATCGATTTGGTAACATACAATACATAAAACCATGAAAGAAGGATCATACAATGATAATGTAGATATACAAAAAATAAATTATATTACACAATGAATACAATCATTGGAATTACACACACCACATGAAATAAATAAGTGGTGAACAATGGAAATCTCACGAAATTAAAAGTGAGATAAGAAACCCCTTAATTTTTATTTTTTCCATGGGTTGTTATAGGTTATCCTCCTTTATAATATTGAAATAATATTTATTTAATTATAAAATAGTTATATACATTAATATGACATCATATATTATCTTTTAACATTGCTTTGTTAATAATATCTTAGTATTATCGTCGTTTCAGGTGTTAAATTACTCGTTTTCATTTATATGTTTTGTTACATAAGTTGGGTTTGTTATGGATAAGTTGTATCTTATTCATATATATAATTATATTAAGTCCTTAAACATTATTTTTAATCATAAAATGAGTATTATACTTGTATGGATTTGATGGGGAATGAATCTTATCGTGTTCGTGGAGACGGTAGTCCGTACGTACGCACGAGAGATAATATCAATCTTTTGAAATTAAAATCATATATAATCGGATGTTATATCATATATACATAATAATTATCATGTTATACTTATTATTTACAGGAATTACACGTCATTATTATACCCATCCAAATAATAATGTATTGAATAACAATTACACAATGACGTGGAGACGGTAAGCCGTACGTACGCATATATGGTGACATGTCATTCAAAGGATGGATAGAATAATGAATATGGTTCTAAAATATTTATAATAACATCACAATATATATAAGATACTAGAGTTATTATTTTATAATGGAAATAACAAAGAACTAAGAAGTTGAAGAAGAAAGGAACTTGAAAGAGGGTGGTGAAAACGTTACCTCTTCTTCGGGTTCTTCCTTTTTATTTGATCAAAAGGGATCCTTAGGTTGTCTTTATGATAAAACTAATTCCTCTAGGTTGAAGTGATGGAATTTGGGAGGATATTTTGGCAGAGTTTGGCCGTTCCAAAAGGGTTGAGAGGTGTGACGAATTCGTTAGAAGTGGTGTCCTTTTGTAAGGGGGAGGAGGGGATCTTTAGGAAAAACATAAAGTATTATTTTATAATAAATTCATATTCAGTTTCTAATGGCTTCAATGTAGATTATTATATTTCTAAGGTGGGTATAGGTCGAAAACCACCCAAAAAATATATATTAGATAGGTTTGGGTCACTATAGTAACCTTATTTTTTAGATTTAACTCTTAGTTAAATTGTTTGACATTTACCATGTCTCTTTGTATTTTTATATTATGTAGTTAATAAACTTACTATAAACATAAAAGAGACCCCCAAGTGGTCAATTAATGATATTCCTATCATTATGTAAGTCCTTTGGCCAAACTTTAGATTTTTAAGAATATAATATCATTTAATAATATTATATATTTTTTTTTAAACTCTTTTATGTCAATTTTGACACTATTGGGTATTTTGTTTTTGATAAATTCATAAAAACATTATTACTTAGAATAAAATTCATATAACCAATAATAATATGTCATATTAACGTATAAAATTATTTTAATTAATGAAGAGTCTCAAATTACATTTATTTGGATATTTATAATATCATTTATTTTAATATTTCATTAATTTGGTAATTACTGCATCACCATTGTGTCATAAATAAATTAAATTATTTAATGTCTAAAAATTATAATTAAAATTCCATTATTTAGGAAATATTTTTATCTTTATAATTAATATTTACAATCGAATTTATCTTATGTATATCTTTATATTAAAAATGTTTTAGTAATTTAACTTTGATTTTAACTCTGTTAACTCTTCTTTGAATTAAATAATAATAAATGTCCTAATCTAATCCAAGTGGAACTAAATGATAATATTTTATTCCAAAGGTTGTTTTTGGTCGAGATAAATTTTTCCAATAGAATTAAGACATGTGTTAGGGTAATATTTATATCATTTTTACCCTTAATTACCCTATTTACTTTTAACCGTGGTAAATAAAAGTAAAAAGTTACTATTCAAAAAAAATTATTTTCATCTCATTGAATCAAATTTTACTACTTGATATTAACCGTGTATCTTGGATTTTTGAAATTACACTCACAGAAGTGGTAAAATTATGTTTCTTGTGAATTTGCAAATTCTTCTTATAGGTGGGTAAAAGACGGAGAAAAGATCAATAAAATTTTTATATATCTAAAATTATTCTAAACTAACTCCAATAAATTACATTAAACTTATATAGATATTCTGTATCTATTTTTACCATAATTAAATTTAAATTAAATAAATAAATATTTTAATAAAAATTTGGTTTTAAACTATAACTCAGTGTTTTTTTTCACTATTCATCAAAAATTGAATGTTTTCAGAAAAGTACCAAAACTTCACCCAAATCTAATTTCAATATTCTGAATCCAAAAATTAAGTCCATTTTGAAAGATAAAATTTATAAAATTTCAAAATGTGGGTATTATTATTCGTAATGGCTATTTTGATTGGTTGTGATGTGTGTTAGAACTCAAAGTTGCATACAACACACGCTACTGTATTATTCAAAGAAAAGCATACCATGGAAGCTTGTGGTGTTACATCCAAGGAGTGATCTCTGGAGATACTAAGCTTCATTTGTGCATAAGATATCGAGCTCGATCTTTTAGGGACACGATAATGGTGGCCAATAATGGTTACAGATGGTGGTGGGCTGGTGATATGTGGAAATAGTGGTAGAGGACAGTAGCAGATTATGTGCTAGTGTGGGTGTGCATGACTTATATGGGATGATGACATTTGCTTAAATGATAAATTGTAGAAAATAAATAATTTTCCTTCATCAGAAGAGAATTTAGAGGGTGCACACAGTTATAAAAAACGTTCTGTATCCATAGCTTAGAATCCTACTTTAGGTATGGTCTCCTAGTACATCGTTTCACACACATATATGGGTTGTGTTGAACCACATTGACCCTATAGGATGAGGAACAATCAATTATCACTCCTACTCCCATGGTCCAAGCTCTCACAGTGGCCTAGAGGGATCTCAAGGTTGCTACCTTGGATGGTCCACCCCTTTTTAGGTTGGCTATGTGACTACTAGCTGAGGGATAGCCATGTTGGATAATTTTTTAACTTAAAAATATTTAAATAACATAGTAAAACTCTCAAAAAATATAATAAATGGAAAAAACACTAAAAATATAAATTTCAATTCATTTTAATTCCTTATTCACAATGTCCCATATTTTATTAAATTATTGAATTACTTAGTAATTGTCATTCGGAACCACCAAAAATAATTCTGAAAACACATAAAATTATTCATAAAAAATGGGTGTGTCAAACACAGCAACACATAAAATATGCTTATCTTGAAGCAAAAATATATCAAAACTGAATTTTAAGAGGTCACCAATTATACTAATATTATAATTTCAAAAAAAATAAAATAATATAATTATCAATGTAAAATAGATTATTGAAGTTCAATATAAAGTATTAGTTAAATTTATTAGTTATCAATGAAACTATCAATTATAGTGTTTCACATTTTTTCAATTGATAATGATATAAATAATTCTTTCATCCATTAAAAGTTATCAAATTATCATTATTAAACATGAAAAAAATATTTAACTCACATTTAAAAAATTTCTTTCATAAATACTGATATATATTCAAGTCTATTTATACACATATCATAAGAACATATCCATATCCATATGCTTTGAAAAGTAAAATTTTTTCTCAATTGTGAAGAAAAATTCAAATAAATTCCTCAAAACTTGCGATAAAGGTTAAAATAGATTTGAGGGTTGAGGTTAGTTTGAATTTATGTTAAAAATAATAAGGTTAAGAGGTAGGTTTCTCTGTATTGTAAAGTACATGACATAAAAAAATAAGTAATCAATGAAATCGTTCCCTTCATGTTATGACAAATCCCACTTCCCAGTATTAATGTAAGGTGAGGAATAGTGAAATAATAATGAATAATGTGAACCTTATTTAATTTTTATTTGATTTTATACTATTTTTTCAAAATAAGTTTTCATATTTTTTTTAAAAAATTCAAAATTATGCTTGTAATGAACCTAACATCCACGACATAAACACATATGAATAAAATCATTGGTATAGTAATGTTTATTTTTTATTCTTTAAATTCACAACACATTCTTATATTTTTATATTTTTTTTCTCATTTTTATTTTTTTCCAAAATTATAAATAATAATAGTTCAATGTATGAATCAGCAACCATTATCCATACCCGCAATTCATACCCCCCAAAAATTTCATTACAATGTTGTGCATCCAATTCATCAAGACTACCTCCCCCAACACATTTCATCTTTAATATATAATTAAAATACTAAGAGTAGGGTATGAAGGAATAAAGATGCCTTGAAACATGGATCATTCATAAAAATTTAATTCATGGTCTATGTGGGTTTAATCACGCATAATGGTATATGGCAGTCCCAAGGATAAGGGCTTATCAAAATATGCCTCAATAATTTTAAATGTTTTCTTTCAAATACATAGATTTAAAAAGTTTAAATTCACGTTCTAGCAGGTTGAATTTTTCCAAGATCACTCAAGAAATATGATCAAGACAAAATAGGAAATATTTTTTCTAGAAATATGATAACGATAAAAATTTCTAATTCATGTTCTATTAGGTGTAATTAAAATATTCATACTTCACTGTATAAATTTAATTCTCAACCATACTCATTTAATATCATTATAAATTAAATCTAAAACGTGGTATAACATGGTTCATAAGAAACTCATGTCTTATATATAAGTCCAGTAATCTAAGAATTAAATGTAGGGGCATGGAAGTTTCTATTTTAATGCCCAAAAAAAATATTTTTGATTAATTTGAAATGAGTTTAAAAGACAAATTTTAAAAGGGTACTACAATTTTTCATGAATATATACACCTCTTCCTCCAGTATTTTGGGATTTCTTATCTCATATTGACCTAAAAAAGATAATTAGTTAATTTTTGACTAGGATCATGTCAATAAATCTGAATAAGATAAGGTATTATGGATACACTATAGACTAATTCCTAATAATGTAATTGAAATATAAATTACTAGAATGAAAATTGAAATATAAGTCTTGATTAAATCCACCATGTGGGACCTTGGTTTTTTACTACCTCTCAAAGAGTAGTACCAGCTGTTATCCATAATATGTTGGTTGGTGGTGCTTCTTGTATTTGAATAACCACAATTATATTTTCAAAACATCCACTTATTATTTGTTGGAAAGGCATAAATGGATAGAGTACACCAAATCCACCCCATTCAAAATTATATAATGCTTTAATCTCTTGGTAAGGATGATATATATATCAACCTCTTTATTGATTTATAATTGTGGAATATCCTCCCTCGTATCCATTAATTTCTCAATATGGTTTTCATGAATTATAATTTCTAATATAATGTTTGATTGTATTTCTATTTGGAAGGAATTTAAACATAATGAATGAAAATATAAATTTTCCATTTTAATTTGAGTATCCATTGTCTTATTATCCTTGGGATAAAATAATTTTATTTTCTCAAGGACCTATTTTAATTCATTTTCTAGTATTTTTGGATGTTCCATGTGTTCCTCATCAGGTGCATGTGTTTTTTCATCATCTTCTACTAAGGAAAAATATATAATTACTAATCCTGAAAAATAAAAATATTTGAAGTTAATACTCCATTCATATTGAATAAAATCAAATAGGATAGATTTTATGATATGAACAACTCCGAAATTTTCCTAATCATTAATATATTTCTCATTGGTATTCTCACATTGATGTTGGATGGTAGAATGTTGATGTAGGTTGTCAGGATCCTATACTTTCTTATAAAATCCACCACAAGGGAGATTAATTTTTCTATGGATAGAGTGATATGAAATGGTTTTCGATTTTCTACTTTTGAAGGGATGTGGATATAATGTTGTACCTCATACTCATTTAAGATTTTTACTAGTTATTCTTGATCTCCCACACACTATTCAACAAAAAAGTATTCCTCATCTTGAATCCACTCTTCCTCAACATGGTAATCCTTGATTGGCATCATGAAATGGTTGTGGTGTTGATGGTCAATGATTTAGGAATCAATATCATGATTCTATTTAGTGAAATTCATAATAAATATTCTTTCTTTTTATGGTTTAGGTTATTATTAAACTATATATGCATGGACATAGGCATTTATCCAATATTTTTTATTCTATAGTTGTTCTATATTTTCTTTGAGTTTATACACATGAGATATATTGTTATCCAATTGTTCATGATATTGTATATGAGGTAATTATTTAGAAATATTAGGAGTATCTAGGGATGGTTTTACTTGTGTATTCCAATATCATGATATAACACTAGGATGTAATCTTGGAGTTTAGTTAGTTCTTTGTCCAATCCTTCAAAAATTGGCTACTCAAGGGTCTCTTAATGTTCCTAAATGTGTTACTTAAATTTGTCAGCTATGATGATATGTATTCATACTACCCTAATCTATCTATAAAAAAGGGAAAAACTATCTTCTTTAGACCAGGGTGATTCAATTAATTAGTCTTGGACATGCAATTTTAAGACCATCTAGAATATTATTCTTTTGAATAAATTATGAAAAAAAAATTCTATTAATTTTATAATGAAAATTTCAAAAACTATTTACAATGTAAAAAATGAAAATGAAAAGTAAACAAAAAATTTGATCCTTGAAAATGGTTCCATTTTTCACATATTCCTAGCATGGGGTGCGACAAAAGAAGATTTATATATTTTTTTTGTATGACATAGTGGCTAATGAGGGTCATATCACTTGATGAGCTTCATAATTTTTCACATTCTAATTATAATTTTTCTTAAAACTACCTTTTTCTGATGATTCTATAATTTTATAAAAACAATGATATTTTGGTTTTTTTATAATTTCCTAAAATGATACAATGAAATGAAATTATAAATTACCATGAAATGATAATCATAATGAATAAAGTACTAGGCCTTTGGGATGGGATTAATGTTCCATTATTATTTTACATTTTTTTAAATTTAATTTGATAAAAAAATTATGAAATCTCATGCATGAATTACTATACTTTTATTTATTGGTTGTTAAATATTCAATTATAAATGAAAACGAATTTACACTTCCATATATAATCAAGGTTGATGAAATAACTCAATCAATGCCACACCTTCCAAGACTCAGCTTCATCTTATATGGTTTCATCCATTGAACAACTTAGCATTGTCATATGAAGAGAATGTGTTTAGTATAAAGGATGGAAAATATCTAAATAAAAACATAGTGGTGAGTTTGAGTTTATTTTCATTGCTGAAAATTTCCAAACTCATGCACATCACCCTTGATGACCAAAAAAATAAATAAAACATTATTAATTTAAGAATACAGAACCTTCCATGAGGCCAATCCTCAGGTTATCCTCCCATTATTGGGTGTATGATATTACAGTGTTGATATTGAGAATATGAGAAGAAAAATAAAATAAATAGAAGAATTAGTGGGAGATAGGAAGAAAATAACACATGAAGTAGAAAACAATTAAAATAGGATGGGTAGATTAATAAATTAAAATAAATAAAATAATAAGAGGATGAAGAAGAAGAATAATAAGAAGAATAAAAAGAATTATTATAATAATCAGAGTTGATTAAAATTGGTTCAACACTTAAATTAAAAAAATGCATGTATTCCAATTAGAAGAGTTAAAAACAAAACTAAAAGAAAAATAAAATCTACAACAGAATAAAAAATAATAATATGATACAAAACTGAATCCTACAGCCTTAGAAATGATGTATTCTCTATTCATTATCCCTCTCATTTGTAGTTGGTGATCACCCTTTCTTTTTATAGGAAAACCATGGTGAATTGGGTCTATATGTGCCATTCTTTTTAAATCCCTTGAATCTAATTTTTTACATGTATTTAAAATACCAATGAAAACTGATGCAGAGATCTCTAGGGTTTAATATATTGGTGTGGATAGTGTGGTTGACCGGTGAATCCTTCGTTAAGGGATTCATGGGATATGGAAATTACCATGGTTGTATGGTGATTCCTTGGAATGTGGTAGTGGTGCAACATGGATCCTCAAATAATTTGGCATTCAATGTATCTAGATAACGATTTGTAGTGAACTTCATGGTGGTTGACCAAGGTATAATGATTGATCTGGTGTGATACTATGATTTTGTAGTCTTTAAGAGCTCAATATCAAGCTTCCATAGCTAAGACAATAGTGTTATCTAATGGTTGAATATGTCAAAGGGACTGTGAAATGCAGTTGTAGTGGTAGAGGAAGGTAGTTGGCTATGTCTAGTTGGGGTGCACACAACCAATATGTGAAGATGTCATTTCCCTAAATAATGAATAGTAACCAATAACTCGTTGTCCCAAATTAGAGGAGATAAGGGAGGGTTTTATCATTAATAACAAATAATGCACCATCCTCAGCTCCGAATCTTAATTTATGAATGAGATCCCGATATAAGATTACACACCCATATATAGCCCATGTAACGCCGTGGGACCCATATGATCCAAGGACCAATCAATTATCATGGATCCTCCCACGGATTATAATACCCCAATATCTCTACAAGCTCTCCTTGTAGTTTTTCTGGCCGTCCAACCCCTTTGTGGGATGGATTGGTGGTTTGTAATCAACTTGTTGAGGGCTATCTAGCTATTTAATTTTTTTAACTGAAAAATGTTTGAACAACTAAGTTATATTTTCTAAAAATATCATAATTGGGAAAAAAAATTAAACATACAAATTTACATTTATTTTAATTTTTTTACTTCAAATATCCCATATTTAGTTTATCTTTTTATTATATGATAATAATCAATGAAACCCATCAAAAATAATTAAGAAATACTTAAAATTACACATAAAAAATGGGGGTGTTAACTGGGGGAACACACAATAAATCATATGTTATTATAGGAAGATGTCTTACCATGACATAGTTTATCTTCAGTGTTAAACTACTCGAAATTTTATTAGTTCCTGCTAATGAAGTACACGTTTTTACTTGAAACATCTTCTGAAAAATATTTAGGATGGCTCGAACATGAAATAACGCTTCAGATCCACTCAATAATTTCTTTATTCGTCTTTCCAAATGGATCATTTGGGGGGTGGGTCTCCCAAATAGTCCAGTGTCATCCTACGAATTCTTTTTAACGAAACCAGAAAAACATAACAGAACATTAATAATAACCATGTTCTACTCTTAAGAAATTAATCCCCTTTCCAAGATGGTTTTCAACACGGTGTTTCGATGTAAAACTGTTTAAAAAAAATAATATTCTTTTAAGTAAATCCATACATTTATATTTAATTAATCTATAACGTTAACAAAATAGGAACCTACACCACGAGATGTGGTCCTGGATATTCCACAAAAATCAAAATGTAAATTCCATAATTTATTGAATCTTTAAAAGAATACTTGCCAAAGTTAAACCTCTTAGATATATACATGATGCGATTATCACAAAATGTGATATTTCTTGGTGTAGAGTTTTCTAACATCCCTTGTTTCTACAATCCCTCAATGATGATGGATCTCACATTCCCAATATCTTATTCCATAACAATGTGTTGTGAATATTACTCATATACACATAACCTTTATAACATTAATTGGTATTTCCATTCAATACATAGAGTCCATTAACTAGGTATCTTTTTGTTATAGTTCTAGGTCCCTTGGATATATTAATTCATTCCAATTCATACCTAAATATATACCCTACATGGTTTAGGATACCTATGGAATTAAGGTTTCTTTGATGGTTAGGTACCCACATAAAATCTATGAATGTGTTGAATAAATGGGAATAAAATTCTATTAGATAATAACCTACTCCTTGAACCTTACAATTCCTATTATTGCATTCGATTACATATCTCTATACTCTATCCACTAATGCAAGGAAATACTCTCTAGAGCTACATATGTTAAAAGAGCATCTGAATTCCATAACCCACTCATCAATGAGTTCATGTCTTTATACATTTATAACGTCATCATATATATAAATAAAGTCCCCAAATAGGGATTTTTCAATAGTTTCTTTAGCCTAAGGATTTTCTGGGTTTTCTACTCTTGGTTCATCATTGTATAGTCTTACCATCATTATGACACAAAAAATTTATATCCTTATACATTGACTTAAGTTTGGGTTGGTTATTATTCTTCCCTCTCACTTTACATTTTTTTTCTTTTTATCCTTGTTTTGTGGCCTCCGTATAGTAAATAGACTCTCACCGATACCTTTTATTTTGTGTTTATAGTGATGTTCCTTAGAAATTAGGGCATTTTAAACCTCTTCAAGGGTAAAAGTGTCACAACAAAACATCATAGTTTCCACTAATTCATTGTAGGAATTGTTAAGAGTATTCAAGAGGATCATTTAATGATTCTCATCATCAATAGAAAAATTTATGTTTGTCAAACTAATCATGATTTTATTAAACTCATCCAAATAAAATTTAATAAAAAAACCATAACATATTTTAAAGGATAACATTTAATGATTATTATAAACTCTACCCACTGAAGATGTTTTCATATAATATTTTTTTAATTTAATCCATATACAAGAAATAGTAGATTAAGTGGAAAATTCTTAAAGGGACATGTCATCTGGATACAATAATATAGAACTATATTCCATAATAAAAATGTCAGGAGAGACATCTCAATATTCTGTATAGGTATGACCATCAAATTTATGGGACATAAGAGGTTTCTTTGCTCTATGAAAGCCAACTACGATTCCTAATTGGTCTAATAGATTCGTCATCAAGATTTACCAAAAATTGAAATCATCATCTCCATCAAAAAGATCAATTTGATATAAAGTATATTTATTTACTTATATAGTTGAATGATACCAATTTTTTACTAAAACATTAAGCATACCCCACCATGAAATATCAAAGATCATTGTATACATAATGGTTTTTTATTATGTTTATGAATTTTAAATTAAATACATCATTGAATTACAAAAATTTAAGAAAATTGAGAAAAAAATATAGTTGATCTATTCATGAATTAAATAGAAAAAAAATTCAAGAGAAAAATAGAACTTGAATATAATACAAAATCCATTATCAATACCAAAATGAAATTATAACTTGAATCGATGGTAAAAATTGAATTGAATGAATCAATAAGGAATAAAATAAATAGGAACACCTGATTTAATTATATTTGATCCCTTTGTAGCCAACATGCATGGAAGGAACACCACCCCACATAGATGCATTTTATTATACTAAAGAATATCACTGTTAATAAACAAGATGTTTGAAAAAAATAAGACATGATGATATTTTAATTAACTAAAGAAGAAGATGTTTAATGTTTTTAATCTTGATAGGGTCACTCTATAGTTTACTGGTCTCTTCTTGATGTTGGAATGTATCCAGATCTGATTATTACCAGTTCTCTAGGAGCTCCATGATAAAGCGAAGAACTATACTTCTTCTTCATGAAGGTGTATTTTCAACAGTCCACCATGAATGATGTATAAGGAGGAGTATCAGAAGATGAAATGATGACAAAAATATTAAAATAATCCTCAATTAGTGGGGAAGACTGGGTTATAACCCAATGAGAGGTATGAACTATGGATGTGGAGTGAGAAAAGTAAATGATAATCTATAATGATGATAAGGACATAATGGTTCATCAATTCCCCTAACATCCGCACATGCCAAACTAAAAACCCAATGAATTAGAACATTCCATAGATACCTTCTTAAAATAAAAAAATGGTGAAATAAAATTTTAAGGGATGTGATATATATGGGTTATGTGAAAACCATGTTAGGGGAATCCATAAAATGCATAAAGGAATTTAAAACTCTTTTTGTAAAGGTTATTGTTCTAAAACTACTATGGTGTAAGGGTAAAAAGTCTATAGTGTAAAGGTAAAAATTATGAAAACCCATATTTTAATACACTTTTGTTTATGATTTATTACATAAATATTATCTTAATACAAGCCCATAAGATTGTAAGGACTTTTTTCTTTGGGAAATATGGTATATAGAACATTAACTTGAAATAAAGATAAAAAATTATGTTTTAAACTCTAAAATACTTGTCCATATATTCCTAGGATCTTCAAAAACATCATGGGAAAACTTGGGGACATACAGAAGAATAGAGTCACCAGTAAATCCTAGAAAATAAATAAACAAAACATATTATATTTTAAATCATTACATGTGATCCAAGATCCCAATCACTGTAACATAGAGGGGTGATAATCATATTCTTTAATAACGAGTCTTGATAAAACCAGATAACATAGTGGAATCATAGTAATGTGACAATAATATAAAACATGAAATCATAAACACAATTCAAGGATAATCGACAAGAAAAAAATTACATTGTGTTCTTAGTATAACTTCTAGTGAACCATACATGGAATATATTGAGATAAAACATTACCTAGTGAATCATATAGCAATATTATTCTACGACCAATTGTAACTTTTATATCCTGTACATGAATAAGTGTGCCACACAGATCATAGAACATATGGATGTGATTCATCAATTTAACCCCATTGTTAAGGATTTTGGGTCATAAACATGTAAATACCCAATAAATGATGAATATTTACAACTATTTGAATATCTTTGAGTTTAAATGGGGATGGGTATTAACAAGAAAAATATTTGTATAGAAAATACCATGAAAATTTTGGAAGCATAATAGGTGTACATATATGTTCATATAAGGGGTGAGTATGAGCGTAAGGTGTCTATAACTTCATGGGAATCATAAGGATGGAAATAGGTATGTGTAAAAAAATATCCCAAATTAAAAAATTGTAAATCAAAAGACATGACATAAATAATGTACTTGAATAAATTGAAGGGGATCACTTACCATGAGTGGGAACTCCTAAAATCATGGGTGGGATTATCAAAGTAATTGAGAACCATATTATGGATCTATAGAGGAAATGGTGGAGTAAAATCTTGATCCAGGAGTTTTTGGTGAAGTTGAATGAGAGGTTGGGCAGTTTTATATAGAAAAAGGGATGATAATTCTTTATTAATTTCCAAACCTAGGTTTGGGACTCTATGTTATAATGTAATATAAACTAAAAACCTTTGATTTTTATACCTATGGTTTCTGAAAAATAATCATGGTTTTCATTATTTTATAGGTCTAATAACCAAAAACATCGAAATAATTCCCTTGATGGTTTGGAAGTGATTAATATTTATAATGAATTGGTTTCAAAACATTGAAAATGTAATATTTGTATTGGAGGATTCATTAAGGGTTTATAAAAATAATAAAAAACACTATAAACTCGATATTTTAAAGGGTAAACATAATATATTGTGTGAATAATATTTATCGTATTTTTTAAATCAGTATTGGGATTTTATTAATTAAATATACAAATTGTACAATTATACTACCTCTAATTTTTACACAAAAAAATATTGTTTCAGAAAATTAAAAAAACATTACAATATGATAATTTTGAAAATGTAATTTCAAAAATAATATTTATATTATCAAAATAATTCTTTAAATAATGGAATATAAACTTTTAAATAAAAAATCTCCTTTTATTGAGAAATATTGTTTTTTTCGATGTTAATAGTTTTTCACCCTAATAAAAATTACATTTGAATTCATAATATTAAATTCTTGATTAATATTTAATATATATTATTTGAAACAAGTATTTTATTATAATATAATTTATATATAATATTATTTAATTAATCAAAATAATTTTCTTTATTGGAACTATATATTTCTCATACATTCAATTTATGTTTCATCATATCAAAATATAATTATTATAAAACTCATTATTTAATTATTTGATAATTAATATAAAAAAGATATAAATAAATTTCATTGTTTTATTAAAAATAAAATAAATATATCAAACTATTAGGGTCTAGATGCATAGCCTATTATTACACCAGTGAATTCTATAAGGGTAAGTTGTGTGAGGTGAGATGTTCATGGGGTGGTTTAGCGAACATGGTATGTGTTGTGATTTTTATGAGCTTAAACTTCACCCATAAATGGTTTCTTCCAATATTTAGTTATTTCATATCAACTTAGCCTTGGTTTAGGGTAATATGTAGTGATGCTATCTTCTTTTTAAGCACCAATTAATGAGATTCATAGGGTAGGATCCCACTAGTCGAGGCCATCACTTCATTTTTCTGTGACAAATGAAATTTATAATAACCCTTAATATTATAATCATAATTGTTAGTGTAAAATAGCTATATTATCAATGTTTTTAATTTTTAATGGTCTATTAAAATTTATAGACTAGATAACGGTCCAAAATGACCAAAGTAGTGCATGTGTCTTCTATAATTAAATTTCATAAAAATTTATTTACTAATTTAAAAGAAAGGAATTTTATTTATAAATGTTCGTGTCATAGAATTATTCCCCGCTACAAAAATATAACCCTAAAAATTTTCATTTAAAATGCCAAATCAGATTTTGGTACTTCTATTTCATTGACTCTTCTTGTTCCCATGTCACTTCCTAAATCTTGTGGTTCCCCTATAAGACTTTTACATGGTTAGTTTTCTTGTTTGGTAGAATATTGTATATACTATCTATGATATTCATTGAATTATCCTCATATGAAAGATCATTCTCCAATATTACCACTATAGTATTAAGTATATGTGATGATTCTAGTATGTACTTCATCAAGAAGGATACATATATCACATTATATACAAGATATAGGTTAGTGTTCTTGAAAATCATGGGAAATTTTCTCATACATAAATTATAATACCAATTTAATTCAAGGAAAATAATGATTTTCATCATAGAGGTTATTTTAGTCCATCCTGTGATTGCCTATGTTTTTGATATATCCATAAATATACATTTATTGGAAATATAATTCCCGAAAAAAGTAACCTACTACAAAAAAAAATTTATTGTAATTTGAAATTAAATTTTTCTTCTATAATGCCTTTAGTATATTATTTGAATAATACTCATGTTCTACCCTAATTTTAGAGAAGATAATAATATAAACTATAAATAATACAAAAACATTTTCAAGGTAATCCCTAAATACAATATAAACTAAGTAAATGAAGATTTGATGATAATTAGTGAGTCCAAATGGGATCACTATGAAATCATAGTGTGTGTACCTTGTACAAAAAACTTTCTTGGGGATATACTCCTTATTTACCTTCACTTCATAATATCCTAACCAAATATACACCATATTGAAGTACTGGGCTCCACAAAGATAATTGAACAAGTCATTAATCCATTGAAGATGATTCTTTTTCTTTCTTGTGATATTATTTAGATCATGATAATCAATTTAAATACCAATAAGCACATCCATATTATTATTAAAGAGGATGTTCTCCATGATGAAGCAATTGGAAATATAAATCATTTATCCAGATTCTATGTAGTTCCTTATTTATCTCCACATGTTTAACAATGTCCATTCAATATAGAGTCTTGGATATTATCAAAGCCCTAGGTATATGCTCAATTGAGAACCTAACCTCACTGCTAGGTGAAATACTATAAAATTATTCAGAAAACACAATAGTGAATTTCATTACAATGGGGATTTCATCATGAATGATCTATTCTTTAGTGTCAATCCTTTAAGTAAAGTAAAATTTCTCTCAGGAATATAATATCTCTCATTTTGAGGCTTTTACCAGTGAATATTATTCCTTCTCCTTGCACTTTTATAGAATTTGGGAAGTTTTCAATGTTAAGGGTGATTTTCTTCTCTTGGAAATTTATGTTGGGTTAATAGATGTAAAGAAAATTCATACCTAGAATTTAATTGAATTCTTCCAAGGTGTGTATGAATTTTTTTAGGAAATTCAACCAAAAAATTTGGAAATAGGATTAGTTATATACATGGGATGGAATAATTGAACAAATTTTTATCTTCATTGATAACTCAACATTAATATTTTCAGGGGGTGTCTGAATAGTTCTACATACATTCATGACATTAAAGAATGCATATAATCAGAATCAAATAGTATATTGTATATCCTTGGATGAATAACTATTTTACCTATCACCACTTATTTATCATGATCGACCTCATTAATTGGGATGTCATATTTTCACACATAATCTCTAGTCCTTAGAGGTTATTTTCATCATTTAACATTATAACCCATTGGATTTGGGAATTGATTATCATAATTCCCTTATTCCTTGTTGTCGAAATGCCGGATGATAGATTGAGGGTTTACTGGGGAATTTAATTTTTATATCACATTGGTGGGTTTCTAACATCCACATTAGTTATATTGGTTTCCTTACCAAATACACCTAAAAAAGTTCCTTATCCCCTTATGGTAATTTTTGAGATTATTCTTCCCACACTTTTAATAATTGGGATGATGTAATTTCTTACCCAATAGGATTTCTACATCACACCTCCAAAATTGAATTCCATTATCCACTTGTTTTCTCCAATCAAAAGAGACCGATGATATTATCATATCTCAATTTCCAAATTGAGGTAACATCATACAATTTCCTCATATCAATCAATGTATCTAATAACCAATGATTTTTTTAGACATAGATTTACCCACCAATGAAGTGATAAAGTTTTATTTGGGGGAGATTAAAAATCTGAATGTGTATTATAAAAGTCTTCTAAAGTTTACCTTATACACCCCCGATGCATTCTTCCTCATTTTCATTAAGACTAAGGAAATCCATATCCATTTTAATACAAAGAGTGTGGGGAAAATATTTTATTGAATTCCTTCTACCTCAAAAATTCTAGATCCTCCTTATGATTTATATTTTTAACAATGTCTACCATTGATTAGTTTCCCCTGCTATATGATAAATATAAAGAACAACCATATATTACATAGAAAATTAATGAATGGAGACAATATTTTCAATGGGGTTATTCTATTGTTCTTATATTAAGGGATTAGTATATTCATTGAATGTTAGATGCCTTTCACATATAAAGGTCTCAATTGAAACATTATATTTCTTAGGGGTATTTGGGAATTCTTATTAATTTAGATTTAGGTTAAAACACATATTAATTGAGAATGTATCTTTATGAAGTTACTAACTCCTATTCCCATCAGGATGGGTATCTCATTTGGGAATCCATTACATTTCTCATCAAATTGGTTGTTAACACAATTTCTCATATTTCTATCAATTTTATTAGAAAAAAATATAAGATTAGGGATAATTGTTTTTAAACTATTAATCTTATTAATAGGAAAACATTAATATTATTAGGATAACTCATAAATGACATATATTTATTAAAATATGAATTTTTATGTTTTAATATAATTTTTCCATGATATATTTCCTAACGTAAAATATTATAGTGGTTTTAATTCCATTAATAAATTTTCATAAGGTTATTGTTAATTTACCAAACTATATCCCATAAGAGTGTTACAATATGTGTGTAATAAGGCCCATTTTCATGAGCCAGGTGATAGTATATTCTAGATTAATACACCATTTTCATGGTTATTATCCCTCGATACAACTATGCTAGAGGAACATCCACATGAACTATCCAGATATAGATATATTTTTTAGAAACCTACCTATTTTCTATTTTCAATGAAATGTAGGGATGTTTTCTTTTTCTTAGTATTATACCTATGAATCTCACAATACTTTTCTAATCCCAATACCTAAAAATAACTACACTTTTTCTCTAATTACAACTTTGATAAATCAATTTTTAATACACTATAATTCATGAATTATCACCTAAATATACACTTAGTACATCCCCATAAGATCATGAGACATAGTGTATTAGGTAAATTAATTAAATAGATCATTAACATGAAACATTTGTAAAATAATATTATTCAAAAACTCTAAAACATGCCATTATATTCGAGGGATATTCTCAATCTACATGGGATAACAAGGGGACATGCATAATAATGGGATGATCTATAAATCCTATTATGGTAATAAACAAATTGTATCATAAGGTAAAGTAGTTCATGTGATCTAGAAGCATATAAATGTAAAATAAGAGTGGTGATAATCATAAATTTGAACAATGAGTCCGGATATATGATGATAACATAAAGTCAACATATGAATGTGGAAACAACATAAAATATGACATCATAAACATATGTCAAGTATAACCACCAAGAAAATATATCATAGTGTTCTTAATATAACCTCTCATGAACTATACATGGTATATCATGAGATAAAAACATTACCCAATGAATTGGATGACTATATAATTTCTGGACCACCAGTCACATTCATATGATTTACATGCATAACTATTCCACACAAATCATAGAAGATAAGGATGTATTTCATCAATTTTTACCCCAAAATTAATATGTATATGTTACACACATAAAAATATCCAATAAATTAAGGATAAATATAACTAGTTGAATACCATTTAGTGGATTAGATATGAGTATTCACTACAAAAATATTTTTAATAGAAAATTGAACGATAATTTTTGTAGCATAATAGGTTTACATAAATGATGTTATAAGGGTAGAATGAGAGATAAAGGGGTATATAATTACTTGGAAATCATAAGGATTATAATAAGGATGTATAAAAAATATAACATCTTGAAAAATTAGAAATAAAATGGCATGATATAATGAAGGTGCTTGAATATAAATGAGAAAGAGAGGATGCCTTACCTTGATAGGGTACTTGTAGAAGCATGATAAAAGACTATTAATAGATTAGGCGCTATTTTTAATGGATATAGGGAAGGATGGTCAATGTAAATTCATGTTCCAATAGTTGTGAGTGAATAGTAATGGGAGGTCATGGGTTTATATATAATAATAGATGATAATAATTAGTTAATTTTCAAAAATTGGTTTTGGAATCCATATGAAAAGGTAATCAAAACCACAAACCTTCTTATATATTTTTACCATAGTTTCTTAAAAATAAGATTTGTTTAAATCATTTGATAACCATTATAGTAGAACACAGTGAAATAATTATCTTGGTGATGTTTAAGTGAGTCATGTTTACACAGAATTGATTTTAAAACCATAAAATATAATATAGGTTATAGAGGATTCATTAATTGATAATAAAATTAATTATAAATCTTCAAAAAATCCTTATCATAAGGGGGATATATAATTTTATTTCATGTATACTCTTTATAATATTTATTACATAACTTTTTTTCTTTTATGATATCTTTATACATACTATATAATTATATCATATTTAAATTTTCCCCAAACATTTTATTATCTTGGAAAATTATAAAAAATTAACCATTGGATAATTTTGATGTGATAATTTTAAAATTATCTTCTATTTTAAGAAAAAATATATTAAATATTATAATTTACAGTTCTAAAAAAATTTCCCCATTTATTGAAAAATATTGGTTTGTTTTACAATAACATCTTTATCACCCTTATAAAAATTAAATTTGAATTCATTAAATTATATTATATTTTATATTTTATAAAATTTCATTAATAATAATATTTTATTAAAATATAATTAAATTGAAAATTTCCTAAATTAATTAAAAAGCGTGTCATGAATGAAACTATATATTTCTCAATAATACATTTTGTGGTTCATCTTATTAAAATATATTTTCTATCAAACTAATTAGTTAATCATTTAAAAATTAATATTAAAAAGGGATAAATATATTATTTTTTTAATTGAAAATTAAATATACAAATTCACAATATTAGGGTATAGATACATATCCCCTAATTACACTAGTAAATTCCCCAACATCATTGTGTGTGGTGGTGGGATATCCCTGTGGTGGTTCAATGAACATGGTTTGGTACATTATCTCATTGAGCATGAACTTATCCCATAAACTGTTATATAATGATTATTTTTGAATGTCATCTTAGGCTTAGTCATGTAAAAAACCTGTTAACACTATCTCCCTCGAAGCCTATGATAAATGGTCTTTAAAGATTATTGTAACGCCCCGACCCCAGCTACCCAGAGTCGGTGCATTACTTCGTAACATTGGCATGATCACAAAAGATCAAGTCTCGAAAGACCAATTAGTTTTGTAGCCTTGGAAACACTAGATACATTTATAAGTCTTAAATTACACCATAAAGTAAAACAAAAATACAAAATCTTCTCTTCATATCCCCTTATATTATCCCTGTAGGTCATTCATAATATACTTCTTCACATCCTGGAAAAATTAAAACATTGAAAGGGGTGAGCTCAGATGCTCAGTAAGGATAACAATATATCGGAATCTTTCATCAATAAATATAAACATTCAAGGCAATGTATAACTAAAACAAAAGCCTTTTAAACATGAACTTCAACATAATATGGAAAAAGTAAAATGAGATAATTCCATTTACTTCCTCACATGGATATTCTACTGGTCGAATAATCACATGAAATATCAATAACCACTTTCATAATGATGGAATGCATAATTCCAGACGATGATAACCACGTAGCCAGGGCCTCGTGCCAAGACTACAAATAAGATTTTGTCAAGGCCTCGTGCCAAGACACTAGTTTGTCTCATGAGACCTGCCGATGCATCGAGGAGCTATAGCGGGCTCCACCTGTCACTTATTAAGTCCAATGCATTCCTCATATGAACAGGTTTAAACATATCATAAACAATGACATAATAAAACATGCATAAAGGAAACATAACATTTCCACATTTCAATCACAAGATATCAAAACAACACATTGATATAATAAAAACCTTATCAAAACCATTTTCAATACCAAAATAAAAGAAAATTAAAACTTGGTATTTATTTTTCATTTTAAAAAAATTTTGGTTTGTAGGGGAAGCCGAAACTCAAATAATGGTCCCGGCGGCGGAGAAGTCATTGTCACCAGATACGTACAACAAGAAAAAAATTACTTTTTGTCATTTAGTAAAATGCTTCGTATAAAAATATTTCTTTTTAATAAACGTAAAAGTCAAAGGGGTTTATACACCGTATAAAAGAAATTTATGTATAAAAAAAAATATGCCTCAATTAATGGAGATTGAGACGAAGTCCCTTAAAAAGATCATTTTTAAATAAAATATATCTATTATATGTTTTATCTATATGTAAACATAAAGAAAGTAAAAATAAAAGATAGGACATAATAATATCGTGACATAATTTGAAAGTAGGAGATTAACCCAAAGAATGGAAATTGGCTTAAAAGTTCCCTTACCTTGCGTCCTGTCTTGACTCGACCATTCTTTAACCTCATCAATAATAAACTAGAGTTATTTTATAGTTTCATAAGAACCTTTTCACGTTTTTATTCCTTTTATATCATTTATTACCATGTTATGAGCATTATTTAATTATTTAAGTTAATAACGGTCGTTTTGTCGATCTTTGGTACATGAGTCAAAAATAAACTTCTTATAATTACAAGTTGTTCATGTGGTGAAATATCCATTATATCCAGAATTATATTCATGATATAGATATAATATATCTCATATATATCCAGTATATACATGCATTTATAATATTACATAACGTTTTGAGGTCAGAAATGAAATGCACCGTTCATGGAGACGGTAAGCCGTACGTACGCATGAACGCTACTTTCATTTCTATTTCGTATTTAATGAAATAATAATGATATAAAGGTATATTATAATTCCAGTATAATATCATACATAATATCATTTAATCCATCCTTTATACATCCCACATATGGCATTAACGATTCAAATCACTTTGAGAGGGCGGTAGTCCGCACTTCCTAAAATGAAAATATCGCGTTTACCCATAATGGAAACAAGAAAGGTATGACATAAATGAACAATAAAGAACATTAAGTAAAACATAAACATATTATATATCATATATAAATAGAGTGACATCTTAATGGCCACCTTTGAAGGTGTTATATGAGTGTTGAACAATCATCATTTCGTAAGGCAGAAATTCACCATCCACAGAAACAATATGTTCTTTAACCATTAGATGTAGGTGTGTGTAAGTGTAGATCGAATAATTCTTATAACAACATCCTTGTATATTTAGGATACTGTTTTTGTTAGAAAAGAAATTAATAAAAAGAGTTTATGGGGTTTGATAAGAAAAATAAAAAAAATAACATAAGCGAAGACATTACCTTAAAATCGTGTAACTCTTTTGATTTGAGCCAAAGGCTTCCTTGGGAAGAATTCTGCCCAAAGGGAGGCTTCTAGGAGTAAGGGAGGGAAGTTGGGAGAGTATTAGGGAAGATTTTGGCCGAGACAAAAGGATTTGAAAGTGTGAGTAATGTGGTAGTGGTGAGGGCCTTTTATAAGTGGAGAGGAGGGGCACTCTAGGAAAGTAATGAAATGTTACTTTATTATACAATGATTTTCGGATTCTAAAGGTACCAAACTCATATAATTCTAGGATAAGGTGATAAGGGTTCGAATATTATCATACGATCGTCTTTGGACATGTGTAATGCTTAGATTTTACATTATCCTTCAATTTTATTAAAATCGTTAATTAATGAGGTAATTGCTGCATCATCATGGTGTCATAAATAATTTAATATATATAATGTCTAAAAATTATAAAAAAATATCATGATGTATTAAATCTTTTTAGCTTTCTAATTAATATTTATAGTAAAAAATATGACTTGTATAACCCCATTTAAAAATTGTTTTAGTAAAACAACTTATGTTTGTGACATTTTTATTTTAACTTTAAATAAAAAGTTATTTATGTCATTTTACTACCAAAGTGGCTCCATGGGGTCCCCAAGTTGACCCATGGATTGTATTGGTCTGCCATGACACATAAAATAGGGGTAGTACAAGTGTAAAGGTATTTTCATATTTTTATAATATCATTTTTACCTTAAATTTCACTAATTACCTTTAATCACGATTAATTAAACTTAAAAGTTACTATTCACCAAAAAATTATTTTAATCCCATTGAACCACATTTTACTTCTTAATGAAAACCATGTATGTCGGATTTTTGAAAATCAAATCACAAAATTGGTAATATTTCATTTAAACGAAAAATCAGTTATTTAACTACCACTTAGTGGTTTCACTATTCATCAAAAATTGATGTTTTTCAGAACAATGCCAAAATTTCACCCTAAGCTATAATTGATATTCCAAATTCAAAAATCATGTCCATTTTGAAATATAAAATTTCTATAATTTTATAAAGTGGGTATTACTATTCATAACGGCTACTTTGATTAGTCGCGGTGTGTTAGAACTCGAAGTTTCATACAATGCAATCTATTGCATTATTGAATGAGAAGCGTATCGTGGAGGCTCGGGGTGTTACATTCTCCCCTACATCAATAAATTGCATCCTCGCAATTTGAATTTTTTCTTTGAAAATAAAAGGTTGAAAATAGAATATACCTTTGTGGAAAACCCACATCGGAAATAATGTTAATAAAAATATAACATTAAAAGAAAGAAAGAGAATTACAAAGGTCACCCGAGATAGCCAATACTAGGATTATATGAAAATATGGATATGGATGAAAAACAAACCATCAAGGTCTTATAGAGAGTTGTAGAAAACTGGATTAGGAGAAAGTTAACCATAAGAAAATCACAAACTTGTGACTAGTTAAACAGTCATTGGATCCCCAGTTGGAAAAGTTAACCGGCAATGTTTTTGTTTTAAGTTACCTTTTATAAATTTGAGGAATTTATTTAGGAGATTTACTAAGAATGTAAGGGAATATACATACTTGTTATGTATACTTTCATTCTTTAATAAATTTTTACCACAAACCCATCTTTCACTCCAAATGCTAACAGAACTCAAAAATATTTTATTTATCATAATTGTATAAGGTTCTAAATATTACCCCATACCATTTAGATTCGGAAAAATATTTTGTAATAACCAGGGACTTCCTGTAGGCTAGTAGTAGGTAATAAAGGCCTGTCGCACTATGGTTGTGGGTTCGATTCCTGCAGCTTTGTCCGACACGACGGGTTATGCCCCACCCTGCAGGTTGTCCTTTTCCTAAAACTATAGTATTATAATATTACAAAAGTAATCTTCAGAGATGTTTTAACCTTAAAAAATAATATCCAAGGTTCAACTTAATCCATTCTGACCTTTATAGTTATCCAAAATACCTCTGTCCAGACTTTCTCTAAAAGGTCTCTAAATTCCAAAATCAATTGTATCATCAGATTCCTCAGACAAGGTAATGTTTCTCTTATTGTCACATACAAAAATATGATTACCTTCATATTATTAAAACCTTAATGAAATCAACATGTACTTCAGTACAATCCATATATATATATCACATTATTCTAATAACCAGAATATAATTCATGAGTCCAAAAGCACCAATACATTAATTATTCTACTTCAACTGTAGTAACAACATAAGATTGTCCTTGATCTCTTGGACTTTTCTGAGGTAAGTTTCCTTGACGCTTAGGACATTCTTTGCATAATGACCAATTTCCCTACAATTGTAGCATTCAACATTGATTGCCTCTTTCTTTCCCTTACAATCATGAGCCTGGTGACCTTTTTCTCCACATTTGTAACAAACTCCCATTCCTTTAGGCAAGTACCAGGGTGATTCTTCCCACAATTATCACATAATGGAAAATCCTTCTTTCCATTTTCCCTTTATCTGTCTCTTGTTCCACCGTTATCTTCTTATATTGCTTTACTTTGTTGTCATAAGACTTAGATAATTCTTTTTATGTCTTGATATCACACGAGACTATATCCTCGTATGTTGAGAAAGATTATGATACTAAAGCTCGATGGATAAATGGTTTTAACTCATCAAAGAAACGATCAATATTACTTCTTGGGTTACGTATATATTCTGCATCATGCCTCGCAAACCTTGTAAAGTTAGCCTCATACTTTGCGACATTCTCATCCTCCTTCTGCCTCAGACTCAGAAATTGCCTTTGCATATCTGCTCGATGGTCATGTGGAAAGTATTTTTCTAAGAAAATTTCCTTAAACTCCCTCCATTCCATACGTGAAACTTCTTCATCTTCCTTTGTGTTTTGAATCAGTGACTACCATTGATCGGCATCTCCAGTGAGGCGGTAGACTGCCATGACAACCTTCTCCCTTTCGCTACTCCCCAAGGCATGGAATATTTTCTCTAAGGAGTTTATCCATTTCTCAGCTACTAATGGATTTGTACCCCCATTAAAGGTTGGCGGTTGTTGCCTCATGAAGCGGTCTAACATTGATCCTCCATGTTGCGGATCAGGGTGCTCCATACGAGTAAGGTTATTATTCATAACCTGAGTGAGTTGTCCCAGTATGGTAATAAGTTGATCATCAACAGTTGTGTCTCCAACTCCACAATAATTATCTTGAGTAGGAGGGCAATCCCTACATGGAGTGAGTGCATTGATACGGTTTCCATTCCTTCCACTAGGCGCCATTTCTAAACAATGGCATAAAATAGATTAGTGTATGAATTAAAATACTCAATTCCATACTTGTAAAACACTTAACACTAATTGAACTATTTATGGATATAACTCATAATCATAAAAAAAATTTCTTTGAGGAAGTTTATACTCATAACCCTTCATAGTGGTTTGTAAATAAAATGAGAATTATCCTAAGCATATCCCTCGGGAATGTCGTAACCAAGAGTGAAGCAAGGCCCATTGTCGTGCACCAGTTCCCATTCGAGTCTAGCTGAAAGCGGGTTTTTCGGGTTTTACCCCTAGGTACATCTATGCCAGAGCCATCTCTACCTGCTCGTATCCAGACAGGGATGTATTGCTCGGAAAACTCACAAAATCTTTATAATACCTAAATTCTAGGAAGTTCCTCTATACTAATCCTCAAAGTCTATCTTCAGGCTATGTGCTATAATCAGAGTTTATCTAAATCTAGCTTCCAAGGTTAGTACTAAACTGCCTCTGATACCAACTGTAACGCCCCAACCCTAGCTACCTAGAGTCGGTGCATTACTTCGTAACATTGGCATGATCACAAAAGATCAAATCTCGGAAGGCCTATTAGTTTAGTAGCCTTGGAAACACTAGATACATTCATAAGTTTTACATTACATTATAAAGTAAAACAAAACTACAACATCTTCTCTTCATATCCCCTTATATTATCCCTACAGGTCATTCATAATATACTTCTTCACATCCTGGAAAAATTAAAACATTGAAAGGGGTGAGCTCAGATGCTCAGTAAGGATAACAATATAGAGGAATCTTTCATCAATAAACATAAACAATTAAGGAAATGTATAACTAAAACAAATTCCTTTTAAACTTGAACTTCAACATAATATGGAAAATGTAAAATGAGATAATGCCATTTACTTCTTCACATGGATATTCTACTGGTCGAATAATCACATGCAATATCAATAACCACTTTCATAATGATGGAATGCATAATGCCAGACTATCATAACCACATAGCCAAGGCCTCATGCCAAGACTACAAATAAGATTTTGTCAAGGCCTCGTGCCAAGACACTAGTTTGTCTCATGAGACCTGCCGATGCATCAAGGAGCTATAGCGGGCTCCACCCGTCACTTATTAAGTCCAATGCATTCCTCATATGAACAGCTTTAAACATATCATAAACCATAACATAATAAAACATGAATAAAGGAAACATAACATTTACACATTTAAATCACAAGATATCAATACAACACATTGATATAATAAAAACCTTATCAAAACCATTTTCAATGCCAAAATAAAAGAAAATTAAAACTTGGTATTTATTTTTCATTTAAAAAAAATTATGGCTTGTAGGGGAAGCCGAAACTCAAATAATGGTCACGGCGGTGGAGAAGTCATTGTCGCCAGATACGTATGACAAGAAAAACATTCCTTTTTTTCATTTAGTAAAATGCTTCGTATAAAAATATTTCTTTTGAATAAACGTAAAAGTCAAAGGGGTTTCTACACCGTATAAAAGAAATTTGTGTATAAAACAAAATATGCCTCAATGAATGAAGATTGGTACGAAGTCCCTTAAAAAGATCATTTTTAAATAAAATGTATCTCTTATGTGTATTCACTATATGTACACATAAATAAAATACAAATACAAGATAGGACATAATAATTTCATGACATAATTTGAAAGTAGGAGATTAACCCAAAGAATAGAAATTGGGTTAAGAAGTTCCCTTACCTTGCGTCCTGTCTTGACTCGACCATTCTTTAACCTCCTGAATAATAAACTAGAGTTATTTTATAGTTTATTAACAACCTTTTTCACGTTTTTATTCCTTTTATATAACTTATTACCATGTTATGAGCATTATGTAATTATTTAAGTTAATAACAGTCGTTTTGTCGATCTTTGGTACTTGAGTCGAAAATAAACTTCTTATAATTACAAGTTTTTCATGTGGTGAAATATCCATTATATCCATAATTATATTCATGTTATAGATATCATATATCTCATATATATCCAGTATATACATGCATTTATAATATTCCATAATGTTTAGAGGTAAGAAATGAAATGCACCATTCATGGAGACGGTAAGCCGTACGTACGCATGAACACTACTTTCATTTCTATTTCGTATTTAATCAAATCATAATGATATAAAGGTATATTATAATTCCAGTATAATATCATATATAATATCATTTAATCCATCCTTTATACATCCCACATATGGCATTAACGATTCAAATCACTTTGATGGGGCGGTAGTCCGCACTTCCTAAAATGAAAATATCGCGTTTACCCATAATGAAAAAGAAGGTATGCCATAAATGAAAAATACAGAACCTTAAGTAAAACATAAACATATTATATATCATATATAAATAGAGTTAAATATTAATGTCCACCTTTTAAGGTGTTATATGAGTTTTGAACAATCATCGTTTCGTGAGGCAGAAATTCGCCATCCACAGAAACAGTATATTCTTTAACCATTAGATGTAGGTGTGTGTAAGTGTAGCTCGAATACTTCTTATAAAAACATTCTAGTATATTGAGGATACTGGTTTTGTTACAAAATAAATGAATAAAAAGAGTTTATGGGGGTGGATAAGCAAAATAAAACAAAATAGCATAAGCGAAGACATTACCTTAAAATCGGGTAACTCTTTTGATTTGAGCCAAAGGATTCCTTGGGAAGAATTCTGCCCAATGTTAGGCTTCTAGGAGTAAGGTAGGGATGTTGGGAGAGTATTTGGGTAGAGTTTGGCCGAGCCAAAAGGCTTTGAAAGTGTGATTAAGGTGGTAGTGGTGGGGTCTTTTATAAGTGGAAAGGATGGGCACTCACGGAAAGTAATGAAATGTTACTTTATTATACAACGGTTTTCGGATTATAAAGGTCCCACACTTATTTAATTCGAGTATAATGTGATAAGGGCTATAATATTCTCATCCAATAGTCTTTGGACAAGTGTAATGTTTAGAATTTACATTATCATTCCATTTTATTAAAATCGTTAATTAATGAGGTAATCGCTGCATCATCATGTTGTCATAAATAATTTAATCTATTTAATGTATAAAAATTATAAAAAATATATCATGATGTAGTAATTCGTTTTATCTTTCTAAGGAATATTTATAGTCAAAAATATGACTTGTATAACCCCATTTAAAATTTGTTTTAGTAAAACAACTTATGTTTGTGATATTTTTTTAAGTTTAAATGAAAAGTTATTTATGTCATTTTCCTACCAAAGTGGCTCCATGGGGTCCCCAAGTTGACCCATGGATTGTCGTGGTCGGACATGAAACATCCAATAGGGGTAGGACAAGTGTAAAGGTATTTTCATATTTTTATAATATCATTTTTACCTTAAATTTCACTAATTACATTTAATCGCGATTAATTAAACTTACAAGTTACTATTCACCAAAAAAATATTTTAATCCCATTGAACCACATTTTACTTCTTAATGACAAAGATGTATGTTGGATTTTTGAAAATCAAATCACAGAAGTGGTAATATTTCATTTAAACGAAAAATCAGTTATTTAACTACCACTTAGTGGTTTCACTATTCATCAAAAATTGATGTTTTTCAGAACAATGCCAAAATTTCACCCTAAGCTATAATTGATATTCCAAATTCAAAAATGATGTCTATTTTAAAAAATTTCAAACATATAAGTTGTATTAATTAATTTTATAATTAATTCCCGCTGTCACAACAAATAGCTTGTTTTTAAGAAACAATATATATCAAAAGATTGACAATTGTTTATGTCTAATTTCAAAGTGAAATTAATTATAATGAACACCATTGGATAAAATGGTAAAAATATATTCTAATTATACTTTAAAAACACTCAATAGAATAATTTATCAGTATAAATTATTTTGATTAAAAAAGTTGTTTTTAAGTATTTTTCACTATTAAAAAAAATGGAAGTTCTCAGAAAATTACAAATAATTCAACTTAGGATAACTTTGATATTAAGAATACAAAAACGAAGTCCATTTTGAAATATAAAATTTCTATAATTTTAAAAATTGGGTATTACTATTCATAATGGCTACTTTGATTTGTCGCGGTGTGTTAGAACTCGAAGTTGCGTACAATGCAAGCTATTGCATTATTGAATGAGAAGAATATCGTGGAAGCTCGGGGTGTTACAATTATGATCCTGCTGGTGAAGTACATAGCATCCTTTATCTATGTAAAGTTGACATTATCATAACTCTTAATATACGATTTTTAATGGTTACTGTACAAAAGATATATCATCAAAAGCTATAATAATTATACATATTTTAAATTTTATAGAGCCTATAATTGTACAAAATAACAAAATAGGTTTTTATGTTTTATAAAATTTCATTTCTTAATATTTCATTTACTCATTTAAAAAATCAGAATTTATTTTAAAATTTTTCACTTCATTACACAAATGAAGAATCCTAATGCATAATAGTAAATGTGTGAGGTTACAACCCATATAAGGTTCATTAAAATAATATATAATGGTAAATAGTTCCCCTTATAATGGAAAAAACACTAAACCAAAGGCTATGTAAGTTTAGAGACAAACAACATTCATATGCGTAGTTTCTTATGATTTAGAATCAAAATTTTAATATAATAATGATAGAAGAGAGTCGAATACACTTTTTCATGGATGCATAATAATTTATAAATAACAGAAATATTATGAAATGAAAATTTAACATAAAAGAACCTTATATTCACATTCTGTTTCTTGGTGAGTATTTTATGTTTTTTTCAATATTTAGTGACTTATTAATGGCATTTTTAATGTATATTGGGGAGTTTGGTGTGATAAGTTCATTTATATTAGATAATATAGTCAGGTATATGATTGATTGACGTTTAATTTACTAAATAATTATTTTTAAATTATTCTGGATGGAATTTTTATCTATGGTTATAGAAACCAATGCTTTTATAAAAAGGATATTAAATCTTTTGAGATGAATATTCAATAATTTACAAATATAGATGCCTGAGGACCATAATAGCTTAGTTTATTTATAGACTAGGTACACAATATTCTTATCTAGGGAAATATAATCATTGTTTCTGACAATGATCTTCCCATTTAGTACTCTTCATTGACATATGCTATATAATACATTTCCTCATAACTTAGAGAAAGGAAAGATAATAAAGTATGCTGTCAGAGGCTGAGTAAGGGTAAAAATGAGAGATATGTAAGAACAATATGAACGAAGTGAATGAGAATATGATCATAACATTTGAAAACCATACCCATGATATAAAATATCATAATATTGATTCATAACATAAATATTGTTCATTCATAAGACATTAATTATAAGGAAATCATAGAACATAATCCATGAGATCTTGAAATTGACATAAGAAATTGAATTTTTCAATACACATAACCATTTTTTCTCCCATTTCATTTCATTTCTATATCATTATATATAAATCATTACCCAATGCATTGGTGGGAGATATAATTTTCACTCTTCATTGGTTATAAAGTTACCTCTATCATTAGTTATAATTTAACTGCTGTACATGGTTATAACCGAACCACCATCACTTATTTAAAATCATACGTATGTCTTCCACAATATAAAAAAACATTTATCATATAATAACCGATAAAATGAAATAGATTTCATAAATATATCATCATATCACAACCTATGGAAAACATTCATGTTTCATAATCTTTTGATCATTTATTCATAGAATAAGACATAAAAATCAGTGGGTTTGATAAGATTTATATCATGGCATAACCCCTAGAATAGAAGTAGGTTTTGTAAACTTCACATTATCATTAAAATAAATGATTTTAGATAAATAATAAGAATGGTAACCTTGGATCATATTCCCAATAAAACATTAGTAACCTCAAAGGATGACATCTTATATAGAGAATGATTTTGAATGAAATTCACATGAAATACTTCTTGAGGATAATAACCTTCCATTAAAAATTGATTTTTTAACTAGATTTTTAAAATATTTTCTAAATACCTTTAATTAGAAATAAACATGAAAACATATAAAGGAATATATTAAAATCATTTAAATAATTTCTTGATGAAAATATCATTTCATTTTATGAAACTTTATAAAAAATAAATCATTTTGAAAATTACATTAATATAAAATAAACATTAAAAATTATAAAGTAGGAATAAAATAAAATAACTTTCATGATGACATGATGTTTTGTTATAGCCATAAACGTTGAAGCAGATATTTCATTCACATTTCTGGTAAAATCCAAACGTTTTTTTAGAAAATAAAATGAAAGTAACATTCAATAAAATATAAAAATTAAAACATGGGTAAAAAACTATGTTAAAAATCATATGTAAATAGTAAAAAAATATGAATTTTTTGGATGAAAATGGATTTCCAAACAAAGGTAGAAATAATGTCTTATTTCTTTAAAAAATTATCATTTATTTTAGGTAACAAAGAGTTTAAAAATGGTAATATTACATAAAAATATAATGAATAACAAGAGGATAAGAAAAATAATTTGTTTCAAGATAAATGTTTCATAATATTTTATCATCAAAAACATAATCATAAACAATCCTGATAAATGATGAGATTGTAATATAAAAGTTTTACCAATTTTGAAGTATTTAAATGTATGTACCAAGAAGTGACATCATTATATGAAACATAAAAAATCATGTTGATAAATATATAAATGATATTACAGGTCAAAGTGGCTGTATATACATCTCAAAAAGGAAGATATGTTCATAACATAATTTATGCCTCAAAAAAGTTAAATTTAGACAAAAATATTGAACTGCTTTTGTAACATTTTCCCAATAAACCCCATTGAAGAGAGATACTAAAAGCAATATCAAAATAAAAATAATTTCCATGAAAATAACAATAAAATTAATTTATGTGCAGTATATTCACTACATTAACTAAATAGGTGGTGAATACGGAATGTGTATCACATAAATAAAAAAATTTAGAAAAAAATCCCTTACATTAAGTCTCAACTTCCATCATACGCATTAAAACTAATTTATAATAAGTATATGTTTATTATAAATGTTTTAAATAACTATAAATAAATAAATATATATATATATCATTACAAGTATTATTTAATTATGAACATTAAGTACCCATTTATTAACAATTCCATGTTAAGTTTGTGTTTTAGGAAATACCAACATTGTTTTGCAGGTATGTTTGGATTTCTTAATTTTTGCTCATAAATTGATCATAATTTTTTCATATTCATAATGTTAAATATGATATAAGTATAGTATCTATTTATTAAGTACGTATTTAATGTAATCCATAAATATTAGTGATAAAAAAATGAAATACAGTATTTATGGAGACAGTAGGTCGTACATAGATATGAATGTTGTTTCAATTTTCTTTTAGTATTGAAATAAATAATGTTAAATGCTGTATTATCATTATAGAATAATTTATATGTCATATATATTGTATATTTTCAATAAAAAAATCCTTATTACCTTTTATATAAAGCATGAATAAATGACATTGCTTCACTAGGCATTAGTACACCATACACAGAAGAGACATTGCCGTATTCCCAAAATATTGAATTCATAAAGGTTTGTGGGATATAATAACTATATAATAATTATAATTTAATAAATATATTATTTAAAAAATTAATCCATCATTATTTTTGAACATGAGTGGTGGTAATGGAATAAGGAATGGCATCGATTCACGAGGTAGCAGTCCACCGTAACATGAATGATGATTTCATAACCCATTCAATAGATTTGGAGATTTTTTAGGTCATGATAATGACATAAAAAAATCATTATATTTAATATAAATATTTTATTATTTAATCAAGTTATAATAATAATTTAATGGTATGGAGCAATAAATAAAACAAAAATCTTACTGATAATCATTACATCTTCTTTGGGTATACTCAATAAGTTTGCACCAAAGGACATCCCTCGATAGATTTATATGAAAAATAAGGCTTATAAAATGAGAATATGGATATTGGGTAGTAAATTGGGTAGATATTTGTGTATCCAAAAGGGTTTGAATTTATTAATATGAGATAAGAAGGGGTGTCTTTTATAAGTGAGGTGACTGACACACTATTATTGTTTTGAAAAGATAAATATGTACCCACATTGTTGTCATTAAAAATTCAGAAAATTGATTATTATACAGATTAAAAAGTATAAGTTTTATATATTTCCATAAAAAAGGTTCTGGAAATGTTATTTTGTTATTTTGGTACTTATCATTTTAGTGTAACCCCAATGTAAATCTATTTTTACCTTACCCGCAGAAAATAATTTTTACTATTTTTACTACTCATTGTGGTAAAAAACAAAGATTTACATAATAGTTAATATAAATTAAAGTTCTTAAATATATTGAATAAATATTTTCAAATTCCATTAACATAAATGGAAAATGTTAATTTAAAATCAATCTTGTATATTTGACGAGAAACTAGGGTTTTAAAGGGAAAATGATTAAAATTTTAAAATGTTTTTCTGTTGAAATTTCAAGTCAAAATTATAATAATTACCTATGTTAAATTAATGGATTCATAATTGAACTAATTTAACTTTTAAACCAATTTATATTATAATTTATCTTTAAAAATAAATTAAATGATAAGTCAGTTTTCAATTAAATTTAAATTTACTTCACTATTCATCATGAATTTAATATTTTCAAAAAATTACAAAAAATACACCGTAAGGTAATTTTGACATGATGATATTTAAGATTAATATTTTTTTAATAAAGTTTCTAAAATTTTTATTTATTAATTTTAAAATATGTATGTAAAAAAGTGAAATAACTTCTTTTCAGAAAATTACATTTTTAAGTATAAAATTAGATTTATTTTTTTAGGAAAAAACATAAGATGAATCTTAAAAATTGGAATGAATATATAATATATAATATTTATTAAAATAATTAATAAAATTTATTTGATATAGTTATTTACGTAAAACAAACTTGTCCATATAGAAATAGTTTTTCAGAAAAAAAATTTCATTTTTTTTAAAATCATTATATTTTAATTTCCAATTAATTTTACCCCAAATAATTAATTATATATAAATTTTTAAACTATATTTTCATAATTTAGTTTATCCTTTACATAAAACCATTATAATATCTATGTGATAACTATCATATCAAATGATAATATTTTATTAATAATTCATGTTTTTTTACTCGGTGTTGAATGTAACTTAATATAAACTCATTGTTTAATGTAATGCATGTTTAAATCAGTGTTACATGAAATTAATAAATATATAAAAAGGATTAATTTATATAAAAAATTCCAAAAATCTATGGGTGTTACATTATATAAACTATAAAATTAATTTCTCCCTTAAAATTCGTCACTTTGGTACCAACAACTGATGATACATATGTCCCATTACATCCTAAGGTTATGATGTAGCTTCCTCAAGCTGGTGCTTTTTCCACTGTCCATTATGTATTTGAGTGGTCTTTTTTTATATGACTTTTTTTATTCGATCTATAATCTATAACAGTTTCTCCTTGTAAAAAATATCATGCTCTAGCGGTAAAACCATTGAGTTTAGTACACGTGTTGTATCATGTATGTACTTCCTCTAGATAAGTATATAGAACACATTATGAACTTGAGAGATGTTCAATTGAAGAACCAAATGATAAGATATTGTTTCTATATGATCAATTATTTCAAATGGACTGATATACCTAGAGATTTTTATTTCTCTTCGTTTACTACAAAAATGTTTTTAGAAAGAAAGTATCACCAACTTCAATTTATATATCAATTCGATGATTATCAACAATTTTTTTTATCAATTTTTTGTTATCCTTAAATGTGTCTGAATGGAACTAACCTTATATTAAATGTTATAATCTTACTAAGGTCCCAATGTCTTTATTTTTTCAGATTTATTCTAGTATGTTGGAGTTCTATACTTTTTCTTTATAGGGATTTATAATGATCCATATGAATTATTGAGTGGAAGCTATATTGTCTAGAAAACTCTAGTGGGGGATTATATTGATCCCAACAACCTTTGAAATCCATAGAACAATTTAATAACATATCCTTTATAGTTTTATTTGTTATCTCATATAGACTATCTATCTAAGGACGATACACATTGCTAAAATTGAACTCATTATCAAGAGGTAGTTGAATACATTTTTTAATCATTGAGGTAAACATTGGATCATGATGAGATACAATTGAATGTGATTACACATGAAACCATAACACTTCCTTATTGGATATTTAAGAAAGAGGATCCAGAAATAAAATATATTAGATAGAAACTATGTGTCCTGACTTAATTAGGTTATCAATTATAACTCATATTTACCTCAACCTCAATGACAAGATAAACACTAAATGATACCATTACCATTAATCATATGTTTAAAAGTATAAATTCAGCCCCCCTTAAATAAATTTACCACTAAAACTATAATAAAACGAATTTTTATATTGCATTAAATGTATGTTAAAATATCCACTGTATTAATAAAATCCCATAACGTAAAACCTCAAAATGGGTTTCAATGCATTTGAACTTATAATAGTATTTTAACTCAAAAACTCATGATGATATATATAAATATTAATATAATCTTACATGGAGACATATATACATCGAAAATATAATTCACCCATTATTACTTAAATAATATATTATCTTATAAAAAAATTACATTATAAGCTTGGGTTCAACCGTTTAACCATATCTTATCAAATGTCATTTAATTTTTCTAGAATTTATGTAGAGGGAGATAATATAAAAACTAAAGTATGAAAAGCAATATTTTCATAAGGATTACTCATAAAAAATAAATCATAATATCCTAACTAGATAGTGGGGGATATGTATTCCCAAAATAACATGATTCAAATAAAACACTATTATTGCATAAGATTTCCGTTTATCTAATGTTTTTAGATCTTGATGTGGCTTAACATCCACATTAATCAATGTATAGGTGCATTAATTCCCTTAATTCACAAACACCTTGAATTTGAAACAATAGAGTATATGTGGTGCAGTTGTTAATATCCTCTTTTTCCACATTTCATTTACTATACCATTAATTCCATTTATACATTCTAGAGATTTATAACCTTCCTTTCCATATTTAAATCCAATAAAAATTCCATTAAATAAATTCCCTAGATGTTTTTCCCACATTTTTATCTTACCGAGAGTTGGAATTTTTTTCCACCATTTAGGTTTTCATGAAACATGCTCTTACATTTATTATCAAAAACTAGTAATATGAAATTTTATTTCTACCTTTATATCACATTGAAATACTTCTTAATAGAAACTAAATTATCTTATAAGTAAGGCCTTTTGAATACTTTGTTTTAGTCCACCAATGAGTCTATGAATTTTTCTTTCAAGGCTATTGATTAAAAAAATGTGTACATTGAATGTCTTGTAAAATTATCATCACATGTACTGATGGATTCATTATCCTTTTTTTAATTGAAGTAATTATTTCTCCAACATTGTTTGTAGAAAAAAATGAGAACTATTTAAAAAAACCCCCTTAAACACTTCGCATTCCATATATTCAATCTATTATTATTCCCTTGTATTCTTAATAAGAGTCCACCACTGATATACTCCACCTTCCAAATAAAAAACACCCATAGTGAATTTTTCATGCCCCAAACAATGAAGAATAGAAAATTTATTTTTAGTTATGATGATCTTTTTCATGGAAATAAATGGATCATTGGAAGAAAAAAATAAGGTATATGTTTCTTTATACATGATTCAATATATCATTATTTCCTCCCTTTTTCTTTTGGATGATAAAAATGATTCATATCTTGAATATTTTGTTTGAAAATATCTAGACAATTTTTCATTATATCTCCCATAGAATTTGTTTTATCGAGAACATAATCTTTTCATTTTCTATTTCAGTAAACAACAACACAGATCTTAAGGTTATATATATTGACTAAAACTAGAATTCATTGTGTGAGAAACATTATTCACCGTAGAAAACCAAATAATCAAGAAAAAAATCTAGGATGTCACATTAATTTCAATCTATGATGCCTTAAGTTTGTCATTGGTCATTCATAGACACTATCTATTTAAATCCTTCATGATGGTTTGTAATGAGTTTGAAATTTTCAAAATTATTTCCCCTTAGTGTGTCAAACCATATGTGAAGCAAGGCCCATTTTCATGCACAAGGTTTTTATCAGGTCCAATTCAATGCAACCTTTTTGAATTTATTACCCCTAGGCACCTCTATGTTAGGTCCACATCCACTTTTAGTTTCCAAAGAGGGATGATTTTTTTTGGAAATAGCTCACTATATCCCTTAACTAGTTTTTATGAATTTTTACTATATGTTAACTCATTATTATACTTTTTCATTGTAAATATCCATAAAAATCTCCGTACATATATCCCAAGGGGTATCATTAAATTTTTCTCATATTAGTTTCCAAAGTTCATCTAATCCTTTCCTATGATACAAAATATAGTGAACCAAGATTTTCAAACATGGATATTACATATTTTAAATTTAACATTCAATACATTTTAGAAAAAAAACCTAAGGACCATAATAGTTCAGTGCCTTTGGACACATGGTAAAAAATATTTTTATCTATTGAAAGATATTTAATGTTTCTCACAAATATCATTCCATTTTTTACTCTTTTTAGACACACCCTACATAGAACCTTTCTTAATATCATTGAGAAAGTAAATAAAATAAAGTATGGGACTTGATTCTTAGTAAGGTTAAAAGGTGGTTATATGTAAGAATAAAATGAAAATAAGGGATGAGAACATGACCATTACATTTTAAAACCATAAATTGCATATTAAATGTCACAATCACTATTCATGAGATAAAGAATGATAGTTCATAAGATAT
Source organism: Viscum album (assembly GCA_963277665.1). NCBI lineage: Eukaryota > Viridiplantae > Streptophyta > Magnoliopsida > Santalales > Viscaceae > Viscum > Viscum album. The sequence goes on along the minus strand of OY728131.1, from coordinate 1,971,038,125 downwards.
CAATGATAAGTAATTCAAATAACATGAGCGATGAGATCATACTACTGACATGAAAAATAGAATTGTGTCATACAAATAAGAAGATAGAATAATTTTCATAGTATTCAAGGATCATTTAGAAATATTATTTGGGAACTATTTGTGGTTACACACCCAAGAAGGGACACCGAACCATCCTTTATGAAACAATTTTCCTCATAGTAAAATGTGCTCACTCCCCAATTCATAATAGTAGTCATGGTTCACTCCCAAGACCATCATAGAGGGAAAAATATCATTACTAAACTAATTCCACTACCCATTCCATTACTATATATTTAATGAGAAATAAATATTTAAACAGCACATTGGATAGAGATATATGTTCCACCAATATTTGGTTATAACATAACCTTCATCCAAAGTTATAAAGTAAACATTTTACTCTGGTATAACATAACCTCTATCACATAATGAAAACCATACATATGTGTGCCAAAATATTATAATTCATTTATCATATCATAACTAATAAAATAAAATGGGTTTCATAAAATTCCATCATATCATAACCTGCAAAAAAGAGACAATTTTTATAAACATTTCATCATTTCCTCATAGAATTACCCCGTGAAAAAATAAGTTAAATAATAGTTATATCATGGTATAAACCATGGAAGAGAGTTGATTTTCATAAACATAACCTCGTCATAAACCTAATCCATTCAGATAGAAAATAAGAACTATAAGCTAGGATCATATTCTCAGAAAAAAAAATAAGAAACCTCAAAGGTTGTCATCTTAGATAAAGAATGGGTTTGAATGAAAATCCACCTTGAATGTTTCTTGAGGAAAATAAACCTTATTTGGAAACAAGTTATTGAAAACTCAAATTAATAAAATATTATTGAAATACATTTATTTGAAAATAATGTTGAAAACTTATAAATTATGCTTTAGAAATCTCTTAAAACATTTTATAAGGAAAGTATCTTTTCCTCTTAAAAACACATTTCGAATTTTAAAAAATTTCAAAAAATTATTTTCTCAAAAAAAACTTGAAAAATTATAATTTAATATTCAAATAAAATAATTTTCATGATGATGTGATGTTTCATCTATGTTATACCCTTTAAAATAATGATTCATTTCACATTTTCAATAAAACTGAAATATGAATTACTTGAAAATAAAATAAAGATTCCGTTAATTTTATTAAATATTAAATCATGGGAAAAAATTTATTGTAAAATTTATTTAAAAATATTAAAACATCTTTATGAAAACATTAATTGAAAAAATAATTTTTGATGAAAGCAGATATCCAGCCGAAGAGAGAAATAAAGTCATATTTTCCTAAAAACATTTCCTTTATTATTTCAATTACCAATGAGTACAAAAATGGTATTATTAATGTAAAATTTCATGAATAACCAAATTAGAATAAAAATTATTTTTTTATTGGGAAATGGTTAATAATATTTTATCATTGGAAGCATAATCATAAAAAATTCCCATAAATGATAAAATTTTAATTTAAAATATTTTCAAATTTAAAAGATTTGAAACATTAGTAAGATAAAATAACATCATTAAATTAAAAATAAAATAAAACAAATATAAATAAATTCATGATATTAAATGTAAAATGGTATGCATATAAAACTCATAAAGGATGATATGTACATAACACAACATATGTAAAATAGAAGGAAAATTGAGACAAAAACCCTCATTGTTTTGGTGACATTTTTACTATACAAATCATGAAAGGGAGATCCTAAAATAGATATATAAAATACATTAATTTTAAGTATAATAATCAGATAATAAACTCATGGTATTTATATACACCACATAAAATAAAAAGGTGGTTAATATGGCTTATGTCGCATCGAATTAATAATGTGAGATAGAATCCCTTACCTTAAGTCTCAATTTACTTCATGCATGTTCAAACATATGGTATAATGGAAATAAGTTTATTATAACCCTATTATAGAAACACACACACACACAGACAGATATATATATATATATAAATCTCAATATATATTATTTATATTTTACCTTTTTACCCATTTGTTAACAATTCGATGTTAAATTCATGTTTCTGGAATTAATTTATTTTTTTCATTTATGATTTTATTTTTTATTTTTATACCCATAATATGGTAATAATTTCATCATACCATGAATTATAACCATGATATAAATATATTGAATATTCATTATTTACATACATTCAATAATCCATAAAATTTAGTTATAGAAAATGAAATAAATCATTCCTGGAAATGGTATATTGTACATGCGAATGAACGTTTTTTCCATTTTCTTTTCAGACTAAATGAAATAAATAAATATGATAAATTATCCTTATATAATCATTTAAATTCCATATATATTACATAATTTTAATAAAACCATCTTTATTCCCATCCATGTAAAGGGTGAACAAATTATATCGTTTCAAAAGGTTGTAGTCTGTTGTACACATGAGCGACGTTATCATATTCTCAATAATGTAAATAATGAAAGTATGGGTGATATAATAATTCAATAAAAATAAAAATATCACATATAAATAATAAATATGGAATTATCTCTAATTTGATAGGTTCCAATGAAAAAATGAATGGAATTGGTCCGTGAGGTGGTAATCTACTGTATAGAAAAATAATGATTTTGTCACCCATTCGATGGATCAAGAGATAGTTTTAAGACATGATATTAAAATTAAAAAATCCCAGTATATTTAATAAATTGTTTTTAAAGTATCATAATGTTATAATGATAATTAAATGATGTGAATGAGTAAATTAAAAATACTCATTGATAAATGTTATCTCTTCTTCGAGTATCCTTCTTAGGTTTGCACAAATTGGATTACTAGGTTTGATTTATAATAAAAATAAGGAGTATTTGATGATATGAGGTAATTTTGGAACTGATTTTGGCTGTTCTTGGCTAAACCAAAAGGTTTTAAAGGTGTAAAGATGAGAGGATAATTGATGGCCTTTTATAAGGGGCGTGATTGGCAAACTTGAAATGTTTTAAAATGAAGAAGGTATGTCCAGATTTTTCTCATTCCAAAAGTCTCCATAATAGATTATTATATATAATATAATCAATAACATTTAAATTTTATAATAAAATTGATTTTTATGAGTTTTGTGTCATTTTTAACACTTGTTTTCTTGTTTTAACGCCTAGTATACAATTTTTCCATTAACAGCGGAATGTAATTTTTTTTATTTTTATTATTCCATTTCGTAAAATTTTAGGTTGAAATTGTTAGATAAAAAAATTATTTTTTTTAAAAACACTGAATCTATTTTAAAAAATTTCATTCACAAAAGTGGAAAATTTTAATTTCAAAATAATCTCGTGTATCCGATGAGAATACAATTTGTAATGATAAAATATTCAAAAGTTTACAAATATTATTTATCAAAATTATATATGAAATTTATAAAAATGACCCAAATTTTATTAATTTATTTATAATTCATCTAATTATTCTTTAATATAGATTTAAATTTAAATTTTACTTTATAAATAATTTAAATGAAAAATCATTTTCCAATTAAAATTCTGTATTTTTAACTATTCATCAAAAAAATAATATCTTCAGAAAAATCAAAAAAAACTCTAACTAAGAAAATTTTGAAATATTGATATTATCAAATAAATTAATTTTTTTTAATTTTTTATTGAAAGTGTAAAAAAATAAATTTTAACATATGTTCTCAAAAAGGTGATCAAACAAGTATTTTGAAAAAAAAAATTAATCATAAAATAAGATTTATTCTTATCCAAAAAACACCCAAGTTGACTATTTTAAATTATATCGAATATTGAATATATTAATTTCATTAATATAATTCTCAATTAGTTTTTTTTAAATTTATTGATGTTAACACACTAGTTCCCATATATATAGTTTTTGAGAAATGATTTTTCTATTATTATTAAAATATTTTTATTTTCATTTCAAATTAATTATCATACAAAAGAAATAATTATAGATAAATATAAAAATGATATTTTCATAATTTTTTACTCCAATTCGCACCCTCTATTGCAACAGATCAGTGAAAACTATCATATTAAATAATAATATTCTAATAATATGTCTTATTTAATTTAAATATAGCAATGCATGTAACGTAACCTAAACATAGTGTTTCATTTTAGGAATGAATTATTCTAGTTGCGTGTCCTGAATTTTTTTTGAAGGATTAAATTTATTTTAAAAAAATTCACAAAAATATTGGGGGGTTATCATTGTGGTTTAAATTGTTTTTAAAATATTTTTATTATCATTGAGAGTCTCAATTCATAATATTTATTCTTTAATTTATATTAGTATCATATATAGTGGTGTGTTCCTCAATTAAATTTAAGTCACCATATTATTGTATAATTTATTTTAAAAATTTTGTTGATGATGGTGACGTAATTGTTCAGGCATTGTCAATCTACTTTATAGGATATCATGATGTTTAATTTATAAAGAAAACTTCATTTTTTAGAATTATAAAAGAAATAATTGATGTTTTAACGTGAAATAATTGCTTCTAAATTATATAGATATTTTATTGTTTTTTTGGGATCCTTGAAAGAAGGAGGAGGGCCTTTAAGGTTAAACTATTCTTATAGTCTCTTGTAAATACAAAACCTAATCCTAGTTTATTTTTGTATATTTTTTTTGTTTCTTAATTATATAAATTAAATTTATTATCATTATTACAGTTATTATTAAATGATTTATTTTCTAGGATGTGATTTAGTGTCACTCTAAACAAATACAATATCGATCCTTGTATTACATTTAGACTTAATTGATTTTTTGTTGATGAGGGAAATCTTACAGGGTCAGTAGACTATCCTCTTACCCATGAATGCGTTGCATTGTCTGGTTTACATGAATTTATATTTAATCATTGGGATGTTATAGGTTTCATTATTACCTCTAAATATTGAGTGATGGGTCACGATAATTCATGTTATAAATTTTATGTATGGATAAGTGGTCGCATCTTCTATCTAACATGCCATTTGTTTCATTTTTTGATTGTGTATTATATTATGAATTTTCTATTATTTATTGTATTTACTATATAATATATTTTCTATTTCATGCATAAATTTCATTTATATATTTTATATTTTGGTATTTTATCAAATTGGATATCAAGTTCACAGTCTTCCCAATGACTGTTCTAATCTTTCATCTCTTGTTGACAACCACTAGTAGATATCTAGATTCACATAAGGTTTATAATATCTCCAAATAAAAGAGGAAAAAATTGAGATAAAAAATTAAAAAAATTTAATATAGAACTACTATTTTTAAAATTCAGTTAATTAGAGATGTTTATTAATTTTCATGTTTTGAAATTTGGTTGCATTATTGCCTAAATAACATAATTTTGATTGAAAATAAAGATTCCATATGATGTGTTGTATTAGAAATTTTTATTCTCGGTATTTGTAATGCCTTGGTATGTAATTTGGAATCTGAATTAGAGTCAAACATAGGATGAGTATTAGGGATAGACCAAGAGTCATATTCTATATTTAATCAGTAATTTCATTATTAAGATTTGTACAGTCACATAGATTTTACACATAAATAATTGTGATTGACTTGGTAGTACAATAAATTAATTATTTTATTAAAAGTTCATTTAAAGGAAGATAAAATTTGATAAACTAGTCGTGTGTAAAATTGGTTAAAACTCCTTTAATTTTTTAAATATTAAAAGAAATTATTTGAAACATAAAAAAAGCTATAATAAAATTTTTTATAATTTTTTTCCCATAAAATAAAATAAATTTTTAAAATTAGTTAATTTAACATTAGTGGATTCATGAAAATAGTTTAAATTTTTATTTTCTTATATTTATTTTTAAAACATGAAGATTAAATTTTTAGGTTTTGGTATGAAAATTTATAATGGATTAGATTTATTCAAAACCCATAAATGAAACTAAAATTTAAAAATCATTTTAGTTATATTTTAAATCCATCAAATAATTTGAACTTATACTTATAATTGAAAAAGTATAGTTTTAAACAAGTTTTCCCTGATTGAAAAGGATTTTTCATAAACTAAAATTTGAAATTTAAATTCCTTTTTTTTAATTTACATTGTTTATGTTATGTTTGATCTTATTTATTTTAGATTGAATTGTGGTTTTCAATATTTAGATGAATATTTTAGGTGATACATTATAGATAGAAATTCAATATGGGTGATAACTCAAGATGTATTATGTCAATATAGTTATTCATAGAAGATTTTATAACGATAAATAAATAATTTTTATTATGTGGAGAGATCTTGATGAGAATTGCGATAAAATCGTGTATGTGAATAATAATTGGGTTTTGTAATTTTATAAATAATTTTAAGGTAAAAATTGATTTTGGTAAGGTATATTGCAATGGATCTTGTTTTTGAATTAAATTAAAATTTTGTTTTTATTTATAGGATAATCATAATTTAATGGGAAATTTTTTAATTTTTTTAAGGAAATGAATTGGATTTTTACTGGATTTTATTGTCTTTAAAAGTATAAAATGAATATAATTGTAGGTATTTATAAAGTGTTGATTTTTTTAGAGATATGAGAGGAAATGAGTATAATATAGAGGGATTGGGGTAATATGTGGTTTAGTATAACATTTATAAATAATGAAATAGGGTTATTTATCCAAGAAATTTTTTGAACAAGGCATAAAGGATATGCAATATTTGTTTCACGGTTTATAATTCATGAAACTAGTGTGAATATTTTAAAATTTCGGTTTTTATTTTTGGATTTTTATTTTTCTCCTTAAATTTTTTTTCCTTATTTCCTCCATTAAGATTATATGACTCACCCCCTCATTTTACCTTTCATGAACTATAATAAGATGTATTATTAATATTTTTCACTTACTGATGTTAAGGTAAAAAATTTTCATCCATCTTATTTTCATCTCAACCTCCATCTTTTTTGATTTCCATGGTGAATATAAGGATTTAAGAAGGTGAATTCTTTGAATAATGGTGAATCCCAAAAAGATGATAAGTAGTTTACTTGATATACTTATTGAAGGATTGGATGAGGTGAAAGAAGACCTTTGATGGTTTATTTAGGATTATTTCATCACATTTTGTGTATTATTTTGTTTTCTAATCATTAATGTTGATTTATTTTTTTATTAAAATTAGTGTTTTGGTTATGTAATTATTGTAGAATTTTTTTTAAAACAAGAATTATATTTAATTAAATTATTAATATGTTTATTGTAAGTGGACTACTTTATCCAGTTTTTATGAAGATTAATAAATGAGTTTTAATAGTTTTTTATTTATTCTAGTTTCTTATTATTCATTAGATACACTATATTAGCCTTGTTTTTTCCAAACCTAGTGTATTTGGGTGATTATTGGTTTTATTTATTGGATTATGGAGGAAAAGTGATCTTTGTCAGAAAACATCACTTGGCGGATGGTTTTTGTATTATGTTTTTATAGGTTTCAACATTGTTTCTTCTCAGGTAAACGAAATTTGTGATGTATACATTTCCATGAGGGTTTTATCCTTCAGTGGTTTGTTTCGGTAGATATATTATTTTAATGGTTTTTGTGATGTGGTAATTAAAATATGTTTTGGACCCTCTAGTAGCCAGTTTGGTGGTTCTTTCATTTGAGAGACCCCTGTGACCAAGTGAACTATGAAATATTATGTAGATTAGAGTCCATGTTTCTTATATATTGATTCTAAATGGTCACTATGGTGTTGGGTATGAACTATGTCATGGTTTCTTGGACGTTAGTACCCTTGGTTCTGTAAATCTGTGAACCACTATAGTGTGGTGTCTTGGCTGCACTATTATGATGCCCAAGGTTTATAGGTTTTATAATTTTAATATGTTTTATAAAGGTGGTATATATTGGATTTGAATCATGGTTTATATATTTAATCTTTGAAAATAGACATTATGGCGTGACAATCCCCTCTATTCTGATGTTTGGGTGAGAAACCTAACTATTGTGGAGTGTCCAAGTGTTTTGTACCATAGATGAATTAAAAATTAATATTTTATAATTTAGACATCCCCATTGAAATTTTATTATTTACTCAAATTTTCTTTTAAAACTATGAAAATAGAGGATCCCATTAATATATTCATGATCCCCATTTTCTTGGCTTTTGGGCCATGCTTCATGAGATTTATTCATGGGTTGTACCATGTGATTTTCATTCACCACATTGGTTATTATTCTATCCCATTCTCTAATTTTACATAATAATGGTTCTATTTAACTAATTGTTTATTAATGATTGTTGGAGTATTTTTATGAGGATGATATCTTTATGGACTATGAATTCTCCACGGGAGTAGTTATTGGAGATCATTTGATATTCATCATTTCCTATTATAGGAAGGCGAAATGTTTTATATAGAGTTTGGGGATTCATTTACTATAATTATTAAGATATTAATGGGGGGATTATATTGGTTTATCTTCTATGGTTATATGGTTGATACTTTCTATAATGAAGATAATGATCCAAAAACATAGAAATGATGCCTATTAAAATATTATAAAATGGGTGTTATAATTGCATGTGTTTTATGATATATTTGGAAGATGCCATTTTATATTTATAAATATGGTATAATTATCTAAGTGTGATTATTATTTATATTTAGTATAATTAAAAATCATGAAATTGGTTAAACAATGTAAATAAAGTAAGATGGAGTGAATAATGAATAATGATGTGAATTTAAATACTGTTATTCCATGAAAAATTCTAAACAATAGATTTATTACTAAACCAATACTATGGTTGATTAATATCCATTTTTATCTTCAATTTTAAACAATTTTGTTTATAAAACACTCTCATATTAAATCAATGATTTGAGAAGGTATGGGAAAATGGGTTTTTGTTAGATTTCAATGTCACATGTTTGATTTATATCTTTTATTTGTTTTCTTAATCATGTGTTCTTGGTGTAATGAATGTTTTTTCCCTCTATGTTTGTTGTGATAAGAATATATTTTACTTCCATGTGTGTACCTTAGGATAGTAAGTCACCTGCTAGTTTTATTTGTGAAACCTGGTATATTTGAATTATTTTTGATGCATTGGATAGTTTTCCCTCATTATAAAATAGTTTACTGTTAGTGATAGTTAGATGATATGGATGGAATATGTGATATTTCATTTCACATATCATAAGATGGTTGTTTTGGGTCTATTGGTCAGTCAGTTATTATGGTTTGAGAGATATGAATGACCATTTTCTTGTTTTTCTCTACTTTGTGGTTGGTTTTATTATAGATCAGTCGTATTTATTTCTAACTACCTAATGTACTTGTCCAATTAATTATGAAATAATATTCATTGTGGTATTTGAGGTTGAGTAATAGAGTTCCTAAATCATGGAATGTTAAATGAAATTATGAATTAAAATATGGTAATGAGTTTTGATGGTAGTGATTATATCTAAATGAAAAACTATATGACTAGTTGGGATAAATACTATATGGGCATGGAATGGAAATCTATAATTTAAATTATGATTATATAAATCACCTTGTATTATAATGACATTAAGTGATTAAACCAAAATTTATTATAGAGTAAATAAATGATCATTAATTTTATAAATTACTTAATGAATTTTTTTAATGTTATACGATGTTTTTGGTGATTATATCATATATAGATTTCTATACCTTAGTAATGAAAGTCGGGTTTCATATGGGATGATAGCTAGAATTTGATTCTAAGGATAGAATGTTTCCTCTAGTTTTGTTTTGTGTGATATGTATTCATTTTGTTTTATGATTTCATATGATCCACCACCGAACTCAAGCGGGAATCCAACACCCAAATGTTTTTGTTTTTTTTGTTATCACCAACATATAGGTTGTTGAGGGAAATTGTTTTGATTAATTTTTCCTCCCCACTAACCCTTCATATTTTTTACACTATATTGTGGTATTCAAACCATAATGTCTTCAAGAATAGGTTTTTTGATGATATAACTTGTGATGAATCCTGATAATAACATACATGTGTATACATGCTCTAATATCTTGAAGTTACAACACATACATATATTACAACTATAGTAAATATGGTTACCATATGTTTAAATTCATGGGATATGAAATATTGAAGTATAATACGTGATACATGGGTTGTGATTCCTTTTGTACATGTTACTTGGTTATGGATATGATTAGTTGAGGAAGAGATATGTACACATGGGGTGCAGGACAAGATGATGAATTGGACATGATATGGTTTCTCAGATGGGAAGGATGAATTATCAAAGGGATTTAAGAACAAGATGTTTTTTTTTGGGGTGTAAGAGAAACAAGATAATTGGGAGGTTGACACGAGGTACCCTTCTTATGCATATTATTTTGATATAGAATCACTTTCTTCTATGAATTACCTGGTAAGAAAAACATAGTGAGTATGAATATATCTTTACCTTAATAGAAAATGAGTTACCGTCCATTGTTTATCCATTATGAGTTTGTATTATTCATTTTTATTTTAATGATATATTTTACAAAATATCCTATTGAGTATACATGTATTCTCACACCATATATATATAAACTATTTTTTCAGTTCCACTGGGCATGGATATTTATTAATCTGAATGATACAAGCATACAGATTTTTATAGGATATATTAGAGTTAATATTCACTATACATGTGTTATTTTTTAAAATTCATTTTTCCACTTTGTATGAAATTATATCCATGTACTTGGATGGTTAATTTATAACTTTTGTGATGAAGTGTGTTAGGGGATACTATTTATTTTCTTGTATCAATATATTGAGGGAAGTTCCTACTACAAATACAATATATATTCTATTTGGTCATTTCTGAATCATGAACTATTGAGTTCGTATTTGGGATCATCTTCATATTCATCACTAGATCAAGAGGGGTACCAATGGTGGGTAATGAGAGAGTGGTATGCAATTTGATTGATAAGAGATAAGGTGAATCTTATGGATAATAATTGGAAGTAATTACACTAGATGGTAGAGAAATAATATCATCTAGACTTAGAATTTCATGTAAGCAAGGGATAATTTCTATTACATGAAATTTTAGGCCCCCTCAAATTAGATGCAATTATATCATGTTCATTGAACATTATAAATGAAGTGATTCTACGTCAGGGGTAGAATACTATGAAAGGATCGTGTATCATGATTGTCTATTATAATATTCAAATTCGGAAAATAATGTTAATTCTATTTAATATAAATTAATTAACCCCAAATACATCATATTATAGGTTTAGGTAATCCCCAATGATTTACTCCTTAGTGTGTATGGATCCAGGTCAGTGTCCCCACAAAATTGCTGCCAATGATGTCTGACATTATTTTCCACTATATGGATACAAAGTTGAGTTTTTTTATAATGATACTCAGATCAATTTCTTGGAGAATTTTAGTTCTAGATTCTAAAAAATTATGAGTGTATTTTTTAATATTAGGAGAGTTAGGATTGGTTTGAGGAGGTAGTGATTAGAATCGGTTTGATTCTTGATTGGAGTTAGAACTAGACTCTATTGGCTATTAGTATACAACATGGTGTTTCTCTACAATATTTGTTATTTTTTAATTAGGTATTCTGAGGAGTTTTAAATTTCATGGGATAATCCTTTTGATTAATCTTAGGATTTTTTTTCATATGCCTAGAAGGCGGATTGTTATTAAGAGTATCTTACTCTTCATGAATGGATTTATAGCATGTAGGAGTTTAATATTTTGTACAAGATCCCATTTCATTATTATTAAAAAAGCATTCCACATTAGATGTTTAGGGTTAGGAACATTTAAGAGTCTTTTCATCCCTAGATTTAGCATCACATCACACCATTCATGTTGTAAATATATCCTGAGGAATCACTGAAGGTAGATGTCATCGAGAGGATACTATCAAGGACCACACCGTCATGGGATAAGAATCATCAAGCCTCATCATGGATTAGAACTGTGACTACAGGTGATTACATACATAATTATATGATTTATTAGATATTAGTGAGTAATTTTATACCATTTTCATCCTTATCTCATCGGATATAGTGTTTCTCAAACCCTAAAAAATAGATTAGTACAATTCTTTTTTCAATTGGGAGTCATTTTAATCAAAAGATCGAGTTCCCAACATTCCTCAGTAGTCAATGTGGTGTTATAGACCTTCTTAGGCCAATATATTGGTTTAGTCCCATCCAAACCAACAATAACTATATGAAACTATATATTATTTCAATTGAAATAGTATGGTATGGTTATAATACAACCCTATGTGGCCCTAATCATTAGGGGTAGTGTGAAAACTATGGTCATGGACGTGGTTTTCGTCAAATCCATATAAGACACGGAGTATGACATGGTCATATATATACATTAAAGTTTCCATATTTATGGGACCAAGACATTTTGTGATGTATTATTTTCCTATATTATACATGGGTGTATTACTTTTTTGATTAAGAAGCTATTATTTAATTAATTGAACCCACCTAAGTCCATGCTTAAGACATGAGGTTGCGAGACTTCATGTTCCTTTTTTAATGAATATAACATTTAGAAGAAGAGGTAGATTGTATATTGTATGTTGGTATTGTGATTCGATGATAGGGAAACATATCTCATAAATATATGTTATATGTTTGTAGATAAATCCATATAACACCATTCTTGACAAGTACAGGTTGTATTTGGTGTAATATAGATTTCGTTTGAATATTATTTGTGCTAGATTCTTTAACACTGATTGAGGGATTGATTTGTTCATTAGAGAGATAACCTTGTATGTGTTATAGGAATGTCATATTATTACCTTACATGATTTTCAAGATGGTTTTTAGTCATTATATATATCATTCAATTGAGTTTTATAGTGTTTTATTAGAGTTCCCTAACGTCTTTATGAAAGATGTTTTGATGATACCCCATTCTAGTGATATTGAGTTTAAGATTGAGTTATGGTTTGATGTCACTCCAATATTGATTTCCCCATATAGGGTAACACATTTTTAGTTACATGAGATTTATATTCTATTTGAATATTTTCTACAGTATGGTTTTATTTTGTCCATTATGTCACCTTGGGGAACTCTAGTTCTTTTTTTTGTAAAAGTTATATAACAGTCTATGTTTTTGTACCAATTTGAATCACCTAAACCAGGTGATAGTGAATAACTATAATCCTATACAATGTATTGATTATTTATTTAATTAATTTAATAGAGCTAACTAGTTCTTAATGATATATTTAGAGATAGTTTATCAAAAAATGTGGTTGAATGATGGTGATATTCTAAAGATAGATTCCAAATGTCATTATTGGCATTATGAGTTTTTTTAATGTTTCTAAATATCTCAAATTATCCATCCACATTTATGGGGTTGATGATTTTTTTCCAAAAGACTTTTTATTGATTTTTATTGTTGTTCATCAATTATAACTTGGTGTATTTCCAGTCGAAGGGGGGGGGGAATCTGGAGAATATATGAGTTTTTTTTGGAGTTCTTATGTTTCATATAATATTTAGAATGTTTTTTATGTTAATGTTTTGGGAACGTGATGCTAATTTCTTAAGGAGTGTGTTTTGTCATCATGGTGTAGTTTTGGATCCATTGAATATGTAAGAAGTTATTTCATGGGTGAACTGAAGAATGATTCATTGGTGTGGAGTTTCATTGATCTTATAGTCTATTACAAGTGATTAGTACACAAGTTATCTTATATTGTGAATCCACTAATGGTTTTACAGTAAAATATCATGTTTTTTCGGATAATTGGTAGAATAATTTTGAGTATTAAAACAATAATCTGGTCAATTCTACGATTTTTTATCTAAAAGAGCTACTTTTTTGGTTTATTATAACGCTTCAAATCGTAGCTTCAATTTTGATATGATAAAGTGGATATTGGTTATCTCTTTTGGATCTTAAGAGTTACAAACTCAAGAATATAACTACACCACCGATGAACTTGAGCCTCATTTTTTTGAAATATCATGAGATTCTAAAAGAACTCTATGTTTTATAGAGTATATAACATGAACCAATGATCTCAAAGAAACCATGAAATATTATTATTTAAATTTTATAGCTATAACATAATTATTAAATTGGAATGTATTAATGGGACTAAACCAATTATGAAATATATATATAAATTACCTACTAAATATAAATTCATCGATTAAAGAATAAGAAATAAGAGCTCAATTTTTTAGAACAACCATTTTTTTCTTCAAATATATGTTTTCATAAAAAATAGTTTTTATAGATTTTTTGGATAATATTATAATAAATTTCTAAAACTTGTATAAATTTTATTTAATAAAATTGATATTATTTTTTTAATGAGTATATCAAAATTATATGAGGGTGAAAGATTGATATTTTTCGGAAAATACTAAATTTCGTGTAAATATTGAAAAAAACAATTTTTGTAAAACTGCCATTCATTTAATTAAAAAATATAATTAATAGTTATGTTTTATATTAATTTATAATCATCCTATTTTTTTAATAATTATTCAATTAATTATTGATTAATCATATTTATACTAGATTTTTTGTATAAGTAATTTTTTGGGCTTAAAAATGTATTTTTCTAAAAACTGATTTTGTGGTGTTTTATGAATTTATGATATATTTAATTTCAATCACTTAAGGGAATTTAATTTTATGAAATTGAATTAATCATCGTAATAATATATTTATGTTTATCCTAGTATAAATTTTTTATATTTTTTTATGAAGTAAAATCATTGGTGAAGAGTAAAAATATATTGTTTTTATGAACTACGATATATTTTATGGTATCACCATGACATAAATATGATAGAAAATTTTTAAACTTATGTAAACAATAATGTATATAAATATATTAAAAATATCATACATAAATAATTCAATACATATAACTCGGTATTTATTTTTTGATAAATGTTAAAATCTTCTTTAGTGTCGATGCGATTCTTGTAGAGAATTAGAAAAGTAAAATATGGTATCCTAATGATACAATCTGATAATTTATAAGTAATTGATAAAAATATTTAATAAATGTTATGTATTATTTATTATTTGAATGGATATATTATAATTTTTTAGTTATATTACAAGTGACTTATCAAAATTATTGTGCAATTCTTGCGCAAGGCTAAAAAGTTAAAATAACATATTATATAGTTTTTCATGACGTACTTGTGATTAAATATACCTAATGAATTAATATAATGGTTTATATATAATTTAAATAAATTATTTTTATGATCCATTTTTTTAAATTTTTAGTGACGATATATTTACCATAATTGTTTATGCCACGCTAACTCAATGCATGTTCAAGCAGTAGAAAAGCAAGTGAATGATTTTAGAAACACAAAAAGCTATATTTCATACACGATTTATAACTTCCAACTAATATTATATATTTATATATATAATTAGGTACGTGTTAATTTATTATATTTTAATTTCATTGTTTTCATGTGGTTTTTAATGTTAAATTAAATGAATATTTCAAAAAAAGACATTAATGATGATTTAAAATAAATAATTTTTTCATAAATTATTTAGAATTAATTAAAATCTTATTTTCGAAATATTAAATTTGATATGGTCTAGAATATCAACCATGTCCCATTTATGGGTATCTTTTCTATTCATAGAATCTTTCTGGATCCTTAATGAATAAAAAATATTAATATCAAGGTAATTATTAAAATGGATAATCAGGGGTTAATATAAATGGATAAAATTAAAAATAGAACCTAAACCTGTCCCAATTTTACTATATTATAGTTTTTCAAATAATTATACGATAATATTATATTTACATCAGTTTGGTTATATTTGAACAGAAAAGTTACCTATATTATTTAAATATTGAAAAAAATTCTGAGAAAGCCCCTTCCATCAATAATAAAAGGCCCCTTTTCTTCTCTCCCCACATAAAGGGTCATTTGTATTTTTCAATCATAAGAGAAATATTTTTATAACATCCCTAAAAATGTTATAGATGAATTATTTTGGGCATAATACTAATCTTATAGGGCTTAAGGTGTAAATAAAAGGATGATGTCTGAAGAAGAGGTACAGTTTTAAACCTTGCATTCTTAGTTTATTTCATATTAAAAACCATTAAAATATTCATAAACCATCATCAAATAAAAACATAAGTATATTAAATATACTTATATTTTATTATTTTATTTTAATAAAAAATGTCCATATCCTCTACCATTAAATGTAAAGCATAACTATTGTTCATTTGTACGGCGGACTAACACCTTGTATACCATTGTAATTTATTTTCGTTCATAGTCTCTTGTTAATGGTTGTAATTATGGATTTAATGTATATATATTCCAAGAAGATTAGGAGCTATGAACAACTGCTCCTAGAAAAATTTATTAATGAAAATAAAAGTACACAATGAAAAGTCAGAGAGGCGATTTTCAAAGATGAGTGTAAGTCTCACCACAACAATCATCCTGCACAAGCCAATCACAAAAATCCGGGGAGAAAAAAGACCAACTTGAGCTCACTTCGACAATAGCTTGCTTAGAGAGAGAATCTGAAACATGATTAGCCTCACGATAGACATGTAATACTTCAAGTGAAACTGAATCAGCAATCTGGAGACATTCCACCCAAACCGATAACATCCACCATGGAACATTTCTTGACTGCTAACGAAGAATTTGGACTGCAACAGTCGAGTCTGACTCAATCCATAGATCATGCTAGTATAATAGAAGAAACATCCTTTGAAAAAACCTCTGTGAGTACGGAAGACACCACCGCATCCGGAGGGACCTGGTGCACCAGAGGCAGACCCATCAACATTAACCTTCAGCCATCGGGAGATGGGTGGAATCCAGCGTACATGCTTTATCATCAAAGGTCTCCTTGCCCTACCATTCACACCAAGGGAACTCAATAAAACAAGATCAGAGACATCATTCCTCATGGAGCCTGATTGGTTGGAGGAAGCAGTATGGATTGCACAATGAATTTCCAGAACAAAAGAGTGGTAGTTGGGAGGAATGTTATTAATGATTACAACATTCCTCGCCTTCCATAAGTGAGACAACAAGCTGGGAATATATGCTAGGAGGAGTGATTTTACCTACGCACTGCTATTAATACTACAAATAAATTTCAATTTACCTTCAACCGATTGAGAGGGAATACAAAAATGGATTATCTATTGAATATAGGTCCATAAGCTGGAAGCAAAGTTGCAGGAGACAAAGAGATGATCAGAATCTTCGCTAGCATGATGAAGAAGCATACAAGCCGAAGCAAGATTAAATCCTATATGCTGGATCATAGCTTGCAAGGGAAGTCCCTTCCTCCATATTTTTCAGATAAGCAAAGAGGAAGATGGAGGGATGATAGGTCTATAGAACTCCGTGACCCAGAATGAAGGATTTAAGGAAGCACCACACATCGACCTGTAGCAGTAATGTGTATTGAATCTTCCATTCATGTTAGACATCCAAACCATAGTGTCAAAATATATATATTGATACCTGGTGATTTTCATTCGAACATTATTTGGAATCAAGGTGTTGGTTTTTGTTGAATTACTCTGAAATCCAGAAATGGAGGTCCCCCTTAAGATTTTGGGAATTGCAATATCATCAGAGATAGGTCGAGACAACCAAGATGTGGTCCAGAAATTAAGATGGTATTGCTTTCACACAGTCCATTTAGATAAAGCCATTAGATCAGCAAAGGACTGTTTAATTACAGTCCAAACAAATGAACAAAGTTATACAGAGTACCCATTATACATCTTTCCAAGAAACGTAGTTCAAAGAATTTCCATGGACTCATTAGGATTGGAAATTAAATTCCAAAAAAAATTATTGATCAAGGTTTCATTGAATAATATGATGTCCTTGGAACCCAACCCACCCAAGTGAATAGGTTTAATGCAATCCTTCCATGCCACAATGACCAACTACCTCTCATAAACCAAGCCAGTCCAAATAATTTTTTTTATTATTCTAGTTAATTCTTTAATTACAATTCTAGGCCAACGATACACTAAAAAGGAGTAAAAAAACATCGAAGTGATCACAGAATTGACCAAACATATTATTCCTTCATGGGACTTGTTTATTCCCTTCCAACCTACTAACTGATTTGTGATTTTCAGAGAAATATTCTCCAAATAAAACGTTTTAATCCTGCCCCAGAATAATGGTACCCCAAGATAAATGAAGGGAAGAACACCCCGCTGGACACCAAGCTATCGTGCCACTCTATATTGTCTCGAAGTACTAATACCTTCACCAAACAGAGCCAAAGATTTCTCCCAACTAATAGCATGACCTGCAACCTCCTCATAATGTGATAAAATTCCCTTGATACAAGAGATGATTCCTGTATCTGCACTTCCAAAAAGAATAATTTCATCAGCATAAAATAGATGTAACAGGGCATAAAACTAATGCCCAATTTTCATTCTCTGATACCATCCAAAATTGGAGAGATCAGGGAGGCACCAGCTCAGGTAATCCTCCACAATAGCAAAAAACATACTAGAGAGAGGGTCTCCTTGCCTAACCCCTCTTGAACATTGAAAGAAGCCCCTAGGAGAGCCATTAATAAGAATAGATAGCCTGACACTTGCAAGGATGAAGCCAATAAGATCAATA
This sequence comes from Viscum album, assembly GCA_963277665.1. Lineage (NCBI taxonomy): Eukaryota > Viridiplantae > Streptophyta > Magnoliopsida > Santalales > Viscaceae > Viscum > Viscum album. Next base: position 1,971,019,385 of record OY728131.1, on the reverse strand, counting down.
AATTTCTAGGGAAACCCATGCATTTTATGAATTGTGAACAAGAAGCTCCATCTGATGGTATCAAAGGCCTAGTAAATGTTAATATTCTAAGCCATAATACAATACTTAACCTTTCTCCTCATGAAATTAACACACTTAGATGAAGTGTAAAGAAAATTTTAGAAGTTCCATCCTGGAAAAAATCCAAACTGATTAAGGGATATGATACTCTTAGCAATACCACCTAGACAATGATTTAAAATCTTACTAACCACTTTTGGGACTGTGTTTCCAATAGAAACTGGGCTGAAATCCATAATATCAAGGGCATTCTCTTTCTTGGGGATTAAGGCCATAAAAAAGTTATTCATTCCAAAGGGCACGTGGACTGTTCTAAAAAAATCATTCACAACATTTGTAACATCAAGATGAACAATTTCCCAATAGAACATGAAAATTTTGTTTGTAAATATGGCACGACTTACAACACTGTCAATATTTAGAGAAAAAAGAGCATCATAAATTTCTCTTTGCTTTTGGATACCAACAAGCATCTTATTTTTATCATCCCCAATAGAATGATCAAAGCACTGAATAATTTTGTCAGATTTGTCAACACCATTCTCTGAAAACAGTCTCTGAAAGAAGTTAATGGCTGTGATTGCAATATCATTCTCAGAGGAGAGACGGTTCCCCTCAATATTCAAGGATTGATGACTTCTCTTAGCCTTTTTCTCTCTATTCATGCAATGAAACAACTTTGTGTTTATATCAACACTATTTAACCATCTAATATTCAACTGATTTTGTGCTAAATTTTCCTTCAGATGCAACAACTTCTCTAGATTTGATGTAGCCTGAATCTCATCTTGTGTTGGTAAATCCAAGGGCATACTAGACTGTTGGAGCCTTGAAAGAGTGTGTTCCACCTCCCTAATATCATTATCAATGGAAGAAAATGATTCATTGCTCCATTTCTTCAGTCTTTCCTTGACACACTTTAGTTTTTAGTAGAGAATGTAAGAAGGACTGCCTAGATAATCAGTTTTCCCGGAATCTAGAACAATTTCTCGATAGCCCGGGATAACCAGCCAGGAATTATTAAACTTGAATGGAAGAGGAACAGATCTCACAGTTCAAAAACAAAAATTAATTAGGATGGCACTATGATCATAATTAAATCTTGACAGAGTAATTCCAGAAACATAAATCTCCATGTTCCTATAATCCACCTAATAAAAACACCTATCTAACTTCCTTGCTTGCCTCCCATTAATAGTGCATCGAATCCATGTAAACTCAGCCCCAAAAATAGGAACCTTAGTAAGACCAAATTTATCAATACAAGATGACAAGTCAGAAGCCGAGGAATGACAAAAATTATCACCAGTTTTTTCCTCAGGTTTGAGGACAGTGTTGAAGTCACCTAGTAAGATCCAGCTATTCACCATATTTTCAGAAAGATCTACTAGATTTCTCCATAGTGCTCGTCTTCTTGTATAGAGGTTGAAATCATACACAAAAGTCACCAAAAAGAGGCACTACCATAGAGACATGTGAGAGTAACAGATTGAGAATCAACCATAACAGAACTGAATGACACACTATCATGCTTAAGCCCCCACAAAGATTCATAATTCGATTCAAGCTGATTGCAAGAAACAAAATATTAACCTAAAGAGGCCCATTTGAAGGATCTCCTGTTTTCAAACGTCATTCTAGGTTCAACAAAACAAACTAACAAAGGTTTATTTGTCAGGATAAAGTGTCTAAGGGATCTGACAGTGGGAGTATTCCCAATCCCTTGACAATTCCAAAAAAGGATTTTAATTTTTTCGATCTGAGCCTAGTACTAGGCCCTTTAGTTGCTTTTTCTTTCTGCCGTAAAGATGACTTGAAATCATTTCCACTGGAGTCAGACAAATTTTCAACCATAGAATGACCATCATCCTGCTTAGTAAAGTCCTCAGTATTGAGTAATGATAACCTATTTCCATAGTCAATCAGAGTAGCCATTAGACTAGCATGTAAGACTCTCCCTGTAGCCATATTCACATGGACCTTCACAAAACTAAGATCATCAAAGACCACATCACCATGAACTAAAGTAGAATTACATCCATGACCACCATCAGGAATTGATGGTATATTACGATCAGAATCTAAAGAAGAGCCCAATGGATCATTAACCATGTCTTGTAGAGGGACAAAAACATCATCAGATGTTGTGATCAATTCATTATCAGGATCATGAGCATCCTGCTTACTGACCAAGTTAGGTTTCATAATAGCTAACTCCTTATAATGATTATCATGAATCACCCCTTCCTCAGTAACATGAGATGACTTTCCCACAACATGCAGTAATCCATCATTAAATCCATATTTATCTGCATCCCGCACCAGCTCCAACTTATCATTCACAAGAGGACTATCCTTAGAAGATGACGATCCAGGATCGGTAGCAGGAGCTGATTTCCTACCCTTCAGCTTATAATTCTCATCATCATACCCACAGACCTTGCATAAGTTGCATACCTTATTTCAGTTACAATCTGATGCAATGTGTCTAAATAAGTGAAAGTTAAGGAAAAATTTAGGCTTTCTTTCATAGAAAATTACAAGGTAAAAGTATCATAAGTTGGGGTCATCACCACTTCCTCCACCAAATTAGAGGACATATCAACTTCCAGAAGGACTCTAGCATAATGACCAAACATTGGGTTATCAGTCTGACTGTCATGCCTAATAGGATTCCAAACTGACGAAGAAAAACACCATAGTATTTGGGGATGATAATAAATAAAATTCAAATAAGATACCCTTATCCATATTTGTGGGTAAGTGTTCTTAACAGAATTGGGATAAAAATTCTGATCCCATTCATGAATTCGATGGAATCCAAGTTTGAGTGGAACTGAGCCAAATATCCAGACACGTCGCTTAATTTCATCTGAGGGAAAGAAAATGTGATAAAACCCATTCCCCAACGCAGTCATTTTCCACTCAGAAACACCCCAGATCTCAGTAATCCTGGAAGTGAGATCATGAATCTTCCATGGTTTTACTCATTTCGGAATAACAACCTGGGCGATGATTGAGAATCTTCATAATTTCTTTCTCTCCTCAACAACGCCTTGATTTGCTGAGACATGTCCAATGTGTCCCATTTGAATGACCCTCTTAATAGATGATTCACAATCAAGGAAGGATGAAGTACCCATTCTTTTGACAACATCAACAAAGGATTTCTAGGATTCGTCACCACGACTATCACCAGGAGTATTCTTTACACAAAGACTAAACAGATCCTTGTGACCAAAGCAATCATCATTCGCCGATTCACGAATTGAATTTCCTCCTAAATCATCATGCTTTGGGTATGAGATCTCCAAGCTAGGGTTTTCCTTCCCGTAATCTTTCACCGCCTCCATCTCATTCATAATGTGTATATATATATGATATTAAAGATATATTTAAAATTTTATAATGATAATATATCATCTAATTTATTACCTTTCCATCCATTATAAAATTATAATGTCATTCGTGTTTTTTGTGGGTTACCACCACCCCGAAGTGGTGTGATTATTTTTTCAAAACCACATTACTTGGATACAATATATAGTTTTATTAAAATAAATAAAATTTTAATTTATATATAATAATAATTTTATCTATTTTAAATGATACTTACCTTATTTCAATCATGTTATAAAAAAATGAAACCATTATTCACGCATACATATAACCAATTTTCTCTATGATTGCAATGTTGTTCATTTTTCTTAACCATCATTCATGTTTGGTATTACAAGTATAATAGATATATAAAAATTATAATTATTCCATGGTTATTTTTATTGGAATAATTTAATTATTGACACCATGACCGTAGACAAATTACAAAAGTTATTTGGGGCATATGACCTGAATGTAGTCAAATCAGCAAGTGTGAACTTAATTAATTAAATAATAATACGTAACATGGTACTAAATATAATAAAATTAATGTTAATCCTGAAAATTATTTTCCATAAATTAAATAATTACAATAATTTTATTATTTACGATGATAAATAAAAATCATGATGATTTGGACTCGAGGTAAGGGACAATTTATGTTAAAACCATGTTTCTTATTATTTTAACTATTTATTTTCTATGTCTTTTTATTACATGTCCATACAATTTAAATTAATTTTCGTTTTATTTATTTTTAAAATAATTAATAAAAAAGGTAAATTTTCAATTTCATGCAATGGTTTATAGAGGAATATTTTTATGGAATGTTTTGACATTCATTAGAAAATACAAAAAGAATATTTTATTTTAACATATTTCACATTAATATATTTTCAGAAAACCATAATTACTATTTGATACATTGATTACTTTCCAATATTTAATGATTTCATCATAAAAAAACCATCCTTCTATTTATTTGGGTATTTTAGTATTGAAAGCGGTTTTTAAAAGGAAACGTTATTTCGACTTCAGAAAGTGTATTGTTCAAAAGTGTTTTTTATATCCTCTTATGACGAAAATACTAAAAAAAAATTAATAATGAAATATTAGTTAGACATTTTGTATGATTATAATTGAGCCTAATATAACTTATTATGATAGGTGAGATTGATATATCTTATTATTATGGGTGATCCTGATATGGTTCTCCAATGCATAGGTTAATGATTATGTTCTCCTAAATAATTATAATCAATTTTGACCATATTAGTTATTCCCCTTATAAGGGTTATTTCAAGGGTTTTTTAAATATGATATCCCATTTAACCTACACATATTTTATTTGATTGATAATTATTTTTCAATTAAATTATTTTTATTCGAAAGGAAAATTAATGGAATTTTATTTTAAAGGAATTATTATGAAATTTTAGGGTAAAAAGTAATGTTTTTTAATAAAATTCTTTTCATGGGTTATCATGTTTTATAATAAAAATATATGATTATTATTTTTCCAATAGGTTTTATTATAATTTTTTTATAAAAAACAATGGGTATTAGAATTGGTTTCATCTGTAAGTATGTGATTATTTGAGCTCAAATAATACTATGTTGAAAACTACCTTTTATGCTTTCATGGTTTTGAAAAGGAAAATGAAGTATCTTTATTTTTTCCATTGTTAATATTTTTACTCTCATCCCATGTTTTTAAATTCTTTTCATAGGTTCCAAGGATGAGTAGGAATAATGATTAAGAACTGATATGGAAAATATTTAAACTTGGTATAGTGGGAATAATGCTCAGTAAATTACATGGGAGTTGTTATGTAAGAGTTTTTACCAAATCCATAAAACTCTAAACCAAGGATTTTATTTGGTTTGTAACCAATCACATATTTACTTTTGATTTTGTGAGATTTTGATAGTAGAAATTGGGTCACATTTGTTGGTATCAAATCTATATATGTAATGTTCATGTTTTTAGCATCGAGTTGGGGAGAGTGTGTCTTTTCCTATCATATTTATATCCTATAATGGTTTAGATAATAGAGATTATGATTTTTTTCTTGCGGAATTTACTTAGAATTAGTGGATATCATAATTATTTTATAATTTTAGGGCCGATCAAATTTTCAATTTCATAGACACACCTTTTTACATTTTATGTGTTGAGATTTTAAGGCGATTAATGATATTTTTAGAGAAATTTTATTAGGTTTAAGTATATGTAACACTTATATTTAATGGGGGGGATTGTTTGGGGAGAATGATATTACATTTTATGGATATTTTCTAAAGGGTATGATATAACCTTTGGGGTTCAATCTCAGTTTAATATTATGGTTTTTGAGGTAATTTATAATAAAAAGATATTTTGTTTTTGGGAGACATTATTAGATCAAGTAGAATTATAAATACGATTAAAAAATATTTTTTAAATTATTATTGGATTTATATTAATATAATTTTAAAAAATGGACAACCCACAATCCTAGAAACAACCCAACACATCAAAAATGTTTACAGGGATTGAATCCAATACCAAATGGAGACAGTGGTTCCATGCCTACCACTAACATATATGATATCATATTTGGCATGAATGTTTTATACATTATTGTTTTTATAGATGAATATTGAGTTGAATTTAGTAATATATGTTTTATCATTCATATAACCATGGTCTTGAAAATTAACTTAGTTGTCATGTGATTAAAGTTATTTCCTAAGAGAACCACTATAATTTTCGGAAACAATATATGATTAAAGTAAAACCAAAATTTTTATAAAACATTGTATTTTTAGAGAGGAATAAAATTGGCATTATATTTTTGAAGAAAATATAACTATAATGTGTTTTTTTGGCGATTCATATTTTTTATGGAAATTATTATAATATTTCAGAGAATTTATAATTTGGGAATATACATTTTTTGGGTATATGAATTTATAAGTTACTATTTTTTTCTGATATAAATATCTAATCAATCTCAAAATAATATATGATAAAATCCATCTAATTTGTTTGGTTAAGGACATGGATGATAATATTTAGAATAATTTGAAGGTCATATATTTATTTAATGATCTAAGTTGAATGTGATATTTCTTAAAAAAAGAGTTTATTAATTTTGGAAATTAAAATACCTTTTTCTAAATATTGTGGTTTTAGTTAACGTATAAAAAAAGAAAAATATGTTGGTATCCTATTATAGAATTATCTGATCCATTAGAAATTTTTTTAGTTATCCAGGCATGATTAATTCATCTAGAATACTCCTCATTTTAATTATCAAATGATAAAAATATAGAAACTTACTAAAGTAAGAAACCAGAGGATGAAATATTTTATTATCAATTTAATGAAAATAAATTAAATATATTTACAAATGTTCATTGTTTTTATGGTAAGGGAATATCTCATCTCAAGGAAAAGGATTCTAAAATAAATTTTTTATCTAATTACCTTCATTTATGATGAATTGAATGTCTTTCATATATATTTGGTTTACAGTTTCTTGGTCATTAACATTCTCTTGATCATTAACATTCTTATGATCAATGATTTTTACACTATCCATAATTATTTGGAAATTATATCATTTTTCCATTTTTTACTTCCCACTAACTTACTCTTATATGGAAACCTTATTTTGTGTTATTATACATAAACTTCATGATTCAATTTCTATTATTTTAAGAGGCTATTTCATTAAAACTTTTTATGATGTTTGTTTTTAATAAAATTATTTTCAAATGCCAAACCATTATTTACTGAGCTCACGTTCAAATTGTGATGACACATTTTATTAGGTGGAAGATAATGTAATGTCTTGAGAATTTAAAAAAACATTATTTTCTATTTTATATGAAACAAAAAAGTCTAATCATAAATTAAACATTTAATATATAATGTCCCTTCTTAATAATTTTTTTATTGATTATTATTAAATAAGAACTCATGTTTTAGTAAATTATTTTTATAATTCAGGTTTTTGTTTTCTTCAAAAATAGTTTTTAATACTTTTTGTGAGTGAATAATAAATATAATTTATATATATTATTAAAATTTTATTTTATATAGTGGATATCATTTTCCAAATCAACATTTCAAAATTACCTAAGTGTTAATTTTTTTTAGTTTTATGAAAAATTAATTTTTCTATAAATAGTGAAAAATACCAATTCTTTAAAACTAAAACTTTTCCATTAAAAAGTACCATTATTATATTAATTTGATATTAAATTAACATAATACTTCATTAATTATAAATAATATAATTAATTTCATTGTAACTACTTTAATAATTGATTTTTGGTATACATTCATTTTTGTGATTAAAAGAATTCTTCAAAATTCTTTTTTTACTATTTTATGCATTGACATTAAAATTAATGTGTGCGGCTTATAGAAATTTAATTTTTTGAAATGGAAATATTTTTTTATTTATAAAGGAAAAAATATCTTAGGATGAATTTTTATGATTTTTTAGAAGATATTAAATCTTTTTTGTGAAGAGTAAAAAAATAATATTCTATATGATATACTGTATCTTTTATTATATAACCAAGATAGAAATATGATGTAATAATTTATTAAAATTATATAAAAAATAATGTATTATAATAATATAAAATTATCAAAAAAACTTCAAAACAAATAAACATTATTTTATTACTTGATATATATGAAAAATCATTTTCACTCTCTATATAGTGCATGTGTAGCTTTGGAAAAGTAAATTCAGATTCCAAAAGAGAATATTTGATAACAATTAATATTTTATAGAAATATTCAATACTTATGAAATATTATTTTTAATTTATATTTATGGATTATAATTTTGGAGTTATATAATAATTGAGCTATCCAAATTCATATGCAATTCTTCTGCCATGCTAAAAAAATTAAAATTAAAATATTAAATATATTTTCAAGTTATATATGTGAGTAAATATAAAAATTTAAGAAATATAAAGGTATATAATAATATATAATAACTTATTTTTATAATCGTGACTTATTTTTATGTTTTAGTGATGAAATAATTACATTAAATTCTTATTCATCGTCGGCTCCGTGCATGTGGAAGCAGCGAAAAAAATCTAGTAAATGCTTTTGAAAACACTAAAAGAAATTTTTTGATGAATTGTAGTGTTACATGAATTTTATAGATAGATAGAACAAATTAGTGATTTATTAATGGTTTATATTCAATTTTCCATGATTTCATATTATTTTGAAAGTCAAAATAAATGGATTATTCAAAAAATGACATTAATGTTATTTTATAATAAATAATATTTTATTAAATGACTTATAGTTCATTAAAATATTATCATCAGACTATTTAATGGGATATTTTCTAGAATAAAAGTCATGATCCATTTATAGCTCACTTTTTCTTTTATATTATAATTCAGGACACCTAAAAAGAAAAATATATTGACATCATAGTAATTGTTAAAGGGGTTATTGGGGGGTTAAAAGAAAAATATAATAGTTAAAAGATCACCTAAAAATTTCCAAATGTAATTTCATGATATTATTTAGACTCATAAAAATATTATATAATATTTAAATCCATTTATATCCATTTTATATGAAAATTATTTTATATTAATTTAATATTATAATAAATTCCATGAATTCCCCTTCCCTCAATTAAAAATGGGAAACTTATCTTATCATCTCTCTAAAAATCAATATCCATCTGGTACGATTGATAACAAAAAAAAATAAATTCATATTTACCCAACACACATTCTATATCTCTTACATTTGTTAGAATACTATCTTTATAGGGATTGATGTGGAAAGCAAAAGAAGATTTCTAAGGAAGATGTACTGTTCTTAACCTAGTATTTTCATTTTATTTTATATACAACCTCTTTAAACTATTAATCAACCATAATGAAATTATAAAATAATTATATTAAATTTAATATTATTTTATTATGTTTATTTCAAAATATTTATCAATCTCATCTTCTACTAAATGGAAAATGAAACCATCATTCTTGTGTAAGGAAGACTACTGCCATCAGAACCGATGTAATTTATTTTCCATCACCACCTCTTATGAATTGTTTTAATGTTATGATTAATATATATATATATATATAATATTCATGAAATATTTTTTATTCATTAATTATAATATGTCTTCTAATTTCAGACCTTTTCATCTGTAGAAAATCATATCATTGTTTGTGTATACCTGTGGATTACCCCCAACATGAAGTATTGTTATTCATTTTTGATGAACGCATCACATGTATATTATTTATAAGTAAATTTAAAAAACTAAATTAATATTTATGATATAAAAATAATTATTTAGATATAAAATTATAGTTTTATTCTTTAAATAATATTATTTGAATCATTGAAAAATTACTCATGTGTATGTATGTCATACAGTCTCTATGACTGTAACATAGTTCATTCTTCATAACCATATTTCATCATTAGTTTTAAAATTATAATTGATGTATAAAAATTATAACTATTTCAGGATTAATAATATGATTATGATGGAATAATGACCAATTTTACCATATCCAACTTACCATAGCCATTCTGTACATATGAGATGAATATCATCAAAACATCCAATGTAAACTTAATTGATTATGTGATTATATATAACATGGTCATAAATAAAATAAAAATGAATAATAAAATTTAAAAATTATTTTAATAAATATTATAATTAACATATGTTTATTATTTAGGAAGATAAAAAATACCTAAAGAGTCAGACTCTAGTTAAGGGACACATTATCACAAAATCGATGTTTTAAATTATTTTAAATATTGACCTTTAAATATTTTTATTCCATGTACAATTTCTAAAAATTATATTATTTATGTATTTATATAAAAATTAAGGTATTGAAGATGATTAATTTTACTTTGATACAAATATTTCTAGATGATTCTTTTTATGGAATGCTTAGAAATTCATTATCAAATTCAAAGTAATATTCTTTTTTAACATGTACAACATCAACAAAATTTAACTACACAATATTTTTTATTTTATTTATTGATAACATTAATTTATATAATGTTTTATTTAAATAAAAACACAAATCCCCTTATTTATGGATATTTTAGTTTTTGAAATGGGGTTTAAATAGTAAATGCCATGTTAATATTCTAATGTGTTTTGAATATCGGTTTAAAATAGTTTTTCAAGGGATTTATGATAAAAAAAATGAATGATTTAATTTTTTTATTCGTGATGTAGTTCATGGAAATTTATTATGATGAATTATATGCCCAATATATATCATGATTATGTGTGTTCCCAATATAGCACATTATGATGGGTGGGAATGATATATCTCACCAATGCACTGGGGAATTATTAGGTTTTCTAAATGAATTATGATGGGAAATTATCATATTGGTTATTCCACTTCTATGGGTTCTTGTAAGTGTTCTATGAATATTATGTCCAAATTCACCTATATTATTTCCCTATTAGTTCTTATTAGTTTCCATGAATATAATTTGAAAATAAAAGGAAACTTATTGATCATTTGTTTTAAAGGAATAATTATTCACTTTTGGAGAAAATTAATTTTTTCTAGAAAATGATTCCATGTGTTTCCATGTTTTCTAATAAACAATTATGATTAGGACTTTTCTTTTATTTTTTCTTATAAAGTTTTTTTTGAAAAACATTGTGCAGTAAATCTGATTTCATGTGTAAGTATGTGATTATTAGAGATCAAATATTATCCTTTTTAAGAAACATTCTTTTATTATTTAATGGGTTTGAAAATTACTAAAGAGTTTCTATATTATTTCATATGTACCTTCAGAATATTTTTATTCTCATATCATTTTTTTAAATGTTTTTCAAAATGTTTAATGGTGATTTGTAATAATTACTATTATATAATATATAAAAATTAAATCTACATATATTGGGGATTATGCTCACATAAGGACACATGTTTTGTTTTGTAAGATATATTTCTAATTCTCTAAAACACTAAACCAAAATGATCCTTTGGTATGTATGTGATAAAAAATCTCATTTTTATGTTTTACGGTTTCAATAGTTTCAATTGGTGAAAATTAATTTGTATCACATCAAGAAAAGTAATGTTTATGTTTTTTAGCACCTGATCAAGGAGTTCGGGTCTTTGGCTATCACATGTTTACCATGAGGGTTTTGAAGGATTACCTTGTTAGTGAGTATCATGTAAAAATCATAAATCGAGATGAATTCAGGTTTATCACCCCCTAAATGATTTCAATTTTTTCTATAAATAATAAAAGGAATTCTTGTCGGATTATGACATAAATATTTATATACATTGGAGAAAGTTATTTTTTTGGATGATTCCTTGAGGAGGAATCTATGTGGAGATTCTTTTTCTTAGTACAATGATGCAGGAGGGTGACAAAAGATCTTTCAATGTTGTATTCTTAATATGGGAACAGTTGATTGATTAGGTTTCATTAATCATTTCACGGTGCAACCATCATTGGTTTAAAGGGTGGATGAGTACTAGTTGGGGGACTATGAATTGATTTTTTTGTGAGATCGAGTTGTTTGTGTTGATTCTACCAAGGTATGGTATGAAAAAGATAGAAAACCAATGAAATTAGAATGAAATCTTCTTGGTCTTCATCACCGGTTTTACTCAAGCATAGGGAGTATTTTATTTAATATGGTTTCCCATAGGCTGTTGGATAAAGTTATCTCACTTATAAGAGATTTAGGAGGTAACCTCATGGGTTTTTTATCAATAAAGTATTTTGAGAAAGTGGCGAGTATTAATGGGTTTCTTGAGATGATAATATCTGACCATGGTAGTTGTTTCAACTCCATGGTGTAGATAGGTACAAGGTTTTCTTTTAGATCTTAGAAAAGTCTTAACACCATTTTCATCCATATAAATATGGTCAGACAGATCAGATTATCGAACATTCGAAGGCATGTTTTATGTATGAATTATGGAGGTTGTATGTTTTTGGACTGGGAACATAAAGTTGGTGTATTTTTATGATAATAATAATCATCAATCTACCATTGGTATGGCCGAATTCAATTACCTATATAGTCAAACATTATGATCTCTATTACTCTGGACTATGTTTAAAGAGTTATATACTCTCATATCAGAATTGGTGGAGAGAACGATAGTTACGGTATAAGTGATTCATGAAAAATTTAATGTGGAAAAGGATCATTTGAAGGCATATAGTGATCATAGGTGGAGGTTTCTGGAATTTATCATTAGAGAGAATGTTTTATGTAGGATATCTCTTCACCATGGATAGAAAAGGATTAGTCATGGGAGTAAGATTTATCCACAATTTATTTAAACTATACTGGTACATGCATGTGTTAGAGATATTACATATAGGTTTTCACATGACCCATAGATTAAAAAATCTCCTAATATCTTTCATCCATTAAATCTAATGTGGCTTTAATATTCATGACTTGTATAGATATTTTTATTATCTTTCTAATGATTTAGTTAATTAATTTTGTACTTTTTCCAATTAATTAAACCTTTTAAATTTTATAATGATAATATTTTTTAATAACTTTTTATAATTAATAATGTATTATTGTATAAAAAAGTTATTAGTTCTATATTTCTTAAAATAAATTAAATTTAATAATTAATTTGATCTTAATAATTAATTTATATCCATTGAATTTAAAATTTTAACTCAATTTTTAATTATGTAATCAAATATTTTAATTTTTCTACTTGTTAAATTTAATTGGTTTATAATTTATGTTAATTCTGTTAAATTTTAGTGTTCTATTTTGAATTTTTTAATTAGTTAAATGTTTTAGTTTTTTAATTTAATTATTATTTTAATTTTCATTTATTAAATTAAGCAATTTAAGATTTGTAAATTTTAATTTCTCATTCATTTTAATTTTATTAATTTTTTCTAAATGATGTCTCATTTAGAAACCACCACTCCCTTTCTTCCACCGCATCTATCACATCGCGTGAAAACCTCAAACTACCTTAACACCATTTCTCCCACCCTCACACCACCACAATGGAATTTTCCTTCCACCAATCAATTACATACCACCACCCCATCCTACCGCTCATGACATAATATCATATTTCCTACCTCAAAACACAGTAAACTTCTTCACATCCGAGACACTTTCAAGAAAATGCAACGATAGGTTTCATCCGGCCACGACTAATTAAATGGCTCAATGGCACACCGCTGCACATTTCAGACACCACCACTACTGCTTCCTCCTTCCACCTACCTCTTGTTTCTTCCAACAAATATTGTATCTACCATCACCACTCTGACCTCTGTGATCCAAGTCTACACATGTTGAAGTTTGATTTTTAAGAGTCTCGACCAAATCTGAATACCCGAGACCGAAACCGAATCAACCCTTATTTGATATCACCGCTATGGGAAGAGGAGGAGCTATTGAGAAACCACTAATCTAGAATAACAGTCATTTCCACTATGATAAGGGTTGGGGGCTATCGCCTGAGGCTGTGTTTCTCGATGTGTTGTCTTGAGTACGAAATCAAACTAGATTCGGATCCCCATCTTCAAGATACATCTACTTTGAGAAAATCCTATGTCGAGTCGAGCGACATTCCATCGTCGAGGTGATGTGACGCCGCTGCCACCGTCTGAAGGGTGTCATGATGTTGTGGAGGAGCTCGATGTTCTTGTGGAGGAAGAGAAAATTTCTAGGGAATTGCCTCAGAGGAGAAGAATACACTCCCCCCTGCATGAATAATTGATAATGGGGGGAATGAAATAAAGAAAATTGAAAAATATAAAACTAATACAAAATAATAATAATAATTAATTTAAATAATATACTCAATTAATAATAATAATATAAAAATAAAAATATATAATAAAATTATTTACTAAAATAATATAATATAATCAAATAAATAAATATTAATTAATAATATAAATAATTTAATCATTATATAAATTAATTAATAAAAATAATATTTTTAAAAAAAATATTAAAAAAATGTTTTATGTAATATAAATAATTAAAATAATAATTAATTAAAATAATAATTGGTCAATTAATTTTATCATAAATTTCTTATAAATTTATATTTTAATCTTTTTATTAATCTAATAATTATAATAATTAATCAAAAAATTAAATAAAAGTAATATTATAATTATCCTAACATCTGAATAGTTTCAGCCTACAGATTCAAACCAGCGCTTGATATATATACATTTTCAAGAATAAATATGGAGCATAGCTTCTTATAGAGTTTTCACTGAAGTTATATTCTGAGCACTCACGCCACAAGGTCGGTGCCACAACTTATGTGACTTAGAAGAAAACAATGAACATGTAGGTGTATGCATGAGTGAACAACCAAAGATGATAGAATAATTTAAACACTTTATTCATTTTCATCTATAACATTCACAACATTCATTTGAGACTATAAATAGAGTCATACCTGGAGATTGTGACAATACATAGGGATCAAAGATGACATGAGGAGCAAGCATCAAACATTGATAACTAAAATTATAATGGGGGATTCTTTTCCCGTGTTTCATTTTATAATATATAATAGAATTTGTTCGTTATACTTAATCATTGCAAATATTATTGTTTAGTTTATTTGGTTTGGGGATTTTCAATACCACATGTTATCATTATTTGTCTCTTCACAAATCCTTTTTATGGATGTTAGAATCGATTGGTGAGATCAATTTTGATTTCAATTTGAAATTGTTTCACTCATTTATTTTAAACATTAAATATTCTAGATCAATTGGAGAAATAGATTTTGATTTCATTTCTTCAAAACTAAATTTCAAAACATTAAAACAATATGATGAGTTTTATTCTATCATCATTACTTTTAAATTTTCATTATAGCTCGATGATTCTTGGGGTGGTGAACCTGAATATTTCATCCCTTTGTGTGTTTGATCTCCTAAAAAGGGATATTAAACCAATATTTTTCCAATAGTTTTGATTGTATTAACATTTTGTAAAGAAGATTTCATTTCATAGCAAGCAGTGTTAGAATTCCCATGTATTTTGCATGATCAGTTTCTGATCAGCCTCTATTCCAGATTTCATGCACTTTATTCCATGTTAGTTTATCATAGCTCTAATAACACATTTGTTCTATTAAAATATACATTTTATATCATATTCTACCATTCACTAAAAACATAAAAAAACTCAACCACTATGGACATAAATGTGTCTTGCCTTGAATTTTTGGTCTCCAGCTTTCCCTCTAGGTTCACCACTACTTATCGTTATACAAAATTAAGAAGTATTGATAAATTTTTTAACATTGAAACATCTTCCACAATGATCGTGTCATGTTTTTTGCATTATTTTCGAGAAAGGATTCGTGTGACCATTTTTCAATAGATTATTTTTTTTAAAATATAAATATATATATTAATTTCAAGAAAACCAAAGAACCTTCTTTTTGAGTTGAATGTCAAATTATGATATTTTGGATTAAAAGTGTGTGATTAATCCGATTCACTAAAATATTAGTAAACCTAAGGGTTTAAATCATGATAATATTTCTTTTATGTAAAATGTGGATGTCATAGACACGATGCATAATATGTGCCTATAATTAACCACAATTTTTAATTAGTTTGAAGAAAATGAACATCTCTTTAAGTTTGGACTTCATTTCCTTGAAAATATTAACCATCTATTCAATGATATGGATGCTAATATGTATTCTAGAATCAACAAAAACAATGATCATAAAATTAATAATTCTCAAAAACAAGATCAAGAAATAAATTTTTTTTAAATAATTATCTTAGAGTAACAAGAATGGTTTACAGAATAATATTAAACTGAATACAATAAAAAAATCTGATATAGAATAAGTTGAAAAAAAGAGAAGTAGATTTTGTGGTTAAATATATGGAAGGTCAATACACATTATTTGATGAGTCTGACTCTAATGAAGTAAAAATACATGGAAATAACCAACTCACTAAATAAAGAAATAAATAATAAATATCCCATCATCAACTAAAATTAACTTTATTTGGAAAATTTTAATAAATAACTAAAACAAATTGAAGGATAATGTCTCGTCATTTACATGGTCCCTACCTATGAAAATGTTCATTAATATAGGATCTTTGAAAAGGTGATTTCTTGGGTTGAGGAAAATCTAGATTATGAGAATTTAAAAATTAAAAACTTTTCACCTAACTTTTATAAAATATTAAATGATTAAAATAAAATAACAATTGGGTATACTCTAGGAGAGAAAAGTAAACCAAAAATCACTGACTGGGACAATTTTAAAAATACAAATAAATGGGATCTATCTTCTTTTGAAATTGTAAAAACAAGAATCACTAAAATATCACGTGATAACAATGATAAGGGAAATTTTTTTGAAGAATTATTGGTTGATAAACATTTACTGCCTTGTTCTCACAATAATATTATATCTGAAAATTTGTTTACTAAGATTGAAAATTGGGTTGGGATTGTTTTTAATTTGAACAATCTAGAATCTGAATTTCTTGAAACCAAACTAAACCTTTCCCCCCCTAAACAGAACTTTTTGGATCACTCAAAAAAATGATTTAGAGAGTGAAATTTTATTAATTGAACTTCAAATAGACGTTGAACACATAGTTGATGATTAATGAATGGTTAATTTTTTATAAAAAGTATATGGTGATTTTTTTATTTACCAATGAGGAACTTTTGGAAGAGATTTATAATATTTTCAAACATGATTCTGTGAGTTTTCAAATAAATTCTCTTCCATATTGTTCACACCCTTCTTCAACTGTTTTAGGTGTAGAATACAACCTTTAAACTGATAGTAGTTTAGGAGGTTTATTTAACATGAGTTATAAAGATTCTAAATATGTTCATAATACTATTTAGTTCTATAATGAACCTTTCAATCCTAAATTATCCACATGAACTATTAAATTTTATTTATTGGTTTCATTTGAGTGTTATTTGTGAGGATAGTGACACCCCTTTAGAATCATCTATTTCATTACGTCCCCTTCATGAAAATAAAAATTTCAACAAATATGAACCTAATATAGATGTGTACAACAGTACTTCCAAGAGTGGAATTGATTTGTATGTGCTTAAATGATTCCTGGTAGATCTTGAGGGAGTTTCTTATCTTTCACCTGAACATAATTCCCTTGTGAAATCTAAGGAAGTGAATTTGGGTGATGATATTTTTTTATCAACATGATGTCTCCCTTGAAATGTTCTTAAATGATAAATGGTTTTTCTTAAGTAACTTTTTTATGGGAGTGAAGGGTTCCCATATTTTTCAATGAGCCCACAAATTTAATTCCTCTATTTAATTTTTTTTATAAAAAGACATGTGGTGCTTTCTACTGAAGAAATCACACCCTCCTAGGGACTTTGGTTTGTTTATAAGGATGTCCAGTTTGGGGTATTAAAACTATTTCTACATGAGAGGAAACACATGATTTTAATAATTACAATAAAATTCTATTTTTTTTGTATTTTTATAATTTCAAAAAATTATACCTAAATATGTATAAATTTAGTGCTACATGGGAGTCAACCCATGGTCATTCTTTAATTTAAAATCTGTTTTTGTTTAGTTTTTGAAAAATATGTTGACTTACTCATTAATTTTACTTTATTTAATATTTATGTGTTATTAGTCTTGATGATTCTATTTTTAATAGTAAAAAACATGTTGTTTTTGGTGTCATTATAGGAGCATAATTCTTCTTTCAAATCATAACGTATTTCTTGGTGTAGCCTCAATGGATGAAAGCCAATCCGAGCAGTTCCTTATTTTGTTCTCTATATTTTACACTTCTTCATTATTTTTGATGTTTCTTTATAGTGCTAGAAAATTATTTCATGTGTTGGTTTAATGTAAAACATTATTTCTTTTAATTTAAATTCATTTACTATTTTAAATTACGTGTGGGAGTGTTATACCCATATTGTGGGAAAATTGTTTTAAGTAAACTTGTTTATCTACACTGGGTGTTTAGAACACAATTTTATATTCTATATAAAATCAATTTTAAGCTAATATGTTAAAAATTCTACACCCACTTTACTATACACAATTTATTAAAACACTATTATTTTAAACATAATAGAAAATTTTATTCCTTGGCTATAATGAAAGTAATATGAAACTTGTTGGTTGAAGATCGTAACTCAATAGGTGGTGAAACGAGGTCCCAATTAAAATTTAAATAAATAAACAATACAATTAATTAAAACTTCTGATTGCTATAAGATCTATCCTTAAAAAAGATTTATTATGTAGTGATTAGGTCTCAGTTAAAATATGGTTTAGAAATACCTTTACTTTTGAGAACAACTTATATAGATAAAAATATATTTAAACACAAGTTATGATTAATTATCAATGTAATTATTTTTTTGTTTTAATTAAATTTTATCTTGAATAAGATCGAAAAACAAAACAAATAACACAGTGACATAACTGAATAAACAAGATGTTCAGTATCAAGGTGAGACCTAATCCCATCCACTTGGAAATCACCTACTACTAAGAAGATTATAGATATAATCAAACAAATCCACAAGCTGGATTATGTATACAGTAAATAAGAACAAGATTTCCAGGATAAAAACCACCTCCATAGTTATACATGGGATGAATGAAAAGCACATGGCACATATGGGTCTTTTCCACAAACAAAGTTGGAAACATATTGAGTAATGAGAGAATAACAAGTATTCTCCAAGAATATGAAGGATACATTATTTGTGGGATAACATTAAAACTACACACTACTCAAATGGAAAATGGAATTAATATATAAAGAGCTTAGTCTAATGAGTTTTGTATGTTTTTAATCCTCAGACCAGCAAGACCGAGTAGTCTGTGATTTGTTTATAAAAATTAAAGCAGAACAGTGGATTGTATAAATCTACTGGAATGATTTATTTGATCTCAATATATTGTATCAATCAATATTAGTAATAGGTTCAGTTCGTATGTGTCGTTGATCTTTACATAATGTGAATCAGCAAGTTCATGGGAGTTCAATAATTTGATCGCACACTTTTCTTGGTCGCGAGTAATTGTTGTATTAGTAATGAATTGTCATAATGAGAGAGATATCATTCATGAATATATAGAAGTTCTTATGGAAGGTGATACACATTACTCTAATTTTAGTTTACTAAGACATAATGTTTGGTCAAACCATCCAAAAATATATTTAATCGTTAAACCTCTTTTTCTGAAGATCTCAGAAATAATTGGAAACAAGAGTGCCAGAGGTGTCTCAACATATGGCGGTGACTCCACTAACAGTAAGTCCTTTGGTGGTAGTGGGATCTCACTTGTAGTGGTAGCTCATCTTGGTGGTAGCGACTACTTTGGTCTGGCGGTAATGGTGAATTGAGTCTGGTGATAACAGTGACTCACCAATCGCGGTAATAGTGTCTTGAAACCAATGGTGTCTTTATAAAACTCTTAAAATAAATATTATAGAAGTACTATATTCATATTAAAATATATCATACAATATGTGAAATATTAGTAAAAAAAGATTCATTTATTTTGATTATTAATATAAGATATTTCAAAGACAATCCATCCAAGGAGGTGGCAAATTTCTAACCTTTTTTATTATCAGAAAAAATATTAATTATAAAAAATATATACTAAATATGTAATTATCAATGATTATATATAGATATGATTATATCAAATGTAAAAATATATAGAAATTAAAAATATTCCATTATCATCCCACTTTTATATTATTGAAACTATAATAAAACTACATAAAATAAAAGAAGTGAATGGAATTTCATTAAATTATTAGCAAAAAAGACATAAGGTAAATATGAAATGAAGAATCTATAGAATCTATTTCAAAGAAATATCACCAAAAACAGATTCACTAATTTGAAAATGTTGGATGATCATCTTCCTCTATTCATTTTTCTTTTTCCTTATCTCTATCATCATCCAAATAAGAGACTGTCAAAGTATAATTTTTGGGAAAGGGTGTAATAGATGGTAGAGTAGTAGAATGGGGTACAGGTTCTTTAAAAATAACTAGTCTGAGCTCTATGATAGCTTTAAGTAGTGAAAAACTCAGAGGCATAAGTGATGGAGGCATAATACTGGTTTACTAAGATATTATAGGAGGCCTATACTAAACAGTCTCTATGGTTGTGTTGGAAAGAACTGAAGAAACAAGAATGGAATCTAAAGAAATTACAGTCATTTTATAGACATGGAGGTATGGTTTAATAATATTGATGAAGTTCATAATTATAGAACCTTATCATTCCATTTCATTATTTAAATATTCCTTTTCATCCAAAAACCATTGAAGATATAGGGTAAGAACTATTAACTAACTTACATGTTCTTTAACAACTCTTGTCACTGGTGGGATCTTCATGTTATCATATATTAACAAAACATTATCATATATATTATGATTTTTATAGATCCTAGATAAATAATATTGGATATAATTTTTTATCACTTCTTTATCTTTCCTGAGATCACCAGTATATTATTTTAGGAATTGAAAAATATGTTATCCATGAAGATGTATCTGCATAATTTAGTCTTCATGAGTACTGATATCACCCATAAATTTTGGATTTCTTCTCTAAAAAATG
Organism: Viscum album; assembly: GCA_963277665.1. Classification (NCBI taxonomy): domain Eukaryota; kingdom Viridiplantae; phylum Streptophyta; class Magnoliopsida; order Santalales; family Viscaceae; genus Viscum; species Viscum album. Next base: position 1,970,998,263 of record OY728131.1, on the reverse strand, counting down.
TTTCAAAATATCCCTATAATATTTTACAAGAGATAGAGGAGGTGAATATGATATAGAGGAAATATAAGCCAAACTAGACAACTTATGAGAGGTTTAACACATAAATCAGAAAAAGTGGACTGCAGACCCTCCAATGATGATTTAAAACATTATAAATCTGATGTTAATTATCTATTTTCAACTTCAATTTGTTGAATATGAAAACAAACTTTTGGTTGAATATGAGATATCACCAACTCAACTAAATATCTAACATCATCTTTAATAAGGTGATCATTATGAGATAGTTGATTGGTCAAGACTTGTGAAATGTCTGAGATGAAATTCTTTCTAATGGTTTCCATATCGGAATGTACATATTTCTATAACGAATATAAATCAACATGGGTTACAACATTTAGAGGAATCAATTTTTAAAGAGTGGGAAAATTTCCTTGTTTTTAAGATACCACATCCATAGATAGTGTTTCCGTTTCCATTAGAGTGAAATATTTTAACTCACCCGCTTCATCTATCCTATTTACTTGGAATCCTTATCTTCTAAATTCAGATTCATCATCTGAATCACTTTATGTCATACCAATTATTATAAAATCCGGATATATCCCCCATTATTTATATTCATTAATTGATGATCTTACATTTGGAATAATTGTAGTGTATTTGGGCTTGTTAGAGCTTTGACCGACATTAGTTCTTAAGGGCACATGAGATATTTCTTACTGTTGCAAAGTGGGTGTCTATAGAGTCTGGTCTACTAAGTGTGAAACTACAAAGGTTGTCAACTCTCCCTCCATTATAGTAGGTAGAACCTCTATCTAATCAGTTTCTTAGGTCTCCACTAATTCTAACTAATTTAGTTCAGCTAACTTCTCATCAGGATTGGGTGTTTTCTCCCCCTTACTTATTTCTTATGTATCCTTTAAAAGAACTGTTGGAATATAGTGCATCACTATATCCCTAGTTTGACTTTCTTAGATGATACTGGATACAACTGGTGTAGATATTTGATATTAAACTATCTCTTGGGTAGGATGAACATGATAAACACCATTCTATGCATTCCCTTTATGATATGAACCACCTTCATTGGGTTGATCAAATCAATGATCCAAGCCACTTCAATTATGTCCAACATCAGGACTCCCATCAAGAGATTCATCTAATTTATCCTTCCAAACCCCACTATATGATTCATATTGTTTATAATGATAAATAATATATTTATCTACTATTTTAGAAACAAAATCATTTCCTCCATCATTACTCTCCTCACTTGAGGTATCAGAGGTAGATGATTTATACTGAGAATATTCAGAAAATTCAGTATCTTCTTCATTATCATGCTCAAATAGGCGTGTTTATTTAGAATGTAGAGGGCTTGTAAAACTAACATGATCACTGGATCATGTTTGTGGAGATTTATTGATCTTTAGAACACTTCCTTCATCAACTGACTGGGATTATTATTATTCTTCTTCATCCCTTTTGGTAATAACATCGAGAATAGAATATTAAAGAATTTCATTAGGTTCAAGACTCGGTTCCACCATATATTTTGGTCTAGTTGGGTGATCAATATAATTAAAATAATTATATAGTATTTTATGATCCCCAAACCAACATAACTTCTAGGGATTCCAACATAATTTCACTCTTTTCATGATTGACTTAGAAAGACATAAACCACTCATTTTATCCTCTGCTTCATCTCCTGATTTAACATAACCCTTGGCATCCAAAATGAAAGATATCATTTTATTATAAATGGGGGATTTTTATCTTTTTCTCTTATCTCACATCTCATAAAAGTGGACCATTAAAAAACTACAATGATTTATTTATTTCCCTTTCTTCATCGTATACAAGAAGTAGACATCTTGAAATTACAATATATTGCAATCCCATTTTCTCGGGTATAAAAAATATTTTACGAACTTAAACAAAACCATTCACTCACCACCAATATCTATATCTATTCTTCTCCTCTTGGTTCTATCTACATTTTATTCTATAAGGGCATACTCTATCTTGTCTTTTGGTGTAGTTCCTTGGAAACCAACAAAAACTCCTTTGTGAAGAATCTCTAGATATTTTCCCCATTCTCTAGAAGATAAAGAAATATCTTATCCATATATACTGCTATGAATAATATCTATTTTTACCCAAACAATTAATCCTGAATTTTGATAAAATTCATAAAATATACTCGGATTATACACTCAATTATTCGAGGTATACCAATTAATGATTTTTTTTTGAAATTACCTATAATACTAGAATAATAATAGTTGGAATCCACTGTTCATAAATCATCATTTTTACTTTTACTACACTATCCTTCATATGAATGTTTACTATAATGACTATTAAACTACTCTAGTATACCCATCATCACTTTAAAGGCCTCATTTATTCTGTTATTTTTATTTCTGAAACTCTATTCACACGAGCCATTTTAATTTATTTAAGGATTTAAGACGAGAAAGGAAGTGGTAATATTGGTTTGTAAAGAAGGAAAGGGATTAGGATTTCAAGGGTTTTGATAAGAGAATCATTTTTTTGTAATCCTAATGTTTGTATCATTTAGGGATTATACAAAAATAATAATAAAATTAAGTTAATAAAAATTAAATCGGTACAAAAAATAGTAATTGTAATAAAAATAATGCTAAGATAAAAAAAGAATGGTAACTAGTTCAATGGTGGCTCATTAAATAGAGACTCATCAATAGTGACTCACCAGAGTGAGTCATTCAATAGTGTCTCATCATCGATGACTCATTTACAATGACTCATCAATGGTGAAACATCAATGATGACTCATCATAGGTGAATCATCCATGGTCAATTACTCAAATGAAGCATATCATTCCTAATTCTTCTTTCATGTAGTTTAATAATTCAAAATTAAAAGTATTCATGAATATATCATTTATCTAATGTTTAGTTCCAATAAATAACAAATTTATATCGCCCTTTTGATAATGATCCCAAAAAATTGATGTCTTACATAAATATTTTTTGTTATAGAGTGAGATACAATATTTTTTGAAATGTTTATTGAACTCGTGCAATCACAATTAATATGTATATGCCAAAATTTGTATCCAAATTCCATTAAATTAGGTTTTACCCACATGATTTTTTTCACATAAACCACCTGAAACTTTATATTTAACTTTAACAGTAGATAGTAAAAACAAAATTTTCTTCTTACTACACTATAATACTAGAGATTTTCCTAAAAGATGACATGTTCATGATATTCTTTTTATATCTAACATGAAACCTCCAAAATGGAATCTAAATAATTATCTAAATTAAAATAATGTCCTCTTGGGTAGAACAATCCTAAATTGGTTGCATAAGTGAGGTATTGAAAAAATATTTTGATAGATAATAAATGTTCATCTTTTGTATTTTCTTGAATGATAGAACACAAACCTACAATAAACATAATACCTGGCCTACTAGTAGTTAAATGGAGAATACTATAAATCATACCCCTATAACTTGTTTAATCTACTGATTTCCCAGTTTCATCAAGGTATAGTTTACAGGTGGTACTCATTAGAGTATTAATTCCTTTGGTACTCTCAAGGACAAAATGTTGTAAATGATATTTATTGTATTTAATTTGATTTAAAATAATTCATTCATTATTTTGAATAATCTGAAATCTAAGAAAGAATTTGATTTCACCTATTAAACTGAATTCAAATTCACTTGTCATTAATTTTGAAAAAAAACATTAGGGATATTTTGTAGATCCAAAAATAATATCATCCACATAAATTTGAACTTTCAAAAAATCTCTTTAAATTCCTTTTATAAAGGGAGTTGGATTGTCTATACCTTTTGAAAACCTATTCGAAATATTTAATGAGGAAATCCAACAATACCAAGCTCTCAAAGCCTATTTTAAAATATACAACAATTTTTTAATTTGAAAATAATGATTTGGAAAGTGTGGGTTTTGAAATACAAGGGGTTTTGCAACAAAAACATCCTCAATTATAAATTCATTTATGAATTATCATTTTAACATAAATTTCATATAGTTCGAAGTCAAAATGTGCTGTATAGGAAAGTAGTATTCTAATGGATTCATGTCTTGATACTGATGAAAATGTTTCTTCATAATCAATAACATATTCTTTATTATAAAATTTTATAACTAATCTTGCTTTATTTATTAATATAGTTCCAGATTTGTCGAACTTATTTATAAACACCCACTTCTTGTCATAAATTTCTCAAACATTATTTCATTTAAACTGAATATGTTATTATTTCATATCTACTATGTAGAATTAATCATTGATTGAATCATTGATATTCTTAGGTTAAACTTTTGACAAGAAGGCTTGGTGTTCAATTTGATTTCTCAGGGAATATATTATCTATTTACCTCTGTCTAAGTTTATTATTAATGTATCAATAGGGTGGTGTCTGTGAGTCTAAATGGGTTATAAAAAAGGGGCTGGTAGGTTTATGGTTTTCTTAATGTTCAGGTTCTGGTGGATAACTGTCTATATTGTCTATTTGTTAAACAGAACATTAAGATGTTTTGGAATTGATATTCAAATTTGAAATATCATCCTCATGTTCTTCTATCATAGTCTTAGCTTCATTGGGATTTGTTTGATCAATCTTGATGTCAACATAATCTTTTAAATTTTTTGTTCTTCTTATTAAACACTCTATAAGATTTCCTAGAAGTTAAATACCCAAGGAAAATTCCTTAATCTCTATTGGAAGCAAATTTATTAAAACATTTCTTGGTATTAATAATACATAGTTTTCATACAAAAACTCTAACGTAAATAACATTTTTTTTCAAATATTCCCTAACTCATAAGGTGTTTTTATTAAGAAAGGTCTAATAAAAAACATGTCAATAATATAATAGTTTGTATTAACAGATTTTTCCCAAATGTAGATAGTTAGGTCATAATAATTTTACATGGTTCAGGTAATCTATTTAAGATTCATATTTATTCATTCCACCACAAATTTTTTTGTGGTATCCTAGAAGAAAAAAGTTGTTATTAAAGCCACATTTATAACAGAATGACTCAAAGTCTTGATTTTCAAATTATCAACCATGATCAATCACTTAGTTCATAATAGTAAGTACACTATATTTTCATATAGATTTTGAATACTTAATAATGTAAGAAAAAACATCACTTTTTTGAGCTAGAATGAATTCTCAAGTGTGTCTAGAAAAGTTGTCTATATGGACATAAGGATAGTGTTTTTCATTTAGACCAAAAAATATATAAGGCCAATATGAATAAACTCTAGAGGATTAGAGGTTGAAACTTATTTCTTATATTGAAAATAAATCTTATTAAGATTCCATTTTTAGTGGAGACTACAAACACTATCATTTTAGAATTCAAGTTTTGGTAGGTCATTAACTAACCCATTCATAGTTATGTTTCTATGTGAGTGAATATTTTAATGGCATTTTCTTCAATTCAAAATAAAATTTTCTTTGAGAGTGGAACATAAGAATGAAATTTTGTTAGAATTTAATAAATTTAAATCAATAGAATAAATATTTTCATTTCTCAAAGTAGTAAAAATAAATTAATTTTTATTATTTAAAACATGACAGGAATTGTTTTAAGTTTAACATAAAATCCATCATCACAAAATTGGTATATATTTAGAAGATTATATTTTAATACATATATATATATATAAAACATTGGAAATTAGTATTGAGTTATAATTACCAATTTGGACAAGGTGGATGATTACTTCTTTTTCATTGTCACTAAAATTGACATGTAGACCGTCAACATTAATCAAATTTTTTATGTTTGAATACTCACTAGTTATGTGTTTGGAAAATCCACTATCCAGATACCATATTATTTTTCTAGTGATTTTTTTATAGGTTTCCTATGATGTTCTTTATTTAAAGCACATGTTGGCTCAATAAGACTAATATTCTTGAGTAGTGTCTGACTCACTTGAAATGCCTTCAGAGGCACTCCGTATTGCTTTCATGGACTTTTTGTATATGTTATCCTTATACTCATACTTTATTTAATATTTTAATTTCTGACAGTAATATCTAATGTGGTCTTTCCTCTCAAATTAAAAATATGTAACTATATTTTGAGTATCATCCTTTATTCAATCCTTTTTACAGTTTCCTTTGTTATCATAATCTCCTCTAAAATTTTAATTTTTGAAGAACATATTTTTCCTCTAAAATTTTATGAATCATCTAGGCATGTGTTCAATTTCCTTATCACCGACATAATGAGAACCTTCTTCACTAGAATCATTAGTTATTAACTTTTTTTGTCTGTAGGTTCTATATTTGAAGGCTACAGATTTTATTTTTGGTTCATCTTCATCAATATATTTGTGGACATTATGATCCTCTTTATAAATCGTTATATTTCCGATAAATTCCTTAATATGTAGTTTAATTCAATCAACTCACTCTCCGATGGACACATGTGCTTCTCTCTATCTTTTAGGTAAGCATCTAAGAAGTCTCATCACTTTAACTTTGTCTAATAAATTCTTTCAAATTATGTGCATAGTATTAACTATTTCATTGAACCTAGGATTCATATCAGAAATAGGTTCATCATATTTTATCTTAAAATCATCATATTTAATTGTATTTGTATTCAGTCTCATGTCATTGACATTTGATGTTCCATCATGTGAGACTGATAAGGTATCCCATATTTCAAAATCATATTTTCAGGTAGACATTCTATCAAATTAATCATTCCCAAAATCATAGAACAAAGCATTAAAAGCTTTATAATTTTTACTGTTTGCATATTTTATTGCACTACTCCACTCACTTCAAGGATTCTGTCATATTTCATATTGATCATATATTACAGTACATATATAGAAACCTGTATATTCCAAATGCATTCACATTTTGATTTTCCCTTTAACATTATTGTTTCCATTAAAGTTATGAGGTATGTTGGTAGAAAATCCTTATTATCTATTATAAAAAATTAATTATAATTTATAAATGAAAAAAATTTGTGATCCTTATAATAAAACTAAAATTGTAGTAACAAGGTAAATTTAATCCTGCATATGAAAACAAATATTGGTCGAAGAGAGTAAATCAATATGGGGTGAATTGATTTCCTAACAAAAATTTCTTTATATAAAATATCTAATTAATCAAAGTTGAAGATTTATATAAGATCTATCCTTTTAAAATAATTTATAAAGAGTGATTAGGTCCCTGTTAAAATATGGTTTAGAAATTAATTAACTTTTGAGATCAATTAACATAGATAAAAATATATATAAACACTAGTTATGATTAATTATCAAAGAAATTGTTTTTTATGATATGTTATCATTAATAATATATAAAAAATAGCACATTGACATAGTAGAATAAAAAAGAGTTTTTGGCTCAAGGTGAAACACAATCCCATCCACATGGAAATAACATGCTTCCAAGAAGATTAAAAATATAATCAATCAAATCCTAAACCTGGATTAGGTATTATTTCAACAACAATGAGTTGTATATGATAAAAAGACCCTTACACAGTTATATGCGGGATGAAATAAAAGAACATGTCACACGAGGACCTCTCTGAAAAACATAATGGAAAATAGATTGAGGAAGGGGAGAATAACAAGTATTCTTCTAGAGTATGCAGGATACAGTGTGTTCTGGATAACAGTTCAACAAAACACTACTCAAAATAAAAAAATTAAAAATGAAAAATATAAATCTTATGTGTTCTACAAATTTTGAATTGTTAGATAAGTAAGGGTGAGGATTCTATGCATTGTTGGAAAAATTAAATTAGAATATAGGATTGTAAAAATATATAGGAATTATTTGGTTGATATCTATTTATTATCTTAATCAATCTAAAAAATGGGATCAGTGATTATATGTCATTTATATTCACAAAATGTGGATCATAAAGTTACATAGAGTTCATAGATTTGGTCACAAACTTTTCTTTTTCATCAGTAATCAATTCATTAGTAAATCTTCGTCGTACTGAGAGAGAGATCCTTCACGAATATATAGCAGCACTTGTGGAAGGAGATCCACATTCCTCATATCATCTTTACTAAGTCTTAATGTCTTAGTAAAAAAAATACAAGAATAGATTTTCTTATTGAACCATTTTCATTGACGATCTCAAACAACAACAGTAACAATAGTGCTAGCGGTGACTCATCATCTAGTGGGTAATTTTATGATAGTAATCTCTTTGGAAATAGTGATGAATTGCATTTGGAGTTAGCTCATCCAATCAGTAATGGTGAATTGAGTCTGGTGGTAGCTCATCCGGGTAGTAATGGTGACTTGAGTCTGGTGGTAGCTCATCCTGACTACAATAGTGACTTGAGTTTAGTGGTATTAGTGACTCACCACTGTCGGTAATAGTGACATGCAGCCAATGGTGTCTTTCCAGAACACTTAATGGAAATATTATAGAAGTAATATGTTCATATAAAATACTATCATTCAATATTTGAAACATTAATAATAAATGAATCATGTTTTGTAATTATTAAAATAAGTGATGTCAAACACACTCCATACAAGGAGGTTCCAAAAAACCTATTCTAATATAATATGTTTATTTAAAAAAACATACTATTTTTGATTCATTTTGACCCTTAACATGTCATTAATCTACTAAATTGAAAATCCATTCTGAGCATTAAATGTAAAATTTTTGTCTTCTCCCCCTTTAGATTCATCTTTGGGGTCAAATTTGGGTTTTAGGTGTTGTCGAGGGGGTTAACATATGTTGAGCTATTATGTGGTTAAATAGAAACCCACAAAATCTCTCTACCTCCAATGTTTTTACTTTATAATGGTAAATGTTTTTAAGTTATTACCAAATTTGAGTTTATTTTGGATTCAAAATTTAGTTTAAATTTGTTTTTCCTAAGAATAAGATATTGTTAGTAGTTAAGAGTTTCATAAAACCTAATTTTTTAGGATGAATGATAATAAAGTGAATTTTCATAGTCATTTTATGAATGCTATTTTTAGGAACTAATTTTGAGATTGATATTAGATAATTATTTGTGGAGTTATGATCACAACCTTAGGAAACATGGACTTTTAATTTCATCCCAGGGGAATCAATTTTTAATTTATTAAATAAACTAATCACTTTATTGATCCAATTTAAATGGTATTCATATAAATCTTTTGAAACTATAGTAAAACGGGTAGTTGGGAACCTATTGTGGATTTCTAAGACACAAGTAATAGTGGGTGTTAGTAATCCATACTGTTAAATTCTAATATTTTTATATGAATAGAGGCATGCACAAACTATATGGGTGTGTGATATTAAAAAAATTCCTAGTTTTCAAAAACGAGATCATTATATTGAGGGAAGTTTTGAACACTAGACCAAGAATGAGACAATCAATTTATATGAAAATAATTTTAATTTTATCAGAAAAGTGATTCAAAATAATAATAATTTATCATTGATATTTTTTTTGAAACTGAGGACAATGTTAGACTATAAAGTGTCTTTTGTTAAGTTCTTAATTCCACTGATATTTAAAATTTTATCACTATTAGATTTTGAATGTTGATTTGAGTTGAAGTAATTCATTAAATATATTCATATATGAGGTTTGAAATCCTTAAACTTTGATGATTCTTTATTCTCTTTACCACCTAGTGAGTATTTGGATTTGGATTGAATTTTTTTTAACTTTTTTTAAAAAAGGGGTTCCTTTCAATTTGTAATCCTCTTATTTTATAATGTTAGACAAGATTTTTTTAGTTGTTTAATATAAACATACTTCTATTTTCAAAAGACAATAATGCATGATATTGATTGAGGAAAATCAATTATTATGCTTAGGGGAATCTCATGTGGCCTTAAAATGAAATATTTGTACACATATTTATATTAAGTTTGAAATGAATTAATTAATTAATTTTTCACTTTTTGGTAACTAATTTTACATTTTTATTCTATAACTACATTATTTATTTAAAAAAATTTATTATAAATTTTGAATTATTTTCTCTTGAATTTATTAGTTTTTTCTTTCGTAAATAAATTAACATTAATAGTTAACTTGATCTCAACAATTAATTTAAATCCTTTAAAATTAAAAATTTAATTCAATTTATAATTCAATTATAAAATTTATTAGTTTTCTTTCTGGTTATGTTTAATTGGTTTATAATTTATGTTAAGATTTATAATTTTTAGCTTTTTATTTGGAATATTTTAATTAGTTAAGTATTTTAATTTTTATTAATTATTATTTTAGTTTATGTATCATTTATTAAATTATTAGAATTAAAAATTAAAAATTTTAATTTCTGATTTTTATTAATTTTAGTAATTATTATTAAATGATATTTGTCTTAGTTTACAGTTGAAAATCAATACATCACTAACACTAGCACAATTGTGTCACATTAAGACACCACTATACTTTTTCTTCGGCAGAAAACTTCACACCGGTAGCACCAGCATTGTAATGGCCCAGGAAGTGACTCAATAAAGATTCTACAAAAATTTGGTTCCATCAAATGGTTCCACTGAAATAGTTGCATTGGTCATGACGACACAATAATGCTGACACTGGTGACGGTCGCACACCGAAACAGTGGGAACGATTACAGTGTTCCACAGAACCGATGGCATTGTAGTGGTCACATCGTCGCTGTCTCCCATTAAAATGGTGGAACTGCTTACGGTGGCACCGTGAGGTTGGCACCATAACGATTCATCATTACAGTGGGACCGCTTATTGTGGCATCGTGACTGTGCCACCACTTACGGTGTCTCACCAAAACAGTGACTCACCTTTGATCATTTTTCGAGTTCCGCTCCCGCAATGTATCTTTCGATGTATAATTTTTTTAATACCCACTTTCAATGTCATTTAATGCCAAAAAATTATATCTAAAATCCACCAAGATCTAAGAGACCCTTGACTTAACAAAACATGTGGCTTTTTCCTTGGTGCCACCCACTTTTCCCGTACATCCAGCTCTGCCCCTATTATATGTTTCTGTCTATTTAATGTAAACCCTTTAACTCATAGTCATTATGGAAACCACTCTAATGAGAGTTATTAAATAACAATTAATTCTATCATGTTTAGCCATACAATTGTGTGGTGACACCACAATCCGCCTTTTATTGTTCAAAATTCTTATCTCGTAACTCCAAGATCTCACCTTTTATCTTATGAGGATTATTTCTTCTTCTTTAATGGTATATTTTTCTTTCCTTGGTGCATTTGGAGTCCCCCTTCCTAAGGATAGTGTATCACCGGTGCTAAATCCTTTCCTACTCACTCTTGGATTCCCCAAACATCCTCCCCTTCAATTCATGCATCCCCAGTTCTAGGCGTGAGGAGATAAACATTGATCGTTGATCATTCAAGTCGGGTTCTTCCTTTGTCTCTATTTACTGGGTATCATGCGGGGTGGGTATGATAATGTTTCTAAGGGGAGTGATGAAACCAAAACATAATGAATATAATAAATGGACTTTTAAATAATGAAAGGGATGTGTTTGATAATACTGATGTACTCCTTCACCCTATCTTATATGTTGTGAATTGTATGGGCTTATGTCCACTGAAAACCATGATCATTGGTCGTATTTCCTTGTGAACTAATAGGCCCCTATCTCTTGTAATGATTGAATGGATGTAACATGGTAATTGGTTATCAACATAAACTCGGTTTATTAAATGGATGTCCAGTGAAGGAGATTCTTTGTGTGATCACCCTGGTTAACCAAACGGAAATAAGGAACTCAATTAATGGTATGTTTTAATCTGAAAACTCCGTTTCTCTATCCTAGTAATATGTGTGGTTGATCTTATTGATTTTGGTGGGGTGACATAGATGGGGGTGGGATCCTTTATTGTGGTGCTATTTTTGGTTTGTGGAGATGAGGCCATGCGGGGCCGAATGTTTGGGGTTGGTTTGGTTGCAGTACTTCGAGGGATCTTACAGATCCCTTTTTTTGTTGTGACTTTACAAGTGAAATGGGTGCGAATTCTTAAATTTCTTCTTGGTTGTTTTTCCTTACTTGGATTATTGTTATGCCTTTGGGTTTCTCGGTAGTGAAGGGTTATTAAAATGGAATAACTAGAATATAATAACAATAATGGGTTCAATGGAGAATTGTTTTCTAGGAATGAGTTGTACCTTGGTTGTAGCTATTGTTCTTTTTATGAATGAATACTAATGAGGGTGTTTGTGTACGGGCTGGTTTTGGAACCCCTATGTTGGGATTAGTGCTTGTTTATTTATATGTATAAATTAGTTCTTATTTTTCTTGTTCGTTCCCCACCCAAATTGATTACTTTGTGCCGAACACCCCCATTTCATCAAGGCGGGTGTTTTTCCCAAAACTACTATGAGTGGATCATTGTTAGATCCTTTTCGTCTCCCACTCCCGAGTAGCCCAAAACATTTTAGGTAGGTTGCGATGGCATGTGGTCCATTATATCCCATGATTCTTTGGTCATGGTATGTTGTAGTGATTGGCCCAAGTGTGTGCGGGCAGGTGGTTTCCCATGTGTCATAGGGATGAGGCCCATGTTTCTTCAGGCGTGGAAGTCATTTTTTTGGGCCCATGTGCCTTTGGGTGTGTTGGTATTTATTATGGACTAGGTGTCTGTAGGTGAGGTTACATGCGATTTTGGTGGTCTAGGTGTTTTCAGGTGTAGATGTTGTTACAGTGGCCCAAAAGTTTATTGTTAGGGCAGTAGTGGGATGACAGTGATAATGGCGGGGGAGGTCTGACACATAGGAAGTATTCAATAACTAGTGGGAAAGTGGTCTGGGGTACCGAAACATTGATGTTTTATCACTATTACTTTACTTAACTTGTGTTATTTGCGGAGTCTGCCTTGGTGAGGTTTGGGTGGATAGTTTCCTTTCTAGGTGAGTGGGTTATCTATTATTTCAAAGGGAATTAAAATTCCTCCCCACATTCTCACTAGAGATTTTTGTTTTCACTACTGATTATAAATTTATACTCACCCTATGTATATAAAACTACATTCAGGTTTCCAGGATGACTTTTAAGACCATGTTGTACCCTACATGTTCGGATTTTGGGACTTTTGAAGTTGCTTCTTTTATTTTCATTATGTATTTTTCTTTTGTATTTTTCAACTATTTTCGTAGCACTTATTTTTAGATCAATAATATTGGAATGTATTGTTTTGGATTTACTTTTACATTCAGTTTTGGTGTTTTTTGGGATTTACTATCTTATCTCCCAATCCTACTAAACAAAAGTGTAATCCTTTATATTTTTCATGTGATTCTATACCCTTGGTGATAGTCACCACTCCGGGACCTATTGAAGGTCGGTCTTGGGGGTCATTATCTCTCCTTCAACTTGAATATTGAAGGTTCTGGCATTTTCTTGTCCCTTTCTTCATCCCGGTGAAGGCTAGTCCTGGTAGAATGGTATCAGAGGGAGGTTGATAGATAATATGGAGTCCGAAGTTAGGTATAATGAGGGTTTCAAGGGATGGTTGGGAAATAATGTTAAGAAATAATGGCACATGAAATAGGCTAGGGAAGACTAGATAGAATATAGGATCCCCCCCTGTGATCCGATGCAAGGACTCTGGACCTAACGAATGACCAAATGAGGCTACACTGATTGTAGGGTTGAGACCCTAGGAAAGGTAAATGTATTATAATGACTTGTGTTATTGTGTGCCTTGGGGATTTAAAATAAATAAAAAGTCTTAGAAAAACACAAATGAAATATTCTACACTACTCGGGCTTAGGCATTCCTTGTTTACTTTACAGATATGGAACCCGGATGGCGGCCATGGGTAGTACGAGAAATCAAGGCCGAGGAGGCTGAATTGTCTGATCAAAAGAGGCCTTATCGAGAGGAGTAGGATGAGTAGTGGAAGAGGAAGATTCTTGCCTTTTGGTGGAAGACACTCGAGAAGTATGAGGGAAGTGTCTCAGACATGAAGACAGAGAGCTTGATTGAGGAGATGTTGATAGATTTTAGCTTGATCGGGGCTACGATGGATATTGGGTTCCTCTTGTTGTAATCCAGATGTGGGGAGAGACTCTTTAGTGGTGGATAATCTATCATAGGGAGAAGAGGGATGATGAGGTTTCATATAGAAACTTCAAGAGGGAGTTTCAGGCGTAATTCCTCTCTTCCACGATGAAGGCGTAGAAGAGGAAGGAGATACTCTCCCTTCAGAAGGGGAGCATGTCAGTGAGGGAGTTTGGGATCAAGGACAATGATCTCTTTCAAATTTCTCTGGACCTTTTTCATGTCGAGGAGCCTCGTCGAGGCATTTAAAGGAGGCACTCCAACCTTCTCTTCAGTATATTGTTACTCTATTCACTCTACCGACGTACATGGAGGTTTAGAATAAGGTTTAAGTGTTGGAAGGTAAGCATAATATGGGAGATATATCATGATATGGGAGCTGATTGGGCTTGTCCAAGGGGATAGCCATTACTAGCAGGTGTCCAGTGTCCGGGCCCTCCAGGTTTCGACCAGTGTGGAGTAGGCCCTAGTAGTTCCAGTTTCGATCTCCCAGTCTTCACCCCTTTCTTGCAGGCCTAAGACCGAGATGCTTCATCTATGGCAGCTATGAGAACCTTCTGAATCAATTCCTAGACCGAGTACATTACAATGGGGGATGGGAAGGTCCAGCGCCAACCTCATCATTAGTAGTTTCCAGCCAGGCATTTTCAACAGCATTAACAGGGACAGCGAGATCCCGCTCCTCTGTGAGCAGATGTTACAAGAGGAGGTCGACCTCAGGGTGATCCTCAGATACATGGACTAGGGAGTGGTTGGGGAGGTGACCCACAACCAAGGGGTAGAGGATCAAGGTGTGGGAAGTTTCACACAGCAGAGGAAGTAGTTCTAGCAATGCCAAAAGTCATTCGAGGCACGATCAACTTATTTAGCACTCTTGCCTATGCCTTGTTTGATTCATAATCTCACACTCCATTTTTTACCTATTCTGGCCCATGATTTTGGTCTAGACATAGATAGACTACCCTTTCCCTTTGTTTTGAGTACTCTAGTCGGAGGTCAGACCAGCTTGTCTCATGTTTTTCGAGGATGTAGACTAATGTAGGGACCACATCAGTCCAGTGGGGAACTTCATTTTCTACAGATGTAGCCGTATGATGTCATTTTAGGAATCGAATGTATTTTCTATATATGTTTTTTTATCGACTTTTTCTAAATAAATATTTTTTTAGATATGGGAGGCTAGAGTGTAGCTATTGTTGGCAAACAGGGTTTCCAGGAGGGAAGCCGGTGAGTGGAGCCCCTTATTTCCTTGTTAGCCGATCTGTTAGTGGAGTCATATGACTCAGAGGTGGTGGATTGTTTGGTAATTGCTAGTGAGTTCTTGGACGTCCTCCCTGAAAAGGTGGTGACTCTACCCCCTTGATGTGTTGTTGAGTTCGGGATAGACTTTCAACCTAGTGACCATCCGATTTCGATGGCTCCCTATCGCATGAAGACTTCTAATTTGCTGGAGCTACAGATTCTGATTTATGATCTTATGAAGATGATTTTTGTTCAACCAAGAGCATCACCATGGGGTTCTCTAGTCTTGTTCTCAATAAAGGAACATGGTGGCCTCAGTCTATGCATATAATAACGAAGACTAAATTAGGTAACGGTTAAGAACAGTTACCCTCTATTGAGGATAAACGACCTTTTTGAACAATTGAAGTGGGCATGGGGGTTCTCCAGGATCGACCTACGGTCAGGATATCACTAGTTGAGGGTGAAGGAGGAAGACATCTCAAAGACTGACTTTAGGTACAAATATGGGAACTTTGAGTTTGCAGTCATGTCATTCGGCGTTATGAACACACCGGCCGTGTTCATGGGGCTCATGAACTCTGTCTTCCGGGAATATCTAGAACGGTCCATAGTCCTGTTTATTGATGAAATCCTGATCTACACAAGATCATAGGGGGATCATGTTGACGATATGATAATGGTTTTAGAGGACATTTGATATCACCAACTCAACGAAAAGTTTTACAAGTGCATGTTTTGGGCACAATAGGTGAACATCCTTGGACATGTGGTGCCCGAGTAGGGAATAATAGTGGACCCACTGATGGTCAAGGAGGTTGTTTCTTGGGGATCACCTAAGAGTGTGATAGAGGTTCATTGTTTTCTGGGTCAGGTATGCTATTATCAAAGGTTTTTTGCCGAATTCTCTCAATTTGAATATCCTTTGACAGCTTTTAGTAGAAAGGACTAGGCCTTCATGTGGTGTGAACAATCTCAGGAAACCTTCAAATATCTGAAGGGGATGTTGGTTAGTGACCCAGTGCTGAGGTTTCCAAAACAAGGGGTGATGTTTGAGGTGTTCTATGATGCTTCATGTCGAGGCTTGGGGTGTGTGCTAAGGCAACAACTGTGGGAGATCTATTATGGATCTAGGAATTTATGTACCCTTGATCCTAACTATTCCACCCACGACTTAGATCTCGCAACAGTTGTGTTCGCAGTAAAGTTGTTTCAGCACAACCTCGTCTGGGAGTGCTTTGTGGTCTTCACAGATCAAAATATATTAATGAATATCTTCTCTCTGTGAGACCCGAACTTGTAGTTGTAGAGGTGGATAGAGATTCTTTAGGACTACAACTTAGAAATTTCATACACCTTAGGAAATGGGAAAGTGGTGGCCACTGCGTTGAGCAGGAAGTTGAAAATGGATTTGGTTTGAGAATCGACAAATACTGGGAAGGTGATGGAGGAGTTGTCTACCCTATACCTGGATGCAAGGGTGGAGGATGGTAGAGGTTGTCTGTTCCTGTTGAATGTGCATTCCTCTCTATTTCGGTAGGTGGAAGTGTCTCAGTGGGGGGGGGGGGAGAATTATAAGATGAAGTTATGTGTGATCATGTTAGGCAAGGTGATGCTCCAGGAGGATGGTCAGAAGGAGGAAGAATTAAATACTGTTTCAAGGAACATTGTTCACCCCCATGGGAATGCGCAAGAGAGTTCTTTCTGAGTTCCACATCTCAACCCTGGCGATGCACCCAGAAGTTTCCAAGATATACCAGGGCTTGAAAGGGATGTTTTGGAGGCCCGAGGTGAAGTGGGTAGTGGAAGCGTCTGTGGCAAGGTGCCTGGTGTGTTAGAAGGTGAAGGCTGAACACCGCGTCCCATGAAGTTTGTTGTAGCCTTTAGATGTCCCTAAGTGCAATTGTTATGACATCTCTATGATTTTTTTCACAAGACTACCCATGTTTCATGTAGGCTGTGATTTTATCTAGATAGTGGTAAATTAACTAACAAAATTAGCTCACTTTTTATCAATCAAGAAGTCAAGTGCAGTGGATTCCTTGGAAAATAGGTACATAAACGAGGTGGTGCGATTTTATGGAGTTCCGAGGACCATAGTCTCAGATAGGGATTCAAGATTTACCTCATGAGTCTTGAAATGATTGAAACATGCTTTTTCACCCAACTATGTCTCCAAACATCTTTCCACCCCCAGACAGATGGGTAGAAGGAGTGTACCATCCAGACATTGAAAGATATGCTACGAGTAAGTGTTTTGGACTTATAGAGATTGTGTGTATGAAACATGCCTCTTGTAGAGTTTCCTACAACAATAGATGTCTCTCTACCATTGTAATTTCTCCATTCGAATCTTTGTACAAGAGGTCGTGTCGCTCACCCATATGATGGGCAGTTGTCCGGGAAGCAGGTGGCCTTAGACCAGAGGTATTGCAGAGAATGACACAAAAGTATTAACTTATATGAGAGAGGATGAAGGCAAATCAGGATTGACTGAATTCATATGCTAATCATAGGATGAGACCCTTGGAGTTCGAGGTTGGGGCCACCGATTCTCAAATGTATCCCCAACGTATGGGCAAAAGAGGTTTGGCAGGGGGAGTAAAATTTTTCCTAGGATTGTCGGACCCTTTGTAGTGTTGTGGTGGGTCGGCGAAGTGGATTATCAGCTGGAGCTTCCACCACCACTAAACAAAGTGCACAATATATTCTATGTGTCTCGTCTCTGTTGGTATCTACACAATGATTCACATGTCCTCGACTAGGGGGAGCAGGATATCGAGGATGATGTGATGTTTGTAGAGTGACCTGTGAGGATCGAGGATCACGAGGATAAGGGTTTTCATGGACGAACCATTCCCTTAGTTCGTGTGTTATTGAGGCATGGTGGTCTCTATGAGAGTACCTAGGAATGGGAGGCACAAATTCACACCCAGTACCCATAGTTGTTTCGAGTTTTGTTCCGTATTGTTTTGTACTTATTTGTGATGAAGTGCTTGACCTTGTTAACTATGAGATGGTATGTTTTTCTCAATTCTCTGAATGTCGGTGAAGAGTACTGACTATGGGTAGGGGAGGACATGGTACCTAATCAAGACACATTGTGGTGGATGCGATTAAACATGTGCAGATGAGTTAGTGCCACCCAAAGCGGATAGTATCTCGACATTCAGGAAAGGGACTCCCTAATCCATATATCTAGATAGTTACACCGATTTATATTTGTGTGGTTACTTGAGGGGGAGGTGTTCCTAGATGTTAAGGAGGATTCCTTGTAAGAGGTATCTTTATAGGTGGTGGTTCAGACCCCTCTCTTTTCGTCGGGTCTAGTATCGATTCTCGAGGGAGATAATAGTTTGAGAGGTATGTGATGTAATGGCATGAGAACTGAATCGTTAAATAGTATTTCAAAAATTCGGTTCCATCAAACTAATCTACCGAAATGGTGGCACCGGTCACGGTGGTACTGTAATAGTGGCACAGTTCATGGTCTCTCACCGAAATGGTGGCACTACATACGGTGTTCCACCGAACTGGTGGCACCATAATGTTCTCACCATCAAGTTCACACACTGATAATGTGGAACTGAAAACGGTGGCACTGTAATGATGGCACTATGATGGTGGCACCATGACAGTGGCACCGTAGCGATCACAACATAACAGTCTCACACAGAAATAGTGGCACCGCTTACAGTGGAATCATGTGGGTGGAACCGTGATGGTGGAACCTTAACGATCGAACTGTCACAAGTGAACACTGTAACAATGGCACCACTTACGGTGGCACCGTGATGGTGGCATCGTGACCATGGTACCTCTTACAGTGTCTCACCAAATAGTGACCCACCACTATGTCTTTACCAAGTTCCCCTCCCAAAACATATATCATTACGTAGAAGTTCAATTAAATCCCATAAATGATATCTAAAATCCCCCAGAGTCGGGCGACCCTTGACATAAAGAAACATGTGGATTTTTCCTCAGTTCCACACCCCTTTTCCCGTACTTCTAGTTCCACCCTTATTACACATTTTCCTCTATTTAAATGAAACCCTATAACTCACAGTCATTATGAACACCTCTCCAATGATTATTATTAAATGAAAATTTACTATATAATGTGTAACCATCCAACCGCGTGGTTAAAAAATGATCCGCCATTAAAATCATTCAAAATTCATATCTCGTAACTATAGGATCTCGCCTTTTATCACACATGGATTCTTTCTTCTTCTTGGATGGTCTATTTTTTTTACATTTTGTGTTTGGAGACCCCCTTCTGGAGGCTAGTGGTGCACCTATGCTAGAGCCTTTCCTATTCACTCTTGGAGTCCTTGATGTTCCCCTCCTCCAAGTCGTGAATACCAATTTCTTGGCACGAGGAGATAAACTTCGATCTTTGATCATCCGGGTAGGCTTTATACTTCATCTGTCTTTACTGTGTATCATGTGGGGTGGGTATGATAATATTTCTATGGGGAATGATGAAACCAATCCATAATTATGATAATAAACAGACTTTTAAATAATGAAGTGGTGTATTTGATAATGTTGTTATACTCTTTTACCCTTTCTTATATGTTGGGAAATGTATGGGTGTATGTCCACTGAAAATCATGGTCATTGGTGGTCTTTACTTGTGCAATAATAGACCCTTGTTTTTTGTGATGATTGAATGGATGTAACATGGAAATTGGTCAATCAAATAAACTCAGTTGATTAAATGGAAGTCTAGTGAACAAAACCCTTATGTGATCGCCACATTTAACCAAACGGAAAGTAGGAACTCAATGAATGGTGTGTTTGGATTTGGAGACTCACTTGATCTGTCTTGGTAATATCTGTGGTTGTTTTTCTTGATTCTGGTGGGGTGACATGGATGGGGGTAGGATCCCCTGTTGTGGTGAAGTTGTATATTTGTGGATCTGAGGCTGTGTGGGGACAAATTTTGGGGCTCGGTTTGGTTGTAGTATTGTGAGGGATCTCATGGATCCATTTTGTTGTTTTTAATTTTCAAGAGAATTGGGTGTGAATACTGAAATTGATGTTTGGTTGTTTTTCATTCCTTGGATTGCAGTTATCCATATTCAATACCCAGTAATGACAGAATATTTAAATGGAATCACTTGAATATAACAACAAGAATGGGTTCAATGGGGAATTTTTTTCCGGGAAGAGTTGTGCCTTGGTTATAAATATGGTGCTTTTTATGAATGAATATTTAAAAGGGTGTTTCTGTATTGGTTGGTTTTGGAACCCATAGGTTGTGATGAGTGCTCATTTACCTATATGTTTAAATTAGATCTTATGTTCTTATTTGTGCCCACTCAAGTTGAACACATCGTGCTGAACACCCCCATTTCATGGGGGAGGGTGTTTTTTCCAACACTTCTATGAGTGGATGGTTGTTAGATCCTTTTCTGCTCGCTTTGCCATGTAGCCCAAGACTCTTAAGGCAGGTTATGATGGCCTGAGGTCCATTATAGGATAAGATTCTTTGGGAACGGTATGTTGTGGTGATTGGACCAGGTGTGTGTGGGCAGGTTGTTTCCCAAGTGTCTTTGGGATGATGCCCATGTGTCTTTGGGCATGGAGTAGTTGTTCCGGCCAAGGTGCCTTCGGGTGTGGCGGTAGTTATTTTGGCCCCAGTTTCTATGGGCGTGGTTATTAGGGGTTGTGGTGGCCCAGGTGTTTTCAGGTGTATCTATGATTGTGGTGTCACAAAAGGTTATTGTTGGGGTGGGAGTGGGACTTCTGTGAGAATGGATGTGGAGGTCTGACACATTGGATGCCTTCAAAAACTAGTGGGAATGTGGTGTGGGGAACCCAAACATCGATGTGTTATTTCTATTAATTTACTGGACTTGGGTTATTAGGGAGTGTTCCTTGGTGAGTTTTAGGTGGATAGTTTCCTTGCTCAGTGCTTTGGTTATCTGCTTTTTCATGGGGAATTAGAAAGCCACCACACTTATTCATGAGGGATTTTGGTTTTCCCTTCTGAGTATACTAGTATACTCACCATATGTATATATATCAACTTTTATGTTTCTAGGAGGACTTTAAGAACTGTTCTGGATCCTACTGGTTCGGAGGTTGGGACCATTGACGTTTCAACTATTCTTTTCTTTCGGTACATTCCATTGGAGTTTTCTTGTATTTCCGTAGAACTTATTATTGGAACATGCATATGGGAATGGATTGTTTGGAATTTACTTTTAGTTTCAGTTTTGGTGTCGTTTGGGATTTAATATCTTATCTCTCTATCATAAAAATTAAAAAGGGTAATGCCTTCCATTTTGCGTGGGATTCTACACCCTTGGTTCTAGTAGCCTATTCGAAGCCTATTGAAGGTGGGTCACGGGGGTCATTATCTCTCCAACCACTTATTGAAGGAAGGGTCTAGAATTTTGTTGCCCCTTCCCTCTTCTTGGTAAAGGCGGGTCATGAAATGTGGTGAGTCACCACAATAGTTTCACATTGAGACACTACCACTCTCTTTCTTCTGCCACATCTAACACATCGCCAGTGACCTCAACCTTCCATCACACCATTTCTCTCACCCCTCACACCAACAGAACTGCTTTTTTGTTCCACTAATCCATTATATAGAACCACCCCATCTTTCCACTAGTGAGACAATGTTAGAATCATTGTTTCCTTATGCAACTATCTTTTTCACATCTGAGACAACACGAAGACAATGCAATGATGAGTTTTATGCAATCACCATTGACTAGAGGTCCTCACGACACACCTCCACAAAATCTAGACACTGCTATAAATTCCTCTTTCTTCTTCCATCATTATTCATCCACCAACCTCTTTCTTCTGCAATCCATGAACGTCTTTTCCATCACCACTTCGACCACTGTGAGCCAAATTCACACACGCCAAAGCTCGATTTCATTAGATCTTGACCAGATTTAAATACCAAATACTAGAGCTGAATCAACCCCTATAAGATCTCACCACCATGGGAAGACGAGGGGTTGTTGTTCCACCATTGAGTTGTAGTAGCAGTCGCCGCCACTGTGAGAAGGGTCAAGGGAAACTGCACATGGTTAAGTCACTCGTCGTGCTGTCTTGAGTAAGAAATCGAACTATATCTATATCTCCATCCACGAGCCACCACTACTTTGAGGAAATCCCTAGCCATGTCAAGCCGCATACCATCATGGGGAAGACATGACACTGCTGTCGTTGTCCAAAGGGTGCCACCTCGGTAAGGGGGAGCTCAAAGAATAACCCCCTGGTGAATACGAGATAAATCAGTGGGTGAAATTTTTTTTTAACTAATTACAATAAAAAATAAATTAATAATAATAATATAATAATAAAAAATAATAAAATATAATTATGAAAATAATATAATATAAACAGGTAAATAAATAATAATTAAATATATTATAATTTAATCTTTTTATAAATAAGTTAATAAAAATAATAATTTAAATGAAGTGAAAATAAAAATAATATTTTATAAATTATTGAAATATAAAATATAATAAAAATAATAATTAATTAAAATAATAATTAATCCATTATTTTTAACAAAAAATTATAATAAATTAATAATTTCATCTTTCCATTTATCTAATAATTATAAAAAATTAATCAGATATTTAAATAAAAGTAATATTACAATCATTATAACATCCGAAGAGTTTTAGTTTATGTTTTAAATCTAGAGCCTGATATACTTCTAGGTTCATTAAGAATATTTGAGTGGTGATTGTTACCAGGGTTTCACTGAAGTTACATTCTGAGAACTCATTCCAAGTGGATGGTGCCACACGATCAGTGACATGGAGGAAAACAGAGAATAAGTCGGTGCTGGAGTGGGTGACCAATTATATGGGAAATAAGGCATTAAAAATATAATTCATTCACATCCATATCATTCACGACACTTATTCTAGATGATCAGGGGAGCCGGAACCAGAGATTATGATAGAACATGGAGATCTAAGCTGACTAGGAGGAGAAAAAAACAGTCTTTGATTTCTATAATTCTAAAGGTGGAATTCTTTTCCATTTTTTTATTTCAAAATCATTGATAGAATTTTTTCATTATACATCATATTTTCAATGATTTGTGGATAATTTCTTTTTTCGATGGATTTTCAATACTGCGGGTTAGCATTATTTGTCTCTTCACAGATCATTTTTTATGGATTTTATAATCGATCAGTGAGATCAATTATGATTTCATTTTTAAATTATTTTAATCCTTTATTTTAAACATCAATACTCCAAGATCCATTTTCAAAATTTATGTTGATTTCTTTTCTTCAAACCTAAATTTAAAATACTATGGAACATTATGGTAAATTTTATTCAATCATAATTACATTTCAATTTTCATCACAATATGATCATTCTTGGTGTGGGGAAATAAAATATTTCATCCTTCTGTGTGTTTGATCTCTTAGAAAGGGAGATTCAACCATCTTTTTTCAATGTTGTGAATTCAATTGATATTCTATGGGGATGATTTCATTTCATAACCATCAGATCTAGAATTCCAAGGCATTTTTTCTTGATTACTTTCTTCTCAGTATATATTCTTGATTTTATACAATTATTTTTTTGTTATTTCATCATATCTCCATGTACAAATTTGTTCTATTAAAAATACATTTTTCATCAACCTATTCTTTCACTAAGAATATTAAAAAATAAATTTTCACCCACTATTGACAATAATGGAATTTCTTTTGAAATTTTGGTCTCCAACCTTCCCTGTGTGTTCGACCCTACAAATCACTATACAGTAGTATGTAGGAATTATAAATTTTTATTCTTTTTCACATATTCAATGAAGATCATGTCAATAGATTCCCTAATATCTTTATGATTATTCCCATGTCATCGACTAGGGTGAGATGAAATTTGAAGTTGATAAAAATTTTGATGGATGACATATAATGATCCAATGCCTTATATTTAATGCATTGTGTGGGGGTTTTATTTCCTTAGATCATTAAAAATAGTGAAACAATGGTTAGATTAGAATACATTGAAACATTATTTTTATTTTTATACCCAATATCTTGAGTATTTTAATGTTTTATTTTGTTGGGATGGTATATATGAACATTATTGATATATGAGATGATGGATGATGTTGTGTTTCTAAATTCCTTGATCCATTGATGAGTTCTATGTTTTATTATTAGAGGTAAATCCTTGACTCTTATCTCATAAGGTGGTTTATTTATTCCCATTCTATTAATTCCTAGGTTTTAGTTAAAATTTGTAAGGATGATAATTGTTGAAAGGTATCTACTGTAAGGGAACATTTTTTCCTCATATAATCCTTGTTTTTTATATAATTTAAGGAGATTAATTTATGAATCCATAGACTTAAAACCCCATAATTATGTGTATAATAGTAATTATTAAATTTGACATAAATTTTCATGATCATTAGGTTTTTTATTTTTAGAGAATAAGAAGAAACCCTTACATATCTGTAATGAATCATCCTTTCAAAATGGTACAAATCTTTTTCTTTTGATTAAAATTTCTTTTAAATAGACCTTATAATTGTAACTAATAGATTCACGAGATTAAAATGGTGTCTGTGGATTGTTATGATCCCAAAGTCCCTAAAATTTGGAAAACAAAAGAGGTCACATGGTTGAAAACAACCTCCCAAACCAACCCACACAATCTCTACTAACCTTGCAGGGTGAGAAAGAGGTGTAGTATAGGCCACAAAGTTTTCTTACATGCATTCTACCCCAAGTACATACCCATGTGAAGACTACATAGATTGGATAATGGGATTCTGTAGGGTTTTATCATGGATTGTGAAGTTGTGCACCTTAACCATGCGATGTCTTTCCATAAGCAGTGATTCTAGAAATGTTTTTGCATGCTTTGGAAAAAATATGTATCCAAGCTGTGTGCTCTCTATTTTTATGGTGAAAAGCTAAAATTTACCTTAATGATTTATTGAAACCCATTTCTTCATTATCCCCCCATTTTCTAGATGATGATTTTGTATCCTACAATCATGTTTTCCCTTCACATTTAACATAGGTTCTTCAATGTCTCCCATGTTCAAAGTCTAAATAATGATTTGTAGAAGGAAATGGATATCTTTAGGTATGTTATACCTTCCTTTATATTTTTATTTTAGTTTATATTTAGATTTATTCCACTATTTAGGTGCAAATTAATTTCCCTATTTCATGGGTGTTAGAATGTTTCATTGATTCCTCCCAACCTACATTGAATATGAGGCCTCCATTGGAAGAGAAATATTCAATGGACCTAAGGTAGGTGGTCTCATCATTTTCCCTAAATCTTATAGTTTTTTTACAGGTTCTCTATTGTGTTTCAAGCTAGAATTCAATTCACGTTTCCTTTAACATGATTTGTTCATATTGAATTGTTTTTTCACCTTGGCACACTCTTATTTATCATTTTTTTGTAAATCGAGGATGCCGACCAGTATCTAAAACATACCTTGGGTGTGATAGCTTTAATTTCCCTTCATAGCTAATTGTTTAATTGTTTAAAATTACTCTTAATAATTCACCTTATGTTCTAATTGAATTTTCCCACTCCCATGTAATTTTTTATTGATCCCAAGGCACCACTGATGTTCTTGGCCCACTTTAAATGGAATTACCCATGCAGGTAATTTCTTGATTGAAAATCCCACCTTCTATGTCATTCATTGTGCCTCAAAAACAGAGTTTCTATGTTTAGTGAAATAAATGGCATGTATTATGATGAACATCTTGGACATGATGATTTTCCTTCCCTAAATGACCTAAATGATTAAAGAAAAAGGACTTATAATGTATTAAAAGGCCACTCCACTTGTTATTACATTATTATATGATATTATAGGAATTTTAGTTCTCTCTAATAATATAAATATTCTTAATAACAAGGAATGAGAGGCAATGCATCATTCCTTATATTATAATTTTGATTACCCATTTGATATAGGTTGTGGAATTATGTAAAGGGTTATATTGGGAATTTAGATCCATTCCCCCTTACATAGGGTGTTAATAATAATGCCTCACATAATTAAATCTATTTGGATGGTGGGCATGACTCAATGTATCCCCTATTTTGGGTGTTTTCCTGACAACCCACCCACCATCACAAGGGTCAAGCATAAAATACCTCACTCTTTATGAGATATAGGGAATGCACCATTTTTATTAAGCTCATAGTCTTATTATACATGTTATGAATGTTTGAGTTATGCCATAGTCCATCCAGCACCTTGTATTCCAGGTATATGGCCACTTATATCTGCACATACTTGGTCTATATCAGTTAATGAAATATATTACTATAATATATTTATATATATAAACATATTATAACTATATATACAGTTATTTACTATCCATTCATTCTGGTCATGATCCAATGATGGTAGAGCCTCTAGGTTCCCAATATGACCCTGAGTAGGATGGATTTTTATTTTTCTTCAATTTTCAATTAGTTATTTGTACATGCACAGAATTTAGTTATGAGTAATACTTGGAGGAAAACATAGAAGAAGTCAGTACTGATGTGGGTGCCCAATAGGAGGGGATAAAAGTCATTAAAAATATAATTCATTTAGATCCATATAATTCACACCACTTATTAGAGATGAGAAGGGGATCAAGACACAGAGATTATGACAGAACATGGAAATCGAAGATGACCAGGAGGAGCAAAAAAAAATTTATTGCTACAATTATAAAGGGTGAATTCATTTCCATTTTTTTAGAATCATTAATAGTATTTGTACATTATACATCATCTTTTCAATAATATTTGGTTAATTTATTTTTACCCTGTATTTTTAATACTGCTGGTTAGATTTATTTGTCTCATAAAAAATCATTTTTTACGGATGTTAGAATCGATCAGTGATATCAATTCAGATTTCAATTTTAAATTCATTCGATCATTTATTTTAAACATCAATACTTCAAGATAAATTATAGAAATTGATATTGATATATTTTCTTCAAACCAAAATTTAAAATATATTGGAACACTATGGTGAGTTTTATTCAATCGTAATTACTTTTCAATTTTTATCACAGTCTAATCATTCTTGGAGTTGAAAAATCCAATATTTCATCCTTCTGTGTGTTTGATATCCTGGAAAGGGAGATTCAACCATATTTTTTCAAGGTTGAAAATTCAATTAATATTTTATGAGGAAGATTTCATTTCATAACATTCAGATCTAGAAATACCAGGCATTTTTATTGATCACTTTCTTGTCAGTCTATATTCTTGATTTCATAAAATTAGTTCTTTGTTTGTTCATCATATCTCCAGTTACACATCAGTTCTATTAAAAAAAATTGTTCATCAACTTCTTCCTTTCACTAAAAATATTAAAAAATATATTTTAACCCACTATTGAAAATTGTGGAATGTGTTTTGATATTTTGGTCTCCAACCTTCCCTGTGTGTTAAACCGTGCATATAACTATACAATAGTGTGTAGGAATTATAATTTTTAATAGTTTGATTCAGATTCAATGAAGATCGTGTTAATATACACTCCATTATCTTTATGATTATTCCCAATTCATAGACTAGGGTGAGATGGAATTTGATGTTGATGAATCTTTTGATGGATGACTTATATTGAACTGAAGCCTTATATTGAATGCATTGTGCGGGGGTTCCATTTCCTTAGATCAGGGACTATGGTGAATCAATGGTTAGATTAGATTACATAGAAACATTATTTTCATTTATATACCAAATACCTTACATTTTTAATTTTTTATTTGGATGGGATGGTATGTATGAACATTATTGATATATGAGATGATGAATAATGTTTTTTATATTCCTTTATCCATTGAATTATTGTATGCTTTATTGTTAGAGGTAGATCTTTGAGTCATATCTCATAAGTTGTTTTCTTTATTCCCTTTATAGTAATTTCTATGTTTTATTTAAAATTTTCAAGGATGATAATTGTTCAAAGGTATCTATTTTAAGGGTACATTTTTTCCTGGTATCTTCTAATGTTTTTTAAGTAATTGGAGGCGTCTATTATACAGAACCATTGATTTAAAAACTCATAATTATGTGTTTAATAGTAATTATTAAATTTTTCATACATTTTCACAATCATTAGGTTTATATTTTAAAAGAAAAATAAGAAACCGATACATATATATAATTAATAATCCTTTCACAAAGGTTCAATTTTTTTTATTTTGATATAAATTTCCAATAAACTGACCTTATAATGGTAAATAATGGAGTCACGAGCATCAAAAGGGTGTCTATGTCTTGTTCAGAGCCCAAAATCCCTAATGTTTGGAAAACAAACTTGGTCACATGGTTTACAAAAACCACCCAACCGAGCCCACACAGTCTCTACTAACCTTACAGGGTGAGACAGAGGTGTTGTAGGGGCTGCCCAATTTTCTACAACCATTCAACCCTAAGTACATAACCATGTGAAAATGGCATATTTTTTAGAGAAACTTTTTAAGGTTTTCACACGGTTATGGATGTTGTGCAACTTAACCATGTAAGGTCTTTCCATAAGCATTGAGAGTAGCATGATTTGAGCATATTTTGATGAAACTATGTATCCAAACTATTCCCTCCCAATTTTTAGTGTGAACAGTTAAAATTTTACTTAATGATTCTTTTAAACCCATTTCTTCTTTACACCCTCATTTTCTAGAAGATGATTTCATATCCTCCAATCACATACTCCCTTCTCCATTAACCTATGTTCTTAAATGTCTCCCATGTCCAATGTCTAAATCATGATAGGTATAAGGAAATGGATAGCTCAAGGTTTGTTCTACCTTCCAAACCATTATTATTTTATTTTATATTCAGATCTATTCCACTATTTAGGTGCAACCACTTTTTCACTATTTCATTGGTGTTGGACTGTATATTTGATTTCTACCAACCTACTTTGAATAAGAGGCCTCCATCAGATGAAAACTCGTTAATGGTCCAATGGTAGGCGGTCCCATATTTTTCCCTAAATTTTATAGTGTTTTGGTAGGTTCTCTGTTGTGCTGCACACTGGCCTTCAATTCACATTGTCTTTATATTTATTTCTTCATATTGAATTCATTTTCACACCTTGCTATGCTCTCATTGATTATTTTTTAGTAAATTGAGGTTGCTGACCACTGTCAAAGACATACCTTGGGTGTGCTATCTGGAATTTCCCTTTACAGTAAATAGCTTAATTCTTTGAAATCCCTCATAAGAATTTATTTTATGTTATAATTTAATTTTACCACTCGAAGATAATATTTTATTGAAACCATGGCACTGCTGAAGTGATATGCCCACTATAAAATCAATTTCCCATGTAGGTAATTTCATGATTGTAAATGATACCATCTATGTTATTCATCATGCCTTATAAACCGAAATACTCTGTTTAGTTAATTTATTGGAATGTTTTTTGATGAACATCTTGGTCATGATGTTTTTTCTTCCCTAAATGATCTAAATGATTAAATCAGAATACTTATAAAGTGTAGAAAGGACACTCTGACCAGTTATTACATTATTATATGCTCTTATATGAATTTAATGACCTTTATTAATACTATGATTGATTAGCTAAGGCATGAGAGAAAATTCCTCATGCCAAATATAATAATTATGATTACTCATCTTATATAGTTTGTGGAATTATGTAAAGGAAAATATGGGGAATTTAGATCCATGCTCCCTTACATTGGGTGTTAATCATGATTCCTCACACCGTTAACTATATTTGGATGGTGGGAATGATGCATCGTATACCTTGTTTTGGGTATTTGCATGAAAACCAACCCAACATCTCTAGGGTTGAGCATAAATTCCCTCACAATTTATGAGATGTAGGTAATGTACAATTTTTCTTGAGCTTATAGTCTTATTATAATTGTTATGGATGTCTTAGTTACACCCCAGTCCAGCTAGCACCTAGTATTTCTAGTATATGGCCACTTACATCCGCACATAAATATTCCATATTTGTGGATGAAATATATAAATATAATATATATATATATATATTATTACTATATATATAGCTATTAACCATCCATTAATTCTATCCATGAGTCAAATACGGTAGAGCCTCTAGGTTTCCAATATGATCCTTAGTAGGTGAGATTTTTATTTGTCTTCAATTTTAAATTATTTATCTGTTCCTCTACACTATTTATCTATAGGAAATAAATGGATTACTTCTAGAAACTATTTTTTGTTTCCTACTGGGATTTTATCTCACACCCAACTCAGGAAGCCTTTTCTAATTGAGTAGATTACTTATATGTAGGTATGGATATGGGAAATAACCCTGGTATAGATTCTTGATATGCTTTACCTTTATAAAGAGAATATAAGTAGAGGAATTAACATATTCTCAAGATTCTAGTAGAGTAACCTTTTGTTCTTTTTGGAGATTTTGTATAGAATTATTGTGTATGCATGTCCCATATTCCCCTTTTGTATATCATCATGGAATGCATCCTTTTATATGACACTACCTAGCATATTTTGATATTATTATTCCATATTTCAGTTATTTATTCTTCCACAGATTATTTGTTTTGTATATTTATGTATACTTCTTCTCTTATTTTTTATGGTTGTATCCCCTTTTCCAATACTATAATTGGGTAATATATCCCCAAAATATCGCCTTTACACCCTCACCAATAATTGGTATCCTCTGGCTTATGGGGAGGCACACATGAGGCCATATGACCCAACAGCTTAGTTAAAAGAATATGTGGACCTCGGGTTGGGATATTAAAATATCAAACCCTAAAAATTATATTGTAAAACTTTACTAAAAATATATATTTTTAAAAAAAATACTTATACAGGAACTTCTATTTTATATAAAACACATTCAATTCCTTTAAAACAAATCCAAATAATGGAATAAAACACACTGCTATAATTTATAATCATCTTTTGGACAAGTGAATAACATTTTAAAAGTAATAATGACAACTAAAAACTCAGCAAGGAATATAAAAATAAATGTAACCCATTAGTTTATTTCAAAAACTACGAAATCGATAAGAAATGTTTCCCTTTTTCATAATAAACATTGAGCTCAAGTATTTGTTTTCTTACACATAAAATTAAAAGTCTTGGCTAAAGTTTTCATAAAAAATTCAATAATAAATATTTAAGGAAAAAACACAATTATGAGGGATTCATTGAAAATGATAGATCCTGTAACCACATATTATTAAAAACAAATCGTTCAACCTTAAAAAGGGAATTACATTTTTTTATAACCTATTAATGTTAGTATAAATTTTAAAATAATTAAATTTTTTAAAAATATTTTTGAAATAATATAAAAGTCATGTAGTTTCCATGGGGATTAATATTCATATAACCCTTATAATAACCCTAACAATAACCCCTAAAAATGAAATAACCTAGACGATTAATTCTAATAAAAGTATTTGGAAAAAAGAGTAACCAATCAATGCATTGGGAAGATATATCGAGTTCACCCAACATCATGAACAATGTAAATTTACTATATAATACATAAAACACGTAGAATCTTACATTTACATCATAAAATAACATAAAATTTTCTATTTAATTTTTATACAGAAACACATTAGTGTTGTAGTTAAGATTAAGGATAAGAATCCTCTAACATTGAAATCTATTTAAAGAAACATTTATCAGAATAAAAGGAAATAATATTTTAGGTTAAAAACAATGAGAAGTCCCATTAATAATATTATTAAAAAATAGTGTTAATTAGGGTGGTAAATTCCATTTAGGACACATACGTTAAAAAATACTACTATCATAATTTCCAAAAAATAACTAATATAGAGAATGTCAAAAAGATACATTTTTAACCATTGTATGGAATGTAGAATATAGTTTAAAATGACCTCAAAATACCAAATTATTATAATAATAACATTCAATAAATATTTTAAGAAACATGGATATGAAATAAATATTATTATAAAGAAAACACTAAAAAAAATTAAATATTGTTTTAATGAAAATCCCTTAACTCAAGTCCGAAACTCCATGTTCATTATTTAAGACAGATATAAAATACATAAAATACATATAATAATTATTTAATTTATTAATAATTTATTAGGTTTATCCCCTTATAATAATATATTTTAATTTATTCATTAACATATCTTATAAATTTAATAAATATATTAATATCCCATCAGATGTTTTGAGGATATTCAGTTCATATTCTCAAAAAAATTTCAGTTGGTTGACCATGGTCAATGGGATCATGGTTCCATAATATCGATAATATTAATAAGTAAATAATTATATTTTTTATATATTTAATAAAATTTTATAACTATCCACGAATGAAATATATGAAAAATTAATCGCATTGCTGCATGAAGGTGGTGGTCTACATGTACGCATTAGCGATGTTATCATTTTCCAATGAATGTGAGTGTATAAAGGTATGTAATATATTATATTTATAAATTCACAATTATGTCATAAATATATTATACATTTATTAATTCCATCATAATAACCTTCCTTGTTATGTGTTGATGAAAAAACACATCACATCATGGTGGTGGTTGTCCGCACGTACACGCAAGTGACATTTTCATTTCCCATGAGATTGAAAATAAGATGAAAAGGGTTTGTTAAATCAAAATAATAACTTTTCATATATGTAAGGTAACCTAGTTTTCATTTTAAAATTTTCAGAAATTAGTTTAATTATTTGGAATAATAAAGAAAATTGAAAATACTTGGTTAAGAGTTATACCAGTTTTTAGGAAGATATTATTTGGCTTACAGCATATTCCTTACGGGTTAGTATTTTGGAGGATAAAATGACCAATATGAAATGGGTATGAATTTTTGGGTACGTATTTGTGTAGATATTGGTCAAATTAAATGGATCGATGTATGTTAATAATACAAGAGGATGTTCCCTTTTATAAGTGACGGGATTGGAAATCCTATAATTCTTTCAATGAAATAAAATAATATAAAGACATATTCATGTTAATGTGAAACTAAAAATATTTAATTAAAAATTTAAGGTGATTAAAGAGGAAATAAAATCATAAATAATAGTTAATATGTTATTTTTTGAACTTATCACTTAATTTTATCATTAATTAACTAGTTTTACTCTTTACTACAGTGACATCATTTTAAAATGGAATTTATTCATTATGATTAAAAAAATTATACTCATTACTAAATTAAAGGATTTTGATTAAAAAAACAATTTTTTTGAGATTTTATTCAACAATATTTTTAAATTTATATTAATATATGTTTTCAAAATTCAAATAAATATATATATATTTTAAAAAATGTATTTTAAGCATAAAAATGAATTTATACCAAAATCAAGTATAATATTAAATCTTATGGAATTAATGGAATTAGTTTTAATCATAGGGGTATAATTTTACATTTAAATTAATCCAAAAAATAATATTACATTGTAAATAATTTATATGAAACGATTGTTTTTTTATAAAAATCAGTATTTTCTTTATTCATAAAAAACATAATCTAGTTAGAAAAAGTCTTCAAAATTCAATAAAAGTAAAACTTTTTTTATGTTAATATAAAAAGTTAATTACAATTTATCAAATTCAATTTTTAAAATTTATATATTTAATTTTTAAATAAAATCACATAATAGATGTAAAACACTTTTGTTGGAATAAAAGAATTTTTACTATTTGAAAAATCCTATAATACTAGTTTAATGAATGTGAATACATAAAATATAATCATAAATATTAATATGTCATCAAATTTATTTATTATTAACATTACCTATATTTTTACATTCTTACCCCCTTAAAGAATTTATGTAATCACTATTTTATTCATGCCTTATTAGGTGGATATATTTTTCTCTCATATCCCTTTCAGGTTCCCATGGTTCTTCTTCAATCATGTGGTCCATCCACAAAATATTAACCTGGAAACATACACTAATAAATAACACCTATACTCTATGAACTAGAATCTACACTTGATTTTCTTCATCACAAATATCTTCTTCCAACTATATATCCTAAATGATCAAAACATGAATGGAATTATATACATGTTTATTTGTCATTAAAACATGATAAACAACATGTACCTATGATAAATTATAGGAAAAGATACTCTAAAATAAATTGATCCCATAATTTTTAAAATTTCATATGGTATAATAAACCACAGACATAACCTTCTATTTTTATTAAATCTCACAATAACCTTATATAGAAATATTTTTAAGAATATGTATGGAAGCATCCCTCAATGTAACTTTTTAGTGTTTCGAAAAAGATCAACGACAATTTTTTTTTTGAAAACAGGAATAAATAGTTTCCTGAAAAGCTTTTGGTGAGAAAGAATGTTTTGTAAAAGGTATGAAATATATTTAATAGGTGGATATCCCCCTTAATTCAGTATAGGATTCCTCAAATAAGTTCTAATGACCCAGAATTCACATAATATTTTTGTGGAGGTTTTTCTTTCCTGCAGAATTTAGTTTTATAAATAAATGAAGTTTCATGAAATCAGAGAAGGTTTCATAAAAGGATGCTTGTTTTTAAAAATGGAAAGGTTTTTTGAATTATTTTGATGATTTATGAAAATCGAGAATGGGGTTTACTGAAATAGAAACATATATGAACCTGATGAAATTTCCTAGTATTTATATGGTAAATAAGTATTAACAAAGTGAATGAAATTAGAGATTTTTGATTAATCAAATTAGGTATAAACCATATTTAATCATGTGATCAATGAATAATATTATAAATAACCTGTGGGAACATTTTATATATAAGGGAAATCCGATTTTAATGTGTGAATGGTAATGAAGGAGGAGGGATAATGTGTCTACTCTATATATTTTAATATAAGTGCACTTTAATGTATTTGGTACATATTATCATTTCTTATATATTCTCCTTTGATGTATCTAAGTGAAGATGTACTAAGTAAAAATTTTGTGTCGCATGTATTCTTTCATTTCTACTTATATGTTTCTATGGGAATGAGACATTAAAGTGTTTTGTTTAATGATTAAACAAGATCTAAAGGTGTAGAGGTTTTAATACGAACTACTCTGATTGAACCCCCCTCCTATGGTATTTAATATAGTTGGAAAAAAACAAATTCATGAGTAGAAATGAAATAATTCACGAGGAACAACAATTTTACATGGTTTCTCTTGAATAGTTGGGGCAACAAATGAAAATTTATATAAATGAAAGCGTAAATGAGACACAAATAAATCACATGTTTAATCATTTTTACCTTATCAAGCATTTCTTCAACTAGTTATGGTCCCAAACAATATATCTTACTAACCTCATCAAAAAAATTTAAATTATGACACCACTTTCCACATAATGACTCAAAATATTTCATTTGTATACTTGAATGGAAACTATTATAATAAGAAAATTAACTTATTGAAATATAATGATCCCAAAATCCAATGTAATCCAATTATGAATCTCAAATAATATATTAAAATGTTTAAATTCTATGATTTTATTTTTCATCTCTTTGCGAATGAAAAACATTGATCAAATTTAATTTAGTACCCATGGAATTTTGAAGTCCTTTTAAAAAAATCAGAGGTAAATCTACGATCATGGTCAGATAAAATTTACAGAGGTAATCCATGTAACCTAACATCCTACATAATATAGTGTTTGTAGAATTGATCCAAATTCATCAAATCTTCTATATATATAAAATTTCAATATTTATTCAATCGATTCGTAATAAAAAAATATAATTATTAAATCAAGTTAACTTTGGAAATATAACCATAAAATTCATGGATATATTCTACCATTTCCATTCACATGATAGAAATGTATGAAGCATCCAATTCTATAGTTGTATCTCATATTTAACCAATTTAAATGTCTAACATTTCATGTTAAAACCAGTAATATAATTTTCCCTCTTTCCCTATAGTAATATTTTCATAGGCATCTGTACGTATTAGTATTATTGGGTTGAACATATATTGAAGTTATGAGATTCACTCAATATTTCATTCTTAAATTGGGGATCACTTTTCACACAAAACATATTTCCAAACATTATAACACCTTATTTGATAATGTTAAATTTAGTAAACTTACCCTTCATAATAGACAGTAATCATTCTTGAATACCACTATTATCCTATTGAGAATGCTCAATTTTTTACAATGATGAATGCATTGACAGCTGAAGAAAAAGAGATGGTGTTACATCTAAAAAACAATTATAGGCCAACATTCATTTAATCATTAACTATAGTATCATGTCCCACATATAATATACCTATTAATGCATTATCATTTAAGATCAATTCATCAATTTTTTTTCATTACATAAATAAAAGTAAATTATTATATTATATTCCTTTATAAGTTCCAACTATCATCTCTATCTTTTTTTGAACTCCTTTTGAATGAATATATACTATTAAAATTTATGGTCATGATATATTTCATATTTTACCACAAATTAACGAATTATCTAAAATTTAAATGAATGAAATGATACTAAAATCTTATTTCATGATGATTTACCACATTATTGAGTTAGTTTTGTTAGTGGGAGATAAAACCAAGTAATTTTGTTTTTGAAAACCATTGATAGAAACCCACTAATCCAAGAACTCTTCAATTAACAATGGAATTTGTAGGTCTTTCCAACTCTTACACCAAAATAGTTATTAAACGACCAAAAATTATACCATAATTAGAAATAAAATTTTTATGGAAATAAATACATTATAACCTAAAATGACATTTTCTAAATTTTTAATAAAAAATATTTTCTTTTAATGTTTTTAGGAAAATCCTTAAAATTTAATTTTATTTCTCAGAAATTTTATAATGAACCATAATGTAATCAAACAAAAAACTAAATTCATCCAAATACTCATCAAAAACACTTTTCATAGGATACATATACATAGTTTGAGATTTTTTAACCTAAATTGAATATATAAAAAAATAAAATGGGAATTCATAGTATGAAATGATGACATTATAATGTAATCATAAATTACCTTAAAATAATGATATACATACATGAGATCAATCTTTGAAAAATACCACGCTCTATGAAGCTGATCAAACAAGTCAAATATATAAGGGAAAAAATAATTATTATTAATAGGGATGTTATTGAGAGATCTATAATCTATAAAAATACTTATAGAACTATTCTCATTTTGAAAAAATAAAAAATTATCAACCCATGGTGAAGTGCTTGGTAGAATTAAACCATTATCAAGGAACTCTTGTAACGTTTTTCACAATTACAATAACTCTAATAGAGCCACTCAACAAGATGTTTTGAAATTGTATGAGCTCATAGAACTAAGTCAATAGTGAATAAAAAACCATGTTCTAGAATAAAAAAAGTAAAATTATAATGAAATAAACCTATATATTCATTTAATACCGATACATCAAAGATATATACAATTTTTTTTCATTTAAAAATATGATTAAGTTAACTATAACTGAAAATTTTAATCAATTTATTTCATTAAATATATGTTATCAAAAGTATGAATTTATTATAATATAAAAAATCTAACATGACAAAAATAATTGTGTATAACATTCATAGATTTGTAACTGATCTTAGCATGATAAAATTGAAGCTTACTCATACATATGAGACTAAACATATCAACTATGTAAATTAAAATATTATTTATAGGTAAAATAATTCCATATAAAATTATTGGAAGATTCATATAAATATTTTTAACATTAAAATATCCACCAATGTTTTTACCTAATGTTATATCTCTTTTTATTGAGTTGATATTTCCGTTTTACTGGTAATATTATAAACAAGTAAAAGAATCTGTCGACCCTAAATAAAATAATATATTTGAATAATTTTTGTACACAGTAAGTGTACCTTTCACCGTTTAATTCAATGTTCCATCATTTCTTGGGGTTGAAATAAATGAGTTTTTCTCACACATCTTTTATAGACATGATGATTTACCTTTTTTATATTTTTCATCGGACACAAATTTTTTTAATATTCAATCTCAATACAATTATAAAACCTTATTTCCATGTTATCATTATTAGTTTCACCCTTACCATTACCTTTTCTCATTTAGTCACGAGCTATATATACCGACATACTTTATTAAAAAAAATACAAGGTTTCACAAGACACTGACTAAGATGATTCATAACACACTTATCACAGTAATGAAACTTAATCCTCTTTACTTCATATTTTTTCAATAGGTTATTACCCATCTTATTCCACCAATATCACTTCATATCTAAAATGTTTTAAATGTAGGAAATCTTTATATCAACCTTCTCTGAACACCTTATAACATTCTCATATCTTTCAAATTTATGACATAATAAATATATTTAAAAACATGGTTTTAATACTAATTAGAACCTATCATATTTATTATCATGGTACATAATTAAATTTGGTACATACCTAGCCAATAAAGTAAAATATTCTTCAATGGTGGAAAAATAGTCCACAACCCATTTCATATGTTCCAAAACGTTCATTTTTATCCTAATTTTAAAATCCATAGGAAAATAAATCTACTATAAAATATCTTTAAATGAGAACTACTCCATGGAATCAATTTCATCTTCCTCCATTCTATTTTTAACAAATAACCAATATTGATCAGCTTCACCATCAAAAAAATAAATGGAAATAATTACCATATAATGTATAAAACAACCACAAACCTATATTATTTTTTCTAAAGAATTAATCTATCATTTTGATACTATAGGATATGAGGTCCCAAAAAATGCCAAAGGGGTCCTCTTTTGGAAATTATATATTATAGGAATCATCTTATATAGATAGTTTAGTCTCTCAATTAAATTTGAACCACCATAAATATCATAATCAACTATGATAACATAGATAAACACTATGATATTCTAATTACATCTATTATAGGTTATTAATTAATAAGGATATTATCTTATTGATATATTTCGTCTTCAATTATCCTATTTATGATATGTAAAACCATTATAAAAGATACATAGATTATTTGAAGGAACATAAAACCCACAAATATTTTCTCTTTAAAATACAATTAATAAATTAAAACCCCTTAAATGTGTTTTATTAATAATATACTTGCTTCTAATGTAATCTTT
The DNA here is from genome assembly GCA_963277665.1 of Viscum album. NCBI lineage: Eukaryota > Viridiplantae > Streptophyta > Magnoliopsida > Santalales > Viscaceae > Viscum > Viscum album. The sequence continues at coordinate 1,970,958,739 of OY728131.1, read as the reverse complement.
TCATTTATCTTTTACCAACATTAATGGAATTTTCCTTTAACAAACCCAAATTATTTATTTTATAACTTGTATTTATTTGTTCATTCATTATGTTGATATTTTATTATTAGAGTTTTCTAAAATTATTTAAAAAATATTACATATCAAAACACTAAAAAAATATTGATATATTAGTTTAATATCAATTATTGATAGGAAAATAATAATATTAAATTTAATCTCATGTTTTACTCTAAACATGTTCTATTATTTTAACATGAATTACCATAACTAAAAGATGTAAATTTCTATAATTCCCACACAACTTTTTGTCTGATGAAAAATAACTAAAATCCTGGGATGATATCCAAAATCCATGTATGGTATAAAAAAAGGTAATGAACATATTATTCCATTTTAGATAAAAATAATTCCATACAAACATTTTCCATTTTCATTATAAACATTGTGCTCAAATATTTGTTTAACTACACCAAAAATAATATTTATTTCAAAAAAATTATAATTAAATATTTCACAATAAACAATAAAGTAAAATTTAAAATCATCAGTGTTTCTTTAAAAAATGAGATCCTATGAACAAAATTCATAGAAAACATACATTTCATCCATAAAATGGGTATACACATTCATAAAACATAATTTTTTTAATTAAAATTTGTAATAAATATATTGGTATGAAAACTATTTTCAAATAATTAAAATTTAATTACACTTACCTAATTCATAATATTTATAAAACCATTTTAATAACTCTCATATAGCCCTTTTTAAATAGAAAAACCTACTTGATTAATTCCAACAAAATTCTCCAAAGAACAAAATAATGGCCCAATGCATTGTAGAGATATATCAAGTTGAAAAATTATCATGAACAATTTAAAAGTAAAATAACATGTGTGAAACATATATCATCTTTTATTTCCATTATACAATCTCATACAATATTCAATTTAACATATTTAGAGAAACAATTCAATATTCTTGTATAAAATATAAAAATCCTTTTTCGTCGAAAAATTATAAAGATTTTTTTTCAGAAGAACATGAAATAATAATTTTGTTGTAAAAAAATGAAAACATGGACCATTAATTATGTTAATGTATAATGTTTATGGTGATGAAAAATTTCACTCATTCCACATACTTTTTAAAAAATATTCCTTTCATATTTTTTAAAAAATAACATGTATTGAAAATTTAATAAAATATTCCATTTTAAACCACTATAAAGAATGTAGAGGATAGTTTAAAATAAAATTGAAAAAATATTTTATTTCAATAATTACTATATGTAATAATTTTAATAATCTAGTATATGAAAAAACAAGTGAAAAAGTAAAATTTTACATCATTTTAACTAAGGTTTTAATGAAAATCCCTTCACTTAAGTCTAACTCGAAACTTACGTACTTTAACTCTTGTATAACATATTTACATTAATTATTTAATTCATTAGGAAAATGTTTCATTTTTATTCACATTCCATCATATCTTTTTTTTATATCGATATCTTATATAGTTACTAAATTGATTAATTTCATGTCATATGTTCTGAGAACATTCAGTTCATGATCCTTAAAAATATATTATCGGTTGACATTGAACATAAGGGTAATATATAAAAAATTTCAGTAAATATAATAATGAAATAATTATCATTTTTCATAATAAATATTATTTAATAACCATCCTTGAAAAGAGGACATGAAAAATTAACCACATCGCTTTTTGGAGGTGGTAACCCACACCTAAACACATGTGATGTTATCATTTTCCAATGAATTGATGTGTTTAAAGGAAATTGATATATTATATATATTGAATACTATTTATTTCATAACTATAACATATATTTATTAGATATATCATAGTGAATATCATTATGAGGGGTGATTAGAAACAAAATATAGTGCTTCATAGAGGTGCTAGTCCACTCATTCTCTAGACTGATGTTATCATTTCCCATAGAATGGAAAATGATATGAATTATAGTCCTAAAAATAACATATAAAAATTTATTTATATATAATATACTTATAATATCATATCATAATTTTTTTAAAATATTTTATAGAGGTTAAAAATGAAATTAAAAAATACTCTGTTAAGAGTTATACTGTTTCTTTGGAAAACCTTCTTTTGATTAATCCGTAAGAATTTGTGGTTTGTATTTTGGTGAATCTGTGACATCAAGAAAGATATGAGAGATATGTTAAAGTTATTTGGTAATGTATATGTATTATTAAATTGATCAATTTATGTTTATAATATATGATAGTGAGGTGTCTTTTTATAAGTTAGGGGAGTGACCCTCTTATAATTTTTTCAAAATTTTAAAATTATATAACGAACTATTAATTGGAATGTGGAACTAAATCTATAAAATTTGGAATGTAATGTTATAATGGTTAAAATAATATCACCCGATAAGATTTAATGATATATTCAGCAACATTATCACTTATTTTTTACCATTATTTTCCAGTTTTACTATATTCCATGGTGAAATTTTTTTAACATGAATATTAAAATTAATGAAAAAAATTAAAATTAAATCATTAATAAATTTGAAAATAAATATTAAAATAATGAAGAAAATTCAACATTCTATATCCAAAATTATAAAAAACTACATTTAATATATGATCACACAATACAACAAAATTTTTTTTTTCAAAAATATTTTTAAGCATAAAATATAATTGATATAGAAATAAAGAATTATTTTTCATTATATAGAATTAATTGTATTTTTAATGTAATATTGGATAAATTTTAATTTAAAATTAATCCAAAAAAAATTGACATCATAAATACTTGAAATGAAATGATATTTTTTTAATAAATATTGATATTTTTAACTATTCACCTAAAATTCAACCTTTTAAGACAAATAAAAAAATATCTAAAAAATATAATTTATATGATTATGTAAAAAATTTATTCCATTTTATTATATTACTTTTTTTAACTTTTAAGTTTAAATTTAAAATAAATCCATATAATATATAAAAACCCCTTTAGATAATATAAAACAGTTTCTTTTTTCAATTTGAAAATTTTTATAAAACTATAGTAATGAATGTAAATCCATAAAATTAATCATAAATATTAATAATGAATGAAATTTATATATTATTTTTATAATTTACATGGTAATCACATCAGAAAATGATGAAGGAGTTGAAGGGAAATTTGAGATGAATTTTTCACTAGAGAAGGGGAATTGGGGCATGGTTGGTATTGCTATAGCACAGTGTAGTGTCTAGAATAATGACATTAAAAATTTTCCATTTAGTTTCATTATGTATCCCATTATGGTTGGTTTTTTGGACTGTGTTGTTTTAGGGTTGGCTATAGAATGGTGATTACGTTGCGTCATCGATCCATAGGTGGTCAGTTTGGTGGTTGTTATATTTTTTTAGATCTCTATGGGTTGGTTCATTATTCTAAATCATAGAGATAATGGGTTGTATTTCATATATTTTTCTGATAAATTTTTTATATGAGATGGGTAATGTGCTATTTCTTAATATCCCAATGGCCAAGACACTTGGTTTTTCCAAACTGGGGAATACTATAGTGTGGTGTCACATGTATGTCATGGTTATAACATCAAATTATTTGATTGAGAGTTTGAATGTGTTTATAAAATGGGAAGATATGAGATAATTACTAAATTTAGTATAAAAATAAAAACATGAACACCCATACATGACATGGTTTGTGTCACAAATCCAACCATTGTGACATGAGAAGGGGTGTTGCATTGTTGTCTTATTAAAAATATATCCTACATGAATTCAGAATCCTCATTGAAATTCCATTATTTTCTCTTTATTAATTAGAACCATATGATACCAAAGGTTATTTTTAGATACTCTTGATACCCTTTTATATTATTTATCCCATGAGTTCTATATATTGATTCATGGGTGATGAGAAGTGAGTTTTTTTCTCCCTACTGGTGCTATTTTTGTCATATTCTCTCATTCCATGATATACTTTTTCTATTTTCTTTTATTATTATATTATTTATATCAATTATTTATGGTGTATTTTTGTTGGTATGACATTTTTATGGGTATTGAGTTTCTTTTGGGTATATTTATTAGATATATGCAACTATTCCTCAGTTCTTTTTTAGGGAATGGTTTAAACATTTATATCAAGGTAAGGAATTCGCTACCCATATTTATTTATGTATTGATGTGGTATTTAGATGATTAATCTTATATTAGTATATGGATGAGACATAACTTAATAAATATAATAATATAGAAACAAATAATTAAAGCATATTGAGAGAATATAAAATAATTTTGATGAATGCATGTGGTTTATTCTATATTTTGAAGATTCATCTTGATATTTTCAAGATATAGTGAATTTATCTTACTATGAATATTTTTTATTATTTATCATTATTTATATACTCCAAATTTTTTAAACAAATTAAATCAATTGAGATAAAATGAATAATGAATGAATCATGTTAATTTAATAATCATCATTCCATGAAAACTTATAAACAATAAAGTGAGGCATAAAAAATTTCAATGGATGGTGTATAGATAGTGTATTACATTTTATTTAAGAATTGTATTTAAAAAAACATTTGATATATAATTTTATGAATCCAAAATGATATTGGAAAAAAGATTAGTAATTAAATGTTTTGGGGTTTTTTTACAACATTTCATCGTTTATTAAAAAATTTGTGTGTGGTGTGATGGCCATAGTTTCCACTTTAGTTTTTTACGAAAAAATATGTATTTAAACCATGTGTATACCTTATAATTTTTTATAAATTTCCATATTAATTTTTATTCTTGTATGGTTTGATAATTGGTGAGGGATTACATGGGTTTATTTGGGTTTGTAAGTATTTTAGTGCCAGTGATGGTGATATGAGATGGATGAAACAATTTGAGAGATGTAATTTTACATTTATAGATTTTTTTCTATGTTTATTGATTAGTTGTTCAGTGTGTCTTGAGACATGGGGAAACTAATTTTACATATTTTTTCCATCTTGGTGACTACTATTTTTGAAAACCAACTACTGTGATATCCAACTACCTACCGTAGTTGGCATATTCACAATGAGTGCATCTTCGTTTTAGTATTTTAGTTATAGTAAGAGAAAAAAAATTATGGAATGGTAAATAAAATTTTAAATGAATTTATGGGAACATGTGTTGATGGAGGTAACAATGTCTAAATTAACAACTATAGGATTGTATATGGTAAATTTTCTAACATAATTAAATGGAAATCTTAAATTCTGAATGATATATTATAAAAACCATATTATCATGTGATGATATAAATTAATCGAACTAGAATTGATAGTGGGGAAAATAAATGATCTATAATTTTTGATATCACTAAATGAATTTTGTTAATAGTGGAAATATATGTTTCTATAATTATATGAGATATTTCTTTATACACCATAGCGGTGGCAGTTGGGTATCATGTGTTATGATAGATACATTTTGATTATACGTCTATTCAGTTTCTCTGTTTTAGTTTTGTGTGATATATATTAACCATGATTCTTGATTCCATATTCTTTACCAAAAAAGTCGAGTGGGCAGCTAATTCTAAAATGTTTTAGGATCCATGTATTTTTTTCAATACCTTGGATGGTGAAGGAATTAATGGTTTATGATACCCTCTTTATCAATATCCCTTCATACATACAATAGTTTGTAGGTATATACAAGATTTAATGGATTTAGGTATAGAATATGTTCTCACAGATGTTGTGATGGATCTCATTTTTACTATACATGTGGGTGTGGGCTGTAGTGGCTTGAAGTTTTAGAAAATAAATATGTTTTGGCTATATTAACTATGGATACAATTAGTGTACCTGCACAAGATGTCGTGTGTTGTAGTATAGAACAAGATACATTTGTTTTGATGTCTTTCATACTTATTAATTTTCTATGTAAGTGACTATATGTGGAAACGAAATTCATGTACGAGGTGTCAGATGGGATAATATTTTTTATGATGTTTTTTATAGGATATGAGGGATAAATTATGAATGGGATTAAAGAAGATAACATTTGGTTTTGGGATGTGATAGAAAAAATGTAGTGGGTATGTATATGTGGGGAACATTTCTTATGTATATGATTTTTAAATATAATTGATTTCCACTATTAGTTACATCGTTAGTGATCCATGGTGGGGATGAGATCTAGTTTTACATACGAAGACAATGAGTTGATTTACTCTTTTTATTCATTGGCTTTTAGTATGATTTTATCACATTTGCGCAAGATGTTTCAGTGAAGACCCTACAATATAAACCCATATTCTCCCCCAAATATATATATATATATGAACATTATAAATGTTTAAATTTGATGGTTATAAGAGTTTTTCTAGGCATTGATATCTTATGGAGTTGTTCAAGAGTTTTTTGAGTACAAGGTCATTGCATGAGCTTTATCCTTGGAAATTTATTTTGATTATAATTTTTAACAACATGTATTTAATAAATTTCTTTGTTTATATAATAATTTTATAATGGATTTAGTTTGGTAATCATATCTCTTGATAGAGATTTATCTATTGAGTGTGATGCCTTCCAATAATTCATTTTATACCCTCTATGTTAGTTGTCAACCTGTGACCTATTAGAGGTTGACATTGGTAGGTAATACCCATATTCACTTCCATCCTTTGATTTATACTAGTTTAGTGGAATTCATGAAAGGTTCATTAGATTGTATCAAATCATTTATTGATACTAGGATCTTGTAAATTTATACAAGCTTTTACCAATTTTAAAATTAATATAGATATTGTATAATGAAGGTCAAATGGTTTTATTTGGGTGGATAATTAATTATTTTTATATAATGAATATACATTATGGGGTAACATGATGGTTTAATTATAAATGTATGTTCTGTTTGAATTACTGAAGGTCAATATTTAATTTTATAAACTATATGAGTTGGCCTAATCTCGTGAAATGTGTCGTAAAATGTATTCATTGATTTTGATTATTTTTAACATTTTAAATGTAATTTAATTATAAAATTTGATTATTATGGGGTTTTATGTAATTTTAAAAAAATAAAAGAATGTTATTTAAAGAATGTTTTTTATTATTTTAATTTTTTTTATATATTATTTAGATCTATGTTTTCATAATGGTTAATTTTTATTATAGGGAGGGAAGGATTTCAATGTGAGTTTAATTATTTTTCCTTGAGTATTAGTTTTTCTGATGTTTGTTTTCTATTTTTCCCTTTTATCAGGTGATTTATTTTGCTTTTTTTAGGTTATAATAGGTGGAAATAGTTTGGGTCATGTGAGGTTCTTTTCTCATGAATATATATTGTATGGGTATTGATTTTTGGGTTTTACATGATCAAATATACATTTCAATGAGTGTTAGATTGTATTATTAATTAGACCATAGAATCAATGTTGGTGGTATAATTCACATTTTTTATCTTAGATTTGTTTCTATGATTTGACCCACGTATTTGAGTTGTTAAGTTGTTTTTGATGGAGTTTCATAATTCTATTACGAAAATTAGGCATCAACGTGCTATTTTTGAGTGAATAATGATTTAATATACACTATTAATGATTTAACTATATGGTTTTCAATTCATGTTAATCATTGATATTTTTATACTAGATTTATACAATTTACTACATGGATTGTAAACTATACATAAAAACTATATATCTATATGTTTTTGGATTTATTCAATTCTCATAGTTCTCTAGTCATTTATTGGTATTAAATATGACCATTAAGAGTATTTTTTGTTCATTGATGGAAAGGGGAACCCTTTTATGTTCTTTGGATACACATTATTTTTTATTTTGACTATGATTGGGTATGCTCTTCGTTTATTATTGATTGTATTTGAGTGGTATTTCTTATATTTATGGGACACATGGATATAGGTAGCATACTATATGACCTATAAATTATAATGGACTTGAGTATTAGCAACTTGTTTTATTTTGGTTGAATTCATTTTTATTATGTGTGTAATTTTTTTTGATTATTATTTCTAGTAGATCCTCTCTATCCATGATCCATAATTGAAAAAATTAGTGATATATTCCACTAGGATATGGCTGAAACTATTCTATTACATTTTGATATATTGGGTCATTTTTATAACATAATGTTTGTCTTTAAGAGGGTTAACCAAGTAAGCATGTGAACATGAATGATATTTATTTTAAAAGTGGAGTGGGAGATCTCTATTCGAGTCAATTGGGATCTACCTTATGGTAGGTAGTGGAAGTTTATCTTGTGTAATGTTGTAATAAGCTATATTTTTATTTCATTTATTATTTTATATTATACCATTGATGAATATTTTAATTTTTTATATTTTTTTAAATGATCTATCATAATTTATTTTTATATATCCACTTCTTTCACGGTCATTCTTATTTATGATAAATGAGGAGGCAAACCATGAAGGTTGATTTGTATATATAAACAATTATATATTTGTAATTTTTTCCTTGTTTAGTTATAAATATTTTTGTCTCCAAATTATGAAATAGTACTTTATTAACATTTTTAGTGTTGTTATAAAAATAATTTATTTGGGATGTGACCAAGAGTCATTTTCCCTAGATACTACATGCACAATTATTTATCACACACACTTAAGTGAGTTGGGGTGAGCATAAAGATCCCACTAGGTTCATAAACTCACCATATAAATTTTCATGGTTTCGTTGCTTCTATACATAAGAATAAATTCATTCATATTGTAGTTATAGGTTTAGTTTGTAACAATTGAGTTAATGTTATGGGTTACAAATATCAATGGATTGGTTTTAAAAATATCTATATATATTGAGTAAATTATTGAATTTTTTGGATATCAAAATTTTAACGTCATCGGTATTTTATAGAGATTTGGTTTTAAAATATGTTAAATTTAATATAATGTTTTCCCATGATTTTTGGGAATCATTATGGGTTTTTTCTTGAAATGAAGGAAAAAAATTATTGGTATTAATGTAAATCATTAAATAGATTGGTTTTGAAATTTTATGATTTTGTTTCTATAAAAAATTATTTCAAAAGATATACTTTAATCGTGTTTTGATTTATTTGTGGATTCACAATTAATTTTGATAAAAATAACTTTATAAATTGAGTTATAATTATTATTTAATATGGTAATGAAATTATTTATTTTCTTTAATGTCTGTTTGGATAAGAATGGAAAGCCAATATAGGGTTGGGAAATTAATACGATCCTAATAAAATCATCAAATGATGTTGGTTATACCTTGATTAGTGTTTAAAATGATTGAAATGTGGTATTTTGATAAAAGTTTAAATTTAAAATACTGTTATTTGATTTTATGTTTTTATATATTAGTAAGGGTTTTTATATATAAATTTTTTTACAAGTGGTTTTAATAAATTTATTTCGATATAACATATAAAAGTTATAAATTTTTGACTTATTTTATTTTTGTGTATTTTTAATTGGTTTTGATTTTGAATTAGTTATTTCAGATAATTATTTCATATTTTCAATTAGGTTTCTAGACCCCATATTCCTAAAGATAGAATTATTTTATATAATGATTTTAATTTTTTTAATTAATAATTTATAAAGCATAACATGGATGAATTTATATAACAAATTCGCTAACATTTTATTTTAGATCCCAAAAGAATAAAGGGAGTTAAATATATTTAAAATCACTAAAAAGTATTATATATTTGGTTAAATGGTTCACTACCGTGGAATGTTAATTTTCCGGGTAATTTTTGGGATGATCATGCAATCTACTTTTTTTAATGAATGTGTTATGAGTTACAAAAATTTTATAAATTTTTTCTCAGAATTTAAAAAAAATGTATTTTAAATGTATTTTTATTTGTTTGATTTTTAAAAAGGAAAAAAATGTGAATTTTTTATGTTATGATGAGTGTGATAGTATTTTTTTTCTTGTATATAAAAAAATATTGATAAGTTTATTTATAAACTGTTGGATTGAGGTAAGGCGGTTTAGTTAGTTGCAATCATTTTCAGCCTTTGAAGGGAGGAATGGTTTACATGGATGTATTTTGAAATAAATGTATTGAATAATGTAAATTTAGTTTAATATTGACAAGATAGTGGATTAAATGGATTGTGAGGACTCTTAAATAAAATTATTAAATTCAAACCGATTATCGTTATATTATTTAAAAATAATTATGATCACTATAATTAGTTTGAATTATTTTCTTAAATTAATATGTTTTTGGATAAATTATAGTAGTTGGACTTTATCATTTCATGTCTTATGATGAGAAGTTAATTAGGCATTTAAATATATCATAGATGATATGAATTTGATAAAACGTTGGCTTTTTTCTGAAATTTGGGTTAACACTGTAAAATTTAGTTTTTAAAGTCATTGTTTTAATTTAATTTTTAGTTAAGAGATGGTTTCATGTAGTTTATAATCCATAAAATCTATAATTTAGGTTAAGATTCATAAAATTAATGATGAATTCAAAGATAATAACATCTATTTATAGGTTTCTAAATAATTGATGCACATTTAGAACGATGAAATAGATTGGTGATTGTGTGATATCCTATGGAGTTAGAAGAAAAATGAGATTTGTAATCAAGGATTACATAGAATAAAGATATTCTATGAGTTGGAGAATACAATAGATAGGAAAGTTTAATAGTTTATATGGTTTATAAGGAATTTTGTGTTCTAATATATTAAATTATACAGTAGTAAGGCATCCTCATCTAAAGAAAAAAATTCATATGAAATAATATATTTAACTGTGGGGTTTTAGTACTATTCATGAGCCAGAAATTTGGATATTAGTTATGAAATAATTGGTGGATGGTTTTCAAAATATGATTTTGTTTAAAAAAATTAGTCAGATCCTTTAAACACAATGTTCCATGGTTTTTATAAAACAAGTAAATAATTTGAAGAAATAATAATTTTAAAAAATCTTTTCAAAATCATTAAAAATGATTATAAATCAATATTAAAGCTTGTTGAATTTTAATATTTCAAGATTGAATATTAAAATAAGTTGAAAATAATGGCATAGCTTCAAATATGCATAAATTTATATTTGGGTATCTACCTCGGATATATAAGATATTAAATAAAAGATATCAAAAAATTACATGACATTGATAATAATGGAAACTAATAAAACATGTTTTAAAATGATTCAAGATTCCCATAATACATCTAAAAATGTATTTGAATTCATGATAATAAAAAGATTATATGTTAGGAATTAAATATGATTAAATAATGTTATGATTATATATTTTGGTAGAGAAATGATACATTTTTTTGTCTTCATACCTTACAAAACAATTATAATCTAGGATAAAATTGAATTTACAAAGAATAAATATAAAATTCAGTATATTGATTATGTATAACTGTAATTATAATTATAAATTTAACAAAATCGGCAATAAATAAAATCTTTATTGTGAAAATGGTCGATAGAATAGAAGTGATGATTGAAATATTTGTTTAATGGGTGAATACAATTCATTTATTAATAGTACAAGATCTTTAAGATTTATATTTTATAAAATCATTTGGATATATAATTTTAATTCAATGATGATATATTATTAGATAAAATATCCTCATGATGTGATTTAATATTCTTATATAGACACGTTTTTTATTATCTATCTATATCGATGGTAATTTATAGGGTTATTATGTTTATTATTTGATTATCCTCTCAACAGAAGTGTTTTATCACACCATTTTGATTTTTTAATCATGAGCCCCCATAAGTTTCATATTTTTTAATACCTATATTTGAATCTATATATGAGTTTATTGTGTATGGATTAATTATTTAGTAAATTTTGTAGAATAATCTATAAAGGTTATAATTTATTAAATTCTGGATTAAAATTCAAGTTAAGTAAGTGGTTGAAATACATAATAGACGAAGTGAATTTTCTTACCATTTTTTATAATATTATATATTTTATGGAGTTAAAAAATAAAAATGTAAATAAAAATGATAATAAAATATTCTAGATACAAATTTTAGAGTGATTTTTGAAATCCACTATTATAAGGAGCACAGAGATAGAAAAAAAAATTAAACATGAGTTGAAGTTTTTTAGTCTACTTTATGAAAAATGGGACAACGTGTGGATGGTAGGTGATACTTTTGATTATGTGATGAAAGATGAACCTTGAAGAGTATAATTCATATTAGTTGTTAAATTTATTTATATATGGTTTGTAGTGGAAACTGTGAAATAATTATATTTTTTTGATAATTTTAAATAAAATGTGAGTTTGGAAAAATACCCTTAGTAGGATATATAAATTCTATTAGTATTTTTTACATTTAAATAAAACCTTATAAATGAAGTAATAATATGAGTATAAAATAAAAAACTATTGCACAAGTGATATATTTATAGAATTTTTAATGGAGTAAATATTTATGGTGGGTGGAGTTTTGATGACCTGATTTTGGAAGGTATTTAGTTTTTTTTGAATATTTGGCTAAAATGAATAATGGGTAGGGGACTTGTTAAATTTATGATTAAGGTGTGTGATTTTTAAATATTGAATTGAATTCTTGAATATAATATATTAATACATTTTATTTTTCTTTTTTTAAATACAATGTTTGTAAACAATGTGTAATATTAATGAATAACTAAAATAATTTTTCATTTTTAGTCTTTTAGCTTAAACTATATCACTAGTCCCTTATTTAAACTTCTATTCACTGTACTAACCTCTTAGGGAAATATTAGGTATCCTTATTAAATTTTAAGTATATTATTTTCCATCCCTGCATGTTTAAGACATTTATTAAAGGTAAACATCTTGATATATATTCTCATGTTACTTATCCTTACATTACCATACATTTTAAACCTCAACCATGGGGTAATTTCCTATTTTTTATTAGGTTTCATGAGTAAATTTAGGGTTTTTAGTTATGTTCATATCATATAGAACCTTATTGCCTTTCATATGTCTTGTCTACAATCTTTGATAACACTATTACTATAGGTGGATAAATTATATTCATATTTATTTGATGAATTCAAGTGTATTTGGATGATAAAAATACAGAAAATTAACTTTTCAGATTTCTAATTTAAATATTAGATATTTTTTGATTAATAAATGAAAGAGGCCAAAAAAACACTTAAATGAATTTGGTAAGGCCTTTTGTGGAATTAAAATTCTCTAAAGATAAAATCTCATCCTCCAAAAAAATTGATTTGAAGTAGGGTTTCCCGTTTTTCAATAAACATTGTACCATCTTCCCCAAATGATTTTGATGTCACTATAATAATCACACAATCCAAAACAGTATTATTATTTTTGTGATGTATTCAAATGTTTTTCTTTATAAGAGGATGTACCTATATGTTTTGATCCTTACATGGAGATACCATCCTCACATACCTATATATAGTTTCCTTAAATGTGGATGTCTCTACTCTTATTATATATCTCTTTTACAAGATTCACACTAATTATCTCAATGGATTATTTCATTATTATTATAGTATTGGGTCTCTTTCATTTAATTATATGCAGGACACATTTTCATTAGTCATGGAAATCTTCCATTTGATACATGTTTTTATGAAAAAATAAAACATGTTTCAATAAAAAAATTTTATGCTAAAATGGGTTTTTAGTTTTTCGATCTGGTTTACCAGGGATGTGTTTAGTTAGTGAAGTGACAATATATTATAATTTGATTTCAATTTTTTTTATATTTATCTCATACTTTTAATGAAATACGCCTTTTGGATAAAAACATTATGAATGTGTTTAGTAATTTATGTATGCATTAGAGTAAATTATATATTCCATAAGTTTATTTTGGGAATAGTATATATATTTTTTCTTTGGAAAAAATTTAAGGGTGAGGTATTTTCTTGAGGATATTCCTTGTTGATGAATTTAAGTGGTCATTTTATTGAATGGGAAAGAGACTGAAACCATACCTATTAAAATTTATACTTCATATTTGGATACAGAGGTTAGAATTATTTATTCTTGTCGAATGATTACATAATTTTTAACATTCAGTTATTTAATTTCACTCAAATTCTATTCACATTCTTACTAATCGCATATTTTTATCTGTATCTTCTATTATTATATAATAAAAGAGTTTATTTCTGTATAGTCAGATATTATATATAAAGATGTTGTATTTTATTATTATTAACATTAATTAATTAATTTAAAACATTTAAAAAGGTAGTTATTTTACATTTAATGGAAATACATTAATGAGTAATAATATCTTAATGATTTATTTTATTTTTAAGGTTTTCTTTATTTATTTTACAATTTTACAATAATGACTAGTTTTTACATGCATGTGAAATTTTTATAGGGACTTTTTTGGATTATTCTATCAAGTAACACATACTCACGCCCTTTATATGAACTTTATCACACACAAATTATTGTTATTTATTCTTAAATATAATAATTTTGATGGTATGTTTTTATGGATGAGGTTAGAGACATGATTTGTCTTCTTAGTTGCTGTTTGTAGGGTTTTGTAGGTCATTCATGGGATTTCACACAATAATATGCCTCAATGAAGGGAAATTGAGATCAATCCCCCAACCTCACAATACATTTTAGTTGAAAGTGATTTATAATCTTATATAATAGTTGTAATAATTTTATTAATTCTCACAATAATAATATTCCTTTTTTATAATATCATATAAGATCCTCTTATAACATTTTATCACCCATTTTTCAATGATCATTCGTTATTTTCATTATTTCGGTAGTTAATTGCCTTGTTTTACCATGATTGTTTTTCCATGAATGTTCATGTTCAAATGTATACGATATATATACCAGATATAAAGAATCATATTAGTGTTATAAATATCATTTTTTATTAGAATTGTTTTTAAAATAATTATTGAAATTTGAACATGGAGAATAGAACACATCAATTGCGGAGATGGTCGGTTGTACGTACGCACGATAAACCTTATCATTCCATTAAAAGGTGAAATTGTAAGTGATTAGGTGATATAATAATTTTAAATAATCAATAAAATTTCAGAAAAACCATATATATTCATTAAATTTATCATTATTACATTAAATTTAACGTTTATGTGAAAAATGAATCACATCTCTTCATGAGGCGGTAGTCTTCCGTACACATGAGGGATGTTATTACAATTTAAATGGAATGAAAAAGAATAAAAAGTTATATGTGATATTATAATTACCTAAGTATAATAATATCATATAAATTAGTTAAATTAATCATTATATCTATCTATGAATAGTTGTGATTGAAAATGAGATACATCATTTTGTAAGGCGGTTGTCCATCGTACCAACGATCGACGTTTTTGTTACCCATTGGATGAAATAGTATATGGATGTAAATCATTATCTTTTAGAAATAAAATAATAAAATATTTAATATAATGAGTTTATTATATGAGAAGGGTTTATTGATATTTTATTGATGTGGAAGAATAAATAAAATGAAAATGCTCATTTAAGAACATTTTATATTCTTCAAAAGAATTATTTAGGATTGCAAAAAAGACTACCTGGGTTGAATTTAGGATAAAAAGCGATCTATAATGATTTTATTAGAGAAGTGATGTTTTTTGGGTAGGTATTTAGTTAACTAAATGGTTTTGGAAGTGAGAAGAAGGGAAAATAGTGGGTGGCCTTTTATAAGTGGGGGAGAGGACAAATGTGAAATTTTTAAAAAGATTAAATTAAACACAAATTTTTCATGAAAAAAGCCTCAAATGGGTTATTAGATACCATTAGAGGTTATAAGTTTGAAATAGTTCATAAAATGGGTTTTGGAAAATTTTTATTTCATTTTAACCCTTATGATTTTAGATGAACCCCCAGAAAATCAGTTTTTACCTCAACTATGGTAAATAATTTTTACTATATTTTCTATTCATAATTGTAAAAAATTAATCGAAACATATTATATTATATAATATTTTTTTATTCTAAATAATTAATAAATTTTTAGAAATTAAATTTATAGGTGTTTCAGAATGAAATTTAATATTTTACCTACATATGTGGTGAAAAAGCATGTGTTTGAAAGAGAACATTATCATAAGTACAAAAGTATTGAATAAAAAAATTCAACATAAAATATATTCAAATAACCCAAATTAGTGAAAATTTAATATAATTTAACTGATTATAATTTTTTAAAAAAATTAATTAGTCTTAGTAATTTAATTAAATGAATTGGTAGTTTTCAATTAAAATCATAATATTTTACAACTAATCAAAATATCCAAAAAATTTACCCAAAGATAATTTTGATATGATGGTATAAAAGTTATTCTTATTTTATTAAATAAATATTATATATGTGTAAAAATTAATTTTAAATTATGTAAAAAATAAGTGACTAAATTTATTTTTAGAAAAATTCATTTTTTATAGAAAACATTTTTTTTCTTTTAAAAGATTCTTATTTTATTTGTAATCAATAAATAACCAAAATTTTAATTGTTTTGATTTTAATATTCATAACCCTCAATTTAATGTCAAGGTTATAATGATATACTATATTACATTTCATTTAGCCTAGGGGTTGTGTGTTTTGTAAGCTATCGAAGAGAATAATTTTAAAGAAATATATTTCATGGGTTTGTTAAGATTACTGTTTCACGTCACAAAATCTTTTGAATAAAATATTCTTATTTTAAAAAATTTTGAGGTGCTATAATCTCCCTATGTAAAATAAATTTCACCCTGAAAATTTAAACATTATCTCAGCAATAAAGGTCATGACATTTTGAAATAAAATTGTTGAAAACCCCAAATAAAATAGTGTAAACAAAACATACTCTTGATAAGAGAAAAGGGATATATGAAGGATGTATATAATAACACATAATTATGATTCCAAATGGTATAAAATTGGTGAAAATTGAAGATATGGACATAGAAGAAAACCAGAAATAAAATATATATTGATAGGGGTCATTGATCAAAATAATTAGATCGGTTCAGGGAATATTAAGTACCTCAAAACCATAAGTTTGTGATTATTTAAAATGAAACCTGATTCATCAGATATAAATATAACATGATTAAAATTTTTATTCAAGATCATTTTCCTAATATTTGAGGAATTATTTTACTATCTAATAATATAATGAAATATAATTTATTGTCATGCTTCTATATCATAAGCACAATTTCATCCTTTTGTTGTGCTTCGATCAATTTCGAATTCATCGCTTACTCTTAGAAATGAATATCCAAAAATGAAATTTTTATGTCAAAAGAACTAAAATTAAATTTTTATGGAGCGTAAGATCCATAAAAGAGTGAAATTTCATTCCATATTTCTATAACTATTTTCTAAAACAAATATGGTAAGTATAAGTTACCTACTGTAATACATTAATATCTAAACTTCAACAGTAACACCATTGTATAAAAATTAATATTTATTTGTAAATTTGTTTAGGTGAGAACAATGAAATATTAACCAAAACATCATAGAGTATAGTGGTTGTCATTAAACCCTTATTTATCTTAGTTTATGGGTTTTAGACATGAAACCATGCCAGATGCGACCATCTTCCACTTAGCATGTGGGTTATCATTTTTATATAACCATATGAATATAATTCAAATAACATCCCCAAAGTGTAACAACCCATAATTACCTAAAAATAAAATATTATATAAACCAAAGGGTTACCAAAACATTTAATCTTATTACAAAAATAGCAAGGGGTTCTTCAATTAATTACTTCATCACTAAAACATATAATAAATCAATTGGTTTTATTGCCATATATTTCACCTAAAATACACTAATTATCAGTATACACATGTCAAATTTAACCTAAAAGAGGATTTTTATTCCATTAAAATTATTATAAAACATACACTTATCAACCTATAAAAATTTAGATTTAACAAAGATAATTTATCTATGTTATCTATTAAAATTTTTCATAATAGTTTTTAAGGAAAATATGAATTAACCAAACCATAACCCCCAAGAGATTCAAACATGGTGTTAACTAAGGTCCATTTTAATATACTAGGTAATGCTCTAGTCAAGACTACCATGAATATTTTGGAGTTATTACACCTAGGTACATTTTTAGAGCCATATCCAGTTATAGTTTCCAAATAAGTATGGATTTTTAAGAAAAACCACATAATCTCTACATTACCAGTACATTTGGATTTTATTCTATTTTTATATTCAATATCTATCATAGGGTCATGTTACCTGATATATGATTTCCTTAACATAGTTCCCAAGGATTTTATTAAACAGAATCTGATACCAATTGTAATGACTTAATTTCCAGTAACTTAGAGATGGAATCTACATTATTATATTGGCATAAGATACAAGGAATCATATCCTGAAGGACCAAATAGTTTAGTGTTCTCGGTAAAAATTATATACAAATGATTACCATATTAAATTTTCAAATACAATTTAAAAAATATTTTTTTTGAGAATATAATTTTTCCCTCTAATGTACACTTGGATATCATTCATAGTAAACTTACTAGATTCCTTGGAATAGAAATAAAATAAGGGTGATCTCAAATTCTCAGTAAGGCTTTAGTATATTGGAATCTATAAGGAATCCATAAATGTAATCAATATAGAAAAAGGAAACAATTAAACACAAATTTAATATAATAAACAAAATGAGAAGGAAATTCAACCAAGGATAATATGAATGTGACAATCACATGGATAATAATATATATATATAATATTAAATAATTGAAACATAAGCCAATTAATCATTAATAAAAGAATAAAATGCATCAAAAGACAATATCACTAGAAAAATATAACAGATTTTTATGATTATGAGTAATAAATAAGGAAAAGTAAATATCTAAACAAAAATTTTATTTAATAAATATATTTGGAAAGAAATGTGGTTCATATGGATAAGAACATTAAAATATATGGTTATTATATGGTATATTGATTCTTTTTCTATAGCATCCACATTTAGAATAGTGATGTTCATCTCTTCTTTGGCGGAGAATGAGTGTGTTCTTTCTTCTCCCTTTTTTGTGGAATTTATAGCCTTTTCTACCCAAGCTATACTAGATACTCCTTTCCTTTATCTCTAGTATCATGGCTCGGGTGACAGGGGCCCAGAGAGAATGGCGCAGACCATTATCGTGTATGCTAGATGCTTGTACCTTTGGTAGGCTAGTAATAAATAAAGGTATGAAGGGTTTCTCTTTTTAGGGATGTAAATCATTGAAAGAACAACAAATTGTCTCCTCGACCTCGTAAAATGCATCAGCAACTATCAGGATGCTCCATCCATGCACCTATTTCACTCTTGCATTCAAATATCACACTTAGGTTGTAGTGCATTGCATGGCCAATGGGTCTAATTACAACCACCCTACATGGGACTAAAAGTCATCACTAATAGATAATTAATTTCAGGTGTTATGAGACGAGGAGGGGATGTCTACGACTCCTAGGGATTGATCATCATAACGTTCACTCCCCACCTTGGTTATAGAACTTTTTTCAAATTAGAGGCCCATTATTTTTTCACTGGCCTCTCCTTATGTAACCAGGGGAACATCTATATTTTAGAAGTTTAAACTGATTCAATGATTCCTACCAATTATTTTTATGTAACTATTTCCTCTCCTTGGTTGATTTCCAAAATTGTTAATAAATGTCTAGGTATGCTCTCCAGCAACATCTAAATGGATCACACATGGAGTGAGGGTAATAAAGTAGTGGATAACAATGATTCTATTATAGTTCAATGGTCTAGCATTGTATACTTTTATAATTTTAACTTTTTGAAGACTGAGGGGATTAATATTATTAGATGGATTTTCCTCTAACTGCAATACTTCAGACCCCCTAGTTTCACATTTTTCATGGATTTGTCATGCCTTGTACCTTTAATTTTACAATAAATAAATATAGGTTTATGATCATATCAAGGATTAGAATAATTTAATTATTAATGGTAGAAATTCTTAGTTATTGTACATATTTATTTCATGATTCATAAATTCTCTTTTGTAAAGTCCTTAAAAAATGAAATTTAGATCAATTGGTAAAATCCCATTTAATTTTGTTTTACTAATTCACCTCATGTAACTAACATAGAATTGATAGGATATATATTGTTAGGCCCCACCTATCACTACATGTCCAATGCATTCCCCATATATTGGACAGTAGATTTTATTGATGAATAATGTGAATTATCATCAAATATCATTATTGAGTAATGAATATAGATTTTTCAATATTTCCATATATAGAAATATATAATTTCAATGTAGAACAAGTTATTTTAAAATTATATGTGTTTTAAATAATAAATATAATTATGATAAATAATATGCATATTTATATGAAATTAAATGTCCAATGATAAAAAGAATGTGAATATTTCAAGGGAATGTTGCTAACTATAAAAAATGAATCATGAAAGTGAATTTAAAAACATTCCATGCTCAAAATTATAATGAACCATACTTGTAAAGAATAAAATTTTTATTAATACAACATATCCTATATTGAGTAAAAATAAAGGGTTGTTGTTTTTAATGAATATAAATACAAAAAAATATCTTTAAAAACACTCCCTATAAACATATATTTTTAACTGTAAAAATATTTTTTATAAATGTCAATAAAATATTTTCAAAATAATTTTATTTTAAAATAAAATTTTACAAATATAATTTAATTATAGAAACATTTACTAGTCAAAATTTAAGAAATTCAATTCATGCCGCACACATTAAAACAAATATTCCTTTATCAATTTTGGTAAAATCAAAAATGTCCTTTTAGGAAACAAACATGAATATTACTATTAAACAATTTAAAATAAAAACATAGGAAAAAATTTATTTAATATATCATTTGATAAATTTTAAACACATTCTTGAAAACCAATTTTTAAAACATGGTTTTGAAACAAAAATTACTTTCGATGGAAAAGAGAAATGATGTCTGATTTTATTAAAAATATTTTCTCAACAATTTTTATTACCAAAGAGTGAATAAATAGTACAATTAGTTGAATACATAATTTAAAACCAAATAATTATAAAATAATTTTTTATTATATAATTATCAAATAATTTGTTTCAAAAGAAATTCAATCAAAACATTCCCAATTAAAATGATATAGTGTAATGAACCCTTACAAAAGTCATAAAATTAATGTGAGAGTTAATAAATAAATAATATATGGGTATCAAATGTATATAGATATAAAATATGTGTAAACACAACTTAATATATTCAAAATTCAATTCACACATAATCTTATAATGTCATGCACAATGAATTTGTAATATAACCCAATGGAAAGAAATTAGGTTATGAAAGTCATTTCAACTTAGTGATTTTCATATCAATTTTGCTTCGATGAAATAATATAAATTTAAACAATAAATACTATTTGTTTTGAATTAATAAAGATATTACATGTCATGGCGACATTATATAATCCATATACAAAACATTAGGGGTATAACATTACAATATTTCTTAATAATGGGAAATTGAGATGAAGTCCCTTACATAAGATTTTATTTTTGTTAAATGCACATTAAACTATTTTGTAATGGTTTTTTTGATGTTATAAATTGTATACCAGAATCATATTCGTATTTATATTATCATATATGACCCCCTTAAAACATTTTATCACCAGTTTGTTAATGATCATTCATTATTTTTGTGTTTTACGTGTTAATTGCCTTGTTTTCTCATGTATATTTCCCATGAATGTTCTAGTTATTGTTTTTAGGATATAGATACATAATATAATGAATTATATTAATATTATAAATATAATTTAGGTTTATTAGATTCATTTTTATAATCATCTATAAAATTTTAACATGAAGAATGGATCAAATTGCTTCGTCGAGACGATTGGTCGTACATATACACTAGAAACGTAATCATTCCATTAATGAGTTAAAGGGTAAGTAGGTGTAATATTAATTTTCTAGAAAAAAATATCATTCCATATATATCAAATATATTAATTAAATTTATAATTATTTCATTCCATGTAATGCATAAGTGAAAAATGAATTTCACCGCTATGTGAGGGAATTGTGTGTCGTACACATGATCAACGTTATCTTAGTTAGAATGTAATTGAAATTGAGAATATATATGTGATATTATAATTAAATAAGTATAAAAATATCATAAATATAATATAAATATGATAAATTTATCATTATATCCAGTATTGAATGGTTGTGATGGAAACCGATTTACATCTATTCGTGAGGCGGTAGACCACCGTACACAAGATTGAAGGTTTTGGTTCCCATTTGATGGAATATGAGATGGATGTTGCTCATTAGAATGAAATATTAACATATAAATATATTAAATATAAATATATTAATATATGATAATGGTTTAATTGTATTTTGATGTAGTGGAAGTGGAAACAAAAAAAAATTCCCATATAAGAATGTTACCTCTTATTTGAAAACATCATTAGGTTAGCACCTAAAAACTTTCTAGGTTTTATTATTTTTAAAAAAGGGATCTAGTATGTTTTTAGGGTATTAAAGAAGTTATTTTGGTTCTTATTTTCCAAAAATTTGTTTTGGAATTGTGATAGGGGGTGGCCTTTTATAATTGGGTGAGAGGACACTCATAAATTTTTTAAAATCATTCAATTACAATAACATTTTTATTATGTAAAAATCCACTAAAATGGTTCATTATTTACTATTAGAGGTTATATGGTCTATATATTTCCATAAAATAAGTTTTAGATATGTTAGTAGGTCATTATGACCCATATATTTTTATTATAACTTCTAGTAAATCCGTTTTCTACCTTAGCCACGGTAATTAATTTTTACTAATTTTACCATTCATAAGGTTAAAAAATTATGTTTAACAAATAATATAATATAAACTATCCATATTGAAAATATTTAATCCATTATTGAAAATTTAATTCATATAATTGGTAAAATCCTATTTAAAATTATACTTGCAAATGCCATGAAATTCAATGAGAAAAATATCATAAGTATAAAAGGTTTTAATTTAAAAATTCCATATTAAATTGAATAAACTAAGAAAAATTAGTTAAATTTTAATATAATTTTACTTATTTAAATTTAAAACAATTGTAAATATAATTTTACTATCTATATTATTTAAATGAAAATCATGTTTTCATTAAAAATCGGTATTTCTCATTATAAATAAAAATATGAAACTTCTCAAAAATCCCAAAAACTCACCATAATATATTTTTTGAAATGATTATTTCAAAAATAAATTTTATTTTACCATATATAATTTCTCATATTTTAAAAAATTAATTTTTAGCTATATGTGAAAATCAAATCTAAATTGTTTTTTAGAAAAATATAGTTTTCAGAAAACATTTACTTTTCTTTTAAATGATACTTACTTAATATCTAGTAAATATATAAACATAATTTTATTAATTTATTTATTACTATTAATAATTTCAAAATTAATAGCTATGTAATAATAGTATATTATATTACTGTTTAGTTAAGCTTGGGATTGTGTGTTATACAAGATAATAAAGAGAATAAATTTAATGAAATATATTTTTTTTGTTGATTAAGATTAGTATTGAATATTTCATGAAATATTTAAAAAAATTATTCTTTTAAATATTTATGGTTTCACACTTATAGTCTTTTATGAACCATTTATTAACAATTCTTTATCAAAATCACTATTTTAGGTGATAATTGCTTCGTTTTTATGTATATTTTAGTCTAGTTATTTTGGACCTTTTACATTGATTCTAGTTATAAAATATCCAAAATTTTAACCATGATATAAATATAATATATATTAATTATATATTTATATAGAGTAATAATCATATGTTAGAGAAAGAAAATGTATGACACCGTTTATGGAGATGGTATGTTGTACATACGTACAAACATTATAACCATTTTCTCAAAAAATGTAATTAAAGGAAAAAAAATATTAATTCATATTTCCATAATTTCAATTATTCCATATATAGAATTTATATTAATAAAATACATCCATATTACTATCCATGTAAAAATAAAGTGAAAAATATTTCACATCACTACGCGGAGGAGGGAGTCCACATATACACATGAGTAGGGTTATTGTTTACCAATGGATGTTAAAGTAGGAAGTTAAATTGGATATTATTATTATAGAAGTTTTTTAGGTCATAAATATGACATATATTAATTAACATTATCTTTATTACCATCCATGTAAACCATAATCAATAACAAAATCACATCGCTTCGTGAGGCAGTGATCCTCTGTACATAAAAGAAAAGTTATCGTACCCCACACGAAATGGAATAAAAGAAGGTATAGATGATAAAAATATTAAATAAGTATAATAATATCATAAATTTCATATAAATAAGTTATCTCCAACATTACATCTAATATTCAGATGTGGTGAAGGAAAAAAAATTACATATGTTCTCTAGGTGGTAGTCTGTCGTACACATGATCAACGATTTAATTTCCCATTTGATGGAATTGGAGATAGATATGGATTATTACATTTAAATGATATCATATTAGTATATATTTTATAATATTGATATTATAGTTTCATATTTTAATATTATTTTTAGGATATTGGATAATAAATAAAACAAATACACATATTTATGAATTTTACCTCTTCAGTAGAGAGCCTATTTAGGTTTATACCTAAAGACTTCATAGAAGCGATTCCAAATCATAATAATGAATCTATGTAATGGGTATTGAATTATTTAATATATTTGTTCTGGTATTTGATGAACTAAATGGTTTTAGAAGTGTGAATAGGTTAAGAGAGGGGCTGGAATTTTATAAGTGGGGGAGAGAACACACATGGAATTTCTGGAAAGCTGAATTGATACCCATTCTTTCTCATTCCAAAAAACTACAGAATGGGTAATTATAGAACCTTATAGGTTTTATGGTTTAAATATTTCCATAAAATTCGTTTTGGTTATATTTTAGGTCATATAAAACTTCTCTTTTTAATCTATGCATCTACTAAACACATTTTTACCATAACCATGGTAATTAATTTTTATTGTTTTCAGTTTTCATTACGGTCCAAAATTAAGTTAAAGTTGTTAGATAAAATAAATTAGTATGATTCCAAATATCTAATCCAATTTTTTGAATTTTATTTATCAATATTTTGGAAATTAATTTAAAATTAAACGCTTAGACATGTCGAAAAAACAGGTTACTTAAATGATTCTTCATTAGGGGTTATTTTTATTAATCAAAATGGTGAAACATTATGCAAAATAAAGCAATTTATTTAAAAAATGTGTTTTAAAACACAAAAATAGACTTATAATAAAATAAAATATAAATATGATTGAAATTTAATTAATTGGATTATATATAAAAAAGTTATAATTAATTTTCTCTAAATAAATTCTAAACTAGAATGGTCCTTTAAAATTAATTAACTAATTCTAATGAAGTGACAGTTAAAAAATAGTATTTTCTTCTATTCATCCAAAAATTAATCTTTTCAAAAAAATTCAAACAATCACTGAAATATATTTTTAAAATTTACATTTTAAAAATTATGTTTATTTTTTCAAATATGTTTTTAAAAAATGTTAAAAATTAATTTAATATTATGTGCTCAAATCATTACTAAACAGGGTTTTAGAAAAATATTTTTTTTTTCAAAAAACATTTCATATTTTTTGAAATGAATATTATTTTATTTATAATTCATATATAACCAGTGAATTTATTTTATACATGTATAAAAACTAAAATATTAATTAATTTGGTAGTACAATTCATACCTACCAATTTAACATCTATTTATAATGATCATGTTTTAAATAATAATATTTTAACAGATTATAATGTTTTGTTTAAACCTAGTGTTGCCTTCACCATAATCTATTATATAGAATTAAATTATTTAAAATATATACATTTGTGTATTGGGTTGTAACATTCTCTTATAATCTTGATTTTTTGTGTCATATACTCCATCGAAGATGATGTTCATATTACAAAATATTAGGGTCTTACAATCAGAGAATATTTAAATGGTTTTAGACATTATTTGTATTATTTGTTTTTTTATTTATTATTAAAATATCATTTATTTATGAGATACATGAAAATCTGTAATTACATCAACAACAAATTCGTCCCCATGTTCAACATAAATATATTAATTAAATTGAAGGAGAATATGGTTCTATATCTTCCATAACATTTCTTGGATGTTATTTGTATCACATTGAATGATATATATATTACTCAATTTTTGATAAACTATAGTTTTAATAATAAATATAATATTGAAGTCGATGGGAGACTATACTATAATGACTTAAACTGTTATAAATAAAATTCCCCTTTTTGATTTAATTAAATGTATTTTGGATATTGAAAACACATGAAATCCTTTTGTTTTTTTATATCCAATTGGACTTAAATTATTGTTATTTATATTTACCCTTGATATTATATTCGTTTCACAGTGATCACATGACTAGTATAAATATTCGGTTTTAACATATCTTGTTGAAACAGACAAAGGAAGTGATGACCAAAACAAGCAGGATTGTTCCCTTTGAATCAAATTTAGCATATCTTATGAGGGAGATATCATTTCTAATATTTACCTAAACCAAGTCTATGATGAGATCCAGAAACTTAAGCATGAGCGAAACCATTTAGGGGAGAATTTCATGCTCATCCACATCACGGCCCAACACACGTTCACCGAACGACCCCATGAAAGCTCCACCAACTCACACCTTACTCTTAGGTAATATTATGGTGTAATAAATGGATTTTTATCAAGACCATAACATTATTAATATGTACAATATTTTTTTCATAAAATAATGATTATATATTTCATTTTATTATTGTTACTTTGAAAAATATTATTAAAGCACAAGTAGAATTTTTTGTTAATAATCAAATTCAATTAAAAATATATTTTGATGAATTAATTTGTTTTTAAATTAAATAATATTTTAATAAAATATTATTATTAAATCATTAGAAATTAAATATCACATAATTTTTATGAAGTCTAACATAACTTTTATTATGGTTTAAAACTGTTTTTGTGAAAAACCTGCCAATTTTCTATCAAAGTAATTTTCTATTTTAAAAGTGAAAATTCACATATTTATAAAACTATTTAGATAAAATTAATTATTATTTTGGAATCAGGACAGAAAAATTATATAATGGGGAATTTTACATAATTTTATGAGACATTCAAATTTTTAGATAAAAATTAACCACCATATAAATATATGGTGTGTTTTATGACATCAAAATGGCCCAATAATGATGTATGAAATACTATAAAATGTATCTTTGAAAATATTTATGTTTTAAAATTAAAATTATGTAATTTTATATTTATTTTATTTATTTTACAAATCCATAATGAATCCTCTAAGACGTGCAATATATTTTATGATTTTAAAATCATTTATTGGAAAGTGTGACTTACCTCCTCCTAAGAAAGAGAAATATTTTAATACCTTCAGACTGTGGCCTTATAAAACAATATGTACCACTCCTTATTTCAAAAAACCATGGGCCAAAACCATTGTAGGGTTTTTGGTTTTGATTATTTTATTATGTAGTTTCCAAAACTAAAATAATTAAAAATCCACCTTCGTTTTTATATATACCCACCAAAGCTCCCATTAATATTCACTCAAACTACTAATTCATGCCCAAACTCTTTCCTCTACTCCCTATAGTCCTCCCATGGATCCCCCAAGATTCTAATAAGCCTCTCCAAAACCTATGGGGTAACACATCCAAGTAAAGAATCTTTACCTTCCCCTCTTCCTTTCAATTCAAGGTCCTTGTTTGAAATTAGTGTTTTTTTAATTTCAATTCTTTATATTAGCATAATTTTAAAATCAATTACCTATATTCCTTTTTTTTATTTCAATTCAGCATCTTTTATCCTCCACCATTTAGAACCTTACCAAAGTCGTTAGTATGCCGAAATTATGTATGGGATATCTCTCCTCTTTTATCAAGCTCCTCATTTATGAAATGCCTTTAATTTACAATTGCATAATTTGGGATACATTATTAAAAACCCCCCTTACTATCCATTTTATTTTTAAATTATGAGATATCCATTTTTTTCTCATAAACCCATTTTATGAATTTCTATACGACATTGTTATGCTGCCAAAATTGCAACACAATTTCTCATGCCAAAAATCATTGTGTAGAAAATACATACCTATTTCTCTATAATAGGTATTCAAATTTATTAAAATATACTTAATGATGGTGAATATATATGTATTTATTCCAAATTCTCTTGATATTGTAATAAAATATGATGATTAATGAATCCATGTTGTATGACATATGTGGCAAACTTAAACCTAAAAATGAAGTGATTGTGACGGGTGTGCCATGATAGTGTTCCAATGCATTGGTAAATGTTTATTCTCACGATATATCATGTGAAATGGGTGTTTAATCATGCTAATTTATGTGAAATGGGTGTTGAATCATGCTACATCATGTTAAATGGGTTTTGAATCATGAAACTTCTTGTACAATGGGTGTTGATTCATGCCATTTTAGGTGAAATGAGCTTTGACTCATGCTCCTTCATGTGCAATGAGCTGGGTATCATGCTAATATCTTTTTGTACGTTGTTTCCATAGTTCCATATTATGACTATATTACTTTATCATGCCATTATATTTATGTTCTATTTATTTTCCATCGATATGATTATTGTCTAAGATGCATTGTATTCTTCATGTTTTTCCTTGTTTACATCTTTAATAGGATTTATAGAT
Organism: Viscum album; assembly: GCA_963277665.1. Taxonomy (NCBI): domain Eukaryota; kingdom Viridiplantae; phylum Streptophyta; class Magnoliopsida; order Santalales; family Viscaceae; genus Viscum; species Viscum album. The sequence continues at coordinate 1,970,929,804 of OY728131.1, read as the reverse complement.
CACACATTTCTTATGTATGTCCTCAGGTTTTCCCATGTAGTGTTAATTATGATTGAATGTTGAGCTCATGTAAAATAGGTTTTCAATAATGATGTTATATTTAATGAATTAAGTTGTTATGTAATGTTATAAATTTATCATGACCCTAGATCTCTAAATATCTTGAGTTATATTAGTTGAAAATCCATGTAATAAATCATTATTAAATATGAAATAGAGAGCATGTTTTATATAGATGGTAGCATAAGATATGATTAGATATTTATGGGATTAGGAATAGAATAACCTAGTGAAACACCTTTGCGATATGACTATGTTTAAAGTAATATACCAAAATTTTAAAGAGTATAGATAAAGTGATTTATCAATTAAATACATCCATGTCTAGACACTATAAGTGGATGTGTTTCTAACACATATGTACCTAGAAATAATAACCTCAGAAAGGTGTTTGAGGCTTTACTTGGGGTAACATGGTACCCAACAACATTCCTTACTATACACATGGTTTGACACTCCCATGGGATATTCTTTATTAACTTTATAAACTCATTAAAAACCATTATAATGGGAATGTAGAAAAAAATCACAGAATAATATATGTTAGGAATTAGAGCATTAATAACATAGATTGATGTTTGGAAACAAAGAATCTATGTAGATAAATATAATTTATAATTTATCCCTTTATTTTCATTAGATTACCCTTTATGTATTTAATATTTAAAGATAGACATCCCTAATTTACCTTTTATTCTAGAAAATGGATAAAAATAGGAGGAATCATGCTAATAACTGATGCAAATGGATGTGTGATGATTACCCCAATAAGATTATTGACCCGATTGGAGTAGTAATAGAATTTTTTTTCATGATACAGTCTCTTTTAAGACATGGTCTAAAAAGAAACATAGACCAATAATAGTACCCATCCCACCCTAAGAGAGATCAACATGTATTCAAGAGTTTCAAGAAACAAAGGCCTCTTACTTTTAGTAGATCATATGATCCTTTAACTACGGATAAAAAGTTCAATTACATTAAAAAAATATTCTCCATCCTTCAATGTTCTGAATAATAGAATGTTCGTATGGTTGTTTTTCATATGGACGGTGAAGCCAACTAGTGGTGGGAATTGATCATGAATATGAAACCTAAGAATGAGGGAGAAGCAACAGAGTGGATGGAATTCCAAAAAATTGTTTTTTGATAAATATTTTCCCCACACCCTCCTTATGATGGAAATTTATTTCCATACACACGAGCAAAAGGACAATGAATATATTGGGGCGTATTTAGAAAACATCACAATACTTGCACGATACGACTTTGGTTTTGTTGTTACCACCAAATTCAAGGTTTAACACTTCTTGGGTGGAAAAAACCCTATCCTAAAAATATTTCTCTCAATCCACGACTCAGATAGATATGAGGAAATGTTATGATGTTACCTCAATGAAGGGATGAAGATCACTGAATCTCAAGGGTATCTTGTGAATAAGAAGCAGAAATTGGACTTTAATTCTGGAGGTACAATGGATAAGTCCAACGATGCTATGAAACATCAGCATGCCAATTGTTAAAGGTACAGAAAGAAGCCATCTAGAAATTTCTTAAGGGGATCAAGAAAATGACTTAGGTGAGGAAGATAAGAGAACATGGCCAATAATTTCTAACAGGAGAAACCTACAAATGTGAAAGAGGAAAATAATGCTCCGGTAAACCCTCAACAAGTTTCTCATTGATAAAACTACAACAAACTAAGGAACTATGCAAACCAGTAACCTAAGCCAAGGGTGTTTAAGGCAATCCAAAACATCCAACGAAAAAATAAAGAGATTTTTACCTCACTACTACTAAAGTGAATCCCAACAATAATGTGGTGACAATTACACTAGTTATTACTTGAAGAATAGTGAACATAATTTTTTATTATGGTTCTATGAATTATTTAAATGAAATATTTATTGTAGAACAATACAATCCCCACCACAATTAATAGAATTATATATGTCGGAGAAAATGAAAAATGTGGAAATTATTACATCTGATCTCTATAACTAATCCCCTGTCACAATTTGTGGATTGAAAATCCCACTGAACCTGGTTATACATTCCTTGGTATAATTTGAATCAAATTTTGGGCATGGAGTGACTTTATCTATATAGAGCCAACATAAATTTCCATGAGAGGGAATTCAACTTCCAAATGGAGAATCATCCCTTTATTTTATATAAGAGAGAGGGGGATGGTGAATCTTCATTAGCACCATCATCTTAAGAATGGATATTACTTCCATATGAGAAAGTGTATATATCTCAAATTATTTATTTTAAGGAAGGAACCATTCTCAAAGACATGACAACTGTAAGGGAAATCACTAATGTGTTTCATTAGGAATTTCATGGTCTTCCTCCTTGTAGAGATGTTGAATTCTATATCGATCTTATACCTGGGAGAATTACTATATCAAATAATCTATATAGAATGTCTTTTTTAGAACATGAGGACCCAAAAAAATTATAATAGAATCTAGGTAAAGGGTTTATATTCCCAAGTGCTTCATTAGGGGGTGCACCGGTCCTCTTAGAAGATACAAAGGATTGTTTAATGCACCTTTTCCCTGATTATCGTGAGATCCATAAAAGCACGATAAAGAAAAAGTATCTTTTTCCCCAAATTGATTACTTGTTTGACCAACTATGTAGAGCATACTATTTCTTCAAGTTGAATCTGTGGTCAGGATATTACCATGTAAGGGTGAAGAAAGAGGATAACCCCAATAATACTTTTTCTACGATGTATGGGAAATATGAGTTCATAGTGATGCCTTTCGGAATCACTATTTCCCCATCAATCTTCATGGACATGATTAATATAGTATTTTGATATTACCTAAACAAATTTATGGTATCCTTCATATATGATATTCTAATATACTCAAACCCATGGAGTATTATGAGGAGCATCTAAAAACTGTGATTAAGACTTTTTGAAAGGAGAAGCTCTATACCCAGTATAACAATTGTGAGATCTGGTTAAAATATGTCTCATTCATGGGATATATCATCACAACCAGTGGGATACCTATGGATCCTTGAATGAAAAAAACTAAGGGATGGATGAGGCCTACATCTGTGACAGATATTTGTAGATTCCTTGGGTTATCTAGATATTATCGCTGATTTGTGAGAAATTTTTCATGATTTTAAATCCCTATTTCCAAGATTACTCATAATATAGTCAAATTTTCTTGGAATGATGAATGTGAAAAAATATTCTTGGAGTTGAAAAAGAGGCTTATCACTGCCCTTGTGGTCACACTACCCAAAAAATTGTATCCTTTAGAAAATTTTAGCGATGATTATAAAAAGTTATTGGGATTTGTGTGGATGTGAAATGAAAAATCATTGACTACACATATTGAATGTTGATAATTAATGAGAAAAACTATCCCACACATGGCCCGGAGATAACAAATATGATCATTGCATTGGAAATCTAGTGGCATTTTCTCTTTGGGGACAAGTGTAAAATATATATAGATCATAAAAGTAATAAATATATATTCAAATAGAAATAGCTAAATATGCACCAATGAAATGGTTAGATATCATCAAGGATTATCACTACCCAATATACTACCATCCTAGGAAAGAGAATAAGGTGGTGGATACTCTGAGTAGAATAGACAAAGAAAAATTATATCATCGATTCTACTTTTAAAGGATCCAATGTTTTTAGATTTGAATAGGATAGACATTAGAATTATAAAGAAAGAAACATCATCAACCATTTCAAAAATTATTTCTCAAACATCTTTTTTTGAATGGATAAGGGATGCTAAAAAATAAGATGTGGGAATTCAAAATAAAGTGGAAACTATAGAAAATGGTAAATTCATAGAGATTAATGTTAATGAAGAAGGAATTGTGAGATTTGAATCAAGAATATGTGTTCCATAAAATCTTGAGATAAAGAATGAACTTTTGGATGATGCATATAATTATTCATTCTCTATTCACCCAGGAAAAATAAAGATGTATTGAGAACTCTAAGATCACTGCTGGTGGGACAACATAAATAATGAGATCATGGAATATACATCAATGTGTTATGCATGTGAGCATGTGAATGATGAAAGGTAGATGTCTAAAGGGATGATTCAACCATTTCCCATACTAACATGGAAATGGGAAAACATCTTAGAGGAATTTTCCACCGAACATCCAAAGACATCCAAGGGATATAATTCATTATCGGTTGTTCAGGATCATTTTACAAAGGCTTCAATCATTATGAATCGATAAGATTTTGTAATGTCTCATATATTCCATGTAATTTTTGTAATTATATAGAATTATTTTTAGACCAAATGCTCTTATGGAATGTGATTCTAAGGCCGAGAGATCCCAGAATAGAATTTTGAATTTTTTATGGTATGTTCAGTAAAGGTGGGTAGTGGTTTTCTAACATTTGAACTAGTGATAATATCAAAAATAAAAGTGCACCATTGGAATCTTAATGCTGGGATTATACATGAAATGAATTATCTTTGGCCGAAAAGGGCCAAGTGGAAACGTTATTTTCCCAAATTTTTGAATAAAATAATAAAACAATTTAAAATAATTACATTATTTATTTTCTCCCTGTTGGATGGAGAATGACATCGTTGAGGTGTAGCGACAAGATGATGATGAGACACAATGATAGTCATCATTAACGGTAGAAACATCACTATACTTTTTATTTTCTTTTAATAATACACCATGTTACAGTTTGTGAATTAACAACTATAGGGAAATATCCAATGAACCACTGATAGAATCCATCTCTAATGATGAAATATAAACAAATAGTAAAGTGACAAACATTGGAGGATCGGATTTGAAGGTTGGAAGGCTGAAATTAACACCAACCATCTTGGATCGATGATGACACAAATCGCATCCTTCATCATTACCATATCAAAAAAAGAAAGGTAGGGGTTTTTTCATTCTATGTATTTAATGATTTTTTCTATGTTCTTAAAAATTTACCACTAATGGAGATCAATAGACAAATGGATTGATCTGCGAATCATTCGTTCTTGGGGGTGGCTATTGGGAAGGTGTTTCATTTGTGTTTTTTCAAGATGTGTGGTTATCATCATGTTTATCCCCATGATAAAACTCTAACCCGGAGGGTGTGGGCCGACTCGAACAAGTCTTGATCCCTCCACCATATTTATTCTTGTTGCGTCCCTCAAATTTGAGCGATCAACTTGTTAGGAAGAATAATTATAAGGCTTCACAGTGATGGTTGCACCCATTTGAGACTGTAGGCGTAGATAGCTCCAAAAATGGACCATCAGACCGACTATGACGGCCCATCAATAGCACCGTGGGCTGCGACCGATGGTGGCGGCCATAGGTGGAGGGTGGTGACAAACTTGTGGGGGCACAAAAAATGACAGGAATCTATGGATAGATAGATGAAATGGTGAGGAGATGCATTGACAGGTGCTACGTGGAGGGACAACCCATGTTCGGGCCGTCTGGTGGCCGACGAGCTATTGTTCGTCAACCGTGGTTGGAAGAGGCCATGTGTCTGTAGGGCCATAGGGGGTCAGACATGACAAGAATTTTGGGTACCAGAAAAATGGGACACCACTAACCACCCTTGTGGCTGGGTCCGCACTGTTGTGTCGGACATGCGCCTTTCGGGCCAGGCTGTATGAGACCCGGTCGTCAGGCGACCCTACAGACTGGACCCCCGGCCAAACCGGGCTAAGTCCACTGAGGCCCATTAGACCTAGCCCATTGGCTAGGATGAAATAGACTAACCCAGACCCAAAAATTGTCAGTTAGAGTTCATCTAATTGAACTCGGGCATTTGGGAACCCCCAGGACGGGTTGGGTGGGTAAGATGGGGCCCATACACAACTGACCCCCTGTTTGCTAAAACACCCATATCTTGCAAACCACTCATTCGATTGATGCGATTTCAGTGGATTTGGGACCCTTGAGATAGAGTGGTCCTTATGATATACTCTACGTGAGCTTTGGAAGAAGTTGTAGTACAACTGGGTTGGATCATACTCCAATCCAACCAGGCCCTTTTTACTACAAAGCCAATAACTAATAAACAAGGCATTTGATCGATGTGCCATCGGTTGCATTGGAACCCTTACTACAAGATGGGTCATTGCATTAATTAGAAGTGAGACTTTGTGGTGGTTGAAATATGACCAATGTCTTAAAGAGAAAAACATTCAAAAACAATATGTACAAGGAGCGAGAATCCATTGGCTGGTTGTCTAGTGAAGAGTGACCCTCCATGGATCATCAAGAGAAAGACCATTCATTTATTGAAAATGGTGTGAATCTCTAGGTATTGCAAAGAGAGTGACCCTACAGGGATAAAAATTTGCGTGACCCTCTATGGATCGACAATAGAGTGACCCTCCATGGATTAGCAATGGCACGACCCTCTATAAATCGACATGAGAGCGACCCTCTGTAGATTGACAGTCGAACAACCATACAAGGATGGACACCAGTATGACACTCCAGGGATCAGAATTAGAGAGAATCTATATGGATCAGCAGTAGCATGAACCATAGTGGGCCGGACATAGAGTGACTCATCATGGATTAGTGGCAGAGCGACCCTTTGAGGATCGGCAGTAGAGAAACCCTTCTCGAATTCGCTATCAAGCCTCTCAAGAGAATTAGATGATCACGATTATGATTAATCATCTTTATTCTCGTTCATTAAGTTGTATACCTTGTGTGAGATATATTTTACTTTTTTCTTTGTGTTTGATATATTTCTTGGTGGTATTACCTATGTGGTATTTCCATTGGCGTGTATTCTTTCATGGATTACTAAGAGACCTTCGGGGGTCTGAGGTCCCTACATAGTGTTGTTATACTCACCCATGCATGAGTTTCGCTTTCATCTGTTGTGTCTTTTGAAAATGACATAAAACCTTGACTGGGACTTTGAGGACCCATGACTAGATGGTTCTCAGAGGTCCATTGATAGACGTCATGTGCTGCATCACATCTGATGAAGATCTTAACCTACCATTCAGGTAGGATCCTTGGAAGATGACCTTCAGAGCATATACTAATTTTGGTGTACTTTCCTTTTAGTTCGTCTTGTATTCTGCCCCCTTTACTTTCAATTTACACACTTTACTCTCAGTGGTGGTGCATTGTGTTGGTTGAATTACTTTTATTTCCTTCAAGGTTATCATTTTGTAGTTCTCTCTAATTGTGGGTGTAAATGTTTTAATATTGTTTTTCCCATTTTTGTAATATTAATTTTGGTGCTAGTAACTATCCCCTGACCCATGGAAGGTGGTCTTGGTGTAGTCATGACACGGGCCCCAGGGTACTGGTCATGAAAAATTTATATTAGATGGTGGTCAGTTCTACCATAAAAACTAGAACTCAACAATTTTTTTCAACGGAGAAATAGTTTTTTGTGTATTGAGTTTGGATAAATGTTCTGGGAGTCTAGTGTTGGAGTGAAAACCGACGTATCCATACACTAGGACCCAGTGTTCTGTTTTCCATCTCGGTACATGAAACACTATTTGTGTGTGTTTTAGAAATGTTTTTCTCTTGATATTTTTTGAGTCAGCTCACCAGGTATTACTTATTGGCCATGGAACACCTATTTCCTTACAGAATGCATCCACGAATACATCCAACCAAAATTCTAGTGAGTGATCATGATGATAGATCACCGAGTGACGGGGAATTCGTACAGGGGCCACTTACAGCATTAGAACCTATGGGTGGTGTACCAAAAGCACCACCACCATAGAGTAAATGATGATACCAGCCCCACTAGAGGAAAGTGAATGTTTAATGAGAGGGATACATGAGTTCTAGAGATAGAGGCCTCCAAAGTTTCGAGCTGAGATAGATCATCATATAGGTAAGGACTGGATGGAAGATGTGGCATGAGTTCTTAATCTTGGTAGAGACTCCCGCAGATCAGATGGTGATCCTAGCTGCTAGCCTTTTTCAAGGAACAACTGAGAGATGGTGGATCCTGATGCTCCAGACACATGAGGAGGCAACCCTTTCCTGTTTATACTCTGAGAGCCTCTTCAAGGAGGAGTTTGTACCTGATAAACTATGCTCTCTGCATTTTGAGAAGTTACTGCATCTAAAGTAGGGTAGTTTGACTGTGGCCCAGTTCTTTATGAGGTTTACCGACCTCTCATGCTACTCCACAGACATGCTGAAGGACCCTTTTTTATGGCCTAGACCTTTGATTAGGGAATCATAAGGGAAATCGGGGTGTCAATGATTTCAATAAACATCTCAACGTAGGCAGGAGTAGTAGAGAGAGCACTACCGGTGGAGAGTTTCCTTGCAGAGCAGGCACCGACAGTGAAAGACACCAACATACGACAAGTATTTGAGTCATCTGCACCACGATGTAGTAAAATGACACTGAGGACTAAATAGGAAAAACCTTTTGGAGGGTGTCCCCATGATGTAGGGTTGGAGTTGTAGAGCACGTGAGGTAGAGGAGGTCAGTAGATGAGCAGACTATGCAATTTTGGTACTGGGAAGGGTCACATGGCTTTTGAGTGCCCAAATGTCTATACTGGTGATCAGAATATGGTCGAGGGACCAACAAGGCATAGGCAGTGGTTCAATCAAGGAGTTCCACTGGGCGGTAGAAATTGCAGGGTAGTAGGCTGAGTAGTAGAAGGTGGGTAACTGTTGGAGGTGTTACCACCACCAACCCCAGGTGGTCCACCCCAACCTCAGGGTTCTAGAAGATTGGGGCGAGCACAGCTTTAGAAAGTAGAGGATTTGGACCACATCACTCCAAAGATGATCTGTGGTATGATCTATGTCTTCTACACCTTAGCTGCAGTCCTTATAGACACAGGTTCTAGTCACTCCATCCTTGTAATGTCTATCATTTAGAGATCGGGGATTCTGGTTGAGCTGTTGGCTCGATCTTTACATCTATAGACTCCTAAAGGATGGAATTCTATGGTTACACAATGATTTTTGGAGTGAGAGATTACTATAGGATGTGAGATCATCAGCTAGGATCTCTTAGTAGCAGCGTCGAGGCCTTATGACATCATCTTGGGTATGGAATGGTTATCCATAGTCCACACTCAAATCTATTGTTTTAGGCGTACAGTGCATCATGTCCACAAAGATAAGACCAATTTTTCTATCCCTGGAGAGAAGGAAACCCTTTCAGTATAGAACATACAATCTCATAGGTTGGTGTAACTAATGACTCATTAGTTTTCTAGCCTCACCCTCAGTGAAATGGACGAGAGGAGTCCAAGATTTCATGTATTGGTGGACAAGTATGGCGATGTTTTTCCTGAAGATGTTCTGGGACTACCTCTTTGTAGGGAAGTAGACTTATGAATCGACCTATACCACAAGATGACACTGATATCTACACCGGCATATCAGATAGCTCCCACGGAGCTTTGTGATCTAAGGGTATAACTAGAGGGCATACAAGAGAAGGGGTTTGTAAGGCCCAATGTTTCACCATGGGAAACCCCAGTTCTTTTTTCCAAGAATGCAGTCAGATGTTTGAGGTTGTGTGTGGACTTTCGGAACATGAACCAATCGAACGTGAATAACAAGTTTCCGCTTCAGAGGATTGATGACCTCTTCGACCAGCTGAAGGGTGCGAGGTGGTTCTCGAAAATAGACCTTAGATCGGGCTATCATGTAACAGCCCAAGATTTTATAAAAAAATATTCTTTTTAATGTCTTGTGTTAGGAGCTTGCACAACACGCATCCTTGCCTTGCCTTGCATTACACGCAATCACGACCTTCCTCGATAGCGTGTGTAATGCGCAATACCGAGTTTCACTAAACAATGATATGCTATTAAAATATTATTAAAACTAGCCGGTATGAATAGTAATAACCACTTTTTAAAATTCTGTAAATCTTATTTTTCAAAATGAACTTCATTTTTGGATTCGGAGTATCGAATTTAGCCTATGGTGAAATTTTGGTACATTTCGGATAACTTTCATATTCTGATGAATAGTGAAAATTACTAAATTATAATTAAAAAAACAACTTTTTTAATCGAAATAATTAATAGTGATAAATCATTAATTTGAGTGGTTTTAAAGTATATTTAGAATATATTTTTACAATTTAATACAATGTTGGTCATTGGATGTAATTTCACATTTAAACTAAACATAAACAAGTGTCAATCTTTTGATATATATTGTTTCCTAAAAACACGCTATTTATTTTAAAAGCAGGATTTAATTATAAAATTAATTAATGCAACTTCTATGTTATGAATTTGGTAAAATTGATTTCATTTTTGAATTCAGAATATGAAATATAGCTTAGGATGAAATTTTGGCATTGTTCTGAAAAACATCAATTTTTGATGAATAGTGAAACTACTAAGTGGTAGTTAAACAAAACTGAATTTTTCATAAAACTTAATTTCGCCGCTTCTGTGAATGGAATTTTGAAAATCTGAGAGACACGGTTAATATCAAGGACTAAAATGTGGTTCAATGAGATGAAAATAGTTTTTTGGTGAATAGTAACTTTTTACTTTTTTTACCGCGGTTAATAGTAAATAGGGTAACTAAGGGTAAATATGATATTACTATTACCCTAACACATGTCCTAATTCTATTGGACAAGTTTAATTCGACCAAAAACAAACTTAGGAATAAAATATGACCATTTAGGCCCACTTGGATTAGATTAGGACATTTATTATTAATTTATTTAAAGAAGGGTTAAAATAGTTAAAATCAAAGTTTAATAAGTAAATCATTTTTAATATGGGGTTATACATAAGATAAATTCGATTGTAAATATTCATTAGAAAGCTAAAAAGATTTCCTACATGATTGTTTTTTTATTTGTAATTTTTAGACATAAAATAATTTAATTTATTTATGACACAACGATGATGCAGTAATTATCTTATTAATGAAATATTGACATAATTGATGTTATAAACACAAAAATAAATTTAAATTGAGATTTTTTATGAATTCCACTAATTTTCTAGGTTACTATGATATATTAGTGTTTATTTAATCAACTTGGTTCGAACATTTAATTCTGTTATGACTTTCACAAAAATCATATATCAAATAGTGTCAAAATTGACACAAAATAGTTTTTAAATCAAATATTATATTATTAATTGTTATTGTATTCCTAAAAATCTAAGGTTCGGCCAAATGACTTAGATAAAGATATATATATTAATAATAAACAATTTGGGGTTCGTTTGGCATGTTATAGTAAGTTTATTAACCATATAGTGAAAGAAAACAAAAAGACATGGTAAAAGTTAAATTATTTAACTTAGAGTTAAATCTAATTGATAAGGTTAAAATAATATCCTAAACTTGTCCAAATTCTATTGGTTGATAGGATTTCGACCCATCCCTACTTTAGCTGCGAAATAAGACCCTTTGGAACCATTATAAACCGATTTTGACTTTAATATAAAATAATATTTTGAGATATTCCTAAGGTGCCCCTCTCCTCCCCTATAAAAGGACACCTCCTCCCCCTCCCCCTCACACCAATTTGAGCACTCAAGCTCGGCCAACCCATGCCAAAATCTCTTCTCCACTTCCCTAGAAACATCCTAGAGGTTCTGATCTTCCTCAAAGACCAATTTTAGTTCCCTATGAGGAGGTCTCCAAAAGGCGCTTCAAAGAAGAGGTAATTACCGTTACCAATTCTTTCATCTTTATTTCTTCTTCCACTTCTTCTTCTTAGGTTGTTTCATTATGAAGTAATAACATCAGTATCACTCATATACTGATATGTTATTATAAGTATGAAACAACCCTATTTCACCATCTATCTATCCTACGGAAAAAGAAATCACCGCGCGTGCGTACGTACGGAATACCGTCTCCACGCCGTGGTGTAATCTATTTTCCACCACCACCTTACATGGATGGGTATAATGGTGTAAAGAATAACTATACATAGTTATTAAAACATCATATTGATTCTGATATATTGTATAATCCACTCCAATTCAATTCAATATTTATGGAAATGATATCATCGCTCGTGCGTACGTACGGAATACCGTCTCCACGACGCGATGAGATTCATTCTCCATGTTAACCATTTAAGAATGATTATAAAGTATATATAAGAAATAATAATGAAATATATGACATTATAAAGCTACTGGATTTATGTATATATATATATGTATGTCATCTACTTACTTCCATTCAAGACAATAGGGAAAGGAAAACAGCGTTCATGCGTACGTACGGACTACCGTCTCCATGAACGGTGTTTTTCATTTCATTTATCTATATATTATATATATATATATATATACTGAATATATATGATATATAAATCATATTTTATATTCTGGAAGTAAGTAAATCAGGATATAAGTAATAATAATGTCAAGAACAACAAGTCAAAACACCTACGATAAAAGAAACGATTTTACCCAAAACGCTTCTTTAACATGGAATTTACAAAAGAACGGGTAATATAATGTTATAAGTGAACCATATATGATATCATAACAATGAATATGATTCTGTAATAAGTCAATGACATTATTTAAACCATTATACAGGAGCTTCGGACACGTACAAAGCAAATCGGACCTAAGGTAACAGAAATATCACAATCTCATTTTTATCCGAGATTGTTTATTCGTAAGTATTTACTGAGGTGTATTTTATCATCCACATCCATGTTTCATCAATATGTAATATTATTTCCATCCACCTAAAATTGTTTAAATCCATTTTTACCCTTCGGTGAGTTTTTAGTAATATGTATGAAAGGAATCTTTTGTCGTTTTTCGTACGAGGTACTTTTTGACTTTTCTGACAAAAGTACGAAGAATGTTTTTTTTAACTTATACGGCATGAATGGATTATTAAAACATTATTTCCAAGAAGCTTCCTTTACAAGTTTTCAAGTTTATTTTTAATAAACTTCTTTTATTTTAAAGTTTTATGACATGTTATGAAAGGAAAAATGTTTTTGAAGAAGAAAGGATATTTTCCTCAAGAATGGATTTCAAGTATTTTATCAAAATTATTTTCCATCTAAGATAATAAAAGGGTTCTGTTTTTATCTCTATTATTACATGGATTTGATTATGTTGTGATGGAAATATTTTTATGAATTCCTTTATCTTATATGAATTGATTTATGATGTCATGATGTTTCAAGAATCCCATTTTTGTTACATGTGTTATGGGATGACGTATGTTTTATGATTATGTGGCACACATAAGAAAGGATTCATTATAAGATGGGTGGGACCTATATCTCCCTCCAATGGATTGGGTAAAGATTTTATATCTCATGAGATAGATGTGGCTGGAACAGAAGGTTATTTCGGTTCAGCGATACAGGACTGAAACGAGGAGTGAACTCGGTTCAGAAAGGGACTTTGTCCACTAAGATAGTCTTGGCAATGAGTCATGACTAACAAGAAATGATTTTCCATGATTATGTGTGCATGCCACAAAGTTTCAAGTTTCATGTTATGATTATGGTGATCTCATTTTCACTTCTATGATTTGTTCCATGTTAAGATATTATGATCTCTTTTGCAGGTTATGATTTTCAAAAAGATATGATATGAATTTTATTTCTTTTGTATACACTTACTGAGCATTTGAGCTCACCCTTTTATGTTTTCTTTTCCCCAGGATATAAATAAAGGTTTTAGGTAAAAAAAAGGGAAGATCTTTATGGGAGATATTGAAGATATTTCACCACGATTAGAAGATTACGTTCCGAGTTTCCAAAGACACTAAACTATTACGATCCTTTAGTGTGTGTTTTTGTTATGTACTAAGTATTCCGCAAAAGTAATGTAATGTCCATGTACGTCAACATACGGGTCTCTACAGTTGGTATCAGAGGAAAGGTTTAGTCAACCTTTGGAAACTAGGATGTGAAAACGTTAGTGAGATCCCTAGAGATATTTCTACGGTATGTCTAGGGATGTCCCTAAGGTTAAGTATACGTATAGGTTATAGTACTAGAACTACGCTAACGATCATATAATTAAACCTAAGATGTTAGATATTGAAGGTACTCCCCCTTTATTATGTTGTTTTCCCTAGCATGATTTTTGCCTCTCACACTATTCTTTTTTGGGTTTTAGAAAATGGCTGGAAACAAGATGATTCACGATAATGGAGGATATGATGGACAATGGAATGATATTCTTCATAGTGAAATGGGATTTGGAAGTCCAAACATCATTATTATGCCGAATCAGCAATCTCATAATATGATCAATAAAGTAAAATTTGGTAAGTTTCCTGACTCGGCTAATAAGAGAAAGATGGAGTTTTATGATGATCATAGAGGAAAGAAAGTTCAATTTCCCCTATGTAAATCATGTGGGAAGAGGCATCAAGGAGAATGTTTCAAAGGAACTGGAAGATGCTTTGGGTGTGGAAAAGAAGGACACAAAGCAAGTAAGTGCAAAGGAAAAGGTTCAGTTAACACCATGGATGAGGATAATGGTATTGCTACGACATCAACAATGGTTAAATGTTTTAAATGTGGAATGTACGGGCATTATGAAAACCAATGCCCTAAGGGAAAGTCTCATGAAGATAATCAGTATGGTCGTATGGGAAGTATTTATGTTGATGATGATGAAGAGACTACAAATTATATGTGAGATGAAAGAATTTTTGAAGCTCGGTCAATGGTTTGAGAATGTAGTGGAATGATTACATGTTTATCATGTGTAATTTTGGAATAAAGAGACATCTATGGATTGTTACACTGTTGTCTTTCCTTGTGTTTTGAAAGTGTATGATTAATGTTACCAGTATCCATGAAAGGTTATTCAGATATTTTTGGAATGTAGATGATATGCGCATAATGAAGGGATAAGGAGAAAATTAAATGTTTGATAGTATTCATGAGCTCATGATTGATATAAGAACTAAGTGATATCATGGTTTGAGTATATAGAATTTTGAGGATTTCGGTATGTGAAAAGTGTTAACTTTTAACTACATTCAAGTTTTCACTAAGGTTCAATGGGTATTCAAGAGAGTACGAGATTAAGGCCTTTGAATGTTTGGAA
The DNA here is from genome assembly GCA_963277665.1 of Viscum album. Classification (NCBI taxonomy): domain Eukaryota; kingdom Viridiplantae; phylum Streptophyta; class Magnoliopsida; order Santalales; family Viscaceae; genus Viscum; species Viscum album. The sequence continues at coordinate 1,970,914,691 of OY728131.1, read as the reverse complement.
TGTGACCAACAAGATATATCTTATGATATATGGGGATCAACGATGGTATTAAATCTCTGGTAATCGTTTTCACTATGTTATGAGAATGGACTGCAGTATTATGGATAAGCCTAAAGATTGGAATGGATTATGTTGGACATAAGTTAGTATTGTTTAAGGATAGAAGTTTTTTCGATATTATTGATGGGATGTTATAGTAATATAGTTTTATAAAAAGGACAACCTGCAGGACGGGCGACAGCCCATCGCTTCGGACAAGGCTGTGGGAATCGAACCCACAACCGAAGTGCGACTGGCCTTTATCGCCTACCACTGACCTACAGGAAGTCCCTGTTTAGTAGAAAACTAGTTTTATTATATTAAGCAGTATGATATGTGAAGTATAAGTTCATTTTAGGAACCATATATGATTAATCTCACTATAGATCGACTTATGTATATAAGTTTTGCTAACCTTTTGTTTGAGACAGATGGAATGACCCGTCATTCTATCACATGATCTGCTAACACTTCACGAATAACTAATTCAACTTCATTTATTTAAGAGATGAAGTGGAAATTGTTCAAGGCACGAAAAACAGTGAGATTGTACCAAAATAAAGTAAGTATTTATTGTAATTCAAATTTTCAACTTTAGGGAAATGATCTTGAAAACCAAAAATGTTGTCCTAGTGATCTTATACCTGATGAATCGGATGGTACCTTAGATCGTCACAAATTTATGGATTTGTGATTATTGGCTTTTCCATAGCCATGTTCTCTACCACTCTCCATCAGAACATGATGGTTAGATTTCTCTTCCATATCCATATTTTCACCTATGTGGAAACCCAATGATTAGTTTATTTGGGTAACCGTTACGTTTCATACTTATGTTTTTAAAGATTGGTTTTGATATTCCTTTTTACGATGTGGGTTTCTATTAAAGAAACTTTCAAATAGTAAACCATTTATAACCCCGACGAATTTCGAGGGCGAAATTCATTTTAAGGCGGGTAGAATGTAACAGCCCAAGATTTTATAAAAAAATATTCTTTTTAATGTCTTGTGTTAGGAGCTTGCACAACACGCATCCTTGACTTGCCTTGCATTACACGCAATCACGACCTTCCTCGATAGCGTGTGTAATACGCAATACCGAGTTTCACTAAACAATGATATGCTATTAAAATATTATTAAAACTAGCCGGTATGAATAGTAATAACCACTTTTTAAAATTCTGTAAATATTATTTTTCAAAATGAACTTCATTTTTGGATTCGGAGTATCGAATTTAGCCTATGGTGAAATTTTTGTACATTTCGGATAACTTTCATATTCTGATGAATAGTGAAAATTACTAAATTATAATTAAAAAACAACTTTTTTAATCGAAATAATTAATAGTGATAAATCATTAATTTGAGTGGTTTTAAAGTATATTTAGAATATATTTTTACAATTTAATACAATGTTGGTCATTGGATGTAATTTCACATTTAAACTAGACATAAACAAGTGTCAATCTTTTGATATATATTGTTTCCTAAAAACACGCTATTTATTTTAACAGCAGGATTTAATTATAAAATTAATTAATGCAACTTCTATGTTATGAATTTGGTAAAATAGATTTCATTTTTGAATTCGGAATATGAAATATAGCTTAGGATGAAATTTTGGCATTGTTCTGAAAAACATCAATTTTTGATGAATAGTGAAACTACTAAGTGGTAGTTAAGAAAAACTGAATTTTTCATAAAACTTAATTTTGCCGCTTCTGTGAATGGAATTTCGAAAATCTGAGAGACACGGTTAATATCAAGGACTAAAATGTGGTTCAATGAGATGAAAATAGTTTTTTGGTGAATAGTAACTTTTTACTTTTTTTACCGCGGTTAATAGTAAATAGGGTAACTAAGGGTAAATATGATATTACTATTACCCTAACACATGTCCTAATTCTATTGGACAAGTGTAATTCGACCAAAAACAAACTTAGGAATAAAATATGACCATTTAGGCCCACTTGGATTAGATTAGGACATTTATTATTAATTTATTTAAAGAAGGGTTAAAATAGTTAAAATCAAAGTTTAATAAGTAAATCATTTTTAATATGGGGTTATACATAAGATAAATTCGATTGTAAATATTCATTAGAACGCTAAAAAGATTTCCTACATGATGGTTTTTTATTTGTAATTTTTAGACATAAAATAATTTAATTTATTTATGACACAACGATGATGCAGTAATTATCTTATTAATGAAATATTGACATAATTGATGTTATAAACACCAAAATAAATTTAATTTGAGATTTTTGATGAATTCCACTAATTTTCTAGGTTAATATGATATATTAGTGTTGATTTAATCAACTTGTTTCGAACATTTAATTCTGTTATGACTTTCACAGAAATCATATATCAAATAGTGTCAAAATTGACACAAAATAGTTTTTAAATCAAATATTATATTATTAATTGTTATTGTATTTCTAAAAATCTAAGGTTCGGCCAAATGACTTAGATAAGGATATATATATTAATAATAAACAATTTGGGGTTCGTTTGGCATGTTATAGTAAGTTTATTAACCATATAGTGAAAGAAAACAAAAAGACATGGTAAAAGTTAAATTATTTAACTTAGAGTTAAATCTAATTGATAAGGTTAAAATAATATCCTAAACTTGTCTAAATTCTATTGGTTTATAGGATTTCGACCCATCCCCACTTTAGCTTCGAAATAAGACCCTTTGGAACCATTATAAACCGATTTTGACTTTAATATAAAATAATATTTTGAGATATTCCTAAGGTGCCCCTCTCCTCCCCTATAAAAGGACACCTCCTCCCCCTCCTCCTCACACCAATTTGAGCACTCAAGCTCGGCCAACCCCTGCCAAAATCTCTTCTCCACTTCCCTAGAAAAATCCTAGAGGTTCTGATCTTCCTCAAAGACCAATTTTAGTTCCCTAAGAGGAGGTCTCCAAAAGGCGCTTCAAAGAAGAGGTAATTACCGTTACCAATTCTTTCATCTTTATTTCTTCTTCCACTTCTTCTTCTTAGGTTGTTTCATTATGAAGTAATAACATCAGTATCACTCATATACTGATATGTTATTATAAGTATGAAACAACCCTATTTCACCATCTATCTATCCTACGGAAAAAGAAATCACCGCGCGTGCGTACGTACGGAATACCGTCTCCACGCCGTGGTGTAATCTATTTTCCACCACCACCTTACATGGATGGGTATAATGGTGTAAAGAATAACTATACATAGTTATTAAAACATCATATTTATTCTGATATATTTTATAATCCACTCCAATTCAATTCAATATTTATGGAAATGATATCATCTCTCGTGCGTACGTACGGAATACCGTCTCCACGACGCGATGAGATTCATTCTCCATGTTAACCATTTAAGAATGATTATAAAGTATATATAAGAAATAATAATGAAATATATGACATTATAAAGCTACTGGATTTATGTATATATATATATGTATGTCATCTACTTACTTCCATTCAAGACAATAGGGAAAGGAAAACAGCGTTCATGCGTACGTACGGACTACCGTCTCCATGAACGGTGTTTTTCATTTCATTTATCTATCTATTATATATATATATATATATACTGAATATATATGATATATAAATCATATTTTATATTCTGGAAGTAAGTAAATCATGATATAAGTAATAATAATGTCAAGAACAACAAGTCAAAACACCTATGATAAAAGAAACGATTTTACCCAAAACGCTTCTTTAACATGGAATTTACAAAAGAACGGGTAATATAATGTCATAAGTGAACCATATATGATATCATAACAATGAATATGATTCTGTAATAAGTCAATGACATTATTTAAACCATTATACAGGAGCTTCGTACACGTACAAAGCAAATCGGACCTAAGGTAAAGGAAATATCACAATCTCATTTTTATCCGAGATTGTTTATTCGTAAGTATTTACTGGGGTGTATTTTATCATCCACATCCATGTTTCATCAATATGTAATATTATTTACATCCACCTACAATTGTTTAAATCCATTTTTACCCTTCGGTTAGTTTTTAGTAATATGTATGAAAGGAATCTTTTGTCGTTTTTCGTACGAGGTACTTTTTGACTTTTCCGACAAAAGTACGAAGAATGTTTTTTTAACTTATACGGCATGAATGGATTTTTAAAACATTATTTCCAAGAAGCTTCCTTTACAATTTTTCATGTTTATTTTTAATCAACTTCTTTTATTTTAAAGTTGTATGACATGTTATGAAAGGAAAAATGTTTTTGAAGAAGAAAGGATATTTTCCTCAAGAATGGATTTCAAGTATTTTATCAAAATTATTTTCCATATAAGATAATAAAAGGGTTCTGTTTTTATCCCTATTATTACATGGATTTGATTATGTTGTGATGGAAATATTTTTATGAATTCCTTTATCTTATATGAATTGATTTATGATGTCATGATGTTTCAAGAATCCCATTTTTGTTACATGTGTTATGGGATGATGTATGTTTTATGATTATGTGGCACACATAAGAAAGGATTCATTATAAGATGGGTGGGACCTATATCTCCCTCCAATGCATTGGGTAAAGATTTTATATCTCATGAGATAGACATGGCTGGAACGGAAGGTTATTTCGGTTCAGTGATACAGGACTGAAACGAGGAGTGAACTCGGTTCAGAAAGGGACTTTGTCCACTAAGATAGACTTGGCAATGAGTCATGACTAACAAGAAATGATTTTCCATGATTATGTGTGCATGCCACAAGTTTCAAGTTTCATGTTATGATTATGGTGATCTCATTTTCACTTATTTGATTTGTTCCATGTTAAGATATTATGATCTCTTTTGCAGGTTATGATTTTCAAAAAGATATGATATGAATTTTATTTCTTTTGTATACCCTTAGTGAGCATTTGAGCTCACCCTTTTATGTTTTCTTTTCCCCAGGATATAAATAAAGGTTTTAGGTAAAAAAAGGGAAGATCTTTATGGGAGATATTGAAGATATTTCACCACGATTAGAAGATTACGTTCCGAGTTTCCAAAGACACTAAACTATTACGATCCTTTAGTGTGTGTTTTTGTTATGTACTAAGTATTCCGCAAAAGTAATGTAATGTCCATGTACGTCAAGATACGGGTCTCTACATATCACGAGCATCATATACAAGGTGTATATGTGACAAAGACAACCTTCAGGTTCTGATATGACCACAATGAGTTCTGGTTGATGCCTTTTTGTTACACCCCAAGATTTCATAGTACGTTATTTTTTTCAAAGTAATATAATAACTTGCACTACACGCAACACCGAGTTCAAGCGCCCCACGACTTACCAAACTAACCATTCAAAAGTGGTTATGAATAGTATTAACTTAATTTTGTACTTTATATAATCCTTATAATTTTAGAATCCGTATTATGAGGTTTTTAGACACAATGTAAGAAGAAATTCATTTTTTTCAGATAAAAGAAGTATTTTTCAAAAAATTCACCTTTTCCGGCTTTTAATGGTGAACCATTTTTAAATCCAATATTTTAGAGTTTTATATATTCAATTTGAAAAAATGTACTTCTTCTATAGAATCAGAACAAAATAATTTAGTTTCAATAAATTTTTGGTGGTTTTCTGATAAATTTCATATTTGGATGAATAGTGAAAATTACTAAAATTTAATTAAAAACAACTTTTTTAATCCAAATAATTCATATTGATAAATTATGAATTTGAGTGAATTTAAAGTATAATTAGATTTTATTTTCACCATTTAATCCAATTTTGGTCATTGGAAGTAATTTCACATTTAAACTGGACATAAGCAAGCGCCAATCTTTTGATAGTTATTATTTCTTAAAAACACGCTTTTTGTTTTAACAATGAGAATTAATTTTAAATTAATTTCTACCACTTCTATGGTTTGAATTTATAAAAATGGATTCCATATTTAGAATCATGAGGTCTAAATTGTGTAAATAGGTATCTTTTATTTTTAGAAATTTTGAATACTTATTTCGGTAAATATTTTATTCACCACGGTTAAAGGGTAAATCCTGTAAATAACGGTAAAAAATACTATTATAATAATATTAAATTATCCTAAAACGTGTCTTAAAACTATTGGTTGATGAATTTAAGACCATGGGAATCTTTTTGTTGATTTGGGGACCCCATGGAACCACATGTAACTGATAATGACACTTATATTAATTAAGTATAAGTAAATACAAAGATGACATAAGAATATATCTTATAGAAAAACAATATTTACATAAGGTTATATGTGTTATATTTTCAAATATAAATATTAATTAGAAATCTAAAACAATTTCCTACATAATGGTATTTTATTTATAATTTTTAGACATTGAATAATTAAATTTATTTATGACACAATAATGATGCATTATTTTCCTTATTAATGAAAGAATCAAATTATTGGTATTATAAATGTTAAAATAAATATAATTTGAATGTTTTGATGACATCCACAAATTTTATTGGTTAATATGACGTGTTAGGGTCACCTAAATTAATTTTTTCCGAATTAATACAGTTTTTAATACTTAATAAATTATTAAATAGCGTCAAAATTGAGATAAAGGAGTTTTTAAAACAAATATTATATTATTAATTTATATTCGATTAATAAAAATATAAGGTTCAAAAAAATTACTTATATAATGATAGGTGTATCATTAATGGACCAGTTGGGGGTATTTTGGAAGTATATAGTAAGTTTCTTAACTATATAATATAAAAATACAAAGGGACATGGTAAGTGTAAAACTATTTAACTAAGAGTTAAATCAAAATGATAAAGTTTATATAGTAACCCAAACTTGTATAAAACCTATTGGATGAGTTTTTTTCGACCTAACCCCACCTTAAAATTTAAATAATCCACTTTTGAGCCATTATAAACCGAATATGAATTTATTATAAAATAATATTCATAGTTTTTCCAAAGGCGCCCCTCACCCCTCTTATAAAAGGGAACTCCACATTCTCTATAATTCACACTTTCAAAGCCTTTTGGATCAGACTAAATTTTCCCAAATTTCCTCCCTTCATTCTAGAGGCCTTACTTTAGTCATAAAGCTAACATAAGGAGCCCTTTTGATAAAATCAAAAGAATGAACCCGAAGGAGAGGCAGTGATTTCCCCATACTCTTCCATGATCCTTTCTTCTTCCACTTATTCTTTCTTTATTATATACATTATAATATAATAACTCTAGTATATTCTATATACTATGATGTTATTAAAAATATGATACAACCATATTCAGTATTTTATCCATCCTTTGAATGACATGTCACCATATGTGCGTACATATGGCCTACCTTCTCCATGTCGTGGTGTAATTGTTGTTCAAAACATTGTTATTTGGATGAGTATGATAATGATGTTTAATTGATGTAAATAATAAATATAAAAGAATAATTATTCATTATATATGATATACCATCCAAATATATATTATTTTAATATCAAAATAATGATATTGTCGCTCGTGCATACGTACGGACTACCGTCTCCACGAACGCGATGAGATTCATTCCCCATTGTATCCATTCAAGTATAATTATCATTTGATGATTAAAAGTAATGTTTAAGGACTTTATATAATTCTTTATATTAATAAAATACAAACTATCCATAACCAACACTACTTATGTAATAAAACATATAAAATAAAATTTGTAATTTAACACCCGAAACGACGATAATACTAAGATATTATTAACAAAAGAATATTAAAAGATCATATATGATATCATATTAATGTATATGATTATTTTATAATCTAATAACAATTATTTCACCATTAAACATGAGGTTAAACTATCATCGACCAAGGAAAAGTACAAGGTAAGAGTTTATTTCACAATTTCTTCATTATCCGAAGTTTTTTATACGTAATTATCTACACGGACCACTTTATCATCCACATACATGTTTCATAAAAATTTATTTGAAAACATTCTTAATATTTTATAAAATATGGGTTAAATTAATGTATACCCTTTTGGACTTTTTATAACATGTTTATAAAATAATCTTTCTGTCATTTTTCAAACAAGGCCATTTTCAACCTTTTCGACAGAATTAAGGTAAAAATGTCTTTTTATAACTTATACGGCGGGTGCGGCTACTTTCCTCCATTATAAAATAATAGAATCATTCTTTAAAAGATTATAATAATATTTCAAAGGAAATCTTTTATTTTATAATTATGTGACTTTTAAATAGTTTCCAAAAAATAGATATTTCTCTCAAATAGTTTTGTTTTCATTTATATCAACATCCTTTGATGGATTTTATTCTTATTTGAAGTTGATTTATTATGATACAAAACTTCCATATTGTATTTAAGGTTCTGTGATATTTTTTGACTATGAATGTGTTATTTTTATACCATTCATGGTTTATGGAGAATGTATTTACATTTCTTATGATTGTTTTAATATGAATGTTTATTTTATGTTTAAACCTATTCATATGAGGAATGCATTGGACTTAATAAGTGATGGGTGGATCCCACTATAGATTCTTGATGCATCGGTAGGTCTCATGAAAAAACTAGTGTCTTGTCACAAGGCCTTGACAAAATCTTATTTGTAGTCTTGGCACAATTCCCTGACTATGTGGTTATGATAGTCTGGCATTATGCATTCCATCATTATGAAAGTTGTCTTTGATATTGCATGTGATTGTTCAACTAGTAGAATAACCATGTGAATAAGTAAATGGAATTATTTCATTTTATTTCTGCAATATTATGCGGAAGTTACTATTTAAAAGGATTTTATTTTAGTTATACATTGTCTTAAATGTTTATGCATATTTTTGAAATTTTCTGCTATATTGTTATCCTGACTGGGCATCTGAGCTCACCCCTTTCTATGTTTTATTTTTCCGAGGATGTGAAGAAGTATTTTATAAATGACCTGTAGGGATAGTACGAGGGGATATTAGTGTGGTCTATGGAGACAAGATTTTTTTGTAGTTTTTCAATTTATGATGTAAAGTTAACATTATGAATATATCTAGTGATTCCAAGGCTACTAAACTAATCGGTCATTTGAGACTTGATCTTTTTTGATCATTCCAATGTTATGTAATAATTCAACGACTCTAGGTAACTAGGGTCAGGGTGTTATAGTTGGTATCAGAGAAAGTTTAGTACAAACCTTGTAAGCTATATTTAGATAAACTCTGATTAGAGCACATTACCCTAAGATAGAATTTGAGGAATATTATAGAATAATTTCCTAGAATTTTGGTAATGTAGAGATTTTGTGAGTTTTAGATGCAATAAATATCTGTCTGGATATGATCAGTTAGAGGCTGTTCTGGCACAGATGTACCTAGGGGTAAAAGCTGAAAACACAGCTTTGAGCTAGACTCGAATGGGAACTGGTGCATGACAACGGGCCTTGTTGCACTCTTGGTTATGACACTCCCGGAGGATATGCATAGGATAATTCTCATTTTATTTGCAAACTGTTATGAAGGGTTTATGAGTATATACTTCCTGAATGAAAACATCTTTTTATTTATTGATTCTATCCATAAACCATTCAATTTATGTTAGATATTTTACAAGTTTGTAATTATTCATTGCAAATAATAAACTGACCTAGTTTATGTAATTGTATTGAAATGGTTCCCAGTAGAAGGAATGTGAACTCCAGCAATACATATGATACAAAGAGTAAGAAGGATCATATCTTTCAAGGTATTAAGACAACATTTAGAAGGGAAATAGTCTCGTATCTAGTCTCAACATATGAATAAATAGTATCATTTGTTGATAAGAAAAGTAAAGAATTCTCTGAGTCCTATGGATTTGAAGGGATGCAAGAAAAGAAAAGGATGTAAGAGATAAAGAAGGACAAAGGGAAGATGGAGAAAAAGAATGTTCCCATATGTGATAACTATGGGAAGAAACACCATGGAACGTTCCTAAAGGGAATAAGATTTTTTATAAGTGTGGAGAAAAAGGAAACCAAGTATATGACTGAAAGGGTAAGAAAAAGGTTTCAAATATACAATGCTTCATTTGAAAGGAGTTGGGACACTACAAAAACCAATTTCCAAATCATCAGAGTATGCCTCAAATGATTCTATTGGAAAATAATCATGTTTTGAGACTACCACAGATGAGGAGGAATTATTAGAGATCTTATGTTGTTATTAAAGAATTATTTCATTTGAGTGTTGTATGAATGATGTACTTGTTATAATAATTATAGAGTATATAAGGATTGTACTACAATACTATTTAATTAAGGACATGATATTGTGTGGAACCAAGAAAAGTGACCCAATAGCAGGTTAAATTTTTAGAAAATATATGGTTGAGAGAAATATAAACCATAATATGGTTCTGATACTGAGGTAGTTATTTTGGAATAATACATTATTGCTTTGGATAAATTATATTTGATATTCTTGACTACCTTGAAACTGATTAATGATTTGTATATTCCATTATTGTTGTAGTTTACAACATTTTGGGATAGAAGAAATATATCAAGTATTCTATAAGGAATAAGGGAGCAGGAATGTAATCAATATGGTTTATGGTAATTCAGGATGTTGCAGTGTTTTAATAGAAAACATGACGAGGGTGTTCAAATGTTATTACGTAGCAAAAAGGATCTTCATTGTGTTTACCTACCTTATAAATTTTGGATTGTGAGTTTGGACAGAAGTATTTTGGATAAGTGTAGTTTGAGATTATTTTTGGATTTCCATAAAAAGGACAACCTAGAGGTCGGGCGACAACCCGTCGTGTCCGGTAAGGCCACAAGACCTGAACCCGCAACCGAAGGGCGATAAGGGCTTATCACATACCACTAGCCCATGTGATTTTCAAGATTGAATAATGTAGGTTTTTAAAAAAGGTCTGGTAGATGAATTATAAATTCATTTTCTAGAACCCTATATGAATAGGATAAATAAAATATTTGTTTAAGTTATATTATCTTTTAGGGTGAAAGATGAGTTTATGGTAGAAATTATTTAAAAGATGGAACTCTACTTTTCAAGTATATATTTTTCTTCTTCACTTATTCTATGAAGAGATTTATTCTTAAACATCAGTGAAGGGATCTTAAAACAAAAAATGTGTTATCCTAATACCTTATGTTTTGTTTAACCAATGGTATTTTAAATCATCATAGATTGATGAATTTAAGGCCCTCAATTTTACACTTGTTTGTGATTGATGACCTCAATCACTACATATAAATATTTACATTTTTTCTCCAATTATGTGTCTCTAATTTCCACCAATGTTCTCCTAATTGAGATCATAATTTGGTGGGGACACTTTCATTTTCCTGTTTCTCTTATTAAGACTAAATTTTATTAACCTAAATTTTGATGTGGGTTTTCCCAAAGGTATTTTCTATTTTCAACCTTTTATTTTAGAAGAAAAATTTCAAATTGCTAGGACGGGATTTTTTGAAGGAGGGAAGAATGTAACAACCCAAGATTTCATAGTACGTTATTTCTTCAAAGTAATTCAATAACATGCAGTAGACACAACCCGAGATCAATCACACCACGACTTACCAAACTAGCCTTTCAAAAGTGGGTATAAATATTATTAACTAAAATTTGAACTTTATATAATCCTTATAATTTTATAATCCATATTATGAGTTTTTTAGACATAATGTAAGAACAAATTCATTTCTTTTAGATAAAAGAAGTTTTTTTCCAAAAATGCACTTTTACCGAATTTTAATGGTGAAACCTTATTAAATATAATATTTTAAACATTTATATATTCAATTTTAAAAAATAGTCTTCTTCTATAGAATCAGGACATAATAATTTTGTTTCAATAAATTTTTGGTTCTTTTTTGATAACTTTCATATTTGGGTGAATACTGAAAATTACTAAATTTTAATTAAAAAAACTTTTTTAATAGAAATAATTAATAGTGATAAATTATTAATTTGAGTGATTTTAAAGTATAATTAGATTGTCTTTTTACCATTTAATCTATTTCTGGTCATTGGACATAATTTCACATTTAAACTAGACATAAGCAAGCACCAATCTTTTGAAAGTTATTATTTCTTAAAAACATGCTTTTTGTTTTGACAACAGGATTTAATTTTAAATTAATTTTTTCCACTTCTGTGGTTTGAATTTAGAAAAATTGATTCCATATTTAGAATCAGGAGGTCCAAATTGTGTAAATAGGTATCTTTTATTTTTAGACATTTTTGAATAATTACTTCGGTAAATATTTTATTTACCATGGTTAAAGGGTAGATCCGATAAATAACGATAAAAAAATAATATTATAATAATATTAAATTACCCTAAAACGTGTCTTAAATCTATTTGTTGATACATGTCAGACCATGGTCATATTTGGTTCGATTTGGGGACCCCATGGAGCCACATGTAAGTGATAATGACACTTTATATCAACTAAATTAATGTAAATACAAAAATGACATAAGCATATATCTTTTAGAAAAACAATTTTTACATAGGGTAATATATGTTATATTTTCGACTATAAATTTTCATTAGAATGTTAAAAATATTTCCTATAGAATGGTATTTTATTTATAATTTTTAGACATTGAATAATTAAATTTACTTATGACACAATAATGATGTAGTATTTTTATTATTAATGAATGAATCAAATAATTGGTATTATAAATGTTAAAATAAATATAATTTGAAAGATTTTATGACATAGACAAATTTTATTGGTTAATATGACATGTTATGATTACTTAAATTAATTGTTTTCGAATTAATAAAGTTTTTACGATTTAAAAAAATCAATTATTAAATAGTGTCAAAATTGACATAAATGAGTTTTTAAAACAATTATTTTATTGTTAATTGATTTTATATTCCTAAAAATCTAAGGATCGGCCGAAGGACATATATAATGATAGGTGTATCATTAATGGACCACTTTGGGGTCTCTTGGAAGTATATATAATGTTAATTAACTATATAATATAAAAATACAAAGAGACATGGTAAATGTCAAACTATTAAACTAAGAGTTAAATCAAAATGAAAATGTTAATATAGTGACCTAAAACTGTATAAAACCTATTGGTTGAGTTGTGTTAGACCTCTACCCACCTTGAAATTTAAATAATCCACTTTATATATATTAGATACCGAATATGAATTTATTATAAAATAATATTTCTAGTTTTTCCTAACATGCCTCTCACCCCTCTTATAAAAGAGCACTCCCCCTTCTCTCTAATTAACACATTCAAAGCCTTTTGGCTCGGCCAAACTCAACCCCGATATCCTCCCAATTTTCATCCCTTCATCCTAGAAACCTTCCTTTAGTCCAAAAGCCAACTTAAACATCCCTTTTGATCAAATCAAAATAAAGAACCTAAAGAAGAGGTAATGATTTCACCACCCTCTTTCATGTTCCTTTCTTCTTCCACTTCTTCAATGGTTATTATTTCCATTATAAAATAATAACTTTAGTATATTCTCTATACTATGATGTTATTAAAAATATGGTACAACCATATTCATTATTCTATCCATACTTTGAATGAAATGACAACATACGTGCGTACGTACGACCTACCATCTCCACGTCATGGTGCAATTGTTATTCAATACATTATTGTTTGGATGAGTACGATAATGATGTGTAATAGATGTAAATAAAAAAATATAACATGATAATGACTCTTTATATATGATATAACATCCAATTAAATATCATTTTAATATCAAAATAATGATATTGTCTCTCGTGCCTACGTACGGACTACCATCTCCACGAATGCGATGAGATTCATTCCCCATCGTATCCATTCAAGTCTAATTCTCATTTGATGATTAAATAAATGTTTAAGGACTTGATATCATTCTGTAAATGAATAAGATACAACCTATCCATAAAAAACATGGATTATGTAACAAAAAATACAAACAAAAACGAGTAAGTTAACACCCGAAACAACGATAATACTAAGATATTATTAACCAAACTATGTTAAAAGATAATATATGATATAATATTAATGTATATGATCCTTGTATAATTTAATAACAATTATTTCACCATTATACAAGAGTTTGAACCACCCTTGACCAAGGAAAAGTACAAGGTAAGGGTTAATTTCACAATCTCTTCATTATCCGAGGATGTTTATACGTAATTATCTTTTGGGACCTCTTTATCAGACACATCCATGTTTCTTAAAAATTTATTTCAAAACAGTCTTACTATTTTATAGAATATGGGTTAAAGTCATTCATAACCTTTTTGACTTTATATAAGATGTTTATAAAGTAATCTTTCCATCGTTTTCCAAACGAGGTCCTTTTTAACCCTTTTGAAAAAATTAAGGTAAGAATGACGTTTTTAACTTATACGGCAGGTGTAACTATTTTAGGCCATTATAAAAACATAGAAGCTTCCTTTACAATCTTATTAGAAAATTTCAATGTAAATGTTTTATTTTATAATTAATTTACTTTTAAATGATTCCAAAAAAAGAGATATTTCTCTCAAATAGTTTTGTTTTCATCTATGTCAACATCCTTTGATGGATTTTATGCTTATTTGAAGTTGATTTATTATGATACAAAACTTCCATATTGTATTGAAGGTTTTGTGATATGTTCGGCTATAGATGTGTTATTTTTATACCATTCATGGTTTATGGAGAAAGTATTTACATTTTGTATGCTAGTTTTAATACGAATGTTTATGTTATGTTTAAAACTTTTCATATGAGGAGTGCATTGGACTTAATAAGTGACGGGTGGAGCCTGTTATAGCTTCTCGATGCATCGGTAGGTCCCATGAGACAAACGAGTTTCTTGGTACAAGGCCTTGACAAAATCTTATTTTTAGTCTTGGCACAAGGCCTTGACTATGTGGTTATGATAGTTTTGAATTATGAATTCCATCATTATGAAAGTGGTTATTGATATTTCCGGTGATTATTCAACTAGTAGAATATTCATGTGAATAAGTAAATGGAATTATTTAATTTTATTTCAGCCATATTATGCTTAAGTTTAAGTTTAAAAGGATTTTGTTTTAGTTATACATTACCATAAATGTTTATGCTTATTTATGAAAGTTTCTACTATATTGTTATCCTTATTGAGCATCTGAGCTCACCCCTTTATATGTTTTATTTTTTCCAGGATGTAATGAAGTATTTATGAATGAATTGCAGGGATTTTATGAGGGGATATGAGTGTGGTCTATGGAGACAAGATGTTGTTGTAGTTTTTTACTTTATGATGTAATGTAAACTTTATGAATATATCTAATGATTATAAGGCTACTAAACTAATCGTTCTTTTGACACTTGATCTTTTGTGATCATTCCAATGTTATGTAACATTGCACTAACTCTGGGTAACTGGGGTCAGGGTGTTACACTTTTTTAATGACCAACACCATAAAAATGTTCATGGGACTCATGAACAAGATCATCCAGCCTTACCTTGACTGGTTTTTTGTGGTCTTCATTGATAAAATCTTGTTGTACTCAGTGATAGAGGAGGAGTATGCTACACAACTATAGATAGTCCTAGATACACTCTAAGAGCACCAACATTATGAAAATATATCATATTTTTGTTATTTTATTCAGGAAGTCCAATTTTTGGAACATGTCATCTCGGAGGCTGGAGTTGCAGTGGATCTGGGGAAGATAGATGTGGTTTTTTCTTGAGAGCTGCCCATGAGAAGGATTCATGTTCGGAGCTTCTTGGGGATGGATGGTTACTATCAAAGGTTCGTGCTCGACTTCACTATATTAGCATCACCATAATCCGCTTTGACACAAAAGATAAATCTCTTTGTGTGTATGGAGAAATTTCAGCAGAGTTTCCAGAAGCTGAGACTATGATTGACTAGTGCACCCATCTTGAGACTACCAGAGGAGGACGTTGGGTATATAGTTTACTACGACGCATCATGAACCAGACTGGGTTGTGTCCTGATAGAGGAGTGAGCAGTGATCACCTACAACTCATGACAGTTGAGAAAACATGAGCATAAGTACCTAACTCAAGACCTGGAGTTAGCAACAATGGTATTTTCCATGAAGATGTGGCGAGACCACTTTATGGGTGAATTGTTTGCAGTTTACTCCGACCACAAGAGTCTCAATTATATCTTCTCCCAGAATGACCTAAACCTGAGATAGCGAAGATGGATAGATTTTCTCTAGGACTACAACTTTGAGACAGTCTATACTCCTAGAAAGATGAACGTGGCGGCAGACATGCTCAATAAGAGAACTAATTTGCAGCTGTTGAGTGAGGTGAAAGATCAGTTGGCCGCGATGCAGATATCCTTATAGGATGATGTGGAAGCAACATACCTATAGTCAATGGATGTTACTACCCCACTCTTTCAGTGTGTCTGGTTGGCATAGCTGATGGATATTGACTTCGAGTTTCGATGTGGTAAGTTATCCTCAAGATGGTCTCTTGATGGATTTTTGATATGTGGGGAGCACTTCATCCTTAAAAGAGGGCGCACTGTAGTTACAGTGACATTGCAGGAGGAGGTGTTGAGTGAGTTACATAAATCCCCTTTGGAGTTACATCGTGGGTTAAGGAAGATGTATCAGGACCTCTAACATCAGTACCGATGATAAGGGAATAAGAATGCAGTGGCCGAGTTCATTTCACGATGCCTCACTTGTCAGCAACTGATGGTCGATCGTCAAGTTCCAGCAGGCATGGAATATCAACTTGAGGTACCAGAGTGGAGATGGGATGGTATATTCACTAACTTTGTGATGGGGTTACCATGTACATACAATGGCCATGACTCTATCTAGGCGATCGTTTACTGACTCACCTTTTCGGCTCACATACTACCCATCTGGAAGTAGAGACCGGTAGAGGGATTAGGGAATATTAATGTCCAAGAGATAGTGTAGTTTCATGGGGTGCCTTTGACAATCATCTCATATCATTGCACTCTCTTTACATCCCAGTTGTGGAGGGGATTAAAGGAGGTATTGGAGATGAAGTTCTGCTTGAGCATGACATTTCATGCCTAGACAGATGGTGAAACAGAGTAGACCATACATACCATGAAGGACATTCTATGTTCTTGCATCCTCGATGTTGGTAGTTGTTTGGAGGACCTCCTATCACTAGTAGAGTTTGATTACAGCAACATCTATCACTCCACCATTGGCATGGAACCGTTCGAGTCTTTGTACAGGTGACCTTGCAGATCACCCCTATGTTTTACAAACCAAGGGGAGTCATCACTCATGTGTCCGATGTTAGTACGGGTTACAACTGAGAAGTTTCAGATCATCTAGGATAGGATGAATACTGCATGGAGCAAGAAGAAGTCTTATTCCATCAATATACGCAGACCCATTGAGTTTGAGGAGGGAGATCATGTGGTCATTCGGGTCTCACCTCGATAAGGATTGTAGAGATTTGGTTAGGGCGACATGATATATCCATGGTTAATCAATACTTTTTAGATCCTGAGTATAGTCAGCGAGGTGGCCTTCCACATATCTCTTCCCCCATAGATGCACCAGGTGCATGATGTTTTCCATGTGTCACAATTGAAGAGGTACGTCCATGATCCATTGCACGTCATCGACTAGGGTGAGCTGGAAAATGATGACAGGGTGACATTTGTGGAGTTACTAGTGGAGATTAAGTATCGATAAGAGTGGGATATACATGGATTGTTGATCCCTCTTGTGCATTTTCTGTGGAAGCATGACAATCTTTTGGAGAGAACATGGGATCAGGAGGCTAGATTCATTATTAGTACCCCCATTTGTTTGATTAGTTTTGTTCTAGATTTTTGTGGATGTAAAGACCTAATGTGGGGAGAATGTAATGTCTCCAAAATTCCATTTAATTTTTAAAATTATATGGAATTATTTTGATACTACACGCTCTGACGACATGTGATTCTGATGCCCGGAGAGCCTGGAACATAATTTTGATCATTTTTATGGTACATTCAATAAACATGTGGGAATGTTTTTCTAACATTTGAACCGGTACATGGATAAAAAATAAAAGGGCACCATTGAACTTAGAACATCATGATTAGCCTAGAATTTACTTAACTTCTGTCGGCAAGGTAACATTAGAAATTTTACTTTTAGGAATTTTCGAGAAAAATAATAAAATTATTTAAAAAATTATTTTATTTCTTTTCTCACCATTGAGTGGAATATGATGATAGAGTGGTTCATCTACAAGGAAACGATGATGTGAACTAATGGAGGGTCAATAATGGCTTTTTTGAAACTGTAATGATGCGGTGCAGTGATGAGGCGAAGTTGAGGTGCATTAATAGAGGGGCAATAACAGGTCGTTTGAAACCATGCCACTGTTATTTTAATGACTCATAAAATGTGGCTAATTAAATGTGGTTCATTTAATAAGAATAATTAATGGGCGCAACAATGCTACAATTTTTATTTTATATTAATAAACCAACAGATTGGAGATTGGGAATTAACAAACACCGGGAATCTCTGACAAACCGCCAGTAGAATCGATCTCCAATGTAGAACAAAGAATGAAGAAAGAAGCAATGAATTTTTTAGGATTGTATCTAGAGGATGGAAGGCAGTGACGAATTCCAATGACCATGGATCCATGACAATGAAAATCACAACCTTCATCATCTGCGGATCAAGAGATTTTAGGTAGGGGTTTTTGCATTCAATTTTATGATCTCTTCCTTGTTCTTGAAAATTTATGATGAACGCAGATCAATAGACTAACAGGTAGATCTGTAAATCAATCACTCATGTGGGTGGATATTGTGCATTGGTTTGATTTGGTGTTTTCCAAACTGTGTGGTTATCATCATGTTTATCCCCAAGACAAAACTCTAACGCAGATGTTGCGGGCTGACCCAAACATGGCCTGATCCCTATTCCATAGTTTTTCTTGGTGCATTCTTGGAAGTCGACCAGTCAAATTGAAAACAAGGATAATTTGAAGGCTTCAAGGTGATGGTGGCTCCCTACAAAGACTGTAGGTGCAGACAGTTCGAAAAAAGGACCATCGGAGTGACCCTGGTGGCCCGTCAAAACCACCGCCACTACCAACCCGCAGGTGGAGGGTGGCGGCATGCCCATCATTGTGTCGCGATGGAAGGAAGATACGATGGTGAGGAGACGTAGAAACAGACGTTGTGTTGAGGAATGACCCACATCTGGGTTAGCTGAGGCCTGGTGAGCCACGGTCTGTCGACTGCGACTGGAGGAGGACACGTGTCCATGAGGCCAGCTGGGGATCAACGTGGTGCGGCTGCTGTGTCCTAGAGGGACGACGCAATATCGTCCATCCTTGATGTCAGGCCTCAGATTGGAAGGCCGGACCCGCACCAAGCTGGTCAAAACCATATTGGTCTGCCAAAACTGTGCCCTTATAGCCAGGCTGAATGAGATCGGGTCATTGGGTGACCCTGTGGGCTGGACACTCAACCAAACCTGGCCAGGTTCAACGAGGCCCATTGGGCCTGGGCCACTGGCCAGACTGAACAAAATTGACACCAACATGAATCTGGTCAGGTCGAGTTTGTCTAATTAAACTAGGGAATTTGGGAACCCCTAGGCCGGGTTGGTCAGGTCGGTCCAATCAAGTCGGACCAGGCCCAAACACAACTCACCCCCTATTAACTAAAATTCTCGTTTCTTTCAAACCGTGCATCCGATTGACACACCGTAAATGGTGATGGGACCTTTGTGATGAAGCGGTCCTTTTGATGTACTACAATTGAGTTTTTTTAGATGTTATATTACAACCTAGTTGGATTGGACTCGAATCCAACCGGGCCCTTTTTACTAAGAAGCCTATTACTTACAGATTTGAACCCTTACGACTAGACAGATCCTTGGGTTACATCTAAGTGAGACTTTGTGGAGGATGATATATAGCCAATGGAATACGTATAAGAACCTTCAAAACTCATATGCACAAGGTGCGGGAATCCAATGCCTGGCTGTCATGTGATGGGAGACCCTCCATGGATCGGCAAGAGAGAGACCCTTCATGGATCGAAAATAGAGTGAACCTCTATGGATCGGAAAGAGAGAGACCCTCCTTGGATCGGCAATGGTGCAAAACTCCATGGAACATTATTATGGTGACCCTCCATGGATTTAAAATGAAGCAACCATCTATGGATTGGAAATGGCACAACCCTCTTTGGAATGACATGACAGTGACCCTCCGTGGATCGGAAATAGCACAAAACTCACTAGATTATAAACCATGTAACCCTCTATAGATCAGCATGAGAAAGACCCTATGTGGATTGGTATTAGTGCAAATCATCATGGACCTATCGTAGAGAAACCCTTCAGGGATCAGCAGCAGAGAGACCATTTGTGTATCAACAGTGGAACAACCCTTATTGGATTTGCAGTCGATCATCAAAATAGAATAAGATGATCTAGCTTATGAATAATCATATTTATTCTTGTTCTTTATGTTTTATTCTAGGTGTGGGATGAATTTTAATTTTTTCTATGTGTTTGAAATCTTTCTTGGTGGTATTACCACTATGGTATTTACTTTGTGGTATTTTCCATCATGGATTATTGAGAGACCTTTAGTGGTCTCAGGATCCCAACTGATTATTGTTATTCTCACCCCTAAACAGGTTTCTCCCACACCTATTGTCTCTTGTGTAGATGAAACAAATCCTTGACCGGGAATTTGGGCAGCCATGACTAGATGATAACCAGAGGTGTATCGATAGACCTAGTGTGCAGAAGTGACATATGATGGAGATATGTACTTAAAAATCATGTGGGATCCTTGGTGGACGACCTCCGGAGCCTGTACTTCATTTCCTGTACTTTCATTTTAGTTGTGCTTGTATTATTTCCCCTTTACATTCAGTTTACACACTTTACTCTCAGTAGCGGTACATTGTGGTGGTTGTATTACATTTCTTTCCTTCATGGTAATCTTTGTGTTATTCACTCTATTTTTGTCTGTACATGTTTAAAGGAAATGACTTCCGTTTTGGGGATATGCCTTTCTGGTGAAACTCACTTGCCTCTGTCTTATGGAAGGTGGGCATAGGGATGTCACTACGGGGACCCCTGGGGATGGGGCATGAAATATTTCTCACTGGATCAACTAGCATAGATCAACATCAGATTAGTGGTAAGGATGCATGGAGTACCACTATCGATAGTATCCGATTGAGATCCAGGATTCACCTTTAATTTTTTTTTGAAAATATGCAGTATGATCTAAGCACAAGGATGAGATTTAGTTAGGCTTATCACATTCTTATTGATTTTTAATCTAAGAGGACTATCCAAACACAAGAGGACATGTTGAGAGATTTGTCAATTGACATGAATGGAATATAGGGGCCAACATCTTCCTTTGGTGGAGTTCTCTTACAAACAATAGTTTAAACTCAAAAATTCAAATGGAACCAAATAAATACCTTTATGGTAAGAGGTGAAAAAACCATTATGTTGGGATAAAGTAGGGGAATTAAAACTTATAGGTCCTAAAATCATTAATGAAATAGTGGAGAATTTTACGACCATCCAGTAACACATAAAAGATGCTCCGAGTCAAAAAACACCTATGTTTACAATCATCGATGAAACTTGGGGTTTTATTTTAGAGACATGGTATTTCTAGGAATATCTCCATAAAAAAGAGTGATGAGATTTTGGAATAAGGGAAAGCATTTTCCCAGGTAAATCAACCCCTTGGAAATATTGGATTACATAGGAGCAGTGGAGTATCAACTAGTAGTCCATCCAAACCTATCATAATTACATGATATATTCCATGTATCACTCTTATGTATGTACATACCAGACCCATATCATGAACTCAATCAAATGGTGGTACAATTGTAAAAATACCTTTCCTGTGATGAGAATATATTGAAGACCTTATATCATAGAGAAAAAGTTCTACAAAATAAGACAATACCCCTCATAAAAGTGTTGTTGAGAAACCAAATGTTTTGAAGAATAAATGAGGGAACTAAAGGGGGTGATTATGTAGAGTTACCCTCATCTGTTTTAGTGCGGGGGAATAAAATTTCAATGGTGAAATTTTCGAAAGGGAGAAGGTTTTAACGTCCCAAATTGTTTTGAAGAAAACTCCACCTTTTTATTTAATTAAATGTATTATGGAAATATAAAACACAAGAACACATTTTGTTTTATGATATAAAATTATATTTAAATGATCATTAATTATATTTACCATTAATAATGTATTCGTTGGAAAAATATCACAAGACTAGTATAAATATAAGGTTTTAAGAATTCCTTTTGACAGAGACAAAGGATGTGATGGTCTCAATCCATAGGATCATTCCCTATGAATCCCATTTATCAAATATTTTACGGGATATAGAATTTATCATATTTTTACTTGAACAAACCCATTTTGAGATCAAACCACTTAATCATGAGAAAAACCATTTGTGAGAGAAGCTCAAGCACAGAGAGATCACGACCCAAACCATGTTCACCGAACGACCACATGAAAGCCCCATCGTCACACACATTACTGTTTAAGTGTATGCTAGTGTAATAAAAGGATATTTATTAATACTCTATCATTAATAATATAGAAATTATTTTTGATAAATAATAATTAATATATTTTCTTCCTATTATTGTTACATTTTAAATTATTTATAAGGCACATGTAGTATTTTTGGTTAAAATTCAGAATCAATTAAGAAATATATTTTTATGAATTAATGTATTTTTAAAATAATTAAAATGTTAATGAAATATTATTATTAAATAACTAAAAATAAATGTTCATATAAATTTTATGAAGTCATACGTAAATTTTATAATGGTTTAAAAACAATTTTTGACAATACCCATCAATTTTAAATAAAATACTTAAAAAAAATAAAAATTAAAATATTTAGAAAATTATTTAGATAAAATGAATGTTATTTTCTTAATAAGGATCTAAAAATTATACAATGTTTAATTTCACATAATTCTTGGAGACAATAGTTTTTTTTTTGTAAAAATTAAATACCATATAAATATATAGTGTGTTTTGTGACATCATAATGGAAAAATAATGAAGTAAAAAATAATCTAAAAGGTATATCAGGTAAAATATATGTTTTAACATTAAAATAATGTGTCTTTAGATTTATTTTATTTAATTTACAATGTCTTAGTGAATCCTCCAACACATACAATATATTTTACTATTTTGAAATCATTTATTTGAATGTGTGACTGACCTCAACCTACGAAAGGGAAATATTTTAATATATTTAGCACATTTACATATAAAATAATATATACCACTCTCATTTTATAGTAACCATTTTAAAAACCTTGGTATGGTTTTTGGTTTTTAATATTTAATGGTGTAGTATCTAAAACCAAAATAATAATGATATCCCCCTCCTTTCTTATATAAATCTACCTATTATTACATTTATCTTTATTAAATATCCATTAATCACCACAAAACACTTCTTTACACTCCCTAGGGTCCTCCCTATGAGACCTTAGGCTCCCAATAAGACTATCCCAAGCCTTTGGTGTCACACATCCAAGTACAAGATCCCAACCTTCCACTCTTCCTTTCAATTCGAGAACCTTTTTATAATTAGTCTTTTTAATTTAAATTTTTAAATTTTTATCCTTTTATAAAAAATTAAATACATTAAATTTGATGTTATTTAAACGAGGGATCATTTATCAATGGCCATTTGGACCCTTACATTAGTTGTTACTATACTGAAATTCCACAATGGATATCTCTCTCTCTTCTTTTTATCAAGCACATCATTTAAGATATGCCCTTACATTCCGATCGATTAAGTCATGATAAATTAATATCTATCCCCATTAATTTTAATTTCATTTTTAAATGATGATATACCCTTTTTCTATCTCATCAATCCATTTTAGAAATTTATATATGACACCGTTATGATACCAATATTGCACTGTGATTTCCCTTGAAAAAATCATTGAGTAGTAAATACCATACCCATTACTCTATCAGGGGTATTGAACATTATACACATATAATAATTTTATTGTGAATATATATATGGATTCCGAATTTCCTTGATCATAAAATAAACAAAAATGATTTATTAATCTCTATTGTATGATCTATGTGGAACACCTAAGCATTAAAACAAAATGATTATGAAGGGTGAACCCTGATAGTGCCTCAATGCATTTGGTAATGTTTACTATCATGATATGTCATGATAAATGGGTTTTGAGTCATGATACATATTTTGAAATGTTTTTTGACTTGTGATACTTCATGTGCAATGAGATTTGAATCATGCACCTCCATGTGCAATGAGACTTGTCTCATGCTAATATCACATTGTATTTTGTTTATATATTTCCATGTTATAAATATCATTCTATATAAAGTATTTATATTTATGTTCCATTTATGATTCATTGGTATTATTATTGTGTAGCATGAAATGTATTCTTGATGTAATTTTATGTTTACTCCCTTACCGAGCTCTATATCTCACCCCTTTCATATGTATATCCTCAGGCTATCCAATGTAGTGTTTGGTATGAATGAATTTTGTTGTCATGTAAAATAATTTTTCAATAAAAATCTTGTGTTTTTAAAGAAGTTATTTAATGTACATAATTTCCAAAGACACAATACCACTAAATATTGTGAATTGTATTAAGTGAAAATTCTTGTAATAAATCAGGATTAAATATGAAATAAAGACTAAGGTTTTTATATATAAAATGAAATAATAAAATCCCTTTCATAGAGATAATTGTAAAATTTTATTAGCTTCAAAACGTGGAATGTGATTTGGAGAAAACTCCATGATATCCAATAGGGAGATAAGAAAGCTATGGATTCATAATAATAATCATGTTAGTCAAACATTTAGGATTTTAAAATGGGAGATTATTTTCTAGTGGACGAGTCTATTTCTAATTTTAATAAAATTTTGATATTGAATCAAAATTTTGGAGATTTTATAAAGGATACCATGATTGTAAATAAAATAATGAGAATTATCCCAGAAATATTTCATGCAATTATTTTTATCATTTAATATCAAAACATGGATGATTGGACCGTTGATAAGATAAAAAAAGTCTTCATATACAATAAAATTTGTGGGAGAATATAAGGATGAAACAAAAATATTAAATTTATAAAACATGTATTTTTTAAGGTGTGAAATTTTTTGAATTTACGAGGGCCCTATAAGAATA
Organism: Viscum album; assembly: GCA_963277665.1. Classification (NCBI taxonomy): domain Eukaryota; kingdom Viridiplantae; phylum Streptophyta; class Magnoliopsida; order Santalales; family Viscaceae; genus Viscum; species Viscum album. The sequence continues at coordinate 1,970,889,386 of OY728131.1, read as the reverse complement.
AAAAAAATAATAAGGTTGATTCGGTGAATTTAAATGAGTTTATTTCATTCTTTTTTAAAGGATGTAATTTTAGTTAAATTTATATATATTGGTAACAATCCTTTTAAGTGTTTCAATTATGGAAACATAAGACACTTTTTAGATACTTTCCGAAATAATTATTAAAAAAAGTGATTGGAAGATCAATATAAACTATCATATTGGATAAATAAGATGAATATTGGTCCTCAAAAAAGAAAGTTTCAAATGAAAACTAAAGTCCAACACAAAAAATAATAATAACTTTATCTCAGTTAATAATGTTTTATCTATTGTTACGGAAATGAAAATAGAGGATAAGAAATCATATAATGAAGAAACTATAGCATTTACGGATAAATCAATGTAGTGTAATGATCTCATTAGAAAATAATTAAGTATTCATGTAGATAATAATAGTGATGATGAGGCACAAAAAAGGTTTCTATTAAGAATGAATATGTTGGTTTTTTTGAAGAAAAATGTGCAGCATGAGAGATAGAATAATTCATTGAGGTGTGATAAAATTTTATTAAAAAATTGATTAATAAATTAAAATCTAAAGACATTAGGGTGATGAATTTTTTTTGGTTATACTAGAGTTCTCAAGAGGGTGGGATGTGAATTTAGTTTCCAATTAAAATTTAATGTCAAAAATAATTTAAAAAAACACCAATTTTAAATATTTCTTAGTTAACCATTACTATAGTTATATCAAATTAAATTATTTTAAGTAAGACCTCATAATTTTGATCAACTCTCAGTTAGAATAATCTTATTATTATTCCAATATTTTGAGATTAATCTACATGAACTAAATAATATAAATATCACAAGTAAGAGCTAACTAGAAAAGAATGGTTTTGAAAAAAATAATTCAAAAATACTCTAAGAAAAAGAGTAAATTAAAAATTGATACATAGAGTAGATTAAAAATACAAGTAGTTTGGTCTCATGCCTAGATCCAATAATCTCTACACAGAAGTCACTCACATCTAATAAATTTTATAAATAAATAAATAGATCTATACCCTAATTATTATTTTACACACAGTCGTACATAAAAATTCCAGGATGCAAAAAATATTTTCCATAGTTGTTGGGGGATACATGGATTCTGTTGGATGTTTTGATGAAATTTATTGTGGGAAAGAATTTTCATAGATTTTAAAATAGCATACTTGTTCATATTTTTTACACTTATGGATATTTTCGATATATTCAAATTTTTTTATCCATGTTTGTGTTTGTCTCAATAATTTTTCTATGACTTCAATCTCCTTTAAAAAGAATAATTTCCCTATAAATAGCCACTGAAAAATAATTATTCGAGATCATCTTACTCCACATCAATTCTAGGGACATTAAATGCTATTGACTAGCATTTAATTATGCACAAAAAAGATGATGGAATATTAAATTCAGTAAATAGAGTACCCAAATTAGATATATTCACTTTCAGTGTTCCTTTTGTCCTTCCATGGCCACTTTAACAATATTTTTGAATTTTAATCAGCTTATTTAAAAGGTTTTAGGGTCAATTGCTCATCCTCATAGTTGACATAGTACATTATAAAATTGTAATACCTGTTACCATCACTTTAACTACCCATGTGGATAATTCAGTAATTTTTTAAAAGAGAATTTTTCCAATACAGTCACTTTACATCAACATGTGTTCGATTATAATCAATGTGTGGTCGATCTAGTTCTTTTAGAAATTTATATTTGGCACATATTCACTTCAAAATCAATTTTCAGTCAAAATCATTCCCATGCTTCTAATCAAAGAGTTTGTGAGATAATAGCCACAATCGATCAGATAGATGTGTGGTCAATTCCTAAATTTGTTAAAATATTGATCCCAACTATCATTATTGATATTTCATTTGGTTTCTTGATTTTTTTGGCCACTTGAGTCCTTTGTTATATCCTCCATGTTTGATGAAAAAACCATGTAGTCGATCTAATAATTTGTAAAATATATACATTGGTCACATGGTCGATGGAATCCTTATGTGGTTCATAAACTAGCTTATTAAACATTATGATCAATTGAAGTCTTCAAAAATATTTTCGGTATGTTCCAGAAAAATATTTATATTGGTTAGAGTGAGTATCTCAAGAGTATGTGGGGTGAATTGAATACCCAATAAAAATATCTATCTAAAATGAATTATTGTAAAATCCCCCAAATATTTAAATAGATCCCAGTTTATCAAAAAAAATAATATGATATAGATCTTAATGATTACAAATATTTCTCTAAAGACTGATTAGGTCTTGGATAAAATATTAATGGATCTATTTAAATCATTTTACTAGATATAAAAAATATATAAACACAAATGAACATAAACTATCAAAGTATATATGTTTTATATAGTTAAAAGTAGTGTTAATTTTAATGAAAAAATAAAGTAAAACAAAATTAAAGCACACAACAGAAAGAATAAATACAAGAGTTTCAGTCTCAAGTTGAGACCTAGTCCTCTCCAATTGGGGATCACCTTCCCAAAATCAGTTTATATAATGTAAAAATTTTGATCCAGAACCTGGATTGAGTTTTAAAACTGTTATCACACTATCCAGGTCACACATGACCACTTCAATAGTTATTAATGTGATAAATAAATAAATAAGACACAAAATGATATCTACCACTTTTATCCAGTGGAAAAATAGGGAATGATTTTGAGAAGATATCGACAATCTTCTACTTCATTACATGATACAGTGTTTATGTTATAAAATAAGGTATTCACACACTGCTCAAAATATAATAAATACATATATCATAGAAAATCTACTAGGGTAGAGTGTTTTTATTCTTGGTCTGATGCAATGTAGCTTATGACCTTTGATTTTATTTCATTCTGGAGCTTCAACAGTGTTCTATTGAAATCATCACTAAAATAAAGTGTCACATACTCTTGTTCCTTGACTGAATAAAGTCACTAGATCTAACAATGCAGTTTAGCTTCCTAGTAGAATTTTTGGTATTAGATTCAAATATATGTATGTTTATCCAATTCAACCTCTCAACTTAGTATCAGTTCACTGCATTTACTTGTATAACTCTTTTTGACACATTCATCATCAAGGACTATGCTACAACTTTCATCATCAACATCATAAAAAATATCTGAATCGGCTTCTTCCCTATACTACATGGCTTGAAATAATCTTCAATGATCTATTTCAATCTTCTAGGAGATAATAATTAAAATAGTAAATGACTTTAAATTCAATCAAAAATATCCATTAGAATAATTTAATTCTAAAATATAATTAATGTTTAACAGTAGCGGTGTCTCAGTCCAGAGGAATCAAACTACAAGCATGATTGTAGCTGTATGATAATGTATGTATTTTGGGCTGATCCATAATTCCACTATGCTGGTGGCATCACAACTAGTAGTGTCTGGTTTGGAAGTGTTAGGTATAATATTGTCATAGACACAACGAAATTTCTATATTGGTGGCATGACATTGGAGGTACTTCATTCGGTGGTATCTTGTAATTAGCTAACTATGTGTTCTAGAAGAATGAAATCCTAACAATGTGTTAGAATATATAAATTTTGTAGTCCAACGGTATGATATTCTTGTAGTGTGACATCATGGAGGTATTTTATAATTAGAAATTTGTTTTACTGGAAGTGAGTCATGGACAATGGGGTCTCTAGTTGGTGGTGCCAACCATAATGATGTATCATCCTTAGATAATTTTGTCACATAGCTCAGTATATAGATTACATACATAGAAACATAAAACTCATTAACAACATCAAAATCATGATTTTGTGATCATTAAACCATGGTGGTAAAGAATTTTTCTTTTTTAAATCATAGAATTGATTATAATAAACATAACCATGATTTACATAAATTAAAATTTGAAATATTTAGAATAATCCATCAATCTCACCCATTTTGATGCCTAAAAATCTTGGAATCAATATCAATACATAATGTATTAAGAAACCAAACTTATTATAATATTTTATAACATTCAATGTTCAATGAAACATAATATTCCATACTTTATCATATTTTTGATATTATCAATAATACATAAAGGGGTAAACCATAAACTAGTGAGAACACCAAAACATGGATTAAATATCTGAAGAAAAGGAACAGAAATCACAATATATTTCCTCCACAAATGGTATAATAATAGAAAATCTCAAATGAATAATTATAAAAATATACATATACAACAGAATATAAAATGAAAAAAATGAGACAATAATCATGATCCATATAGAATAATATAAGAATGGAACATAAACCCATTCATAAGAAATTCATAACATTAATAATATTTATAAATCAAATTATCCCCAATTATCAATTTTTGAAAATATTAATTAGCATAATCTTGTGGACATATAAGTATGGTCCATCCATGGAGTTGTAATCATATAAATAGGGCCCTTATATAGAGGTGTTAACTTAACAATAAGACCCACACATAATTTTTTTAACATATAAAAGAGGTTCATGTATAGATTTGTGAACATATTTATTTTTTCTACGTATATATTTTTAAACATATCAATACGGTTTGTATATAAATTTGTGAAGATACTAATAAGGTTAAGGAAAATATCATTACATCATGAGATATAAATATTTTCCCAATGTATTATATGGATATTTTATACCAACTCATCAAAAAATGATAAACCATACACATGTGTTCTATATTAACATTCAATCATTCATAATCTCATCATAGACTGGTTGAAACCTGAGAAATAAAATTGTATCAATATTGTTTCAACAAAACACAATAATAATCCATCCAGATAAAGAAAATATATGACAACAATTGAGAATATCCCTAAAAATAATAAGAAACATTAATGGATGTTCACATAGATGAAAATCACTTTATAAGTGAAATGTTGAATTATTTTGAAAACCCTTTATGTTTTTAAGAAAATTTATTTCAATGTAAAAAAATTATAAAATAATGATAATGAAAATTAATTTTGAAAATCATGAAAAATTGGAATGTATGATTTCTAAATAAATTTAAGGGAAAAAAATTCATTCATATGGAAAAAATAAAAAAAGATTCCATTAACACCTTTTTTAAAGAATGTATAAGTTAATTTAAAATGACCATATGGAAAACATTAAAAAGGGATTCCACTAATAATTATAAATATAATTTCAAGGATAAATTAAAATGAACATAATGAATCATAATGTTTTTGGGGAAGAAAATTACAAAAAAAATAAAGAATATGAAAGTAGTGGAAGAAGACTCCTGGCCAAAAAAGATGAGATAAGGTCACACCCACTTAAAAATATTTAGTTGAATTATAAACCAAAATAAGTAGAAATGATAATAATACATATAAAACCCAAAATTAATATAGGAGAAGAAAATAGATGTGGTTTTAGTGATTAATAACATATAATTTTATCCAATGCAAATTTATTCATAATAATCATCGATTTCAAAGTGATATTATAATGAAAACCTATAGATTTGTAATATATTGAACCAAACACCATTGAAAGACAGAAACATATATGGATTTTTTGATCCCATGAATTTCATGAAAATTATTATATAATAAATCCATGTGATAGTATATGCACCAAAAAAATAAAACTTATGGTGTATATGAAGAATATCTCAATGAAAGCATATTGAAGGAATCTATGGAGTTGTAGAAGGTTGTAATTTTTTATTAACCATGAATTTATCACTTCAAGAATTATTTAAAAATTATTTTGAGATGATTTGAAGATGTTAAGATGGGGTTTTAAGGGTATGAAGTCGATTTGAGCTTATTGGTAGTGATTCTATGATTGTTTAATGCCTTTTATAATTTCTAATGTGAATAAAATTATGATTTTTTTGATACATATGAACTAAATTATATATTTTTTTTTCTATGAATGGTTTTTAAATTTATTAATTTTATGTGATACATAAAATTATTGGATGACATATAACAGTTTTATTGGGATGTAATAAGTTTGTTAATGGTACCAAATATGATATCTTCCACTGCTATTGAAAATGTCTAATGGATAACCTCTTGAACACAAAGTGAGGATACATAAGAAGTTTAAAATGTGAAAGATGTTGGTCGGAGTTGGATGTAATGTGGGGTGATTAATTTACATTTTAAAATCTATATAAAAATGTAAAGGGAAAATTCAGAACAAAATTATTTTAATACGATAAACCGATAGAGAGATAAATTTGATATGTATTATAAACAAAATTTAAAAATTAATTAAGAAAGTAACCACAGATGAAAATATACATATTTTATATATTCATATTATGAGTATTGATATAATAGGATACAATGGATAAATTAAAAAAGAGAAAAAACATAGTTTGATAAAAGATTTTAATTTAAACTCAGTGTGAGACCCTACATATCGTCCCCACAGGTTGAGTGGTTTGTCATATTCCATTGACTTTAATGTAGAACACGTTATAATTTTATCCTTTTATTTTTTTTATATAACTAGCTCTAGATTTTCGCCCCTTACATTAATGGTAGTAAGTACCCTTCACCCTTACATTTCATTATGTGTATAATGAAACTAATTGAATAAGTTAGGATAAGAATTGAATGATCATCATGACACAAATCCACTAAAAATATGGACTCATGTCTTTAAAAATATAAAATAATATGAGAGGTAGAGAGAGAGAGAGGAAAAATTAGAATAGTGAATTTGATATAGTGAAATTAAAATAGGCTCTTTGAGGTGACTATTTGGGATCACTAGATATTTCATGTTTATTTGATCAGAGAATATTTTTATAGTTTCCATGATAAGATCCAATACCCCAACAACATATATTTATATAAAAAAATCAATGTGAGGAAACTTATGGGATCCACCCTATTTATTAACCATCATAAATGGCCAATTTAAAGATACAAGGTCTACACAAATTTAAATTTTGATCATGAAGAATCTGTCTCAATAATTAGTCTCGTAATTCCACTAGATATAAATAAGGTTTATTTGGGTTGTATGGATCTTCCTAATTCTGTCGGGTTGAAGGTTATCCTCCACTACTTTATCGATAGAATACATAGAGAATCTACACTTCTATCGACTCCACTAGCTGGCCAGTAGCTCTAAACTAGAAATATGGTACTGCCTGCTACTACATCTTCAATAGGAGGTCCTTCAAGATTCATCTATAGAATTCAATGATCATTGAAAATTATTTCAATGGATTCAAAAAACCCTTTAAGACATAATAAATATATTCAAGTATTATTCAAATTATTTGAAAAGGTGATCCAATTTCAACATGATTCTTTGAATTACATTATAATGTTAACACATGGAATCATAATAATATAACTGTAATCTACTCACATGAAATCATTAGATATATAGATGAGTTTTTGTGATCATGAAAACATATTAAGATTGATATAGGTACAACAAAATTTTATCTTTCTAGAAAATGAAGAATTTGGTACAAATTATCTTCTTAAATATAAACATAAGATTCCCAATAATGAAACCACGATATATTATTATCTATAATATATAATTGGATAATTTCAAATCCTTATATATGAAACAAATATATTCTATTTATAAGAGTCAAAGAATAAAATTAGTGAATTCTATACTTTGAATAATGGATAAAATAATGAATGTTTAACTAATATGTATGTTTTTGTGTGTCTCATGTATATTTTAGGGTTAATGAAGAATGACGAGTTTCTAAAATGATTATATTTTTTAAGAATTAAAACTAGATGATGTTATAGAATATCGTTATTGATTAGAACCCCAAAAATTAATTGTGATTCAAGATATTTAGAGAATATTTTATCTTAAAATTATAGTAAACATGATCACCCAAGTGAAAATCTAAATTAGTGATTCTTTAAATTAAGCTGAGTATGTTTAAGTTGAAACTCGAGAATATTATTTCTGTAATATGAGGATGACGATGCTATAGTAATATTAATATCTAGAGTCACTTGAAAATGTTATTTCAAGGATTCTTGGTTATATTTAGAGAGTGAACTATAATTTTTTGGTGATCCTTCATGTTTGGTTGTGTCATGTGATGTTTTTTAATATTTTGAATAGGTTAAAAAAAGAGATCAAAGTCTAATATAGTTGAAACAAAGTGGAGATTACATTCTTTAATTTTTTTATACTTAATGATATGGACATTTCATTATTAATTTTTAGTATTAAAATACACTGATTTTTTATTTAATAATTAATTATTTTATAGATTTTTAATGTATTCGTTAATTTATTGAAGGATACGATATTTTAGGGACCATTATTTAGAGGAGTAATAAAAAATAAATATTTCCACAAAAAGAAAATTTTAAATGATTTTGGATACTTATGGGATACCTCTAGGGAATTAAACAGAAAAAATAGGGTGAAATAAATCTTATGGGGATGGACAAAGGTGATTCACACCCTGAATTGTGGTCAAGAGGTGAATTTAATGCAAAGCGTAATGTAAATTTAGAGTGTTAAGTAAAAAAATAAAAAAAGGGAGTCGATACTTTTATGGAATTTAATCACATGATTTGTTGTGAACATTACTCGATAGACCCAATAAGGAATGTTTTTAATACTGATTGTCATGGAATAATCCAAATTATTACATAGGTAGCAATTTTATTAATGGACTGACTTAGAGAAAATTGATGATGCATTTATGGAGAACATAATGGAAACTGGAGAACCCATGGAGAACAAGAAATAGAGGACTTATTCACATTTCCAAAGGATTCAATTGAATATGAGGTCCTGGGGTGAGTAGTTACACTGTGTATAGTCTTCCACCAGTTCTACTCTTTCATTTTTCTAGGGTTTTAATTTCATTATTTACTCTCCATCTTCAAAAGACTATCACGAGGGGTGATTTTTTTGTTCTGAATATATAATTGAAGTGGGGTTGTAATAAAGTAATTTTTGGTTTAATGTTTAATTAAAATTGTTTTTTTCATTTAAAAAATATTTTCTTCATTTATATCTTTTATTTAACATTCATGATAATCTCAATTCAATCAATTGAGTGCTATATAATGAAAAACTAGAATTCAACCCTTGTTATGACCATTGGGAGGAAATTGGATCATTGTATAAAAATGGTTTTGGGTTACCTATTGCTCTAATTAACTGAAGTACTTGATCGTAATAAATGCAGTGTCTGTGAAATGGAGAGTGATTATCTAGACCAATTATATCAATTTCACCTAATTTCGAAAACAAAAATGATAATCTATTAGCCTAAAATCCATTATTTTGAACCTGAACAATGCATGTTTGGTTTATTATAATTTTCTATTTTATTACCCCTCATTCTTAAAAATACACTTGTGTCATAGTTTAGATTTAAAATTTATTAATAATTAATTATTTTAGGTATTAATATTATGATATAATTTCGTTTAACCATGTCTTTGTGTAATCGACATCGGACATGTATTTCTTATACAACCTAATAGTTTAAGGATTTGTTTGCGTTAGGTTTAAATTTAAAAATTTATAAAACCTTTAATAATTAATGACAAATGTGGGGTTTTCACACAAATATGTTAATTTTTATTTATTCCCTTTTAGTGATTATATCTACTCGGTTTATATTGTTTGTTAATATTTTAAAAGAATAATGGTATTTTTTTAATTCTACATTGTTGTATGTGGATAACTAATCCACAAGATAGTTTTAGTGAGATTTTACGAAATGATAATTGGTAACAAAAATGGTTATTTAGTAATTTTTATTTTTGATTGTTTAGTATGATACATATTATATTATACCATTTAGTGTATATTGAAAATGGATTGAAAACAAATTAATCCACCTCTATAGAAATTATATAAATGAGAGAGAATATTGAGACTGATAAAGAGTGATGAGAGCTTGTCGAGAAACGTTTCTCCCAGAGAAGGAGGTGTTGAGATGAGAGTTGTGAGGTTGTAGAGATTTGAGAATCCTATTAAGCCCAAGTATTTAGCGACCGAGAGTTACAAATCATTAAGGAAATTTATAGAGTGAACATGAACTAACATAAAATATATCTTATAATAGTATAACTTGTTGTCACTATTATTGAATATATGAGAAATATATTTCTTATACATCATTGAAGGCTCGAAGGGGAGGGTCTATTTATTTTCATGGTGAAACTTGTACTTGATAGAGTTCTTTCTCTATAGGTGTTGTTTTTTTACACTATAAATGGTGGGAAAGAATATAAATTCATATAACAAGATGGTGTTTGTAAAATATAGGTCAAATATATTTTATCCCTACCGATTTTGATTTTATTTTATGATAATAGTGAATAATATGTTCAATTAGATAGAGACAAACTAATGTGAAGAGTAGGCTCTCACACGAATGATGATCTTTGTAAAAGTTATTATATAGATTTAGTTATTTCAATTTATAATATCATTGAACAAATTTTAATGGTTATTTTGTGTATATGATATCCTAATATGTAATAATGTTTTATTTCAAAGTAATAATTTATAAAATTGGGAGACACATGATTCACCACATTCTTAGGTGTTAGTAATCAAACGAACATGACTCACAATTGGTATTATAGCACCATGTTCCTTCTATTAAATCCAAGTAATTTTTATAAAGGACAATATAAACTCTATGAAAAATAAATTTATGACCACCATTTTTGAAAATAATTTTCCTGGAATGAAAATTAAGATGCTACCATATCTTTTATAACTTTTTCTATATGTGTTAGATACAACAATTGTTGGGTTTTCACCCATTCAAAAGGGTAAATAAATTTCATTCACTACTAATATAATTCTTTATTTTTATGTAAATTTAATAAATTTCATCCTCAAATTCACTTTACAGATTGTTTTAACTAATGTTATGGGACTTCAAAGTGCTAATGATGTCTGGGAAAAACATGAGAGCAGTGATTAAAAGAATATAAAAATTTAAAAGGCCAATTTATAAATATTTATATGTTGATTTCAATGATTGAAAATGAGTGAATAGGAAACCATTGATAATTAATTTACCAGATTCAATGAGTTAGGGAATAATATTATAGTCTATAGATAAAATCCTGAAGAAACAGTCATTTTGAATAAAATCATGATAAATTTACTTGATTGTTTTTATCTAGAAATTTAAGATTCGTAGGGTAGGGAGAATCTTACCATAGATTTATTACATAATATTCTAATTCCTAATGAAATGAGTAAGATACCTATATTTAAAAAGGAGGTGAAAGAAATTGGATGTTTAATCCATGAGAAGTCTCACCTTTAAGGTATAAAACCTAAGGAATATAGTGAGTTTAATGATGATGATATCGATGATAATAGCAATACAATCATATATATTTTAATAAAAAAATTTATAATGTAAAATTTAAATTTATGTTCCAAAAAACATTAAAATTATTTGAATGTGGAGATATTAGACATTTTTCAGTCAACTATCCAATGAAAAATTATGAGTTATTGGGTGATTAACATGATGGGTAACCTAAAAAGAAAAAATGCAGGAAAAGATCAAAAATAGTGAATAAATTTTATATCACCAAAAATAAATTCATAATAATAAAGATAAGAAATATGATGAAAAAATAAAACAAGGTTAATATATCTTCAAGCAGTCAATCAGAAGATGATATTGATAAATTAAAAAATTTGATTGATCATGTGGTGATACATTGATGAAGATCGTATTTTAAAAAAAATTATTATATAATTAATTATTTTAATCCCATAATTTTTTTATTTTAATGTAAATTTTCATATTTTTAGGTATTCAGTATAATATGACCTTAATTTTGAAGGGGACTTCATTTTTCATCTATATATATATTTTTTATCACATTTTTATTTCACAAATAAAAATTTCATATATTAATATAAATTATGAAATTCATATATTTTTATTCTTGAAAAAATTATTTGATATATTTCATTCAAAAAAACCATGATATGAGTCAAAACAATATAGGGCCAAAAAACTATGCACGTCGGACATCAAAACCCAAACATAGTTTGGAAGAATGTTAATGTTGGGCTCATATATCAAAAATTTATAATATAAATTAGATGAAATTGTGATCGGTTATAGTGAGGATTTTGGGATGATATTTATTAACAATAGATAATTGATATTTATCCTACTTCAAGGCCATAAATTCATGGGAATTCAGATGAATGTAATTGAAAGTGTATTCTAGGAAAAAACGTTTCATTATTAATCCAGTCATAATTTCCTCTACATGTTCCCAATGGAGATAATTTTTTTGGTTTTAAATCCAATAAAGAGGATAAAACATTCATGAAGACAATTTTTTTAATTTATCCATTTAATGTGTCAAACATATGTGAACATTCAAAATGTATAAATCTAAAAACAAATTTTTTCACCCCTCATTTCTATACATTCATACATCCACCTCATTTGAAAAAAGTTATTTTTATTCTCTTTCTATATTAAATTTGTTTTTATTTTTTGTTTTCTAAAAAATGATTATCTATTCTCTATGGATTTTGGGAACATACACTCATTATTGTTTGAGGGCATGTGGAGAATTAATGATTAAAGATTGTTATGATTCAAACCATTATATTTATTATATTTTAAGGATTTAAATAGTTGCTAAATTGATTAAGGTATGTGGTCACCCTTTTTTATCAAATATTTCTTGGTTATTCATGTTTATCTTTAATCCTCTCATTTATTGTCATAATGTTCATATGGTGGAGTAAAATTATGGTGATGATTTGAAGGAGATTATCCTGCATGCATAGGTCAATATAGGGTAATAAAATTGAAATGGGATGTTGTTTATTGATATGGTTGATCACTAAATTATATATAATAAGGAGAAATACTATTTTTAAAATACAATACAGCATAGCTGTGAAACCCCTTGGACAAAAATTATTTATCACTAACTTATTTGTGTGTTGTTTTCTTATTTATATTTTTGTTTTTTTGAACTTCTTCCAATTGTTTTTTATATTTAAATTCATTTTTTCAATTATGATATTCTTATAATTCCTTACTTTATGTTTCATGGTTTTATTTATTTTTCATAATTCAATCATCTTATCACATGTGTGTGGGGTATATTATTTCTCCATAATTTTTAATTTATAATTCATGGGTTTTCAGTATTTTTTAGAATAGTGGGTTCATTCTTTCTTTTATTCAGATGTATAATCAACGATTATAGAAGCACCCCCATTATCACTCAGTGTTTTTTTGATGTGTTCTTTTCCCCTCATATATCAAAAATAATTTTTATCAGTCCCTCATGTCCAATAATCATTAGTTAATTATTGTTCATGGTGACCCAACATTATACTCTATAAATGGCCCTTTTTTCTTGACTGTACATCAATCTTACATCCCACTACCTTATCTGTCTCTACCATCACTTGTTATAGGCATATGGGTATCCCCATCTCTTCGTACTTTTTCATTCATATAGAAACCCCCATTCTACTTGAGAGATTTTGATTAGATTGAGTGTGTGTTCCTGGTTCATGGTTATATTTTGGCGAAAATTGAGGGGAAACGGAGGTTTTATAATACCTAATACTTCCTTCACCCATAATGTTTTGATCTATTGTAATTGTTCATTTTTTTGGATATTTAGTGTATAAAGTATCTTATTATGTGACAGATTACTACAAAACAACCTAGAGTAGAAAGACATGATATCTTTCATAATAACATGGATTTTGTGTAGAAACATGGTTCTATAAGAGAATTCCTTTTCCATTTCATCACATGTGTTGTTTTGTTCTTTTTTTGTGAGTGTACGTGTTTGATATAGTTTTTCCATCATATTATGACAGTGACTCCTCATGATAAGGTTTATCATTACCACCTGGTTCAAAAAGGTTTTCCACATTGGATTGTTTCTTTAATCTATATTATTCATACCTTATATCCTATAAACATTTCCTATTTTTTATTAATAATAATGCATATCCCATGATTGTGTTCTCATAAAAAATATATGATCAATTAAATATAAATAACATTATATCTTAGTCTCCCTTTACTGCTTTATATTTTCTGTTCTCATATTTTGGAAGAACACTAATATTTTATTGAAAATCAATTTTCATTATTTATAAGTAAAAAAACTTACCTAATCAAAAATATTAACCATTGAATATGAATAAAATGATATTGGTCATCACTATGGGTATTTATTGTCATGATTCCATTAATAATTTTTATCATTGCCATCTAAATCATAAATATGAGATCTATGAATATTGATAAATAATTACGATCTTGAATATTATTTTAAACTAAGGAAAATAATGATGAGAACTCATCTATATTATAACAAACTCCTTGATGATCATAATGGTAAAAAGAAGTATGTTAACTTAGATTCTAGTGATGGTAAAACATCCACAACGTATGTTGATGTCTTTTAAGACAATATTAGGAAATCTCAAAGCCTAATTCATTTATCTTTAGTCAATAATGTTCTTTGATAATTTTAATTCAAGTCTAATACAATTAGTATTTAGTTTAAATTATAATCTATATACCTGACTGAATCTCTAGTTGGTATGTTCAATAAGAAAATAAATATATATACTTTTTAAATTCACCATGGAACTATAGTCATGACTCACATTAATGAATTTAGTAAAATATATCCAGATTATTCCAGAATAGATTTTGAATTAGGGGAAGAGGAATATGAAATAACAGTGTAACATTATTATATGTTTTTTTAATTCTATTTAATATTTCATGATGTGTTGAAAAGATGCTTTAATTTTGAAAGAAGTAATATCTACATTGTTAGATAAAGATGTTGAAAAAAGAGGCAATATTAAGAATCAGGATAAGGGACTCAATGAAAAAGATAGAGGTGTGTTTAGGGGAAGAAGAGGATAGAGAATTTAGTTTAGGAATCATAGGTATAAATCTAATAATAAGAACACAAAATACTAACATTATAAATAAGATGACAATATAAATAGAAACATTCAAACAAGAATAGTGACAATAAGGATAATAGTAAAAACCTTTGTTTATTATTTTAATAAAGATTAAATACTACTAATGTGTTGAATGATTATAACCATTCCATATATTAGGATTTTATCATAGATTATAGGTTTACCCTCCACATGTGTTCAAGAAAATTTTACATCACTAAGTTAAATTTTTTTTGATTCAGGTGAGATCTTTGAAGGAAAATAATATAAAATTTTACATTAAAAGGATAGGGTGTATCTCATTTTAGCATCAAAATTAGACTGTGAAAAATATTGAGGTGTTTATATGGGTACATGAGTAGAAAAATAACCATGTTTTGTTGGTTCATCTTGATCATAAGTGTTAAACATTCCAATCAGGCTCTTGTATCCTAATAATTTCTAAAAGATCCCTTATTATTATGAAGGGAATTATCTTTAATGAACTACATCTTTTGATCATTGAAGACACATGAAATAGTTGAATACCTCATATGTTCCAGTGAAAGATAATACCATATGATAGTATAAAATGTTTTCTAACACTATTTACAATGTTATTAATGTAATTAGGATGAAAGGGTTGTTCAATGACATTAATTCTAGTATTCCAACGTTCTATATGGTTTTTGGTATCAAAAATTCATATTATCCTGTTATAGTATGTCAATATTTACAGATTTATTTCTTATTGAGTGCATTCACTCTGATATATGTGGCCCCTCTAGGTTTTATTCCCTCGATGGAGGTTATTACTCTTTTTTGTTCATTGATGATTATTGTAGGAAGTTTTGGACATATAAACTAAAATACATGTTTGATAATTTTCATAATTTCAATAACTATATGGTCAGTTTAGAAAATGAATATGGTATGAAACTAAAGTATCTTTAGAATGATAATGGTTTAGAGTATATTTACTATTATGTAATTGAATTTTGAAACTCTGAATGTATCAATAGATACCATACTTCTATGGAAACCACAAAAAATAATAGATTATTAAAGATGATGAGTAATAATTTATTAGAGAGGGTAAGATGCATTCTCGTGCACTTTGGTATTCACAAGTCAATATAGGTTAAGGATGTAACAATGAAATTCAATCTAATCAATCACTACCCATCCAAAAATAATAATTTTATGGAACCTTATGAAATATAGAAATGTATACCCCCTATCTTTCAAACCTTCATGTGTTTTGATCCATAGCTTATACACACATTAAAATGATACTTTGAAAACTAGGAATATTAATTGTATCTTTCTGGGGAATTCAAAAGGTATCAAGGGTTAATGGTTATCAATAGATAATCCTAGGTACATTAAATTCATCATAAATCATTAGGTTGTGTTCCATGAGTGTTCTCTATCAAAGGAGAATAATATTGATCTTGATGTGTCTAAATAGAAGGTTGTTTAGTTTAGTGAGGTTGAACGGACACAACACCATCTGTGTTATTTTATTCAAAGTGAAATATAATGAGGGGGGTGAATTTAAAAAAAAATCAAAATACATGAATTGATGGAATGAAACAATTTTCTGATAAATTAAAATAGTCAACGTTAGTACAATAAAATAAGAAGTTTTAATTTTTTTTAAAAAAATTACTCATCGTGGAAATGAAATAATAATTAATAGGGATATTAATTTCTAATATATTAAGTGATTAATTTATTATATTATATATTTATTAATTGAATTAATGTTATTAATAAATATTAATAAAGAAATTAAACAAGCCACATGATTTTTTAATGTTGTTTTTCAATATCTCAAATATAAGCCCCTACGTCTCCCACCTAAGAGAATTAATTACTCATAAATATATATAGAAGCTGAGTTTAGCATTATCTATGAAAATCAAAGAGAACAAAAACCCTTGACTAGAGTGGAAGTTAAGAATCCTAGAAAGAGAACCTTGGTTTGGAAATTTTATAAAAACCATGTTTTGATAAGGAAGAGATAAATGAGGCGACCCTCACTAAGGCAAGTCCCCTTAGTCCTAATGGTTGATTGTGGGGGGTTTACTTCATTCACAATCATTAAAATTTTATATCTATTGTCACTATTAGTGAGAACTACCAATATTTCCCTCATCTATAACAAGGTACATACCAACATTCTAAAGGCAGGTGGCTAATTGGGGTTTCAGACACAACCATGCTTGGGGACTTGCATTGGTCGGGAGGATGGGATGTCAGGCTCATCCCATTCTCTTAAGGTGATATTTTGCCTACTCTGGGACTCGATTATCTATTTAGGATATTTTCTCAATTCTATTCCTAATCCCGATACAGTACCGGTTTCCCTAAAAAATATCATAGGTAAATTTTATTTATATACAAAATAAATGGAATCACATTGATAAAAAATAAATGTGTATATCATTAGTGAATATATATGCATCTATGAAAAATTCATCATATGTTTTTACGTAATGCATAGTTGATTATGTTTTAAATCTGTATAATCAAGTAGATGAAGATTATCTTCTCTACAAGGAGGTAATTAATATTCTGAAGAGAGGATTGAGTCATTATGAGGTGTCCTATATATCCCGGTTATTACATGAATCAAAATAAAAATACATATTTAGACCCGTGTATTTTAATGTCATGAGAATAAGACATATGTATGGGCACTGAGGAACCAGATGTTTAATCTTGATTATCAAGGTTACATCCTATGTATCTGAGTTATGGATGAAATTAAAGTTATCATAGTTTTATCATGCCCTTAGAACTGGACCTAATGTAAATTTACATATATGTGGGTTTTTATATCATGTTATTCATCGAGTCTTATATACTAGGATTTACCTTGATGGTGGAGATTATTAAGGCCAATGAGGTGTTAATTGTGGTTATCTAATCCCACATGATCTATAATCAATTTGACAAATAAGGGATAGTATTTGATAAACGTCCTTGCATGAAGATATGGGACTAATATACTAGGATAGACCTTTATATAGTTAAAATGGAGCTCAATAATTATGAAGGGATCCTATATATCTTAATTAAGGGGAAGGAATCAGAGTAATCGTATTTAATTTCTTCTCTCATTCTATTATGGGATGGGGTAGAGTGATCATTATGTGGGAATGATTAGATCTCGAGGGTTGAAATGTTGGATACATGGGGATTACATAAAAATGGATGTTTATTTGACAATGGGTCTTAATGAATGTGGCTTACATATCCTAGTTATTTTAGGAATCAAAGTAACCATAGTTCCATTTATTGGGGCTTCAAAACTGTTGTTTTCTTATAGTGATCAGGGCTTACACACTGATGGTTCCATATAGTGATTAGGGATTTCACACAGATGTTTCACTTTCCTTGGTAGAGGCTTATGATTTAAATGATATGGTCATTGTCATTCCCTAATCTCACATGATCTATGATTGGGGTAAGAATCAAGGGAAAAAAATGAGCAGCCTCACTACTAATGGATTCAGGACTTATATATGGATATATCCCTTTTGATGGTTTGATATACAGCTTGGACCATGGAGAGGTTACCTATATGTCCTGGTTATGAATGAGTCATAGTCCTGGTAGTTCCCTATAATGGGGCTTAAACAATGATGTTTCCTTTTGGTTGGGTCTTACACAGCAAGGGTGCACACAGTTACCAAACCATGGTAATACTTTATTTGGGGGAAATGTCAAACTATTCCCCTTGTTTGGGCTTACACAATTACATTTAACATATGATTGGGGCACAAATACTAAGGATGAAAAAATTTATCATGTTTTAAGATTCCCTTTTTCACCATCCTACTTTCCTTCCAAACATGCATAATGTTTCTACTTCGAATGACTTGATTTCTTATTTTAAAAGTCAGAGAGTTTCTACTTAATCGATCAAAATAAAATAATATGACCTAGTTGACTATTCTTTGGGACATATCATGATCTGGATGGAATATTCTAGGGTTATCACATGATCAAGGATGACTTGTCTGTAGGGTGTCACATGATCCAGATGATTTTCCCATGTTTCATCATAGTAGCTGGCTGACACATATGGAGTACATCATGAGAGTCAATGTGACATGTATCAGAGGGTATCTCATGAACTAGATGAAATTTATAATGGCATCGTGTGACAAAGATGGATTCCATAGAGGGTGTCATGAGGAGCCAGTTGACTTCCCAGAGTGATACTGTGTGTCTCATCTAACATGAGTGAGTGACGTTATATGAGTCAAGAAACATGTTTAAAGGAAATATCAAGGTTGAAAAGGTGATCTCAGAGGGATTAATGAGACTAAGGTGGTGTGCCTAAGGTCACCATGTGACCTTCTCTGACATGTCTAAAAGACATTACATGACCTATATAGTATATTGAAGGATCTTCTTTATATATGTAAAACATTTCATGGTGTTATCACATGTCTTGGATGGTTCACAAGAAGTGAATAAGGGTCAGTGAACATGTGTTTCACTTATTTCATTCCACATTTAATATTTTTTATACCCTTTTATATTGACAATTCCTTAGATTTTTTCATTGTCATTTTATTTTAAGTCTCACGTGATCTAGCTAATTTGTGGGATGTTCCTTCCATGTCCTTAAAAAAGTCATTTATGTGATCTATGAGTTATCTCGTGATGTGATTTCTTCATGGTACATGATCTACCCGATGGCCCACTAGTATCTTACATGATGGATGACTTTCGAGTCATGAGATCAGTAGCTCCAAGAAATATTATCTAATCTTGGATGCAAAAGTGCTATATTTTTTTCGGAGAGTCTTCTTCTTTATTGTTGTAAGTAGATGTATCATTCAATCTATCTTTGTGTAGTTAGTTAATTTCTCATGATGTGGTGGAGGTTTATAGGACACACCACCCTAGTTTTTCTCCACTTGCACAACATATATTGTGTGAATACATGTTGGAGACCATGATGGGATTCAGTTTCATGCATTCAGGCGATCCTCTAACATGAATCATTCCAAGGGTGGTGCCTAATCTTCAACAACTATGATTCCATCATGTCAAAACCGCCTATATTGGATTATTACCAATTAATGGGGGTTTTGGAATCATGTGGGCATGTCTAAGGACCTAAAAATTGTCATATTCACATTACCAAGGGATTTCTTGTGATTAAGGAACCTCTATAAGTCCTCTGTGTGATCTTGGGAAAATTCTCATGGACATATCGCTGGACAATAATTACTTCTCATGGGGACTTCGCGGGATCAAGACAACATGTCAAGGGGTATTGAGAGACTGTGATGTAGACATCCTTTGCATGTTGTGAATGTTTTATGACTACAAGAGGATTTTTCCACTCTCTTTAATTTCCTCTATTATGTTTATAATGTTGAAGGATTTTTTTGGGGGT
Source organism: Viscum album (assembly GCA_963277665.1). Lineage (NCBI taxonomy): Eukaryota > Viridiplantae > Streptophyta > Magnoliopsida > Santalales > Viscaceae > Viscum > Viscum album. The sequence goes on along the minus strand of OY728131.1, from coordinate 1,970,868,982 downwards.
TCTCTATTATTGTTGATGAAAAATACTCTAGCTCTTGGTAATGTGTTGCATGACCAAAAAATGACCTACGGGGTTGCATGAAAATTTCATGGAAAAATTATCTATTTTTACTTAGGTAGCCAAAGGGGGAGTGAATGGTCTCTATGAAATTCTCAATTATGTTCGCATGAGAAGATAATATGATGGAGGTCTCTCGTGAGATGAGGAAAGTATGTCTTTGGGTGCTCTCTGTGTCTTAAGGACTACCTTGGGCATGTATCATGTCTTTTACGACCCTGAGTGGATCCCACAACCCCACTTTTTATACCCATTGTTTTATTTTACAAATTCATGGGGTTATAATGAGATTTATTGAATATTATTGAGGAAATTTTTTTCTATATTGGTAATCCATCACTTGAGATTTATGAATGAAAGAGCATAATGTCTTCTAAATATTTTCCTTATATTTACAAAGGGTTTTTGGATTGTTTCCTAGGATCTCTTCAGTTGAAAAACTCCATGGCCCGAGGGAGTTTATTTAGTTACCGCCGCACAACCACTAGTTTTCTTGGGTTCTTTCGCAAGAGGAGGAGGATTCATAAAACGAGATACATGGGATCCATTTTTAGGTTATATACTCTACATAGAGCCTTCACGTGACCTCATGATGGTCGTGCAATCGCATATCCCATGAAGGACCATGTGATCCATGGGTCTTCTCCACGTTCTTCTTTCATTGCATTTCCAGGAAAATGAAACACCTATTCAGTTATCTCAACCTATTTGAATTTTCTAGATCTCATTTGGTGGGCATCAAAGAATCCCCTCCCCAATGGAGCGATGTCCATGGGTCAAGGCATTGTTCTTTGTTACGTAAATAACTGCCTGCTTCGTTAGAGATTTGATGAATCGATATATCTAGAGATATTTGGTCTTCCATAAAACCCTTGGTATTTTTCAGAACTCTTTTTATGTAGGGGAGAATAGGGAGGCCTTATTAACAATAAAATCATTCTACTAGATAACTCCCACATTTCCTCCATTGTGTTATTTAAACCCAAAACCATTTCTCAAGACCTGATTGGAAGACCCCACTGTGAACCTGCATTTCAAAGACCTATTCTATAAGACCACTTTTTCTTAGGTACTCATTCGAACAAACTCTAAACTATATGAAGGTAACTTTATGAACTTCATCTACGAGGATTGGGATTGTCTTGAGGATTTCAAAGGATCTTTTGACTAGATCAAATGATCGATTTATTATCATATGATTTACATTACCACTTATGGGTCATGCGATCATGAATATCAAACAGGTCATGTGATTGGGTGATGCCCAATGGGGTTATTAAAAATACGATATCTTTTAGGGTCAGGAGATTTGGGAAATTATTATGAGATTCATGAATCCCTTGTTGAATCATGTTATGCGAATGATTCTCTCAGTTTATGCCCTTCCTTTGACAAGATTTTATTTCATCCGTCTAACATATTCCATACACTCTTATTCATATGGATTCTATCTCACACCATGGTTTCTCATATTTGACCAATAAAAGGGTGATGATTACTATAAATCACAAGGATGATCCCCAATGTCCCACTTATACTATGAATGAGATTCTGATTATGTTTCTCTAATGAAACCTTTTTCATTATCCTTTATCTCCCTAGTTTCTTCTATACAGGTTCAGTTTGTTGGGAGATGTTATCATCCCACCTTCAAACATCACTCTCCCATCTTTCTAGGTGTCTACTACTTCTCAATGTATTCAGATGGATATTTTTGAGGAAGGACGGCTGGTCACATTTCTACATCAGGGTTGGTCTTATATGTTAGAAAACTATCTTTTGGGTTTGGATGGATGCTATTGTTCTCATCTGCCTATTACATAGAACTAAATGTGTATATTTTTATCCTCTCCAAACAATACTAGTTTAGAGCACTAAATGGGATTTCCATCCTAGAGAATAAGTGGTAGAGGTGGGGAAAGTGACACTCCATCATTCAATCGATGCTTCCCATCATACGCTAACTAACTTGGCCAGTTTTTTCCAATAGAATATTATCGTTATTTGATATAATTTAATTTTATTAAGATTTTTGGATATACTATGACATGTGTAGTTTCATCATTATTATCAAATTATCAATTAAATCAATTTCCTAGACCTTTTATGTTATTGTCCAATTTTTTTCTTCCATTCAGGATGTACGTGTCATTTCACTGTCATTTAATCGATCGCCAACGATACTCATACCTTGTATTATATAATGTAAACATGAATTCATGGATTTGAATATTGAGTTTATAATATATTACACTATGATAAATTCTCATGAATTCCCAAATACATAATATTCATCAAGGATGCATTTCTTCCAGCTTTCTTAAGAACACTTGACTTGTAGAAGGATAATCGAGTTTGATATATGTTTTGAAGGAAGGGAGCTATTGTTTTGAGGTTGATTGGTCTGGAAAGCATAGATTTGTTCTTGTTAAGGCCATATTATGGACCTTACAAGATATAACAGGTTAAGTCATTTTTTCTTTAGTTTAGTGTCTTTCAAATCATACCATTTATCACTTTATTTTACGGTCTTTTAGATCAGACCCTCTATTTTTGTAGTTTGTGTATTTTTTCTTGGACCTTATGTTATTGATGTTTAGGTCTATTTTTTCTTATCCCTTGTATTATTCATGTTTAGGGTCTTTTAATTCATAAATTCTATCATTGTAGTTTATGTTATTTTAGCTTGGACCTAATATTGATTTAGATTTGGGTATTTTATCGTGGACATGGTATTTATTTAGTTTAAGGACATTTAACTTGGGCATGACATCACTGTAGTTTAGTGTCTTTTATCTTGGACATTATATTTCTGTAGTTTAGGGTATTTTAGATCATAACTGGTATTACATTATTTTATGGTCTCTTTCCATGGACATGGTATTTCCTTAGTTTAAGGTATTTTTTTTCTCAAACATGATATTTCATTAATTTAAGGTATTTATGATCATACCTAATATTGATTTATTTTAATTTAATTTGTCTTGAAACCAATAATTCTTTGTTAATGTATTTTATCTAAAAAAAAGAACAATGATTATGGAATACGGTTCAGACATGCCAGGAATGACCCCGAACACACTGTGGTGTTGGGTTTTTTGTGGCATTATTGAGGGAAATAAGGATCAGAAATCCCTTTTGGAATAGTGAAACATTTTTATGAAAACCATTTGTGCATTTGAAAGAGCAATAAGAATAAATGTATAGTCAATAAGAGGGTAAATTGAAGACAAGTATCCTTTCATGGGGCTATGTAATATTTCTGGAGATAATATCCTTTGAGGGTAAAATTTTAAGGAAACCAGGTCTTCCTGGATAGTTGGAGTATGGATGATTTAATTCATAACATGAATGTTTGAGTCTATGAATATGAGAGGGGGTAAACATTTTGTGTCTCCACCATGACAATTTGTGATACAAGGATCCACTGCAATGTTTCCAGGACTCACTGGGATTGTAGATACATTCTCTAAAGGAGGTAATTCCATTAGTTAGTGGGAAAAGGCCCAATGCATTGGTGGCATGATCAATCTAAAGATGATATCCACAGTTTATGAGGGGCATGAAAGATTTGTAAAGTTTTAGAAATCCATATGGTTAGGTTTGGTATGGAAGTAAAGGTATCTATGAAAGGATATGGCACCCTAGGTTCTTATATATCTTTACTATGAAGTTTAGTCCCTACACCAAATGGTTTCTAATCAAAAGTTGTGGGTCATAAAATGTTTTGGAATTAAGGGTCACATTCATGATTAAATAAATAGAACAAAACATGGTGATGTATCATCAAATATGTAGACCCATTTAGATAGTTTGGTATAGAGACATATGTCATAGTCCAAAATGTTCTGATTGGGATGGCGATATGATACAGTCATACTAGGAGTAGTTTAGACACACTGATGTGTTGAGTTCTTCCACAGTGATTTCATGGATTATAAGGATCAAAATTTCCTTTTTACAGAGTGACACATTTGGTTAATGATCATAGGTTCATATGTAGGTCTCATAACCGTACATGAATAGTCAATAATTGGGTCACTTGAATCCAGATATACTTTTCAAGGGCCATGTGTTGTTTACAGTGATCCAAGACACCCCAAATCAAGATGTTTTATTTGTGGAAAGTGGAATATCCCATGATATTTCGAGAACCCTAAATGTCATGTCACTATCTAGAGAACTTGTTACCCTTTCAAAAAGATGTGGAAAATCATTAATCTGACATTTACCTAAACCATAGGGTTCAATAATCATATCATATAATTTACTAGGGATATATTCTAGAACCTATGCGATTTATGAGTTCTTTATTTGTGACCCAATTTTTCTTAAACTCTAGAGATGAAGAGTTTAGAGAGTGAAGACTTGAATTTTGTTAGGCCTCCCTTTATGGTTATTCAACCTGAAATGTTTCGTGTCTCTTCCACTATAAGTTTTAAGTCATGGGATTTGGGACATTATTGAATAGTGTTTAAGGATATACCTCTATCACAAAATCACTAGTAGTTTAACGTCAGGATAATAATGAAACTAATATGGGGGGGGGGAAGAACAAGAGCGCAATTAGGATACCCATGGATGAGAGTACCTTATAATATTTCTGAGAAGGGTATGAGAATATTGTAAATCATGGATCAAGGGAATTAGGTCATGAGTAATGATATTGAATAGTCATACCGAGATTAGTTCATATTAAATTGAAGTTTTGAGTTTCCCCTTAGTGATATTATGGCTCACTAGGATTGAAATGTCCATTTTTTCATATTAATTCATTTTCTTGACAAACATATATGCATATGAAAAATCCATATGCATACTTTCTTAGTTCAAAAAATGGTCCCTTGAAGTCGGGTGTCCTTTCCAAGGGCCATATAAAATTTATGGAAACTTGAGGCACTCGAAACATGATGTATGATTTATAGATAGGGGTGCTTAAATGGAGAAAAAATCACCCCATACTCTTGCTGTCTAGGGTAAGGTTATTGGGCTCCATTAATAGGGGATTAAAAATTTATGATGGTCTGCAAGTTTATTTTCTTTTAGTAGGGAAATATTTTATATAATTTATTTTCATATTTTAAGGACATATGTCTTGCATTTTAATGTTTTGCGTTAATTATGTTTAAGATGAAATTTAACATCACGCGGTAAGTATGTTTTTGTGATGTTTAACTTCATATGGTAAGGAAGTGGGATCAAACATGAAATGATTTTTCATGATATATTACATACACAAAAAAAATTGAAATTAGATCTAGCTTAGGGGTTGGAAAAATGAGCCTATGTGACTTAGTCCCTCTATAGGTGGGACTCATATTTTATTGGTTGATGTAGTTAGGTATCAGATTGAAGACTTGGAGATCACTACATATCCCGTGATGACAAAAATATATCCACACATAGATCTAGAATGAGAAACTCTCTATGTAGGTATGACTCATTCGTAGAGTTGGGAATTTTTTCCATTAATTATCATAGTTTCTCGAAGAATGGAGATCTGGGTTTCACTACATATCTTATAATGATGATAATCAAGACACGTGTAGTTCTTGAGGGGTCATGCAATTTGTCATCATGTGTTAAGGACAAAAAATTCTTGATGTGAAAAGGGAAATTATGTCCAATCCTAAGGATGCACATCCATGTGTCACTATATATTCTACGGAAATAGGAATCAATCCATTCATAGTTCATGAAATCCCATGCATTTTAAAATCATGTTGTGAGGAAAAAGATGAATGATCATAAATGACTGAAAATGTTGTGGTTGGGCCTAATAATGGAATTCTAGGAATCACTACGTCTCTCATGGGAATGAGAATCAAGATACAAGTAGTTCTCGAAGAATAACCTTCCTACACAAGTCTGTCTTGTACACAGAAAGGAATTTTTTATATTTTTCTTGATTGGACCTAGGATTGAATAGTTTCATGTCACTATGTATAATGTGATGTTAGGAATAATGTCACATGTAATTCTTTAATATAGTTGTGGTAGGAGACCAACACCAGAAACGGTGGTCCTCTCTAGTGAGGTCCACAGGAACAAACAATTTTATGTCATGTAAGGGACATTAACTGTACATCGTGACATCATGTGCTGAGGAATCACAGTATTCAGTTTTTGGTCTTTCACCAAAGACCATGATGATCCTATCACAAGATTCCATACCGTTTTTGTTTTGGGGAATCCATTACTGAAATCTATAAACTCATGTGAGTAATTCTCAGAGTCATAAAAAAGGAATGATAAGGGTTCCCCAAACTATGCAGAGTAAAATAAAAGTAGGAAATGGGTATTTTCCATCATGTGGTTGTTGGACTAAGATATATGATATAGGTTTCCCTATGAATCTCAATGAAAATGTAATCAAGCCCTATGTAGTTCTATAAAACCCATATAGTTTAATTTCATGGGGAAAAGACATGGGTCACCAAATGTGAGGGAGAAGGGGGACTCTGTATGGGCCCAAATGTAGAGGTTTGGGAGTCACTTTGTATTTTAAATTGGAAGGAATCAATCCATATATAGTACATGAATGGGGAAATTCACCATGTGGAGTTGACTCTCTCACTAGGATAGGGTAATCCCATCCTTCCTTTGTGTATAGCTAGATCTTATGTGGCCAGTTGTTAATGAGATGGAACTTTTCATTTAGTTTATTGTCATGTACTGATAACCTCTACCGTGTAGTTTAACATCATTTCATAAGGACGTTAGGTAACATACAGTTTAATGTATTGCTTTTAGGACATCAAGTGCTTTACATTTTATCATATTGCTATCTAGATGATCTTCTTTGGTTTATTTTCATGAATCAAGGACAAGATTGTATAGTTTAACATCATGTAACCAAGATGGAATTGTACAGTTTTAACTTCATGTAACATGGATTAACATTATGGGACTTACACTAATTTTTATTCACGTTTGATGATAGAAATGTGAAGCACTTCTTGAGAAATATCTCATTGGTGTGGGGGAAGGGGTGTAACACGCTCTACATATATTATGGACAATGAGTAATATCCATTTTGATAGAACTTATGTATGATGTAAGGCCCTTAACATTTGGGTTCTAGCTCTGGAGGCTTCTCCCCTAGTATCATTAGTTTCCTCAGAGCCAACACCAGCTATCCTTTGAGGAATGAATAATGGAAGACACTTTTATTGAGGTACAATGTGATCCAATTCTAATGGACCTCCTAGTTGTCCAATGTATAAAACATATTTTCATCGAGACTCTCAAATTTATCCAGATTCATATGTTATTTCTATATATCTAAGAGTTGTCTACAAATGGGTATTCGGAGCAAAGTCAAATGGACCTCTATGGGAAACACCGATTCCATCCCATACACCAATGAGTAGAGAGTTTCTTCTGTAGTAGTATCGATTATGGTATGGTAGGTTCATAAAGCATCAAGGATCTTGTCTGGACAAGACTTATTATCCTTTCTTACCATCATCTAGAGTATATTAGATATATTATTATTGAAATACTCTATCTGTCAATTTTCTTCTGCATGATAGTGTTATAAGTTATTGGACTCAATATTGTACTACTGATACACTTTGTTCAACTATGTAGAACAAAATTTGGTGACATTTCCCATCAATATTGTTTGGGGGAAACCGAACATGGTGACAATATGAGACTGTATGATGCTGATGGGGTTCTTCATCACCAATTTTTTGATGGGAATTTCCTCATCCCATTTGAAAAATTAGATGATAACAGTATGGATATACATGAAATTCATAGTAATGGTTGGGGGATATGACCCCACAACATCCATTCCCCAAATGTAAATTGGATTGGAATACTTATTTGGATTAAGTAATTCTTGTGGTTTATAGATGAAGTTTTCATGGATCTGTCTTGAATAAATTTACTTGGTGAATTCCACATAGTAATGTATAATGGTTTTCTAGTAATATCCAAACCTCTTAGTTTGGTGGGAGAGCCTGTTCTTGGATTGATGAGATTCACATGAACCTGTATAGAATTCATTAATGATGGTGACCATCTATCCTTCTCTTGATCTGAGTATGATTCTATAAAATCCAATATTTTATATGTCTTATTGATCATTTGGTCCAACCGTAAAATTCACCGCATGGAACCAAAATTATTACCTTCCATCATGTCCTGTAGGGAGAATCTTGATTTGAAGATAACCAGTTAAAGGCTCCATCCATCAATGTGTAGTTACTTGTTCATCATGATATGGGGGGATATGACCAGATTGATTTCTTCCATATCACATAATACAATTGATGGTACCGTTCTTTGAAGTGGGATACAATTTGATTGCTTCTTCGTGATTAAGGTCGGCCAGGATAGTGGCCACATTAACCAATGTGTCCATGTGAGCATTTTGTGATCGAGTAACAAGTTGAAATATGGGTGAAAAAGGGAAACCATTCATAATTCCCCTGACCTAGCTAGTGAGGGGCCCAACTATTCCTTTTTTATGGAATATTTTATAGTGATCTTCTTTATCACTTGTTCTGAATCACCTTTGATATTTATGTATGCTATGTGTAGCTGTAGGGACAATTCAAACCAAGTGATGAGGGTTTAGAATTATTCCTCACTATTTGTACAGCCTTTATATGTTGAGATCGAGTAGGGGAACCATGTTTTTATTGAGATACAAATTAAATCCCTATGTCAACCCGATTGAGTATTGGGTTTTACATCATTCTACTAATATGACTTCAAGATGTTATATTAAAATAATTAACCCATTTTTGGGGAGTGTCATGGGAATATAAGACCTCCTCATCTGAAAGCTGGGTGTCCACTGGTGTATTTCTCAGTGTAATATTTTCAATGAGGAAATCATCCATGGCATTCCCGTTCACTGAATTCTATGAATCGAATTGAATTCAATATTGTTGCATAATGACAGCCTATCGGGTCAAGAGCGGAATAAAAAAAGGAGCTCAAGGATGTACGAGATCGGGTCGATGTGAGATACTAGATAGACTTTGTGGGGATACAATTAATGCCTCTTCTTTTTCACTACAATGATGAGTGTAAGTAATTTATTCTCCACATCATTGTATTGGGTCTTATTACCTATAATGGTTAGGAAGAGGTAGTAGAGACTATTCTCAATCCCCACATTGTTATTTTATGTGATGATGGTGCTAGTGAGTGTTCCAGGGTAGTCACATTTAAGATTATTGGATTCCCTTCCACCATAGGAATTAGGGCGGATGGGTGTAGTAAATACTACTTGTTTCTTTATAAGGCTTCTTTGTGGCCATCATCCCACTGATAGGTGATTCCCTTTTTCATTAGCCTGTGGAATGGGTGTTCACTGTTGGACAAGTTGGCTATGAATATCCTAATGTAGGAGAGGTTCATTTTGATACACATCCATTATATGAGATTTATAGGTGTAACATTTCTAACATATCACTAGTATGCTCTAGGTCAACCATAATGTAATGGAGGTGTACCACAAAGACAATGAATACCCCTGATATTACCCAAAAGACTTATTTTAGTGTATTCTTCTTCATACAGTGCAATAACAGCTTGTTGAAGACTATTTGATGATCTGTGAAGTGATCACAACATTTTCATGTTTTTACCACTAGTTCAACAACATAAAATTTAGTTTTATCTCAATGTAATGGATTGAAGATATGATGCATGGTGTGTTGATAAGTGGTTCTAATTTTCTCAAGACCAAAGGAATGACGTGATAGAAAAAGATCCCCGGAGGAATTCTCAAGGTAGTGGCTTCTTCATCTTCGGGGGGCATAATTATTTGATTAAAACCTGAATACCCATCCAGGAAGGAATTTGACTGGAAGATAGACGTTTAATCGATCAGGAGATATGTGATTGATAGTGAGAAATTACCTTTTTGAAAATGGTGATTAAGGTATCTAAAATTAATGAAAAACCTAATCTATATATTCATTTTCCTGAAGGGAATGATGTTGGAATGTTGTATTGGGTATTTCATTTCTTTTAAAATATTGGATTTTATTAATTTTACAACATCCAAATATATATTGCTGTCATGAGAGGGGTTATTCCTCTTGGTTACCTATTTAAAGCCTCGATGTTCATTGGGTAGGCTGAGATGGTGCATAGCCACATCTAGATTTAGTCCGAGTATTTATTGTATAGTTCTAAGAGAACACATATTGGTGCTCCATTATAAATTAAATACACTTATCTTACTCTATTAGGGGAATATTGGCACTAATAAGAGTAGGTCATAGGTCTTCTTCCACTCTCAGATTTATCTGCCTGAGCTCATCGATGGTGGTGGAGACCCCATCCTCGAATGTGGGAGGGGTGTTCCTATGGTCATATTAATTCTCCTCCATCTTAGAGTCTGTGGATAAATTTTAAAATGAAAACTTATTTTTTTGGTATTTTATATCACTATCAGAGTGGAGGTGGCCATCAGAAGAGATATTGTCATCCCCTACTGCAAGATTCATTATAGAGAGATGCCAGATCTGACTGTATTTTACAATTCACAATGGAAAGAAGGATCTTGGACCACTGAGATCAGTTATATCACCTATAATAGACTTATGGAAATCATATAGTTGTCATCGAACATACTCCAGGTATTTTTTGGGGCAGCCCCTAATCCATTGGGGGTTGAAAGTTGGGTATCATCATCCACTATTAGATTTTTTGTCCCTTATTATAGGAATTTTCTCCATCATATATGGATCTTCAAGTTTGAAAGTGGATTATGTAACCATTTAGTATTCATGTGTTTCCAATGATGGGGTATTTTAGACATTGAAGGAATGTTGAAGGTACTTCCAAGTGACTCTGGATCTAGGTCCTTCTAGGAAAGATATTATATATGGTGTCTTCCTAGAAAACCATAATCTCAACATCATATTTGAGCTCCGTAAATTTATCTTCGAGTTTGATATTCATGATAATAATTTTCTCACACTTATCATACCCTTGAATAGTAAAATTTGTAGGTGTTAAGTCCCCTTAAATATATCCAAAATGTTAGAGTGTTCGTACCTCGATGAGGTTAATGCTAGATCCATTATCAATTAGGGATCTATAAATGTCGAAATTATTGAGTCTGTCCAAAACATATAGGGGCTTGATGTGTCCTTGGAGTACCTCTTCAAATTGATGATCAGTTAATAAGGTGGAAAAATGAAATTATATGTAAATCGTCTTCACTCAATAAACATTGGCTACAACCATTTCAATATCTAATTCCTATGGGCTCTGGAGGGATTTTAAAATTTCCTCCCAGAGTTATTTTGAATGACAGAGCGAATTTAGGATTGCGAGAATTTATGGGACAACAACCAACTATTTTAGAATTTTATACTTCTGTTTCATTCAACGATGCTTATTAATGTGTATTTTCTCTGAGATATTCAGATGAGTAACCAATGAATTTGAGGTGGATGTGCCTATTTCGTATGTAAAGGTTGAGGGAGTATTCACTACTATTGTCGTAGGTCATTCCATCCTTTCTCATTTCTTGGGTTGATCATATAATGAAACCCCCACTAGGCTGTCATGCAAAAAATGGGTGCAGATGACCATTGAATGTTTTTATGATTCCTTCATGAATCTCTTGAGCTTACTGGATTTCTTTCCAATGAGTCTCATATGAATATATATTATCTATGAGAACATGACTGAAATATCGTGTCCGACCAGAAATGTGATGTCTAATGTATCCTTGTTTTTTTCACATGAAGTCTCTTGTTCCCCAACTATATTTAGGGAACTCATATTCTGGGGAATATTCATCACTTGTGATGGAATTTCCCATTTGTATCTCATTGATAAATCCAATGATCAGTGCTTTGTCTGATGAGGATTCTATTTGGTGGGGTGGTTCCAGTTCTTCAGATGTTTCAGGGAAGAAGTAAACAAGAGTCATAGCTTGACTTGGAGAAGAAAATGATTCCTCAAATTATATTTCTTACTACTTACAGTTATAACATCCACCTTTATGAGGAATATTTGGTCTTTCCTCCTTGGGTGGTGGAGCTATTTTGCGTCTACTTAGTTGTGCTCTCATGGTGTCACAGGCTCGGTAAACTATTTTTCGAGTCATCCAATTATGGTAATTTCATCCGCATATGGAAGATACTTTATATAAAACACTCTTCTATTTTGACTAGGAACCATTTTTCTAGACACCTTCTCTGAGGAGTTATCTAACACCACCTTTCAAGAATTGACTATGCCTTAAATGATGTATTTATTGAAGAAACAATATTATATATTATGAAACAATATTCTATAGAAAGGAAATTAGACAATTCAGTAGGTGAAGTTAATCTCATCAGGCTTCCTAAGATATGGTATAGTGAGCATGTTTTTGGCTATGGCTACCAAGATACAATTGGGGACCTGTTCAATTTAAAAGGATTATGCACTGTTCATATGTTCATAATATCTTAGTAAACCCGACATTATCTCTGCTTCTGGATGAGGGTGTTTTTTTGGTTTTCACGGCTCAACAGGAGGTGATGGGTAGTTTAAGACCTTTTTGGGTGCTTGGACAAGCACTACTTCTAGATTGATAGTGACATACACAAATTTTTCTATACCTGACCTTTTCCCCTATATTATTGGCATGAGTTAATTTTTGGATTGGGTTGTCTGGATTGATTCATCAAGATGTTTTTCCACCTTTATGATATCATGAAACCCACTTGTATACATTATTGGTATCATAGGTTCCTGCAACTCATCCCGAGGAATTTCACCATAGAGTTTTAATAGTTCCTCTTATAAATGAGTTATTCTTAGTGAATAGGTTAAACACTTCCACATCTCTATGAAGTGATAAACCATATATTTTTCTCATTTTTTTAGTAATTACTGTCTACAATAATCAATTTTCTCAGTGTGGAACTAAAATGATAAAGGAAGTGACAAAGAAGGTCTTCCCATCCCGAAACATAACATTCTGGATGACTACTGTACAATACAAGGTCTAGCCATGTTAGAGTCTATAAAAAATACTGTATCTTTGATTCATCTAGTTGATATTGAGGGCCCATCATTGGCCCACATTGGTATATGAAGTGTGTTAGATTTTGTTTAATGGTCTCCCATACCATCAATGGAGAGAAGATATGATTTCAGAAATTGGGTGGCGAAGGAGTATCATCCACCAATTTGGGTTCTGTGAGGGAGAATATTCATCTCTTCTAGAAGATGATACCTTGTTGGAATAATTCACCTGAGTATCTCCTCATTATGTCATGTGAGATTTTGAATCTTAGTCTCATGTTCTGAAATTTGATCCTCTATGGATGTAAACATAATTTTTTAGGTGGTGACAAGAAAATAATTGTACGTTTCTCTTTTTCTTTGATAGTGTTCCTCCATGGAGGTGGAAACATAATATTTGGATGTTCCATATTAAGGAGCCTTCATTAGTTCTTGGATTCATCAAACTCATTTTGTGAATACAAATAACACTTCTCCTTGGGTATGTTTTCCATGTTGTGGCCCTCTTCATTTTTTTCTTGACATGCAATGTCTATTATTTTGATAATGTGGATATTCGTAGAGTAATTTTAGGGAATGTTGGTTCTTTAATTACTTTTTACAAAATAGTTTGATTCCTCACTACCATCATCAAGGACTTTATTTGTACCCTTGGCCATATTGGGTTGCTTTGGATTATGACCCCAGTTGGGTCTGATCACCTTTTATGTACTATCCACCCATATTATTGTATGTACAATGACCATGATTGATATTTTTATTGTGTTCTTCGAATGGGACCTTACCAACATAAGTTTTTCATGTTATGGGAGGAACATGTGGGATATTGACCGTTGATCTCCCCCGCACCCAGAAAAGACCAATTCTCTCTACAGTGATGATGATGATGAAAATGACTTCATCCCTTTGGGGTGGGGGTTATTCGAGCCATGAATTTCATTGACTGATCCTTTTGTTTAGGATCTAATGATTATTGTTTGTGATTTGATGAATCCCTAGATAGAAATGAAGATATAAATTCCCCCATATCAATGGGGTGGGATTGATCTGAAATCACCTTTGATTTTTTTATGGCCCACTCCAGGGATGATGAACCTAGAGATGATGATTGAGATATAAATTTCCCCATCCCAACAAGATGGGGTTTATTTGAAACTGTCTCCAACATGTCTTGGATACTATCAAAAATGATGATATGAGAGGTAGATGTAGTGGTATATAATCTATTTTCCCAATGAGACAGGTCCACTCATAGATGAATGATATGTAAGCTACTACTTTGGTAGGTTTAATGTGGAAAAATTGTGTTCCCATTGTATCTAGGTGTGATGAATACCCTTGGTTAGGACCATTCTTTATAAGAAGTTGTCTGATTGATTGAAACATTGGTATCCTTGTCTAAAATGAATTATTTCTTAGTTTGAGGGGCCTAGTTTGAAGTCATGTGGGCTATCCTCCCCCTCTACTCGTTCATTTTTTGAACCATTAAAGTGGGGCCATTCTGTTTTAGTAACAAACTATCCCAAGCTTTACCCGATCCCTTGATTTTTCTAGAGGCTATGAAATGACCGGACGTTTTAGTTGATGGGTTCTATTCTTTACTGGTTCCAAAAAGTGTAATTCTCTATAGTGTACCAATCATAGAATACATATTCTTGACATGTATTCAGAGATAAGCTTCCAACGTGTTGTTATATGATAGAGGTAACCATTTTTCAGAATCATGATATTCTTATTTGGTTTTGGATCCCAAGACATGAAGCTAGAATCCATGACTATCTAACAGTAGAGTATCATGAAGGTCTGAAGGTGGCCTTCATATCCTGGATTAGGAGAGTTTCTAGACTTATGCTTCTGATTAATTTCCCAAATGTTTTTTCATAGATAAGTAATAGAAACATTTTATATCACATATTAGATCTCATATTTAGAAGTGGAAAGGGGTTAGAACAAGATGTGGAGGTTGTTTCTGACTAACTCTCTCTATATATCATTTTTGTCCTTCACTCCATTAAACATACATTCCTCTATTCAATGAGACTATAGAAGTTGATTCATAGAGTCAACTGCTGACCAGAGTGGAGTGTTGGTAGGTGTAGGTTGTTGACCACGATGTTTCAAGAACCTTTTTATGTGAAGGTGTCATCTTTTTAACACCACTTTATACATTGGTGTTTGGTCAAGGGGATGATTTCCTTGACCATATGACATATTTTCATGAGGAGGTTGGCAATAGTGGATGTTAGGAGTAGGATCCCTATAATCCATATACACACTATCAAGAGGAGGAATTTCACGGTAATGATCATCTTATACTTCGTTTAAAGAGTATATGGACACTTGGTATGTTGATAATGTTTCAAGAATGTCCTCAAGGACATTGGAATTTAGAATATTAGGATTTAGATCCGTGTTCTATGTTTTGGTTTGAATATGTTGACCTGCCTTTTTGAATTTTGTAGGGATCTGAGCCTGATGTATGATGATTTCCAAAACATTATTATAAATGTTTGGTGTTGTGGGTGTATAATCCCACTATTGAGAAGCTATTGAGATATTCCAATGAGACATATCATTATAGATAGATATATTAACCTATATCGAGGAATGTTTCATTATAATTTGGTGAACCTCATTTAGGACGGGGGTATGAACCTTGTCCTGAACCTCAAGGAAATAAATATTTTCTTTCTTGGAAGGATTATTATTCTGAATTGAGGTATGTTACACTCAATCATAGTGTTCCTTGGTTTAAGAAGGTGTATGATCCCGGTCTAAATATGAATTCCCCGCTAGAATATGTCGATTGACCTCCGGAATGGGAGAACGGATATGAGAATCTTCCTATATTTTATTGGAAGGATACTGGTGTAGTCCTTCATTAGTGAAAGTAGGAATATGCACATGGATTCTATGATCTACTGGAATATGCTAAAAAGATTCACTGATAAGAATATAAACCTGTCATTAGTTTTTTCCAATAATCTCTTGGTTATCCTTAGCTAGAATAGATACATGTACTGAATCCTAGGCCTCTAGAGTATTCCTATGGACTTCTTTGAATGAAATATGATTGTGTCCCTGGGCACAGTCCCTTCTAAATTGGTGAGACCCATCTAGAACGGGGATATAATCTCGATCCAAGGCCTTTGGAATATGCCTCTAGAATTTTTCAATAGGCATATTCCCCTATCTCAAGGCATGTGATGCTCTCACCTAGTGAGACTCAGTTGGAATGGGAGTATAAACCTGGTCCGGTGCCTCACTATTTGTTAGAATATTCTGGTAATCATCTTGGGAAAGAATAAGATTTTGTTCATTCCCTGGAATGACCAATTGTTCGTGATAATCGTAGCGTTAAGATTTCATGGCTATGGGAATAGGAATATTCTCCTATCCCATTGTTCTCAATAGTTCCAGAATATGACGACAGAGTTATTTGGCTATTTATAAAATATATTGGCATTTTAGCAAAGTCTGTGTAGAGATATAAGCCTACACTTTTCAAACTCTAGTATGTACTATAATATGTCTTTGATTGAAGTAGGTATATTGACCCACATCTTTCCTCATTATTCTATAAGAATATTTCGATAGACATTATGTATGGGTGTATGTATATGATCCTCCCATGCCAACTGTGGGAATATTCGCACGAACATTTTCTGAGTGAGAAGGGATATAAACTTTCTTACCGATTGGTGCCAGAATATGTCAGCATACATCATCAACAAGAGTGGGAATATGATATCTCTCTTAGATATCCATCATATTCCTTTCTTGACGAGCCATCCTTGTTTCTGAAGTGTGGGTTTTAGTGGAGGATTTGTGCTGGGTGGTACCCTAATTAGGTGAATAGTGTGTAATGGTGGGATGATACAGGTGCTAGTCGTCACCAACAGAACTCCAAGGAAACACTTTAACCAGAAAAGATCTATATTTTTCTTGTTAGTACACCTTCTGTATTTATTGAAGGTGTTGGTTGTCACACTTGGGCATAAGCCCCTAATGTAGATGGCTATGGCGATAGGGGTCATTGGTTTAGTTTCTCTCCTCCATGGGCAGTGTAGACTCACCAATTTTCTTGTTTGGAAAACCTCACATGTAGATTCAATGGTTGGGATTATACCACATTGATGGTACGCTTTTACTATAGTGTTCTCCACCTAACATTATATCTCTTGAGAAGGTGATATTATTTTTTGACCTACATTAGTTACAGCCATCTGTGATTTTTTAGAGTGATTGCTGGATGAAGAAGGCATTATCTCAAATTAGGATGTTGTGGATTAGAGAAGTATATGTAGTCATGCTGACAACAAGTAAAAAATGCACTCATTAGTGAAATATCATAGACA
Source organism: Viscum album (assembly GCA_963277665.1). Classification (NCBI taxonomy): domain Eukaryota; kingdom Viridiplantae; phylum Streptophyta; class Magnoliopsida; order Santalales; family Viscaceae; genus Viscum; species Viscum album. The sequence continues at coordinate 1,970,851,564 of OY728131.1, read as the reverse complement.
TGATATAATCAATATTATATTCATGGTTAACTCAATTGTACTTTTATTCATAATCGGTCCATTCTGCTCATTTTCATTTATTAAAACAACGATGGATTTATTTTATGAGATCTAAAATTATATAGGATCATCTATAAGATCATATAAAAATTAATAATTTTTTTAGGGATGAAAAAACAATGTTTCCAAACATATTATTAATCTATCATTCTATCATTTTAGAGTTTCACATTAGGTTGACAATATCAATTTGTGTATAGTGTGAATATAAATTTGGTTGATGGACAATAAACAATCATTTGTTATTTTAGATATTTATAATAGTTTCACCATTTTTATTTGTGTAAAATGTAAAAAAATGGCTTGAAGAGAAATAGGAAATAATTTTTTATTTAATATATTCACGTATAGTTCACCATTTCCATTACGATGGGAAAGAGATGACCGAGGAGACCCTCACTGAGGTCAGTCTGGTTAGGCCTGATGGTTGATTTTGGGGGGTTCATTTATTTCACAATCATTAACTCACAATTTTCATTCTTATTAGAAACTCTTGTTCCCTTATCCATAACTGGGTACATACCTGCTTTGAAATTGTAGGACACCAATTGGGGTTTCAGACCCAATGATGCATAGGTAACCGCATTGGTCGAGAGGATGAGAAGTTAGGCTCATACCACCCTTTTGAAGTAAATTTTATCATGATCTCAGACAATATTCTAGATTTAATATATATTCGTGAGTTGATTATTTATCCCTATAGGGGAACCAATACACTTAAAAACAATTATACGTTAATTATATTGATATACAAGGAAAGGGAATATCGTTGATGAAAAACAGAAAGGAGATATAATTAGTGAATCTGTGTATATATATTTGAAGATGTTAATTATTTTGTGAGTAATGGGTATCTTCTTATGTGATTAAGCCATATAAAAAAGTAATTTGGGATTTTCTTGCATGTAGGGAGGTGGTTAGTATTATGAGGAGAGGATTGCACTATTATGAGGTATCCTACTTATCATTGTTTTTACTGGAAAAAATACACGTAGTTTGTTAAACCCATGAAGTTTAACTTCATAAAGAGAGGACATCTGTGGAAGCACCAAGGAACTATATATTTAAGATCGAACCTTGAGGATATTTCCTTTGTATCCTAGTTATGATAGGAATAGTTGTTATCATATTTTGATCACAGCCTGGGAATTGGCCCCAGGGTAGATGTCTATATGTGAGGGGTGTTTATATCAGGCCACTCATTAGGGAACACATAATAGGATTTAACTGACTGGTGGAGATTTTTGATACTAATGAAGTGTTCATTATGGCCCCTTAATACCATGTGAGCTTTACTCGGTGTGAGAAACAAGGTGATAGTAGATTATCATAGTCATTACATGTGGATCTAAGAAATATGTATTAGGACAACCATTTGGATGGTTAATATGGAGCTCAAGCCTTGAGGAGGAATCTTACATATCCTAATTATGCAAGGGATAAGATTCATCATAGTTCAGTTGATCTCATAGTTTCATAAGGGATTGGGTGGATTGACCATCCCATTTGAATTATTAGATATGGATGGTTGAATTGTCAGGGACATGGGTCTTACATCAAAATGGATATCTATCAAATCTCGGGTCATTGGAAGGCATACTATATATCCTTGTTAAATGAGGAATCTCTGTTCTCATTGGTCTTTTTATTGGGGCTTACACACTGATGTTTCCCTATAGTGATCGAGGCTTACACATTGACTCTTACCTATAGTAACCTAGGCTTAAAAATTGACATTTCCCTTGCCTTTGTAGAGGCTTAGGAAAAAAATTATATTACCATTTTCATTCCCTAAGGCCATATGAGTTATGCTTTGTGTGAGAAACAAGGTGTAACAAACGATCAGTCTCACTACTTATGGATGCAGAACTTATGTACTAAGAAATTCATTTGGGTGGTTTGATATATATCTCAGGCCTTGGAGAGGTGTCCTACGTATTTGGGTTATGGTAGGAATTGGAGTCCCACTAGTTCTCCAGAACAGGGATTACACACTGACATTTACCTATGGTTGGGGCTTACACATAGAGGGATGAAAAAGTAATCAAACCCTATACTATTAAAAAACTAGGCCTTTAACAATGCTGGCCTTTTTCAGCACAAAAAGGTGATGATAAATTGCACCTTTTTCTGCGCTTTTGTTTTAGTGCTGATAAAAGTTACCCTTTATAAGTTCTTTATTTAGCTCTGATAAAGGGTACCCTTTGAGAATGCATTATTTTTTTCACTGGTAATGGGTACCCTTTATCAATTATTTATTTGTAGCACTAATAAAGGGTACCCTTTATCAGCACTTTAATTTTAGCTCTCATAACATGATCTTTTATTAGTTCAATTTTAGCATTGATAAAGGTCTGAATAAGATGAAATAATTAAATAAATAAAACAATAAAATGGCATTATTAAAAAAGTGTTGAATTATTTAATTATATATTTATTGATAAAAATTAATTAATTTATTATATTATATATAAATTATAAATAAAAATATATATATTATATTAAATAAATTAATATATGAAAAACTGAAATTAACAAAAATAAAATAAAAAATAAGTATATTGAGAAAAATATAAAACATTTTATTACTTAAATAATTATCTAAAATGTTAATAAATTGTATATATTAAATATATAGATATATATTAATGTATATAAATATGATTTATATAACAAAGAATTTTTATTCATTACATTAAATAGTCATATGTTTTGTGAATAATGTTTTATAATTAAAAATTAATATGAAATAAAAATAACCACTAATTATAAAGTTATAAAGATAATTGAATGTCTTGATTTTTCAATTTAACATAGATCAAATGTGTGTTATACTTATTTCACATCTACATGCTTAATTCATTTTTATATTCCACTCACACAACCAAAACATATCCATTTTTTCAATGTTGTTAAGCATGTACATATTTTTTATTTATTCAATTTCACTCATTTTTAATTTCTATGTAAAAAATATTAAATATTGATTAATAATGTAAAAAATATATTTTTTAAAAAATATAAAAAATATAATTATAAATGCACATTTAGTGTATTTATACATTTATATATTTATAATTATAAGTAAATAAATATTTTTTTTCAAAAATTATTCATATAATTATATCTAATTCTTATATATATTTAAATAATTATTAAATATTGATACATTTATTTAAATAATGAAAATATTTTCTATATTAATAATTATATATATTTATTAAATATATATATATATATATAATTATATAAATATAATTTTTTAAAAAAATTAATAATTCTAAATAAATAATCATTAATTTAAATAATTAGATAATTATAATAAATATATTTAAATAAATAATATATTTATTGTATTTATATTTATGTTTATTTATTTTATATATATATATATAATTATATATGTTTTCTTAAAAAAATATTATTTTTATAATTACAAATATAAATTGTTTATCATCGCTTATGTAATAAGGGTTCATAATTCTCTTTCATTATTAGTATTTTATTGGAAATGGTGATACATGTGTCATAATATTTAAAAAAAACCCTAACCAGCCACGAAATTGTCGTGCATGATATCTAACACTTTCTATGGATGCTACACTCTGTCAGTTCTCTTCTTCGATGAACCTAAGATCGAATCAAAACTCGTATAAAGAATTAAACAATTCCAAGGATCAAGTATAAGGATCGGACGATTCAAGGGTAAAATTAATCCAAGTCTCAAACATATGTATTTCTCTACTTTCTCTTGAACATAACACATAATCTACTTTCACTTGGGGAACATGATGGGTAATACATCAATGGTTCTAGCCATGGTATATCCTGTTTTTCAACTATGAGTGTTGTGAGTTCTCCATTATAGATATTTTCCCTTAGAGATCATCTATTTTTGTGCTTGGATTTTTTATAGTTTAAAAAACCTATACTGTGAGCCTTCCCAGCATCACTCCCAAGATACATAAGTATCTCCTTATTTTTTAATTATAGGTGTGAATTATTGTAGGGGATTTTTGAGACAATCATTTATTTATTTGAAATTGTGGATGAATCGAGCTTTATTTTGGATGGATAAATAGTGGAATTAACCATATGGTATAAGTACCATCCCATTTTACATCATGTATATAATAACCTATGTATAAATTTTCATGGTGGTGGTTGGGTAGCCTATGAGACTACTTCTTGGCATAATAAATTGACTTGTTATTTTTTTATTTGTGTTGTAGAGACATTAGATGGGGAGTGATGTATTATGGATCTGTAAATTTTTTTGATTCCACTTAGATTTATGAGTTACATACGTGTAGTACACATAGAAAATATGACCTCACGGGAGTAGTTTCATCTCGGTGGAGGCTAGTGTGTATTGGATAGATTTTTAAAGGGTTGGTATGTTTTTCTCTGTTGTTTTTGAAATATCTTTTGATTTGTATTATTTCTTTATGCCAACTTCTAAATTAACCTACCTAGAGTCTCAAGGATGGGTCAATGTTTATTAGGTGGCCCCCATATAATCATTCAAATGGTTAGATCATCTATGATGAAATCTGTAGAATAATTAGGATGGTTTTGTGTGGAGATATAACAAGACAAGAGTCTTGAGATGTTTTCAAATATTTTATATAACCTTAATATTAAATATAATAATTCATAAGGTAGTTATATTACATATTCTGAAAAATAGAATGGAGTTTATCAAATTATATGTATTAGAAATTATTTTTATTTATTCATCATTTTAGGTCTTTATGTATTGGTTATTCCCTAGGAATATCTTATTACCATCCATGTATATGAAATTACTCTTTATTTATTAAAATGTTTTATCAATACAATTTTATATATTCTAGTTTATTGTATGGGAGTTTGTTATTTTTATTTATCATGTTTTGGTTTCTTATTTATACTTAATTGAATATATTATATTTTCATTTATTAAGGATGTTTAAGAATCAATTGAGGTGTGTTGAAAAATAGTTATTATTGCAATTTGTTTCTAGAGACTCATCCCCAATATCTTTTACAAACAAAAATCATCTTTATGAGTTTCATCTTCTGAATAGTTATTTCATTTTTTTAATGTGACTCATCTCCCATATCTTATATGTTTCTTGTACTACTCTGAGTAGTATTCATTCCATGGATGACTAAATCTGAGATTATTTCAAGAAACACAGGTTCATTTCCACAAGATATGGAGGATGTGTGACACCCAAAACATGAAACGATAAATGTTCGTGAGATGAGCTGATGAGATTGCCAGATGTCCATAAATTTCACTTTTTAATGAATTCAGAGGATAAAACTAACCATAACAGATTAATTATTTTCAAAAATTCAATTACCATTTTTCTTCAAAGCATGCGGAAATACTTTGAAATGATAAAATGTTTGGTTTCCATTATTATAATTTCATATAACAATCAAATTTGATAATGAATATATTATGTTTATTTATTAATTAATTATAAAAAATAAATATTTTACGAACCTAGTAGGATGGATATGAATCATGAATGGATGCACGATAATTATTTGACAAAATAGTATGATGATGTAGTTATAGAGTTCATCGTGTTACCAAGGGAGCACAGATATGACTCTTATCAAATCATGTTTCTCTATTTATGTTGTTTTTATTCAAGAAAAATTAGTCCTAAAGAGTTGGAAGAGCCTTTGATTTGTCAGAAAAAAGATAATTTGTATAAATTTTGTTCTAAAGACATGGAAACATAGAATATTCACATCTATTGGGATGATATTGTGTTTTATGGATCAATTTATATGAATACCAGTGTAAATAACGATAGGGATTGCATGGAATAAATGACAACAAATATTAAAGGCGACACTCATGATTTTATAATATAGTTTGAGATGTTAAATAACAATACTATGAGAACATTTTATACCAGTTGTACTAAATACACCACATTTTTAGGTGTATTGAAGTTATATAATTTAAAAGAGGGTAGTAGATGGAGTGATATCAGCTTTAGATAACTACATGATCTTATGAATGACATGCTACCAGAATAAAATGAACTACCATGTTGAATATATGAATCTAAATAAATTATATGTTCAATGTGAATTATCTCTAAAAAATAAATTCCTTTCTAAATGATTGCATATTATTTATCAAGGAATACGAATCAATCATAAAATACTGGAAGTGTGGTAAGGATCAATACAAGAAAAATGAATAAAGTCTTTAAAAATCTATATGGAAACATTCTACCATTCCATGGTTTTGAAGACAATATGGATTTTAGGAAATTGTGAGTCAATTTACATGGTGTGAAGATACAAGAATTAAATATATGATCCTATATCATCTAGTAGATTCCCCTCAGTGGAAGACATTTATTTATGAGAATTTTAAATTTGGAAATGAGCTGAGAAACATTAATATTATGTTATATTTATATGTAATAAATCCATTTTGTGTACAAAGTAGTACTCAATGTACATGGCCCATATTGTTGGAAAATTATATTATTACTCCGTGGTTATGGATAAAGAACCAATATATTTTGTTGTATCTACATTTATATAGGCCAAAGCAACCTGGTAATGATATTGATGTCAGTTTGGCTCCATTAATTAATGATCTGAAATTGATGTAGCATACGAATGTTACATTGTTTGATTTTCATTGAAGTGAATAATTCTAAATGAGCTTCATGTTGTATGGGATCATAAAAGACTTCCCCGGTTATAAAACATTTATCTGGCTGTAGCATTAAAATAATGTTTCGGTGTCCCATTTGTGAAAACACACATAATCAGTTCGGTTAAAAGATTTTTTAAAGACAATTTCTTTAAAATATTTTAATTTTTTTTACCTCAACGATTTAAATACCGATCATGGATGTCTACATTTAATTGAAATATCAAACAAGTCCCTACACCATCTATATTAATGAGTGATATACTGTATAATTATATAAAATATATAGACACTATTTTAAGTAAAATATTTTGGAAAAACCATAAGAAATTAGGTTGGAAGAAGAGATATATTTACTTTATATTAAATTATATGAAAATTTTGTATGTTAGACATATTATTAATTTCATGAAAGTAGGGAAAAAATATTGGATCGTTTTATTCTCATGTTACTAAATGTTCCTAGAAGAATGAAAGATAACATCATGGAAAAGTTTGACATGATTAAAATTGGTATAATGGAAGAGTTGGCACCGAGGAATGTGAAAAAGGAGACTTTTCTTCCTCCGACATATTACACTCTATCCAGATAGGAAAAATTGCAATTTTTCCATTTCCATGATAGTGTAAAAGTTCCATAGAGTTAATTATCAAATATGATGAATGTTGTGTTAATAAATAATTTGATGTTACAAGGACTAAAATAATTCAAATGATCTGTATTGTTGCAAGATTTGATGCATGGTTATTTCCATTTAATTATTCCTCAAAATGTATAACATACACTAACTAGACACTTATTTTTTTTTCAGAGCCATATGTAGTAATGTTATTGAGCCTGTGAAATTTGTAATCATGAATAATGATATTAAAGTCATATTTTGTGAATTAGAGATGATCTTCCCACAATTGTTTTGGATATTATGGTACACCTAATGGTTTATTTGGTTGGGGAGGTTAAAATATGTGGTCTTATCCATTACCCATGGATGTACCCCATTTAACAGTAAATGAATAATTTTAATGGGTATGCCAATAATTAATGTCATCAAGAATGTTGTATTGTTGAACGATATATTGTTAAAGAATCTATTGAATTATATTATGATTACCTATCAGATGTTGACAACACGAGACTCCAAAAGTCTCATCATAGTGGATTCCTTATAAGTGGAGGGATTTCATGAAGAGTTGTTGTTACAATTACCTTGAAAGAGAGGGAGAAACCAATCCTTTACATTTTACATAATAGTGAAGATATTAATCCATAAATTGAATCCATCAAATAAATACATAGATATATGAATCCACCAAGGGGTGAAATATGGATATAAAATCCACAAAACCCAATGTTTATAAGATGGTTTTGTGATCATATTTATATAGAGTTTTTTTAAAATAATAATTCAATAGTTGAACGACTTTAGTGGATAGCTTGGGGTACGAATGAGAACATTATATATTACACTTGTATTATAATCAATGGTTATTTATTCTATAAAAATGTGAAAAATTACTATAGTAAGATGAATTATAGTGGGGTCACACATGTGGGTGAAGCGATTCAGATATTTTGTTCCAAGGTTATAAATAAAATTTATGCAAATATTTTATACTTTTTAATTATAGAACAAATATATGAGTTGGATAATATAATGTGTGATGAAATGTAAAATAAATGAAAAGATATTGAAACTATTTTTGTAATCTATTTTTGAATATCCTTGAAATATTAGGTTGGAAGAAGAGATCAATTTATTTGAATTAATTTATTAGAAATGTTTGTATCTCTGAAATTTTTTTGAGGTCATGCATTTAGAAAAAAAATATATTTTGTAGTTTAATTGGAACATTAGATAATTTTACTGGAGAAAAGATAATTGGAATCAAGGAAAGGGTGGATTTTATTAAAATGGTGATAAGGAAATATTTTTCACCGATGAAGGTTAAAAGGAATAATTTTCTTCATCTAGATACATACACTCTAACCAGTCATGAAAAATTGAAATTTTTCCATTTCTTAAATAGTGTAAAAGTTCCATAGTGGTATTCATAAAATATAAATAATGTTGTTTTAATGAATAATTTTATGTTACAAGGAAAAAAATCATACAATTATCACATTTTTATTCAATATTTAATTCATGTTAATTTCCATTACGTTCTACCTAAAAATGTATGACATACATTAACCAAAATCCTAAATTTTTTCAAAGTCCTATGTAGTAAATTTATAGACCCTGTGAATAATCCAATCATGAATAAGGAAATTAAATTATTATTAAGTGAATTGGAGATGTTCTTCCCATTATCATTATTTGATATAATTGTCACTAGATAGGTAACTTGGTAAGAGAGGTTAAACTATGTGGTCATGTCCATTACAAATTCATGTACCCCATTGAATAGTACATGATGATTTTGAAAGGGTATGTCAATAATTGAAGTATTACATAAGATTTATTGAAGAATGATATATTGTTGAAAAATATATTGAATTCTATTCTGATTACCTATTAGATGTTGACAACATCAGTCTCCCAAAGTCATATCATAGTATATGCCTTATTGTAGGAGGGATTTCAAGAAGAGTTGTTGTTATAGTTACCGGGAGCTAGAAAACCTTTTCATTTTATATTATAGTGATGATTTTGATTCATACATTTAATCTCTGAATGAAATTATTAGATATTTGAATCCATTATGGGGTCATGGATAGATATCAAATACACACAATAAATAGTTTATTGGATGGTTTCAAGATCAAATATATATGGAGTTATCCAAAAATAAGATTTCAATTGTTGAAGGACGTCATTGGCCAGCCAGGGGACTGAATGAAAAATGTTATATCTTACAGTGGTTTTATAATCAATGATTATTTATTATATACAAAATAACATGATTATTATATTATGCTGAAAAATAATTGTGTTACACTAGTGGCTCAGGAAATGTACATATCTAGTCCTAAGAGAGAAATCCAATTTATGAAAATATATTATATTTTTGAATTATAGAACATATATAAGAGGATTATTATACAACATTTCAAGAGTATATTTTCCATTTTAAATGGGTTTATAATATGAGTGTTGTGAAATTTGATGAAATGAGCTTCATGAAGGTGAAGTTTAGTGTGGAAGGGGAAAAGATGAGCCTTTCATAATGGAATCAGAAGTAGTGAAAGTATTTTATGTATTAGATCAAGTAAATAATAATTTTTTGATTTTCATACATGAGACTAAAACCAGTGTTGGGTTACGTGAAAATTCAATCAAGGATGTAACTTTCATTGGAAGATCTTAATAATTTTATGTGTTTTCCAATGATGAAAATTTATTTTACATTAGTGGGTGCCCCAAAGAGCGGATTTTGATTCTTGATAGAGGAACCAAACCCCTTAAACATTTACAAAAAGAATTATATTTGAATGGGAAGGTAAATTTTTTTTCAATATACTATTTTTTTACTCATAATATTATATTATTTCTACTACATTAACATAATATAAATTAAATATTTGATAAATGATGTAGAGAAACCCTTCGACACATAAAGATGTTTACAATCCCTTATAAGAACAAACTATAATGAAGTAAACACTTTTAGAAGATATAAGGGTAATGTTACAATATAATTTATCTATTTTACCAAAAAAATCTTAAAAAATATTGATTTAATTTTCATTGTTCAACATAGTGTATATTAAGTTTAGATGATTTATATCTATATTTCATTCCTTTTCAAGATGACAGACAAAGTTGTCTCTGCTCAATTATAGAGGTAATCTTAATTATTTTCACAGTAATATCACTATCCAAAGAATTAATATATAGTTGCATATTATTGTTTCATTTATTTCTTTTAACTATTACATACATAATAATTTGTTTCTTATATATGTGAATTATTTTGTTCAATTTAGGTTAATATATCCATATTTATTTCCTTTATGTACCAAAACATCTACAGACTTCTTCTCCCCTAAAACCTTTTCACCCATGCAGTGTTTCATTTATCACTTTCCTTTATGTTCCCTGCATTTTATTTACACGAAGTGAAACGACGCTATCTCTAGTCAATAAAAAATTTAATATTTATTTTCGAATAATAAAATATCCACCCAGGTAATTAATTCATTGTCTCATATTTATGTTTAATTTATTTTATTATTATTATTCACATAATAGTTGTTTTCTTGTATTGATGGATTCTTTTGTTGGATTTCAGGTGGTTTTTCTATCATTCAAAGTGCATGCTTATAGTTTAAAATGAAATTTTAGTAAAAAAATATGCGATGTACTAAAAAACAAGAGAAAACTTTTTTATTTTCTTGGTACCTGAAGAAAATGATCCCTAAGTCATTTGAGATGTGTATGAATTAGTTTCACGTCATTATAATGCACGATGTGACAGTTATGACTCCAAATGCATCAATTTATTTAAAATTGATATCAATTTTAGTAAATAGGACAACTAACCTACTAAAAACTGATAAAACACATTAATATTATTTTGATAGATTATTTAAATGATACATAATTCACTTGTGATATATAATAATTATATACATAACGATATGATAAATGATGTTCCCTGTATGACTCATAGTATTTGTTATCATTATGAAATTCAATTTTATTTCAAAAATATTCACAAACTAATGTTTTCAAAACACCTTTTTTTTAATAATTTATAGAAATGACCCATTATACATTTTTTACATGTACAAGTCAGTTTTTCATCAAACTAATACATTATGTGATCGGTATGTGTCAAAGTGTGTGTTTTTAGTTTAAAATGATATTATATTAAAAAAGAAAATTTATTTACTCAAAACTAATAAAACACATTTGTATTGTTCTTATACTTTATTAAAATGATCCATAAGTAATTTGAAATGTGTATGAATTAGTCTCACCTCAATCAAATTCAAGGTGTTACTGGTGTGACTCCAAGTTCATCCTTTTATTTAAAATTAAAAACAATTTTAGTAAAATAGAAAATATATATACTCAAAAACATAAAGATAACATTAAGATTTTTTTAATACATTTCAAAAAATATCTATAAATCCTTTTTGACATGTTGGAATCATCTGCACACCAATTCGATACACAATGTTCCCAGTATGTCTTAAAGTGACTTTTATTAGTTTAAAATCAACATTTTAGTTCAAAAAGTGTCACTCACTAAAAATATATTAAACATGATCTGATTTTATTTATAATTTATGGAAACTATTATTAATTAATTTATAACATGTAAGATTTAGTCTTATGTCAAACGAAAATACAATATGATTAGTATGAGTCAATATACATGTTTTGAGTTTAAAATTACATTTTAGTGAAAATGATAAGTGACGTACTCAAAACCAATAATTTTTTTACTATTTTCATACATTATTATAATTATAACAAAGTCATTTGAGGCATGTATGAATCATCTTCACATCAATCTGACACCCAGTTCTACTGATACTACTCTAATTGCATCTTTTTAGTTAAAACTGACCTCAATTTTAATAAAATTGACAACTGGGATACTCTAAACTAATCAAACACATTCAGACTATTTTGATATATTATGGAAATTATTCATAAGTAATTTTTGATTAGTAGGTATCAATCGTAATTCAATTCAATAGACAATTTTCCTAGTATGACTCAAAGTGTATGTAATCTGTTAAAAATCGATATTTTAGTTTAAAAAATATAAATGGATGAAAAATTATTAAACACATTCAATTTTTATTTATAATTTATTAAAATGTTTTATAACCCATTTGTGACATGTTGGAATCAATCTAACATTGAACTAATACACAATATGATCAGTGTGATTGAATGTGTGTGTCTCTAGTTTAAAATGAAACTTTACTATAAAGGCAAGTGACATTCTCAAAACCATGAAAATAAATATGTATTTTATTATACATTATTAAAATGAACCATATTTAATTTGAGATGTGTAATAAATAGATTCACCACAGTCTGATGAATGGTGTGATTGGTATGACTCCATGTGTGTCTTTTTATTTAATATTTATTACAATTTTGGTAAAATGGAAAACTGACCTACTCACAATTGAGAAAAAACATCTGGTTTAGTTTAATAATTTAATAAAATGATACATAAGTCATTTTTTACATGTAGGAATTAAATTCACCTTAATATAATGCACGATGTTCTCGGAATTACTCAATGTTTTTATTATCAGTTTAAGATTGATATTTTAGTTTAAAAAGTGTCACTCACTAAAATCCAATAAAACACACTTAGATTCACTTAATAATTTAGAAAAAAAATAATTTATTTTTGATGCATAGGAATTAGTCTCATGTCGTACTGATACACGATGTGATTGGTATGAGGTAATGTGCATGTTTTCAGTTTAAAATACATTTTTGTAAAAAAATTATATTACATACTCTAAATAAAGAAAGTGAATTAATATTATATGATACTTTAGGAAAATGATCTATATGTAATTTGTGATTTGTATGAAACAACCAAACCCCGATCCAACACATTGTGTCACTGGTATAACTCCAAGTGAGTACTATTTAAAATTGACATAAATTTTAGTGAAATGGAAAAATGACCTAATCAATAAAACACATTTATATTTCTTTAATACATTACAGAAACAATCCATATGTTATTTTTTATGTGTAAAAATCAGACTCACCTAAATCTGATATGTGATGTGCCTATTATGGCTCAATGTTTCTGTTATCTGTATAAAAGAGACATTTTATTTCAAAAAATTTCCCTCACTATAAACTGACCAAGAATGCTCATATTTTCTTGATAATTTATGAAAATTATTCATAAGTCATTTATTACATGAAATAATCTGCCTCACATCAAATAGATACATGATGTGATCGGTTTGAGTAAAAGTGCGTGTTTCTAGTTTAAAATGACATTTTAGTGGAAAATTCAAATGAATTACTCAAAATAGCGAAAACAGATTCAGATTATTTTGATATTGTATAAAAAATATCCATAAATTATTTAAGATGATTAGGAATTAAACACACAATAATATGGTGCATGGTGTGACTAGTATGAATGAAAGTGCATCCATTCAATATATAATTTTCATTTTTGTTTAAAATGTGCATCACATCGCGAAAACCCTGAAAACGTGCCAATATTTTTTTCCTTGTCATTCTATCTACTATTATTTAATTGAATGAATTATTATTTTTATCTTATAATTATTTATATAACATAGGCCAAGGTTGGGGGAACAAAAAAATGAACACCTATCGAAATTATCACAAGGGGGCTCCGGAATGAGACTTCTCAAACCCCACCACATGAAGAAACCACTGGGCTATACCCTGGGGGATTTATCTAATTATAATTTATTTATTTTTTATAGAGATAATTCTTGTATATGAAATAGAAATGGTTTCATGTGTATGAATCTACCACAACTGAATCTGATACACAATATTCATGGTATGACTAAATGCTTAGTTTAAAATTAATAATTTTTATTTATTTATTTATTTATATTTTTATTAAAAAAATAGTTTTATTATATAGGTGATTTACTTTTCTCGAGCAGAGGTGGTTTGTTGCAATAGAATGTTCTAGGTCCGGGATCAAAAGAAAAAGGAACAGTGATGTTTTGGAATGAATGATATAATTTTTACATAGGTAATTGTATAAACAAATTTTTGATATTTCTATAATATAGTGTTGTTTATTTTATTTGGGTTGTAAATTTTATTTTGTTTAAATTCTATATTGGTAATTGGTTTTTTATATCTGGTGGTGTTTATGGTGTTGTGGTGTGATGGTGTGCAGGTACATCACATTGCCGTGGTTCTTTAGTGTGTTGTTTCAGCACAACGCAATATTCCCCTTAATTAGTCCATTTTAAAGTGCTAATAAATTGGCCCTTTATCAGGTCTTTTGAAAGCACTAATAAAAGAAAAGGCATTTTAATCTAACTTTGGAAGTCAGCGCTGATAAATTCTATTTTTAGCACTATAAAATCAATAATTTGTAGTAGTGTTGGTATTCCCTTATATACGGGACATGTCATACTATTCCACTAGTCAAATCTTGTATAATAAAATTTCCCTATATGATAGGGGCTTACACACTAAGGATGAACAATGTTATCAAGTACCATGATGCCCTTTTGAGTTGGCCTAGTTTCCTGCCTAACATGCGTTGATTTTCCAATTCGCATGACAAGATTCACTGCTTCAAATTTTAGATAGTTTCTTCCTAACATATCCAAATACAATCGTATGATCCAGTTAACTTATCAGGGGGAATTTGTATAATCTAGATGGAATATCTAAGGGTAATCGTATGATCAAGGCTAAATTGTATGGAGGGTGTCACATGATCATGTTGACTTTCCCAGGTATCATTATAAGAGATGGATGAAACATATAGAGGGTGACCTGAGATTCATTGTGAAATGTCTTGGAGGGCATTGAATGTCCTTGAAGACATGTCTGGAGGGAATCATGAGACCTGTCTATCTTGCCTGGAGGGTGTTATGAGAAATAATTTACATGATAGGGTGATATAGAGAGACTCAATTTACATGAAAAATTTATGTATTATGAGTAAGGGAACAAGTTTTAAGTACATCACAGGGTATGGACAAAGGTCCAAGAGGGCTTCATAAGAGTAACAAGGCATGACCAGGGGCACCATGTGAATTTTTTTGACATGTCTAGAGGAATTTTCAGGACCCAAATTGTATACGAAATGAGGATTTTGGGTTCTTGGAGACATGTCCTAGTGTTGCTGCATGTATTGGATGGTTCACGTGAAGTGTATATGGGTTAGTGAATTTTATTTTCATTTATTTCTGTCCACCATTAATCTTTTTTCTAAAAATTATATTAAAAAATGCCTTATATTTATTCAGTGTTTGTTTATTTCAAATCTAGTATGATTTAAAAGATGTACGTGATGTTCCTTGTTTTTACTTCTAGTAGTCTTTCCCATGATCTCTGAGTGATAATGTCAAGTGATTTATGAAAGAAATATGATCTATATTGAATTTATCTGGTATCTTACCTGATGGAATAATTTCTGTCCATGAGATTAGCTTGTCCAAGAATTCCACTCTAACATCAAATAAAGAAGGGAAAACTTCTCATTCATAGAGTCATCCTGTTTGTCATGCTATAATGTGGTCGAAGTTGGTCTCTCTATATGTAGGTGGTGAGTTCTTCATATTGGGGGGGGGGATTTATAAGCCTTTCCACCCTGGTTGTTTGCCTCTTTGCATGGCATATCTTGTGTGAATCCACACTAGAGTCGGTGACGGGCTTGGTCATCACACATCCTCACAAGCCTCTATTTCAAATAATTTTGTGGGAGTCACCTAATTCTCACTAACCATGATTCCTTCCCACTAACTCATCCTTTATTGGATTAGTTTTATTTAATAAGGATTTTTGAATCATGAGGGTATGAAGACAGAACTTCGCATTTTCATATTGACTTGTATAAGGGATTTCATAAGTTCAAGGAACCTCTAGAAGTAATTTTCATGATTTTTGGTGGCTTGTCTCTAATTTTTTCGAGACAAGAATGACATGTCAAGGGGACTTCATGGGACTGGGAAGACATGTCAAGGGGTCTTGTGAGACCATGTTGTGGACACCCATATAATTTGGTGAGATTTTTATGACCATAAGAGGCTTCCAAATCCTCCCTATGTTTTTTTTAATATCACCATGTTTATGGAGTTCACGGCGGTGCTTGAGTTTTGTCATATACAAAAACTCTAACTCTTGGTAATGTGTTACTTCACCAAAAAATGTCCTATGGGGATGCATGAGTATTTAATAGAAAATTCTATCCTTTTATCTTTATGGAGCCATAGGGGAAGTGAGATGTCTCTTATACATATCTGAGGACTTTCACATGATGAGGACGACATGCTGACAACATTTCATGTGATAAGGCTGATACATCCTTGGGTGCTCACGGAGTCTTGTGGACCGATATGGGCATCTTACATGGCTTTTATGATCACGAGTGGCTCCTTAATCCTCTATTTATTTTCCTTTTTCTTATTTGAAAAATACACAGGGGTATCGTGAGTTCGTTTGAATTTCTTCCTGTAAAAAAATTCATTCTATTTGTGATCCACCATGTTAGTATTATAACCACAAGTTTCTCTCAAGTTTTGGATATTTTACACCTATTTTGAAGGGTTTTCTAATGGGTTTTCAGGTTCTCTTTGGTTGAATCCCCACGTGGAATGGGGGATTTTATTATGTTTCTACCACATAACCTCAGGTTATCTAGGGTTCTATCACAAGAGTAAGAGGATTCATCAAATTGGGCTCTATAGAATTTGTTTATAGGCTATCTATTGCACACAGTTCCATCACGTGAATTCATGATGATCACATGATCACATATCCCTTGAATGCTCACACAATCCATGGGTATCATCCACATTATTATTCCTTTTCTTTTTGGGTAATATAATACCCATATTTAGGTATTTTCATCCTTTTTTTAATTTGTTGGTTCTCTTTTGTGGGGTGTTAACAAACATGGTGGAAAAGATCTTGATTTTACTGGTTTACCAAAAATGGACGAGAGAGAGAGAGAGGGAGAAATGGATATTTTCTTAGTCACATATCCTTTGATGAAAAGATCAAAATTCTCTAGGAAGATATAGAATATGTAATTAAGAGAATAAGATAGGTAAATATGTATATCAAAGTGTTTAGGTAAGTAATTACAAGGAGATATCAACCTGAACAAATTGGAAGAATGTTTTTAGTAAATGATTTTTTTATATTCCTTTTGATCATTTTGGTACACAATTTTTTGACCTTATTTAATTCTATGATTTCCAAGGGTAGTTTCTGTATCCTTTTGGATCCATTGATCATGATTGAGTAATTAATATTTTCAGGGAACCATTGAAGACCTAAATCAATGTTCTTTTTTACAAACTAACTTGACACCACTAGCTCACCAACTCATTCCACTAGCAAGTAGGAAGGCATGTTGTATGATTCCAAAGTATTTATAGACTCTAATGAGTAGTCACTAGCTACCACAAGTTAGTTAGTGAGCTTACTTAAAATATGTAGGTTCTGTATAGTGACACTAGTCGGGCACTGAAAATAAATCGAGTAGTTGGTGGGGTTTCAGCAGAAAGGTGACTCTGTCCAATGCCACTTGCAGCCAGTGACATCCCACTAAGAAGTTTGCGGTTAAAAATGTGGTGGATCCTCCATTGGTCATATCCATTCCATTTGAGGCTGTAATTTGGAATGTTATCAATATAAAAAAAATTCCAACCTAAATAACATAAATATAATCAATTCAAAAAGATATAATACCAAAAGGTGATTGCAATCATTAAAACACTACATATTGAGTGAGTTACCACATTGTATCCCTTTTTATGACCACATGAACTTGTAAGAAACCAATGATATTTTCATAATTATTTTCAAAATTTTATAATGAAATCCAAATGAGATCATAAAATAATTTTCTGAAAGATAATATTTTAATATAGTTGGATTTTAGAAAGGTATAAATTAAAAAAAATTAGATTTTAGAAATACTGACAAAAACACAAAATCAAAACAAATTCTATTTCAACTAAATTAATAAGAAATAAATAATTCAAACTACAAAGATCGTTTACCATAAATTTCTCTATTTTTACTCTAAATTTAAAAGAGACTAAAATAAATAATTTCAACCCATTTATGATTATCAAAAAAGAATATATATATATATATATGTAAGGTTAGAGAAACAAAGAACCCATGTTACTCATTATTATTGATCCTTAAAGATAGAAAAAAATAATTATAAATGTAAATAGATTTTTTAAAAATTAAAAGAATTTAATTATACAAAACAAAAAAACAATATTCAATGTTTTAAAATATTTTTTACAATATTTTCAATAAGGTCAATATTGAGATAAAAGATTAAAGTATAAAATATATATATTCAATAAACATAGATACTTGATCAAAACAGGTATATTCTTTAGGAACTTATTTTTATTAAAAATAGAATATCCACAAAATTGATTCATTAAAAAATATATGGAACTAAAAAACAATGAAATTAATGTTACAAAAAAACAAAAAAAAAATTAATATCAAGAAAAATATTGAAATCTAACATTATGTTTTTCTGGTTTTTTTAATTATCTAAAATCATATTCCCTAGGAGTGTCAAACCAGGTGTGCAATAAAGGCTCCTTGATTGTTCTTATGGTAAAGATCATATTAAAAACCTAATCAATTTTTTTTAATGTTATATCCTATATCAATATCTTCACCAAAACCACATCCAATTTTTTTATAAAAATAAGAATTTATTTTCATGGAATACTTCCCTCACAATATATTACCTAATTAATGGTTATATAGTTTGAAAATATTTTAACTTTTTAAAATGATTTTCAATGAGATTAAATATTTAAAACATTTGAAACAAACCAAGCTCACAAAAATAAAATAATAAGTATCATAAGAACAACATACATAACTCACCTTAAATAATTTTAAAATAATCTAATGCATGGGGCTTTGTTAAGATATCGTCTAATTGAATATTGGTGCTAATGAAATCAAGAATGATACAAATTGTTTTGAAGCGATCTCTTAAAAAGTGGTTTCTAAAGTCAATGTACTTAGTGTGAGAGTATTGAATTGTATTTATATAAATACTAGTGGAACATATTATATCATTATTAGTAGGAACTTTTTTAATTTTTCCCATGATCTAAGAGAGTGTATTTCATAAAACTAATTTGGGCCAAACTTCATATAGAAATTTGTTCTTCTTCATGCATAAAAATATATTTAAAATGATTTATTAATAACTCAAATATATTTAAAATGATTTATTAATAACTCAATTTTCCAAACTTTATTATTTTATAATCAGTTCATCTATTCTTTCATTAAAAGTACCAAATTTTCATCATTAATAGAATATTTGATATTTTTGGGTTCTAGGTGTGAAATAAAATCACAGTGTTCAACCTTGTTTAAAACTATTATTCTAGTAAGAGTACCATATTTTAACTCATTGATAAAATTTTCTAATGAATGGTCATTGGATTTTTATCGTGCCCTAGGTAAATGGATAGATGGTGTTTCTCTAAAAACATAAATTTTATTAATGGAGTGTGTAATATATAAGATCTACTTCTAGATGTCAACCTAAATATCAACAATTTGGGGATTGGTTTTAAGAAAATGCTCATTAAATTTGATGTGAATTGATTTCTCTAATGATGTGTTCATTTTATAAAAGACTCAGTTTGCTTTAATTTACTTATAGTGCAGAGAAAAAAATTCCTTCACCATATTTAGGTTTAAATAATAATAATATTTCTTTAGTGTTATGAATATATTAAATACATTTAAAATCATTCAAAATCCAACTTTATGAAAAAAAATCCCTAAATTCATATTGGGTCTTTTTATGGAAGTGTCTTATAAGAACACGAATTAAGGTATAATAATATGTATCAACTACCTCATCCAAAATATATTGATGGTGTTTAAATTCATTTAAGAATGTTATAGTAATTTATTAAAGTGTTCAATTACATTGCTCAAAAACCCCATTTTTTTGTGGAGTCCTTGTAGGAAGAATGGAATTGTTATAACCTTGTTAATAAAACATTTCATCAAAATATCTATTATTAAACTCTTGCCCATGATCACTCTGAATGGATATGATGTTACAGAATTTTTCATTTTTACCATCATCATATACATAATAAAGGCTATAAAATACTCATTTTTATGGGAAAATAATTAAACTCTTATAAATATTTTAAAATCATCAATAATTACAAAATTATAATATTTAACTTCCATACTAGAAACACAGGCTTGTCCAAAACAATCATTATAATTAATTTCAATGGCCTAATAGGTGTAAACTCCAATGATAGATTTAATGGAAGATATATGTATCACATAGAGTTGGAAGGGTTAAAAAAACGTTTTTTTATTCTATTTTGGTAAATCTCATACTAGATGGTCTTAGTTGAGTTTGACCAGTGTGTGTGTGTGTGGTAAAATAACAAAGACCCATATTTCAAAACCATGAATCACTATCTTGTACACTTAAAAAGCTATTATTTTTAAATGAAATATATTTTAAATAAATAATATAAATAGATTGAAATGGAGATGCTAAAAATAAAATTTTTACTTTAGAATATTTCCTTTTAAAAAACTTATCATCAAAAGAGACATTAAATTCATTATAAAATAATTGTATAATAGTAAGAAAATTATGTTTTAATCACATAACATGTAAAACATCTATAATGATTAATTTTTTTAAAATCAAATATTACCTATACTGATGATCTTACTCCCTATGTTATCAGTAAAAGTGATGTGGTCACCATTGAGTTATTCAAGATGATGGAACATAGTGTATTCTATTAACATGTTTCTTAAAAACATGCTATCCATGTACCATATAGCTACTTTTTTTTTCAAAAATACATTTTCCTTTTAAATAATCATGTGTAATGATTTTGTTATCCATAATATGGGTCCACTAATGTTAGATAAAATATATTTTAATATCTATACTTTCATAGAATATTATTTCCCATAAGGACTCGAAAACACTTACTATAACAGAGGTGAATTTACATAGTACTACCATAATGATCATTTTTAAGATCATATTAATAAATACGATTCTGGTTTTTATCTACAATAATTACATAATTTTTCTACCAGTCATCCTTTTAAAAAATTAATAGTTTCTTTTGATGTGGTATCTCGATTTAAAAAACAAAAATCAATAAAATTATTTACATTCCATTGAGAACTCAAAATTTATTTATATATTTTCATCCAGGGTAAATTCAGAAATGGAATTATTTATATCCTTAATATATTATCTAAGGTTCTCTAAGTTAAGTTTCTTGTTTAATTTTTATTATTATTCATTATTTTAGTTAGAATATTGGTTCTTTTAAAAAATATTATAATTATTCTTCTGTTCTTAGAATTTTGGTGGAATTTCAAAAATTACATTCTGTAATTATTAATAATAATATTTTATTATAGAAATATAATATGTAAAAAAATATGTTTAATAATTTAGGGAATTAACTTTATCACATACCTAAATTTAATCCATCAGACATTTGGAAATTCTGTCACTGAGTTATATGAGGAATGTGAATCATGACTTACACTCTAAGTAGAAAAATTAAGGGATTTCTTACTTATATTCTATTCTTTTTTTGAGAAAGGTTTTTTTTTTATTTTTACCTTTTGTTTAAATGATAAAAATTTAACTTTTCTTAATTATATTTATTTTACATTTTATCATAGTAAAAGGGTTTCTTCTTTATCACCTATTTGTTTACTTTCTTGGCTTGACATTCTTTGTTAAACTCACTTCTGGAAGTTTCATCAAACATTTTTCTAAAAAAATAGTTATATTTTGAGTCACATCATTTTCTTCTCTTTTGGATTGTCATTTAATGGTGATCTCATAGGTCATGAGAGATTAAATGAGTTCATCAACCAACATTTTAGTAATTAATTTTTCTAATTTAATCATCATTACATTGGTTTCCAAGGAAATTGGAAAACCCCAAAGTATCTTCTTCATTAAATTTTATATACAAATATAATCACCGAGATATTTTATTCCATTTAAAATTCTAATGAAGAAAGTTAACATATAGTAAATATATTTATTATAACCCATACTGAAACTTTCAGAATCATTTATATGTGTATCATGTCTGATATATTTAACACTATTTGTGCCTTAATGAGTAACTTAATTTTTGTTTAAATTTCATGAGAATTATTTATTATATAATAATGATTAAATTAATTCATATATGAACATTAATGAATAAAATTTATGAATTTTCTATCAAGATTAAAATTAACAATTTCATTGGGAGTTTTTTTCTTCTGATTATTTAGTAGGTCTGTAACAATTAATAATTATTTTCAAAATTGACCAACTTATGAATCCTAAAAAAGTATACATGTGTGTTTTCCAAAAACTATAGTCAGTTTCATTAAATAAATCAGCATGACCCATTCAGTTTCCATTAAGAGAACCTTGGCTGTTATATGTATAATATATTATTAAGTGATATATATAGCCCTAAAATATTGTTTCCTTATGGACAATACAAGTTCCCCCTTTTCTCCTCCATGTTTTCTAGTTATTCTATTTTTTAAAAAATTCATGGGGGATATTAGATTCTTAAAGATTCTTAAAGGGTCTTTTGATATGAATCATTTCTAAAACTATAGTAGATGCACTGTGACTTATATGGAAATGATTCAGAGGAGTCTTTTGAGCCTTGGAGGATATGGTTTCACTATAGTTGTGTGGTGTATTAGAGGTCATGATACAGAGAGAAGGTCTATGTTATGGTTTTTTCTGATGGATTTTGCATCATGGTTTTTACTATTGAAGGGATAGTTGTGTTAGTATGGGAAATACCATGTCGTGGGGCCTTCTCTATATCAATTATAGATGGATAGACCATCTTGTAGGTATTTTTGAGTTATGGATTTAATGAACCATTTTTCAATTGAGTAGGGGTTCGATTTTTAAAATTGAATAGGAGTTTTGATGATTCTTTATAATGGGTTTCTCATAGGATTTAAACATAATACCCTTACAAGTAAATTACCCTCTCTTTGTTTTTTCATCTATCCAGATCGTCAGAGGGACACAAAGTGGATGATAGGATATAGAAATCATCCCACTCTTCCATAGTTTTGACAAAAACATGATCCATTGTTGTACTATTCCTCTTGCATTGTGGTGGTTGTTTTTAGTAGTTTCCCTTACTAAAATACCATAATTTTCACTATGTTTCCTCATAATCTACCCCTCAACCATTTATTATGTACCATGGTAGTGGTTTCTCACAATCCCCTATGCCATAACCCCCTCCTTTTCAATATGAAGACTATTCGAAGACCTTTCCTCCTCACATCCTATACCAAGATTGGGGACCGTATTGACAAAGATAGACTTTGGGTATGATTTGGATCTATCCTTTAACTTTTTTATCCATACCTTACTCTATAAACCTTTTCATGTTGGATTTAAATTTGTTATAGGAGTCCTTGTTAGGTGATCATGATCTGGTTGGTATGAGAACATGGATGGGGTGGTGACATATTCAACAAACCCTGATGTTAAAGTTAAAACCATAAGGTAGGAAGTCTACTAACTTCTGAAGATCTCATTTAAAAATCCTTCCACGATTAATATTTTTGATAGACCAACTGATGACCATGATTGATTGTTTTTTTAGGAGGGTGCTCATGAAAACATTTCTACACTTTCCCCAGTAGTGCAGGTTGTGGTACCATTCTATATTACATAGAGATCCATATTAGACTATGCTAGTTATTTCCATATCTAGTACCCTATATCATTTTAAGGATCCAATAGACCACATATTATGAGGATTCGGTAGTCATAATAGAAGTTATATTTGATATTTGCATTATGTGGATGGATAATAATGTGAACTTGGAAATTTTCATGTTATAGGGACCTACTATATGTTGTTGGGGGTGTTATAGATCAGGTTGGATGAATGAGGGACTCTCATGGGATTTATTCAATGAATTTTTTTTCAGAGAGTTATTATAATAAAACCCACAATATCAACTAGGAATCAAAGTTAATGGAAATTATATATGGATCCCTGACATTATCTACCTAATTCACAAGTTTTATTTAGCTTTTTCAATTTTCACCAGTTTTTATAATGACTCTCAAAAGTCTAGGAATTTTGAGATCAAAATTCACCCTAACATTAGAAAGTGGGCCTTATGTTTCGATCTTGATTCTTATCCATATGTGTTGGTAAGGCCTCTAATAATTAAAAAGATTTTGTAACAGGGTAATGTACTTGGTCTTTACCAACCATTTAACACTCAGTCAGCTAGACCTTCCAATTCTTCCATGAGTACCTCTTCTAATGGCATGAATAAATGTCTCATGGATGTATGATGGATAAGTATTATATAAGTGGACTAGATATTGAATTCTTCATCAACATCTGGATTTGAAATAAAGTTATATAAATTTTGGATATTTAGGCATTATATTAGGGTATTCTTAGTATCCAATAATAATTTTCATCAATGTGGAATTTCATGAAATCTTCAGCAATTTTGATGTAGAGTTTCAGGCACGAGGTGGAGGTAAATACAACCAGGGAACTAGAGATCAAGACAGTTTACATAGAAGTATACTAAAAATAGTCATGTACCCTAACGATAGGGTTGTGGATATAATATAGATCAGTTATATACTGCGAATTAGACACCACTTAATGGGGGAGTGGGTTTATCTACTATTCAAGGTATAATATCGATTACACCATCTTTTTTCTATGACCACATTTGATAACAGCTCTCCACATTCATTTATAACTACCCAAGTAGTCAGTAAAAATTTCAGACTAGTTAATATATAATTTGAGATAGTCTCCCTTGATACTCTATTAAGTGTGATGTTAGACTGTATCTAGTGATTTTACGAGCGTCCTATAATTGTTCCTGGTTGTGGACACATGTGGGAATTCATGATTCAAGGGATAATAACCATTAATGCAATTCTGGGCATGAAATGTTTATACATATTATGATATCACCATGATTTATATCACAGATAACTTTCCATTACCTTGGTAAAGGTAGAGAGATATGTGATGATGAGTGAGTGAGAACTATGTGTAGCTAAACATGGACTAGACATGAGTTAGCTTGGGATGATCATTGCACAGATGGAAGACTTGGCTCTCTTGGTTAGATCCATGTTAGCTCTTTGGACTCTTCCTATAAGGCCCCAGGCTTAAACCTTACTTAATCATGAGTTATTACAAGATTACACATTGAGGATCTTTTCAGGTTTAGAGTTTTAGAGAATTAGATCATCGAACTTCCATTACATTCCACATTTAAACAAAGTGGTTACATAAAAGACAGTATTCATTTTTCCCAACGACGGAAACATATTTAAAATAAAACATGGATTCTTTCTTGACACATCCTTGACACTATCATCACATAATGTACCTTTCCCTTGACCGATGAAAAACATTTCAAAAACATGGGATGAGCATAAAAAGCTAAGTAAGGGTTAAAAAATATGGAAAAGAAACATGAGTTCATATATACATAAGAATGAAATCATACATTACCCATATATCATAGGCACTTTAACATACCTCATCATATCATGAATAAATCATAGAAATCATAAGACATAAAAGGTAACTAGAGGCATTCATAACATTTTTACGTATGGAGTAACCCTCTTGGTTATGTTTAGAATACCCACCACAATATATTCCCTAAACTTCTTCAGAGAAACCTTACCGTTTCACTTATTCCCATTACCCAATGCATTGGAGAGCTATATCGGGCTCACCCGCCCTTAGTTTATCACAGAACCACCCATCTTCATAATAATGCCCAAGAACCTCAACATAATCGTATCACATAAAACATGCGTAAAGGAAAAATAACATTTCCACCTTTCAATCACAAGATATAAATAAAACACATTGATATAATAAAAACATTATGAAAACCATTTTCAATACCAAAATAAAAGAAATGTAAAACATGGTATTTATTTTTCTTTTAAAAAAAGTATGGCTTGTAGAGGAAGCCGAAACTCAAATAATGGTCACGGCGGCGGAGAAGTCGTTGTCGCCGCATATGTACAACAAAAACATTCCCTTTTGTCATTTAGTAAAATGCTTCATATAAAAAAGATTCCTTTTGGATAAACGTAAATGTAAAAGGGGTTTATACACCGTATAAAAGAAGGTTTTGTATAAAACAAAATATGCCTCAATTAAAGGAGATTGAGATGAAGTCCCATACAAAGATGGTATCCTTGGATTAAGGATAAATCAATTACAAAACTATGTGTGACAAACGAATACACCAAATATAAGTGGATATTAAGTGTAAAGATATCAGAGGTTATTCACACATATTCATAGAACGACATATTCATGGAGTACAAGCTTATCCCAAAGAATCAAATTTGGGTTAAGAAGTTCCCTTGCAAAAGTTTGACAGCCTAACAGCGTCACTACAAAATTCAGAAAATCAGTTGATGAGAGATAAAAAGGGTATCTCATCCCATGGAAATAAAATTTAAATCAATAGGGATATATAAGAACATATCTCAACATAATAGTACGTGAAATAAAAGACATAACAAAATAAGTCTTTTAAAAAGAGGAGGGTGAAAGGTTCCCTTACCTACTTGGGTATCTTTCGAAACGTACACCCCATTGAAGAAGGGTCATACAATAAATATGTAAATACCAATAAATGAAATTATAGTATACAAAGAGTATAATAATGGTAATTACATACACCAATCAAAGGAAATGGTGGCAAATGAGGAATAAATCTCACGGGACTAAAAGTGAGATAAAAAATCCCTTACGAAAACTCGGCTCCCTAACAGCACCACTTAAAACTTACAAAAATGGATTGATGAGATCAAATAGGGTCTCTCATCATATTAACATAAATTTTACAGAAATAGAAATATAAAATAACATCCCCTACCATAACAATGAAAAGCTTAAAAGAAGTGACATAAAAGAGAGTACTTAAAAAGAAAGAGAGAGGTTAGATCTCTTACGAAAATTTGGCAGCCTAACACCGCCACTCAAAAATTCCAAAATGGATTGATGAGAGAGAATAGGGTGTGTCATCATATGAACATAAAAATTATAGTAAGAGTAATATAAAATAACATACCAATCATAAGAAAGATGATCTTAAAAGGAATGACATAAAAGAGTGTACTTAAAAGAATGAGAGGAGTAGGATCCCTTACATTGGGCCAACTTGACTCGATCGTTCTTTAACGTCCTGAATAATAAACTTGAGTTAATTTCTACTTTCTTAAGAACATTTTCCAAGTTAATTATTTCTTTTATATCACTTATTGCCTTGTTATAAACATTATGTAATCATTTATGTTAATAATGTTTGTTTTGTCGATATTTGGTTCTTAAGTCGAAAGTGGACTTCTTATAATTACATGTTGTTCATGTGGTAAAAGGTTCATTATATCCAGAATTATATTCATGATTTGGATATCATATATATCATATATATCCAGAATATACATGTATTTATAATATTACATAATCATTTAGAGGTAAGAAATGAAATGCACCGTTCATGGAGACGGTAAGTCGTACGTACGCATGAATACTACTTTTATTTCTATGTCATATTAATAGAATTAAAACTAAATTAGAGGTATGTATATTTTAATTCCATAATTATATTCATAATTTATATGTAACATAAATCATATATAATAACTTTAATTACATCCTTTATACATCCCACATATGGCATTAACGAAACAAATCACTTTGAGGGGGCGGTAGTCTGCACTTCCTAAAATGAAATTATCGTGTTTACCCACAATGGAAACCATAATGGTATGCCACAAAAGAAAAATACATAAGCTTAAGTAAAAAATAAAACAATTAAATATCATATATAAATATAGTGACATATTAATGTCCACCTTTTATGGTGTTATATGAGTGTTGAACAATCATCGTTTTGTGAGGCAGAAATTCGCCATCCACAAAAACAGTATGTTCTTTAACCATTTGATGTAGGTGTGTGTAAGTGTAGCTCGATTTATTCTTATAAAAACATCCTAGTTTATTAAATATACTGTATTTGTTACAAAATAAATTAATAAAAATATTTTAGGGGGTTGGAGAATCAAAATAAAACAAAAGAACAGAAGTGAAGACATTACCATCAAATCGGGTAACTCCCTTTGGTTTGAGCTCAAAGGCTTCATTGGGAAGACTTCTGCCCAAAGTGATGCTTAAAAGAGTAAGAGAAGGATGTGGAGAGACAAAATTGGCAGGGGTTGGCCGAGCCAAAGACTTTTGAAGTGTGGGTAAGGAGGTAGAGGTGGGGGCCTTTTATAAGAGGAGAGGAAGGACACTTTTGGAAAGTAATGAAATGTTTCTTTATTGTGGAATGTGTTTCGGATTTTAATGGTCCCAAATTGATGTGTTTCGAGGATAAGGTGATAAGGGTTCTATATATACTCATCCAGTAGGTTTTGGACATGTTTAGTTCTTAGATATTACATTATCTTTCCATTTTATTTAAATCTTTAAATAATGAGGTCATCGTTGCATCATCATTATGTCATAAATAATTTATGTTATTTAATGTATAAAAATTATAAAAAAATAAAATGATTTAGGAAATCTTTTTATCTTTCCAATTACTATTTATAGTCAAAAAAATTACTTGTATAACCCCATTTAAAAATTGTTTTAGTAAAACATTTCATGTTTGTGTCATTTTTACTTTAACATTAAATAAAAAGGTATTTATGTCATTTTCCAACCAATGTGGCTCCATGGGGTCCCAAAGTTGACCAATGGATTTTATTGGTCGTTCATGACAAATCCAATGAGGGTAGGACATGTTTCTAGGTCATTTAATTTTATTAAAATATTATTCTTCCCTTAAACTACAGTAATTACCTCTAATTGCGATTAAAACCTTAATAAGTTACTATTCACTAAAAAATTATTATAATCCCATTGAACCACATTTTACTTCTTAATTACAAAAATTTATGTCGGATTTTTGAAATTCAAAAAACAAAAATGGAAAAATTTCATTTAAACGGAAAATCAGTTTTTATAATTACCACTTAGTGGTTTCACTATTCATAAAAAATTGAAGTTTTTCAGAAAATTACCAAAAATTCACCCTAAGCTATATTTGATATTACGAACTCAAAAATCAAGTCTATTTTGCAAAATTAAAAACATAAAAGTTGCATTAATTAATTTAATAATTAATTCCCGCTATCAAAACAAATAGCGTGTTTTTATGAAACAATATATATCAAAAGATTGACACTAGTTTAAGTCAAATTTCAAAGTGAAATTAATTCCAAAGACCACTATTTGATTAAATGGTAAAAATATATTCTAATTTCACTTTAAAACCAATTCAAAATATAATATAATCATATAAATAAATTAGATTAAAATGAGGTTTTGAATTAAAATACAACATTTTTCACTATTCATCAAAAAATGAACTTTATCGGAAAAATACCAAATATTTACAAAAGGTAAATTTGGATGTCCCGATTCTAAAGAAGAATTTTATTTTGTCAAATATAACACATAAAATTGTCAAAAAGTGGATTTAAAAGAGGTTCGTCATCAAAAGTCGGTTAATCGACCTTTTAAAGATTATTAGAATGTTTACGCTTAAAATTGGATTCATTCGCATTTTTAAACCTCTAACATTTATTGTAAAAAGTAAAACTATTTAACAAACATATATAATCATTTTGTAGTTATTTTTATTCATTCCCACCATCACAATAGTTAGGTATTAACTACCATTTAAAATAATATTATTTTATTATTAGAGTGCAACGTAAGATTCCCAAGAAACTCGTTGTTGCGTGTTGGGTATGCCATCGAGCATAGCGTCCCCTTTAAAGTTATATAAATATTTTATTCACAAATATGGATAAATGTGAAAATGTAATACTCTTTATTTACTTGGGGTGTTACATCCTTCCCCCCATTTTGGGAATTGCGTCCTCGCAATTTTAAAATTGGGCTTGGAAACTTCATTGAAAATCCCACATCGGAACAAGAGTCAGTAAAACAATCACTTTAAAATAAAGAAAGATAAGTACAAAGGTCACCCGAGTTAACCCATACTAGGATTCCATGTACGAAAATATGGACATGGAGGAAAGAACAAAGGGTTATGTTCTGATGGAGAGTGATAGTAAACATGTCTAGGAGAAAGTTAACCATAAGAAAATCACAAACTTGTGATGGGTTAAACGATATTCAATTCCCCAGTAGGAAAAGTAAACAGACAACATTTTTGTTTTAAGTTACTTTTCATTGAGGAATTTATTTTTTGAGCTTAACTAAATCATAATGAAACATACTTACATGTCATGTAGACTTTCAACTTTTACTAGATTCCTTAATCAAACTCATATTTTTCCAAAAGATGAGTATTTACGATGTCTTGTTCGCATTAAGAGTACTATAATCAATTTCTAGAGAATCACCTAATCCACAAAAGAGAACTATATACTTCCCATGTCTTTAGACTCTAACCAAACCCAAAACCAAAAAGGTTAGTACAAGATCAGATAATCCAAAAAAGGATAACCCTTTATAAAAAGAAAATCTATTCTTAATCTCCAAAATTTGTTCCACAAAACCCAAAGTTCAACGAGGACCATTAGATAAACAATTTGTCCATAAAATTCTTCAAAGTATACCAAACTAATATTGAAACCCAAATATTTGAAGGATTTAGTCACATAGTCTTCCAAGTTAAATCGTATCATTTATCTCTAAACAACATCAGTTGCTCCTAAAGTCTCGTATTGAAAAGTAATTAACCTAATCACATATCCTCCATGATAGGTTAAAAATTTTCATAAATAACCCAAAATCAACTTACTCTTAATTAATAAAGTCACCTAACTAAAAAGAATAAGTCATACTAACCAGGGACTTCACGTAGTCCAGTGGTAGGCGATAAAAACCAGTTGCACTTTGGTTGTGGGTTCGATTCCCGCAGCTTTGTCCGACATGACGGGTTGTCACACGGTCTGCGTGTTGTCCTTTTTCCTAACTATATAATTCTCAAATCATTCCCCAAAAAGAGATAAAATCATCAAAAAAACCATAATATAATTTAACCTCAATTTTATCTCATGCCTTTCACTTCCATCATAACATATAGTAACCCATAATTACCTCAGAAGTAAGGATCATATAAACCCAAATGGTTCTTTATAACTATTTCCACAAAAAAAGATAACTATTCCTTGAATAAAATTTTCATATATTAAACATCAGGGTTACACATACTATAAAAAGTCTTCTAATGTAACCCCATCATCAAAAGAGACTTAATACTCTTAAGAATTTCACCATAAATCTTGATGCCCTTATATGTTGACTTCTTAATCATTCAACATTCTTCATGACCAATTAATCATTCCTTTCCAGTTTATTCTGAAATACTTCTTTCCTACAAACAAAATCATGAATCATATCCTAAGATTCCAAAATAGGAAAACAAAAGTTATGAAATAATCCATACCTTTGATTGGTCATTGTTATTTTCTTTATCCTCAATTGGAATGGCATTAGGTATTGGTAGACGAGTATTTGTACGATCTTGGTGATCTCATTCATGAAACTTCTTCATAGGACATGTGTTTGCATAATGACCATGCACACCACATTTAAAACATTCAGTTGATCCCTTAGAAATAACTTCTTTCCCTTTCCTCGAGTCAACTGGATGCTTCCTTTTTCCATGGCAGGTTCTTGCTTTATGACCTTGATTTCCACATCTATAGCATATTTCTGTCCCTTTGAAACATTTTCATAGGTGTTTCTTTCCACATCTTTGACACATAGGTTTTTGAACACACTTACCTTTATGATTGTTACCTGTAGTTCCATAGGGATTTTTTTCTCGCATATATGATGCCTTCGAGAAATCACCAAGGTTTAGGTGGTCAGTCCTGACTTCAGATAGTTGGTTGAGGATAAACAAAAGAGTTCTAATTGTAGCTCCCATATCATTCAGTTGCTCGCTCAAAAAACTATCATAGTTTCCTTCACATCCACTGTTACTTTGGTGCCTTCTAGATCCAACCCTTTACTAAAACCAAAAAGTTCAGTGTGAGTATATCAACAAAACCATCATGCACTAATGAGGAAGATAAACACTAAGATATACTCACTCATTCTCTTTATCTAAAACTAGGACTCTTTCTGAAATCCTAACCATTATGTTAATTTCACTTATGCTTAAAGAATACCCTAACCTCTAAAGTTTTCTAAACCGACCTTTGATACCAACTATAAGGCCCCAGCCTTAAACCTTACTTAATCTTGAGTTATTACAAGATTACACAATCAGGATCTTTTCAGG
Source organism: Viscum album (assembly GCA_963277665.1). Lineage (NCBI taxonomy): Eukaryota > Viridiplantae > Streptophyta > Magnoliopsida > Santalales > Viscaceae > Viscum > Viscum album. Next base: position 1,970,818,750 of record OY728131.1, on the reverse strand, counting down.
TTTAGAGTTTTAGAGAATTAGATCATGAAACTTCCATTACATTCCACATTTAAACAAAGTGGTTACATAAAAGACAGTATTCATTTTTCCCATCAACGGAAACATATTTAAAATAAAACATGGATTCTTTCTTGAAACATCCTTGACATTATCATCACATCACGTACCATTCCCTTGACCTGTGAAAAACATTTCAGAAACTTGGGATGAGCATAAAAAGCTAAGTAAGGGTTAAAAAAATATGGAAAAGAAACATTGAGTTCATATATACATAAGAATGAAATCAAAATTTACCCATAAAACATAGTCACTTTAACATACCTCATCAAATCATGAATAAATCATAGAAATCAAAAGACATAAAAGCTAACTTGAGGCATTCATAACATTCTTACGTAGGGAGTAACCCTCTTGGTTACGTTTGGAATACCCACCATAGTATATTCCCTAAATCTCTTCGGCGAAACCTTAGAGTTTCACTCCTTCGCGTTACCCAATGCATTGGATAGATATATCGGGCTCACCCACCCTTAGTTTATCACGGAACCAACCGTCATCATAATAATTCCCAAAAACCTCAACATAATCATATCACATAAAACTTGCATAAAGGAAAAATAACATTTCCAACTTTCATTCACAAGATATCAATAAAACACATTGATACAATAAAAACATTATCAAAACCATTTTCAATACCAAAATAAAAGAAATGTAAAACATGGTATTTATTTTTCTTTTAAAAAAAATGTATGGCTTGTAGAGGAAGCCGAAACTCAAATAATGGTCACGGTGGTGGAGAAGTCATTGTCGCAGCATACGTATGACAAAAACATTCCATTTTGTCGTTTAGTAAAACGCTTCATATAAAAAAAGATTCCTTTTGGATAAATGTAAATGTAAAAGGGGTTTATACACCGTATAAAAGAAGGTTTTGTATAAAACAAAATATGCCTCAATGAAAGGAGATTGATACAAAGTCCCATACAAAGATGGTATCCTTGGATTAAGGATAAATCAATTACATAACTATGTGTGACAAACGAATACACCAAATATAAGTGGATATTAAGTGTAAAACAATCAGAGGTTATTCACACATATTCATAGAAAGACATATTCAAGGAGTACATGTTTATCCCAAAGAATCAAATTTGGGTTGAGAAGTTCCCTTGCAAAAATTTGACAGCCTAACGACGTCACTACAAACTTCAGAAAATGAGTTGAGGAGAGATAAAAAGGGTATATCATCACATGGACATAAAATTTGAATCAATAAGGATATAGAAGAACATATCCTAACATAATAGTATGTGAAATAAAAGACATAACAAAAGAAGTCTTTTAATAAGAGGAGGGTGAAAGGTTCCCTTACCGACTTGGGTATCTTTCGAAACGTACACCCCATTGAAGAATGGTCATACAATAAATATGTATATACCCATAAACGAAATTATATTACACAAAGAGTATAATAATGGGATGTACATACACCACTCAAAGGAAATGGTGGCAAATGTAGCATAAATCTCATGGGACTAAAAGTGAGATGAAAAATCCCTTACGAAAACTCGGCGGCCTAACGGCGCCACATAAACTTAAAAAAATGGATTGATGAGATCAAATAGGGTATCTCATAATATTGACATAATGTTTAAAGAATGTGGAATATAAAAGAACATCCCCTAACATAACAATTAGGATCTTAAAAGAAGTGACATAAAGGAGAGTACATAAAAAGAAAGAGAGAGGTTAGATCTCTTAAGAAAATTCGGCAGCCTAACGGCGCCACTCAAAAATTCAAAAATGGATTGATGAGAGAGAATAGGGTCTCTCATCTTATGAACATAAAAATTACAGTAAGAGTAATATAAAATAACATCCCAATCATAAGAAAGATGAGCTTAAAAGGAATGACATAAAAGAGTGTATTTAAAAGAAAGAGAGGAGTAGGATCCCTTACCTCAAGTCCGACCTGACTCGATCGTTCTTTAATGTCCTGAATAATAAAATTGAATTAATTTATACTTCCTCAAGAACCTTTTCCAAGTTTTTTATTCCTTTTATATCACTTATTTCCTTGTTATAAACATTATTTAATCATTTATGTTAATAATGTTTGTTTTGTCGATATTTGGTTCTTAAGTCGAAAGTGGACTTCTTATAATTACATGTTGTTCGTGTGGTAAAAAGTTCATTATATCCAGAATGATATTCATGATTTGGATATCATATATATCATATATATCCATAATATACATGTATTTATAATATTACATAATCATTTAGAGGTAAGAAATGAAATGCACCGTTCAAGAAGACGGTAAACCGTACGTACGCATGAACGCTTCTTTCATTTCTATGTCATATTAATGGAATTAAAACTAAATTAGAGGTATGTATATTTTAAATCCATATTTATATTCATAATTTATATATAACATACATCATATATAATAACTTTAAATACATCATTTATACATCCCACATATGGCATTAACGAATCAAATCACTTGGAGGGGGCGGTAGTCCGCACTTCCTAAAATGAAATTATCGTGTTTACCCACAATGGAAACCATAAAGTTATGCCAAAAAAAATACAGAAGCTTAATTAAAACATAAACATATTATATATCATATATAAATATAGTGACATCTTAATGGCCACCTTTTAAGGTGTTATATGAGTGTTGAACAATCATCGTTTTGTGAGGCAGAAATTCCCCATTCACTGAAACTTTATGTTCTTTAACCATTTGATGTAGGTGTGTGTAAGTGTCACTCGAATTATTCTTATAAAAACATCCTAGTATATTGAAGATACTGGATTTGTTACAAAATTAATTAATAAAAAGAGTTTAGGAGGTTGGAGAAGCAAAATAAAACAAAAGAACACAAGTGAAGACATTACCTTAAAATCGGGTAACTCCCTTTGGTTTGAGCTCAAAAGCATCCTTGGGAAGACTTCTGCCCAAATTGAGGCTACAAAGAGTAATAGAGGGATGTGGAGAGACAAAATGGGTAGGTTTTGGCCGAGCCAAAGGCTTTTTAAGTGTGGGTAAGGAGGTAGAGGTGGGGGCCTTTTATAAGAGGAGAGGAGGGGGCACTTTTGGAAAGTAAAGAAATGTTACTTTATTTTAGAATGAGTTTAGGATTATAATGGTCCCACATTGATGTGTTTCGAAGATAAGGTGATAAGGGTTTTAAATCCACTCATCCAATAGGTTTTGGACATGTGTAGGTCTTAGATATTACATTATCTTTCCGTTTTATTTATATCATTAAATAATGAGGTCATCGCTGCATCATCATTATGTCATAAATAATTTAATTTATTTAATGTATAAAAAATATAAAAAAATACAATGATGTATGAAATCTCGTTATATTTCCAATTACTATTTATAGTCAAAAATATGACTTGTATTACCCCATGTAAAAATTGTTTTAGTAAAACATCTAATGTTTGTGTCATTTTTACTTTAACATTAAATAAAAAGGTATTTATGTCATTTTCCAACCAAAGTGGCTCCATGGTGTCCCCAAGTTGACCCATGGATTGTCTTGGTCTGACATGACACATCAAAGGAGGGTAGGACATGTGTATAGGTCATTTCATTTTATTAAAATATTTTTCTTACCTAAAACTACACAAATTACCTCTAATTGCGATTAAAAACATAATAAGTTACTCTTCACCAAAAAATTATTCTAATCCCATTGAACCACATTTTACTTCTTAATTACAACCATATATGTCGGATTTTTGAAATTCAAAACACAAAGATGGAAAATTTTTATTTAAACGGAAAATCAGTTTTTATAAGTACCACTTAGTGGTTTCACTATTCATCAAGAATTGATGTTTTTCAGAAAATTGCCAAAAATTCACCCTAAGATATATTTTATAATCCAAACTCATAAATGAAGTCTATTTTACAAAATTCAAAACATATAAGTTTCATTAATTAATTTAATAATTAATTCCCGCTGTCAAAACAAATAGAGTGTTTTTATGAAACAATATATATCAAAAGATTGGCACTAGTTTAAGTCAAATTTCAAAGTGAAATTAATTCCAATGACCACTATTTGAATAAATGATAAAAATATATTCTAATTTCACTTTAAAACCAATTCAATATATAATCTAATCATATAAATAAATTAGATTAAAAAGATTTTTTGAATTAAAATACAACATTTTTCAATATTCATTAAAAAATGAACTTTATCGGGAAAATACCAAAAATTGACACAAAGTTAATTTTAATGTCCCGATTCTAAAGAAGAATTTTATTTTGTCAAATATAACACATAAAATTGTCAAAAAGTGGATTTAAAAGAGGTTCGTCATCAAAAGGCAGTTAATCGACCTTTTAAAGAATATTAGAATGTTTACGCTTAAAATTGGATTCATTGGCATTTTTATTCCTCTAACATTTATTGTAAAAAGTAAAAATATTTGACAAGCATATATAATCATTTTGTAGTTAGTTATATTCATTCCTTCCATCACAACATCTAGGCATTAACTACCATTTAAAATAATATTATTTTATTATTAGAGTGCATCATAAGATTCCCAAGAAACTCGTTGTTGCGTGTTGGGTACGCCATCGAGCATAGCGTACCCTTTAAAGTTATATAAATATTTTATTCAAAAATAAGGATAAATGTTAAAATGTCATACTCTTTATTTACCTGGGGTGTTACACTTCCTCCTGTCATGGATCCCTATTAAGACATATATCCTAATGAATTCACTAAAATTCATACAGATATAGGAATAGAATTTGAGATTGATCTTGGTTATGGTATGAATCCCCTTTTAATACCCAATATTTTATAGTACTGACTAAGATAAAGGAGGTCAAGGTTCAGTTTTAAATATTTAATTGGAATTAATTTATTAGACCAAATAATTCACCATGGGGAGAACCTATTTTGTTCTCCGAGAAGGAAGACATTAGACTTAAAATCTGCATTGATTTCAAAAAGCTGAACAGGGTGAGATTGAAAAAATGATATCATTTTCCCCAAACTAATCATCATTTCAATCAATTTTAGGTATCCTAGTGGTTCTTAAATATTTATATACAATTTGTCTACTATTATCTATGATTTAGAGAGAAGTAAATTACATGTATGTAATTTTAGATTATTTCTGGGTTGTATGGGTACTTAGTTATGCTATTTGGAATCATAAACACCCCAAATCTATTCATGGATCACAGGAACATGATCCTCCACCCATATATATACTAATACAATGTGGTGTTCATTGAATAAATATGTATCTACTCATCAACACAAGAGGAGCATGATTGGAATGTCGAGTTAGTTCTAGGTATGCTTTGAGTACATTGGATTTCTGATAAACTATCAAATGGTGACATATGGATATGATAAGTGAGATTCATGGGGAATGTTGTGTCCAAGATCGATATATCCATTGTCCTAGATAATGTTTACGTAGTGGTTCCTAGGATATGTACCCATAATATATTCAATATATAGAGCTTTTTAGGCCTATAGGGATATTACTAAAGGATTATTCAAGACATCTCTTGACTATCAACACAAATTATAGTTCTGATGAATAAAGGAGTGATGTTCCCATGGTCGAACAATTATGAATAGGAATTCCTTGAGCTAATAAAAAGGTCAACAATAGCTCTAGTTCTGATATCCCTGAGCTTGAGATTGGTCATACTCTGTACTATGATGCATGAGGTGTTTGTTTTGTAGAGGTACAAATGTAGAGAGAGAAGGTAGTAGATTATGGTTCTTTTCAACTACATCCCCATGTGAAGAACTACCATACACTTGACTTTGACCTATAATTTGTGGTTTATAGACTAAATTGATTAAAAATTTTCTTATTGGGGAGATATTTTGAGTCTACATAGACCATAAGAGCCTTCATAGTACCATTAAATAAAGAGACATGAATTTGAGGCATTGGTGCTCGATTGAGTATCTGTAGAAATTATTCTCTGAGATGATGTATGCACTTGGTAAGTGTAATGTCTTTTCAGATGATATTATCTATAATACACATGCTAGGAATGAAATTTGTGAGTTAACTATAAAATAGAATTTGTGCTTGATGATCTTTTTTTTCAAACCGAAGGGTGGATGCTTTATAAGATCATGGATTGAAAAAGTTTGCTCACTTATTAATCACATTTTATATAGTAAAAAAGGTTAAGTCATGACAAGAGAGATAACTAGAGTGTTTTTTCATTTAAAAATAACTATCTAGAGGTGATCCAATACTTAGGAATTCAGTTTATTATAATGAGGTGATCCATGTACATGGGATAATAGTGGTCCATACACCCATTAGATAAGATCTAATGAGAAAATTTTCATACTTTGTGATGGGTAGTAAATTCTATAGATATGAATATGTACGATGAGTTTTAGTGATAGATTTTGTCATCAAAGATGACGAGGTACAATGTTGGGTTCATCTTTTAATTCCTTAGTTTCCCGAGGGTAAATTCTAAGCACTAATATCCTGGTGGTTTTCTACAACAACTTCTATTTCTCAGGTGAAATTGGTAAGATGTCCTAATAGACATTGTGGTGGGGTTTCCCATGAACCCAAGGATTCATGATGTTCTTTGGGTGTTATTGATTGGATAAATAATGTTTCACACTTTTTACCAATCATAGAGACTCACTCATTGGATGAGATATGAACGATTTATCTCTAGTGCTTGAATATATTCCTAGGGACTTAGCTACGATTGCGCACAATGTATAATCCTTATAAAAATGGAATATCCAATAAGACGATACATATATTGGAGTATTTTATTGAAGATTTCATTTACTACTTTGAAGTATCTTTTTATGATCACTTATCCTTGGTAAAGTATTCATACAAAAAAAATTACGAGGATTAAATTAAAATAGAACCTTACTAGGATCTTTAAAAGATTCTATATTGTTCACCTCTTTGTTGGTATGGAGAGGGTGACATTTAATTATTGGGGACTAGTTTGGTTCTAAAGACCCCTAAAATAGTGGTGTTTTACCAAAAGTGCTTGATCACTACTCAAAGAATAAATAAATCATATGTATGCCAAAGGAGGAGACATTTGGAGTTTATTTTAGGAAACTAGGTCTTCATGAGAGTGAATCCTTGGTTAGGTAATGGAATCCTGAAGAAGAAAGGAAATATAGCACCATAAGTTGTGGGACCCTAGAGACCACTCAGTTGGTTGGTACAATGGAGTGCTACTTGTATATTCCTATGAGTTATTGATATATGCATGATGTGTTCCATGTTTCTCTACTTTGGAGGTACATGTCCAATCATGCACATATTACATCCTATGAGTATATTGAGTTTAAACTTAATAAATCTTATGATGAGCATCTATTGGTAATTATAGACTAGAGTGAGAATTTAGTTTGAGGGAAGATATTACCACTCATTTTGATATAATTGTAGTACGGAAGGAACCAATATGGGACATTGTAGTGATAGGTTGATGTTTAGTTGAGTGGCCAAAGTTGTTTGAATATAAATCCTATAGATGCATCCTGAAGATGATATGTCTTTACGAGGGGGAGAATTATAAAGGCCTAAAATTATGTTTCCTTCATTAAAATAAGTGTTCCCATCCTTTTCCACGTTTTTATTGAGTTATCATATTTTTTTAAAAGGATTGGGGATTTGAGACGCTTAAGGGTTCCTAATGTGGGTTTTTTGTAGTCTTCCCAGCCAAAATAGGGGTAGTTATACCCTAGAAAGTAGGACCACACAACATCATAGAGGTGTTTTTGATTAAATGCCACACCATAGGGATAAGGGACACATTGTGGTGTTGTTGTATGATGGATGTTTCACAACGTTCTTCCCCATGAAAGGATGGGTTGTGTCATGGTAGGAACTACAACACTGCAGAGTCTTCCCAACATCAGTTATAGATGCTTTGACAAACTAAATAGTCTTCATGAGTTAGGATTTAATAATCAACTTTGAAAATTATTTGGGGTATGCATTTCAGATTGGGGGGGGGGGAGTTTGTATGAGTATTTTTGAGTATTATCTCTCTTATTTTGAACCAAATACCGAATATAATACTTTTATTTCTCCATGTTTTGTTGTCGACGTAGTAGGATAAATGGATGTAGAAAGGAATCCACACTATAGACATTGTATGATGCAATAATAGTTCAGTGGAAACAACATTCTTACACTACAACCTTCCTCTTCAGCAGTAGATGTCATTTCTTGTCGTATCTCAAGCCTAAGTACACTTCTCTACACCGTGGTGGATTATACTAAACATCGTATCTATTTTTCATATATTCTGATAGTGGTTTCAAGTTAACCTACACACTATATCTTCTTCCCTTGATCCATTGTTCCTCTTATAAGAGCTTTCCTCCACCCTCTATGGACCATACATGGGGACCCTATTGACTAATATTAACTTCAGGTAATATTTTTATCTATTATTTGGATCATTTATACTTACCTTATTTGAGAACACTTTTCATGTTTCATTGTAATTTTTTCAAGGAGTCCTTGGTGGGAGACCATGTTCTAGTTTTCATGCAAATTTGGTTCAGGTGAGTAAATATTTGATGGACCGTTACATTTATGTGAAAATCAGGAGGTAAGTAGTTCTTTACCTTAATAGGCTCTCATTTACACGTGTTTCAATGGTAAATAATTGTGCTGTAATAACATGTGACCATTATTGAGTGTGTTTCACATGTTATTGTGTCTATATTCTATGAGACCTTCTGTTATTTGATTCCATGAGTAATACAAGAGTATCTTGATTCCAAGTTTGATTACAATCACATGATTTTTCAGATTTCTTATTTATTTTCATGAAAATATGATTTAGATATATTCTTTATCTTGTATATTTACGACCTTTCATGGTGGTATCTTTCAAGTTGATTTGGATATGTGGTACATTTTGACTTTTTTTTCCCTTAGAGGGGGAATGCACTTGACTTGGAATGATAGTTATGTTGGACCTAAGTGCAGTTTAAATATATAAGGACACCATATATATTAAGATACAAATTCCCTCAAGGTATACTTTTATATATCAAGTACCATAAATGAGAGATAGATTGATGGATATCTAGATGAATTCAGGTATCCTGACACACTTGGTGACTAAATTATTCCATGTAGCATGTACGCACAATGCCCTTTCGAAGTCGGGATACTAGTACACTATCCTCATGGATAGTTTGGTTGCTATTGACACTTCTTTCTATCCTCCTGATATGGTGCCGAATAATTTACATCGGGTGGTTTGTGATGGCTTGGTTAGTGCATGACTTCTCAATTTGAGATTATATGTTTATTCTAATTTTATTAATATTATTATAGAATACACTAGTTATACATGAGTAAATTAGTTTGAGAATTCATTAGGGATATACTAATGATTTATATACTCATTATATACATTGAAATTTTAATGGTTATATTGATTTCAGGATTATGTATCTGATTAATGGAATGTTCCCTATAGTAGAGGACTGAGTAGTTGAGAAAAAAGCTGGTGGTGGACCATGCTGGATTCTTGAGGACACTCCCTTTTCTTATTTATTTATTTACAACTGTTACTATGATTTTAAATACCACTTTTGGAGATCAATTATTTATATAAAATGTATTATTTATTATATTTTTTCATTATTACTCAAATTATGTTTCTATTATCTTTATTGTCATTTAATTTATTTTTATCTTCTTTATGAAATGATTTTGAGGGTATATTCTCCTCACCGGTGGAATTAGATTCTTGCTACAAGTTGGAAGCCTCTTGGGTGTGGGGATGTATTAATGAGGCCATGTGTCACTATAGATTAGACCTGGTGGGTTGGGTTGTTGATTTATAATATCATTTCATAAAATGGATTAATATTTATAATACATATTTTGGAGACAAGGTTTAAAAAAATAATTTGAATACAATTTTATAAATTTTTTATAAACATGATCTATTTTGTTAACATTTTGGTTACACTAAAATCACATAATATGAATGATTTTAATTTCAAAAAATATAATGAAATAAGTGATATAAAATTCTATTGAGTGATAATTTAAAATAATCCAAGTAGTCATAATAGAATAATATTTTTTAAATTCGAAATAATAATCATATCAGAAAAAAAATAAAAAAAGGAGATATTAATTTATAAGAGAAAAAGGGATTGATTTTTTTAAAAATTGATATACTTTCTGAATGAAATATTTTAATATATAAAATATAAAGATAGTAAATAAGGCATATAATATGTTATTGGACTTAGGGTATAGATCAATTATGATTCCATATGTCTCCCACCTCAATGGTTTGAGGATATGTTAATATATAAAAAATATGTATTTATTGGTAACCAGGAAATCCAAAAAAAATAAACCCTTTCCATTATAGTTATTCATGAATCCTATAAAAAACCTTAGTTTTAGTTGTTTTACAAGAACCCAAATACAATAACCTTATTTTTAGCAGTTCACTAAGAACCCGTAGAGAGGGAAAAAGGGATATTTTTTAGTCTCATATCCTTTGAAGAAAATATCTAAACAATCAAGAGAGATCGATATGATTTAATTGAGATAAAATTAGACATTATGATAGATATAAACTTCTTTAGAGAATGAATTACCCAGAGATCTCTAGAGGTTATAAAATGTGGATAAAAATGTACCTGATTCCTATTTAGGATTTATTTGAATCAATATAGTTCAGAACTTTGTGATATTTTAGATTTCAAAGCCTCTCATGGGTGGTATTTATATCCCCTAGGGGATATGGGTCAAGTATTAGGATTAAAGAGGTTGACGGATATGTTGAAGACTGCCATCATTGTGTCTTTTTACTTACTAACTCAACACTTTCAGTTAGCCTGCTGATTATACAAGATCACTTTTAGGAATGTTGTAAGATTCCAAAGATATTGTAGACTCAACCAGGTAGCCACTGTAAACCATTTTTTATCAAATGAGATTACTTATCATATAGTGGTTTTTTCTAGTGGCACCAGCTGACTAATCACACTCCACCATGTAGTCAGTGTGGCTATAGTAGAAAGGTGACTCTATTTAATGACTCATGCTAGATTGTGACATCTGACCAAGTATCCAATTGTGAAAAACTTTCCAATGTCCTTTTTTGGTCTTAATAATCCAATTTTAGGTCATTATTTATATTATGGACTTAATAAAACAATTCCCAACATAAATAATGATAATATACCCAATTGAAATGGTTATAACAATAAAATATATTGTCATCATTAAGGAAAATCACACAGAGTGTGGTGAAACATGTTGAAGTTCTCATAAAGTCAAAAGAACATCCAATTTAATCCACACTGATATGGATACCATCATATTTAATATATCTCAATAATTGTACATTAAGGAATATTAATCCTATAAGTAATATTTTAATCTTTAAATAATATAGGAAGTCGTTTTCTAACAATAATGTTGATATGAAATTCTTTCTAAAGAATATATGATAAACTGTGGTAACCAAACCTAATAATGAAAATATTACAGCTTTTAAGTGGATGTTAAAAAGAAAAAAGGATATTACAAGGGAATATTAAATTAAATATAAAACTCGATTGATTAAAAAGGGGTTCCTTCAACATAAAATAATCCATTAAAATGATTTATTATCCCATATTGTTGAAAATTAAACAATACATATTATTATTTATTTTCTTTCATAAGTTTTATTTTCATATTAAATAGTTTATTGTTAAAACTTTTTTTCCATGTAACCTATGATTAATGAATTTATATGATGAATACTAATGGTGTTTTAAATGAGTTAATGATTGATTAAAACATTAATTTATAAAATTCATTTTATAGACTTAATCTATCACAATGGAAATGTTATAAAAAGATTAAAAAATTTATGATTCAAAATTATTTTAACCAAAAAAATTTTATATACATGTTTACTATAAGTGTGTTAAGTATGAAAATATTTACATTATTTTTAGATTGATGATATTCTCATAGTTTTTAAAAATAAATTTCTTATGAAACCTTTTAAGGCAATATTTTATTCTTTTGTTGAGAATATGTTTATTGGAAATGTAAAAAAAAAATATTTGAACTGAAATAATTAGAGAAAATAAAGCTAAAAACTTTTGCATGTATCAGTTTTATTATATAAAAAATGATTTAAAATGGTACCCCTTTGAAAAAATTAAACCATTTAATTTTGTCATGGTTCAACACTTTAAACTGTCATTAAATTATTCCCAAATGAATAATATTTTATATATTAGCAGTGTAGTGAATATTATTTATACAAGTGCTTGTTCAAGGATGAATATTTATTTTTCTATGTGTATTTTAAGAAGGTCTATAGTGGAAGCCTAGAAACCCTAATTGGTATGATTTAAAGTGCATCCTTAGGTATGTTATATGTTAAGTATTTTTTTCATTTGATATGGAAAAAATCATAGTTTTTAAGGACATTGTTGGGTTTGTGTTTTCTGGTTATGATGTAAATATTGACAATAAAAAGTCACTCGATGATTTTTTTTGTCTTGTTGGATTCTAGTCCCCTAGAAATGAAATATGTATCCATTTTATAATTTTCACCACTAAGGAGAAAAATATAGATGTGAAAAATGAAATTTAGAATTATATTTTTTTTATAGGTTTTCTTAATAATTTATATTTATCTTCTGATTGAATAAAATCTCACTATGAGAGACAACACATTTTAAATTTTCCTAAAAACTATGTTTTCAATGGTAGATCGAACCAGATAGACATTATGACCCCTTTTATTGGGGTATTATGGAATCGAGGATGATCTGTACCATAAATATGGATATTTTGGATTACCTGGATTATAGTCTGTCTATGTTCACTTTTTTCCCTATGATCAATGATTTTATGAACTTGATAATTCTTGTGACCCATATTTTTATTTCATAAACCCTTAATTACATGGTATATACTTTAGCAATATAGAGGATCTTTTGAGGTTTAGTGTCTTGTAAATAGGAACATAAAACATAAAAAACATTATAACTATAAAATTATTCTTATAAATTTTAATGGAATCTTCATATGTTTATCGTAGGTTAGTTTTACTTCATCTCAAATCCAATGGACATACATTATTGAAAGAAAAGATAATATATCCTACAATGGTTTAAACAATCTATATACTTAGCATGCGACCATAAAAATATCAATAATTCATGATTTTATGAATGCGAGTCATTTTATAATAGAAATAACTTGAATAAAAACATATAAATGTCGATACAACAAAAAATGAGACATTCATAATCATATAACCATGGTATATCACCAGGGTGTCCAAAATCATAATTACCAAGGTTATTCAATAGGACGTTATAAAACATTACATCCTTAGAGATTAATTATTTTGAAAATTAACTAGAGAACTATAACGTTTACCCTCTATATATCTTAATTCATTTTATCCACATTGGTCATAACAAACCATTTCATCAATAAGAATAGGATAATATTTTCCTATTTTTTATATGAAAACATTGAGTTCATAGTGATTAAATGATTTGACATTACATTTTTTAACCCATAAATGGGGAATGAGTGTTTTATACATGTAAATCATTAAATTAATAAATTACCTCTATATCTTGGTGAATAACCATAGAAAGGAAAGTGGATGGGGTATTCATAAAATTGTAAATTTTTATGTTAAAAAATTAAATAAATGAATTTGGTAGCATGACAATATATAAAATAGATTTAGGTAGGGAATAATGAGACGTAATGAAGGTATCCCAAGTGTATTTTTTTATAAGAACATGGAATATCAAATTATCATTTAAGGAAATATTATTTTACATTTTGTGGAAAAAAAAAGAGTAACTTTAATGAAAAGAAAGAATAGGAAAATTCCCTTACCTTGCTTATTTTTTTCCTAAAGCATGAGGATGGAAACTTAGGTCCCTGAGGGAACCTTGAAGGGACACTTTTGGAGGTAAAATTACCATAAATAAATGGATTATGAATTTTTAGTAGATAGTATTATGGAATGGGAGGAATTCATATTGGAGGAGAGGTGGGTTTTAAATGATTAAATATTGGTTATTTTATCATATAATCCAACCACTTATGGACAAATTAGATTCCAACATGTTTCCATGAAAATAAAAGAGTGGTAGAATGTTGGTGGTTGTTAAAGGATTTATCTAACAAAAAAATTCCTTCCAAATAACCCAATTAATTCACACACACCAAAAATAAATTATATTTTAAAAAATCATTTTCTTGTTAATAATTGTAAAGTATAAATTTGATAAATTAAAATTTATATTCTTAAATTTATATTTATACATATTAAATGAAATTTTTATTTAATAAAAATTTCATTACCTTTTAATTCATGAAGAAATAATAATAATTTCATATAATATAGTTCTCATAAAGAGGAAATTTTCACTTTTTTCCAAATAAAATTAATTTTCCATAAAATTCGCAAAAAATAACCTTAAGATAATTTTTAAATACTATTCCCTGAAAATAAAATTTATTTTAACACAATAAAACTCTAAATATGATAAATTTAACTTCTAAAAAATAATTATTTTTTGAAAATTAACATATTTTATGATATATTAAATTGTTTGACGGATATAAAATTTACTTAATATTTCATTAATTTATATTATCATTTTAAAGTGTATTATAAAATAATTTCATCAAATTAACTTTTGTTTAAATATATAAATTTTTCTTAGAAGATGTTTTAAATGTAATATATTTATTTACCCAAAAAATAATACAATTTGGATACATTATAAAATAATTTTGATGGTCTATTAATTGTGTCTCTGAAACAATAAAAAATAATGACCAAATATTTTATTGACTAATGTTAATAATTACCATCACAATATTTCTTGATAATAATAAGGAAAAACGACCATATTTTATTATAAATACACAATCATTCTTATTTTATCACAAACTACATCATTTATGAAGGTTATTATAAATCCATTGATAATGTAAATTTTATTCTTAACACTTATTTTTATTTTTTATGATATTTATGGAAATGGTGATATTATTAGGGGAATAAAAACCAATGGAGTTTTTTTAATCAACGTAATATTATTAAATGTGTATATCCCATTAATATTCATCTTTTTATTATTCTATATCAAGAAATGATGTGTAATGTTCTAATGAAATGTAAAATTATTTTAATGTTCTTATTTTATAAAACACAATAAGAAGTTTAGGAGAGGAAATAGTTCCTTTATTTAAAAAATAATATATTCTGTGGACATTATATTCTTCCCCGCTTAATGAATTTCCACTCTATTAATTTCATTTTACAAACTAGTGATAAAATAGGCGAGGGTACTTCTACGTCATGGATTCCTCTCGTTCCCTACCAGACTCTTCAAATTATGATTCTCTTTTGGACTTTAAAATGTTGTGTTTTCTAGTTCCTCACCAATTGTTCCCTTATGACAAGGATCCTGATCAATTCTCTTCATATTAAAATTTATCTTCCAAATTTACACTATTAATATCATGTAAATGTGTAGGGTTAGACATATACTTTTTTAGAAGGGACACATGTAAAAAATCATAGACATTAAAAATATTTAGTGGTAATTTTTATCAATAAGAAACCTCCCAAATACATTGTAGAATCTCTAATAATCCAATAAAACATGGACTAATTTTCTTTTCCTTTAAAATGTAATAAATTTTTTACCCATTTATATCTTGAGGAATACATGATCGATAACAGAAATATCTATGTACTTCCTTCATTCTTATTATAGAACTTCTTTGTCAACATTGAATATCCTTGATGTGTTTGTGAATAAATTAAATATTTTCAATAGCTTCCTTCCAAATTTATAATCATAATTATTTCCTTGATCCCATTTTATCTCATCATGTTGGAATTTAACAAATTTTTATATAGATGTCTTCAAATGGATCCATTTTAAGGATCAAGTGGAAACTATTATTATTGGATAATTGAACAAGTTGAAGATGTATATCTAAAATCCATGGAAAATAAACTGAGTTATCTCATAACATGTCTCCCATTGTTTTAATAGTCATCTCTGACTACCCATCAATTTGAGAAAGACCGACTATGCTAATTTTTACATCAATATTCATATACTTTTAAAGGATCCTCTATATTTTAGAAGTATGACATGGATATCAATTAGAAAATATAGATAATGTTACTCCATGGAGCCTCACTACTTATCGAAGATAAAGGAGTGATATGCACTACAGAGAGAAATCCACTCTTATAAAAATTAAATGGGTAGAGTTTTTTAATCTATCGATTATTACCCGTATAACATTATTATAATTTGGTGTCTTTTAAAGACCAGTGAATAAGTCCATCGTGTTATTATACCACATCAATATAGGTATAGTTAGTGGTTCTAATACCTATTTAAGAATGTTTACCTCATTATTTACTTATTGACACACCAAGAACCTATTAGTGAAATCAACAATCTCATATTTTATGTTATCCCAATAATTATGATCTCAATGGACCCTATACATTTAAATTCTCTAGGGTGTATAAAGTTAGTAGAGCTATGATTTTCATCCATTAAATCACTATTTATCTCTGAAATATATGGGATATATAGAATTGTAATAAAAATTATTATCCCTTTTTCAATAATATTTAATTCATGAAACGTCCCATTTCTCACAACCATTGTCTTCTTTTTCATTAAAGGACCATCTTCTTAAAAAAAATTATATTTTCATGTACTATCGGTTGAGAATTTTTTTTGGATATGATTGATTATGTCCCTTCCCTTATGATTACCATGTCCAAAATTAATATGCCCTATACAATCGATCTCATTAAATTATTATCATTGTTAGAAATAGAGTATATTTCTTACTGAATGTATCTGATATTTTATTCACTATTCTTGGGAGATAATTAATTGTATAACCATAGTATTTAAGAATCTAAAACCATATCCTTTGTCTCATGTCCAGTTCAGTTTGTGTTAATATATTCCATAATATATTTTGGTCTATTAATATAGCACATATTTCTCCATATGGATTGTGTATCTATATCATCAAACCCAAACCGACTACAGCTAACTCAATATTCGGAGTCAGATAATTTTGTTCAGGAGGCTTTAACTATCACGCTATCGATGAAACCAATTTTTCATTTTTCATAACAACACATCCAAGTCCCTTTAAGGTTGAATCACTAAAAATATAAAATCCTTCCCCATTAGAGGGTAAATTTAGCAAAGGTTCACTATCCAACCTCGTCTAAAGTTATTGTACACTTTATTCACAATAATTTTTCCAAAAAACAAAACCAGAATCCAATTTTCATTAACATAGTTAGTGGATTATAAATCCATTATGTTATTTCACAATTCTTTTTATAATATCTCACTTTATTAAGGAAATTATGAATATCAGCTATAGTTGTGTGACATGGACACTCTTTTATACCCTTTTTCTTTTTTGGGTCCGCTGAGATTCCTTTATTGGTCATGATGTGTCATATGAATTCTACTTTTTTAATAATATTTCACATTTTATTAATTTTCCAAAAACTTATCCTTCCTTGATGTTCGTAATATTACCCTTATATGGTCTTCATGCTCTCTACAACATTCTGAATAAATCATAATATCATCAATAAATACCACCATGAAATTAAAAATGTAGTTCATAAAGTCATTATTTATAAATTCATAAATATGGTAAGAGTTTCATTCTATAATAAGGGAATAAATTTTTTTTAATGCCCATATATTGTTCGGAAGACAAACTTTTGTATAAGATCTATCATCACCCTTAATTGATGATATCCAGACCAAAGATCAATCTTGGAAAACAATTGAGATCCATAATGTTGGTTGAACCAATCATCAATCATTAGAAAAGGATATATTTTTTCATGGTGATACTATTAAGTGATACATAATCAATGAATTTTCACATTGATTAATCCTTATTCTTTAAAAATAGAGGAGGTTCTCATCATGTAGACACACTAGGTCCAACAAAACCCTTATATAATAGATCCTTGAGTTTCTTCTTGAATTCCTCTAACTCCATGTATGCCATTATATATGGGAATTTTTATTTTCTATTGGATACAGGTAAGAGTTATATTGAATACTATGCCACTCTTTTTGGGGGAGGGCTCAATAACTCTTCAAAAAATAAATCAATGTATTCCATAACAAAAATAATATCTCACATATTTATTATTTCTCTTTATTCTTCCTCTCCACTAATCATTTCCACAATTAAGGAAATAGAAGGTGGTTATTATAAATACTTGGGCCATGAAATCTATCATTTGAATATGATCATAGGGTTTTACATTAATACTACTGAAATATTATTATATATATAGGTGATCTTTTCATTTTACTTTGACAACCAATCTATCCCATGTATTATGTAAAAATCCAAAATTAGAATGATCACTAATTCTGTAGAGATATTTCACTCACCAAAGTTAATGTGGTAATCCCTAGATAACTTTAATGATTGAATAGTTCCTCGAAGAGTTTTAGTAGAATACTCTACCACATGAAATTCTGGTTTTATCATGATATGTTTTTAATCATGAATGAAATAATATAATTCATAGAACCATAATCAATCAATTTACATTATAAAATTTATTGTACGATGAGTTAACATTCCAAAAAATTATTTGGAGCCTCAACTTTAGTTATTTTAATTTTTAAATATTGGCCTTGATCCATTTTCCTCTTTTAGGGTTGATAGTTGTATTCCACTATTACCTTATGATTTGAACATTGGTTAGTGATGTGTTGAAGTTCTCTACCCCTATAGAATTTCACAATAGGTTGTTCATTCACAATATTCCATTTTTAATTACTATTTATATGTTGATTCAATAAATATCCACCAATGTTTTGAGCTATATTTCCATCTCTTCCCATGATTTAGCACATTACAGTTCCTTGAAAAAAATTCCCCAAATTCATATTCCAACTTTTTTAACATATTATATTGTAATTTCTTCAAATTTGGATTCTTACCAAAATTTCATTGCATATTTATCTTCTTGTAATTCTTTCCCCAATTCCATTGGGAAACTCCAAACTCTATTTGAAATTTTAGAGAACATCACATTGTATCTTAATAACTCCCAAAGTCTCAGATTTCCAAATATTTCTATAGATGGGGTAATAGTGAACCATACAATGGATTTATTTTCCCATCAGAATCGATGAAAAGACCTGATGTGTATAGAACAATCCTTGTAAATATCATCTCATAATTCTTCATTGAAATAATATATTTTTATTCAATTCTATAATTTCACTTTATATTTTGGTTTAAACGGTATGAGGAAAATACGCGATGAAAAATACCTTTTGGAAGTGTTCCAATTACATATAATTCACACCATACCTTGGATTTGTGTTCTCAATTAGTTCCCACCAATAATATTCCTCTCCCTCAAAGTGATATACTTCCAATGTTACATTATATTGTTAAAAACAATGGAGTGCATAAAATTTAATCTCTATAGTGTTGAACTATTGTTCCACGATTAGTGGGTCCTAAGTATAATTAAAAAGAGGGGGTCGTTGATGTGTAGTGGATTGAATGATTAGTTGTTCCTTCTATAGTGATGCAAGGACCATTACATAGTTTGTGTTATTTTTAATGACTTGATTTTACTAATTCATAATATTCATGATTTTTTCAAATCCATATCACCCAATATTGAGAAAGTCATCATCACATTGGTCAATTGATATATTTTTGAACGATTCTTCAAATTATTTCAATTTTTCTTGAAGGAGAAAACCAAGGTGAGAAAAATATTACTATTGAGAATATTATAACAAAAATTATAAAGGGAATATTAATCCTAAATTTTCTAATTACATTATTCCTAGGTTATATACATAAATATTATTAATTTGTTTACATTATCAATATTTCAATTATAGTGGACT
Organism: Viscum album; assembly: GCA_963277665.1. NCBI lineage: Eukaryota > Viridiplantae > Streptophyta > Magnoliopsida > Santalales > Viscaceae > Viscum > Viscum album. The sequence continues at coordinate 1,970,798,719 of OY728131.1, read as the reverse complement.
GTATAAGAATATGTTTAGAAAAATAATGTCATCATACAGTGTTAGAACATGTGTGGAAAAATTCCCATTTTCATTCAATGTGTGAAAATTTAGTCTAGCTCAATATTCCCTTTTCATGTTTATTACACCTACGTAAAATTATTCTAGAGTCACATAAACTTGTAGTATCCTGAAAATGATTTATTTTCATGGAAACCTCTTACTTAATACGTCCCCAAAATTCCTAGATGTTTTATTATACTTAAACATATATATAGGGCTCATAATAAGGCATTATAATCATAATTTTCACAAAAAACTATACCATACTTTGATTCCACCTAGGTAAGCCTGTCATTTTTTCATAAACCTTTAATTATATTGTACAACATTTAACAATAAAAAGGATATTTTGAGGTTGTGTATCCTAGAAATAGTAACACACCACATTATAAACATAAGAAACATAAATATGATTATAATACACTTTAATTTATTCTTCATAGGTTAATCACATATTAGTTTTACTTCATCTGAAAACATGGGGATATATATCAATGAAAGGGTTGAGTATATAACCCATTAAGGGGACAAAAAAAAGGAGATACATATAATGCGACTAAGATTCATATAAATAAGTCATGATTATAGTAAAATAATTCACATCAAAATACTAATAAAATTAATAATAAAATGGAAATGTGGTTGTAACATAGAAATGATACATTCAATAAGAATATCACCAAGGTTTGTCACCATGGTGTCATAAATCATAATTACCATTGAAATTCACCATGTTATCATAAAACATGTCATATAGAGAGATTAATTATTTTAAAATTTCATTAAATAAATTTACGGGTTAACCCTTTATATGTGTTGATTGGTGTGATACACATTGATCATGATAAATCATTTCATCAATAAACCTAGGAGAATAAATAATGAATTTCATATGAAAACATTGATTACATAAATGCTTAAAGACATGACATTACATTTTTTATCCTAAGAAGGGGGAATGTGGGTTTCATAATTGTAAATGAAAGAATAAATAAATTATATTTACATGTAGTTGAATAACAATTGAAAATGAAGTTATTTGGTTATTCACAAAATAGGAATTTCTCACGTAAAAGAGAGAAAATCAATAAATAATTTTAGTAGCATGACGGGATAAATCATATTTTAAAGAAAAGAAATAATTATAGTAAATTGAGGACTATCGTTATTAAAAACAATTCGGTAGTATATTTAAAACCAAATGTTCATGAGAAGAAAGAATCTTTGACATTAAGAAGACTCGAAAAATGTATGTACTTGAATGAAATGGAAGAAAAAGATAATTTCATTGAATTGAATATTTTGTTCGTAAAAAATATAGTTGGAACCATGATCCCATGAGGACACCTTGGAGGGAATATTTGGGAGGAAAAATTGTTGGAACCAAGGCTGCTCGATGCTAATAATGGAGGTTGTTTTTCATTTTTTGTCAATCTTCACATGGATGACTAGTGAGTTTTCAAGGAATATGGTCATACGATTGAGGATGAATATAGTATTGAATGTTGTTCAATTTCCTAGTGTTTTCCAAAATTTTGGTCCTAAAAAATTCAAATTTTTGTAATAGTTTTCAATAATGGTGTGTGGTGAAGTTGCATGGTATGTGGTGAATTCAAGCGCTACCTGGTAAAGCCGCATGATATGTGGTGAAAGCGATTTTTACGCGGTGAAGGCGTGCAATATTCAGAACGCTGCATAGAACTGAAAACTGTTCGCAATGACAATACATGGTTAAGGCATGTGGTATGCGAAATGCTACCGAAAATGGTTCACATTAATGATATACGTTGAATAGATGCAGTACATGGACCGAAAAACATACGGTACATGGAAGGTTAACGGTACACTATAATGGTTTATAGTTTAGATGATTTTAGTATGTGGTGGAGGCTAACAATACACATATGGAGATCTGTTTTATGTGATTGTCCTGCATTGATGTTTTAGAAAAATCAGATTACCAAAATTTGAAAATTTATCTTCCTATTTATGTTGCAGTAATACCCTTTGTTAAATGGAGATATGGGAGATTAAAATTTCTGGATGAAATTCGGTGAAGTCCGAAGTCGTATGTGGAGGAGAAGACGTTACACAGAGAGAATCATCCGTGTAAGGAAAATAGTTCACAGAAGAGACTACGGTTCAGGAATGAATTTCTCATAGTACGTAGTAGAGAAAGGCAGTACGCAGAGTAGGACATTGTGTGGGGGAGTGGAGTAGTACGTGGTGTATGTAATGACATGAATCATGGAAGTACACAGAGGAGATGTATGGTACACACACAAAACAACAGTGTGTGAAAAAAGCTGCACAATACTTGGAAATATCAACACGGTATGCGTAAATAGCAGTAGTACGCAGAAGCATCAGCAGTAAGCAGAAAAAAGCAGTACATAGAACACGCAAGGAAGCCTAAAAATTGACCAAATCAGTTTGTGAAATTAATTTCAATAACATATCATTGTAAGGGAAAATAAATTTTATTTTTCAGTGATTATGGGACTTCAACCGAGAATCCATTTACAATTAAGGATGTATGATATAATGCTAAAAAATTTAAGCGACCTTTAATTCAATAGACTAAGTGAAGATTCTTCCAATGCAGTGAGCAAGGGGGAGTCAATGGAAGTGGTTGAAGGGACGCATTGTGCAATCCCTAAAATCTTGTAAAGGTAGTGTGCCCAACACAATCTGATTGTTCTGAACACTTATAATCCACAAATTGTGGTGATTAGTGGTTTTTGGTACGGCCAACACATTTTTGGTGTATACTCATTGGAAATATACCTTAGTGCGGAACCATGTAAAATTTTTTGTCATTACTTTTCATGTGATTGTATATTTTATGAAATTCATCTTCAGATAGGTTTCATGGGTTCCTACAAACATGGGAAAAAGAGCCATCAGTTTAAAAGAAAATGTTGACACCCTGATTCACCCATCCCCTCTTAGGATGTTCTGGGGTCCTTTAAGTGGTATCAGTGCATAAAGGTTGATGGTGTTAAATCTGTCCTAATTTTATAACATTGAGATTATATTTAATTTCATAGGGGTTCACTTGTTTGAGGTAAGTAACATTCAAACATGGATAAAAAAGATGAGATCTCAACTAAGATATCTTGGAATTAATGTATTTTTTCCACTGCCCAAGGAATACAGGTCACTGATCCAATCTCTCTATCAATGAAAGATTCAGACAGGAAAATATTGGGTTCTGATGCTAAAGCACAAAATGCCTTAACTATTGGTCTTTCTGATCAAATATATTTGTAAGTGATGAACATTACATCAAAAAAGTCTATGTGGGAGAAACTGGGTAATATGTATGAAGGTGAAAACAAAGTGAAAGAGGTGAAGCACTACGTTTTACACAATAGGTTTTGATGATCTGAAGATTCACCCTAATGAAAATTCATATTCTTTCTTCAATTGATTTCCTGAAGTTGTAGGAGAAATTCAAGGGAATGGAAAAGAGATCAAATACATTGATACTATAATAAAAATCATGAGAATACTTCTTCCCATTTATAATAAAAAAATTTCATCTCTTGAAGAAAGGGATCATTCCAAACATTCTCTTGATAATCTGATGAGTAGCCTAGTGGCATATGAAATGAGACTCAACCCAAAAGATGAAATTTCTCGTGTATGTAAAGAAATGGTATTCAAAACCACATGAAATATGGAAATCTAAAGATGTTGTGTTGATTAATATTACTATTAAAAAGAAGTTATTTCTCTCATTTCCAAGAAACTCAAGAAGGGAACTTGGAAATTTGAAGGAAATCAACCTTATTCTTGTTTCTGTTATGGAAGAGTTGGGAACATTGCCTATAATTCTCCAGGAATGTTCAACGATGATGAAAGTGAAGATGGAGATATTCAAAAGCCTTAGAAAATGTTTTTCAAAAATAAAGACATCAAATATCGAATGAAATGATGACAAAAGAGTTTTGTTTGTGAAGAAGACAAAGAAGACAATGATCTCTATGGGGAAGCAGAAGCAGAATTAAAATTTGGGAACCATTCTTACTTGATGGAAACCATTTAAAAGTCAGAAAATTTGATAGATAAATATAGATATAATCAGTTAACTACTAATTTTGATCCCAAGTTTCAACTTAAAGATGAGTTTGGTAAGATTGAGAATAAATGTAAGAGATGAAATATGTGGAAATTAATGGTGGAGGAATCATAAGAATATATTGATCAGTTTTAAGAGGAAATTGAATTATTGGATGAACTTGTGAATGCACAGTCATCAATCCTTGAAAGCACTAATGATTTTGTGTACCAAAAAACTTATAATTGAAGAACAAGAAAAGGTTATCAATGACCATACTTCGATACTGGAGGACAAGTACAAGACTATTGAGGGACTCAAAGAAGAAGTTGTTACACTGAGAAGTAAACTCAGAAGTGAATCAATTTCAAAAGAAGAAAATAAGAAAAAAAATTCAAAAGGTTATCGGATGCTGAGCAGCTAGAGAGGGAAAAGGTGGTTTTGATGGGGTTGAAAAGATTCTGAGTGGTCAAAGGATGACATGAATGGAAAATATTGGAATTGGTTGTGATGATGGAATGTCAAATTCTATATATAATGTGAACTAGAATAAAGGAATGCTGAAAGATGATAATGTTGAAAATACAACAGAAGTGTTGAAAAAATGCATATATCAATCTGAAAGGATAACTGAAACTTTTCCTGGAGTTTTTGGAAATGATAGGGAGTCAAGCTATATTCATAAGGAAGAAGGAATGAGGAGAAATATAATTGAGAAGACATTTCCTTTTAGGAAGTGTCAGTTTTGTGGATATCTAGTCCATATCATGTCATACTCTGAAGAGTCACGAAGCATTATGAATGGGTAAGAGTTAGGAGTTCAAAAATGATAACATATTCATATCCAACTCTATATAGAAGAAATAATTTCTATATATATTTTTTTCACTATTCTATCTTTAGCCATAAAGCTATGTATTGCATGAAGAGGGATGATAAGAGAATATTTTTCAATGATTAAAGATGATTAAATACTTGTCCACTAGACATTGTTTCTATTTAAAATAGGATTTCTCCTCTAGAAGAAGAATTAGGAATATGAATAACCCATGTACATGGAAGATGGAATTTTAATACTATCAGTTTCATACGCTCAATCAAATATCTCATGAAAAGAAAAGAAGAAAATTGAAAAAACATATTTTTCCGAAGTTCACTCAAAGATACAATGAACAAACACACCTAGATTTTTGATAGCTTATGATCATTCTACATGACAGGTTATGAATACCTATTAAAAAATATCCAAAAAGGTCGATGAAACAGTGAGGTTCAGTAACAGTGGTGCTTTGAAATTAAAAAGTAGTTGAAGTACTGAGCTAGCTGATTGAGAGATGAAGAAAACAGAAGTCCTTTATGTGGATGGTCTGAATGAGAATTTTCTTAGTGTGAGTCAACTATGTGAATCAGATATTATTGTGAAATTTTATCAGAATAGCTATACTATAAGAGGAATGTCTGAGAATTCTCTTATGACAGTCTATAGAATAGATGTCAACTTATATGAGGTTGACAACAAAGAAAGCATATTCTACATAACAGTTGAATAGGAAAAAACATAAGGAATAAAATTTTGGGTCACATCAAATTAAAAATAAATGTAAATGATATCTAAGTTAAAGACAGTCATGGATATCCCTAATCTGAAGCATGAACGATAAAATACCGGTGATTCTTGCATACGAGGGAAACTGAATTGCAGTTTCTACTACCCAAAGAAGAAAAGATTATAAAATATCCTTGAACTCATCCATAGAGATGTATGTATCCCAATTAATATTTCTTTAACACATTGGTAAAGGAACACTATTCTTTACATAGATTATGACAGTATAGTGGCACGTGTGATCATTATACATAAGAAGAGACATGTGCTTGATTTCATGAAAACCTATCATCAAATCGTTGAGAATGATACTGGATGGAAGATCAATGTCTGACTGTCTGATAATAGAGGGGAATAAATTGTCATTGAATTTGAAGATTATATTAAGTAGAATATAATATAACATAATGTGGAATCTATGAGAACTCCACATCAAAATGGAGTTGTTTAGAAAACTAATCAATAGATAAGCAACATGCTTAGAATTGTGTTGATTGAGAGTCGAATTTCTCGACATTACTAGAATGAGACAGTACATGCTGCAGTGTATATTCAAAATCAAATAGGGTTATATATGGGTGAGACAAAGACACCATATGATTGTGTCATGGAAGAAATACCACATAGAAATATTTTCATGTGTTTAGAATCAAATATTTCATCCAAAATTAAGAATGGAATCCGAGAAATTATGGAGACATTGAAAATGAAGGATTATTTATTGGATAATAAATGAACAACAAAGCATACATGTTTTTGAATAAGTTCTTTGGAATAATTTTGGAAAGTAGTGATGTTAAAATCATTGAAGAAAAAACATGAATGATTCAAGGAATTATAATGTTTATGTGATTGAAGATATGGGAGAATGTGAACATGGAAAAAATTCCAATACATAGGTAGTGGAACGTGTACAGAACTCTCAAGAGTCACATCATGATGTTGACTCACAAGAAGAATCAAAAGAGGAATCCCTAGATGTAAGAAATTTAGTCGAACCCCAATAGAGAAATTGAAGAGAAGAGATTGTTCAGTCAAAAATTATTGGGGATCAGAATTCACCTATGTAGAAAAGCAAAATTAGGAATAATGAAAAATCATAATTTTCATTAGTTTTATAACCATCCCCCTTTGAAGATGCTGCAAAATCTGAGTCATGGGTTAAAGTAATGAATGATGCGTTAGATTAAATTCACAAAAATCAGACAAGGGATCTTATTAAAAGAATTAAATATCATAATGTTATTGGTACTAACAGGAACTTTAAGAACAAATTTGACAAACATAGAAATGTGTTCAGAAATATGGTATACTTGGGTTTTTAGTGATAGTCAGAAATCGAAGGTGTTGATTTTGAAGAGAAATTTTCTCTTGTAGGGAGACTGGAGACAATCAAAATATTTATTTCCATGAAAATCCAAAGAGGATATATTGTGTATCAAATGAATGTCAAGATAGCATTCTTAAATGAAGTATTGGATGAAAAATTCTTCATTGAACAACCTGTGGGGTTCTTGCTTGGCAATGATGAACTAATGGTATGCAAATTATAGAAATCTCTTTATGTCCTAAAACAAGAACCACGAGTGTGGTACTCTCGGTTGGACTCTTATATGATAATGATTAAGATTAAAAGAGGAAGAGTGGATCACAATCTCTATGTCAATAATTCAAAAAAGGACCACTTCATGTTTTTTGTATACATGGATGATATTATTTTCGGTGGAAGTAGGCATGGATCAGTGGATGAATTTTTAAATCACATGAAATCAGAATTTTAAATGTCCATGATTGGTGAAATCATATACTTTTTATGTAAGGATCCAGCCTTAAACATCACATAATATTGAATTAAATGGATAATTCACATTTAGGATCTTTTTAGGTTTAGAGTTTAGAGAATTAGGTCATAAAATTTACATAAAAACATGAATATTACATGTAGACAATTATACTTAGTATCCATTTTTTCATAAAATAAAAACTCATTAAAGAAAGAGTCATGTCTAGTTCCATGTTTTAGACATCATGACTTTTCCTTGATCCCATCCTTGACCCATATTCATATTTATGTCCTGTAGAAAAATTTCAAAAACATGGGATGAGTATAAAAATCTCAGTAAGGGATTTAAAATATGTAATGAAAACATTATCCCATTAATAAATACGAAACAATGAAACCATACTTTTAAATCATATCATTCCTCATAAAATAATATGATTAATTAATAACACACAAAAATCATAAATCATAAAGGTAACTTGTGGAATCTATATCAAACATACATTGTAGTTATAACAGCTACATAGGGAGTCACATTTTGAATACCCATCACAGTATATACCCTATGTCTCTTAGGAGAAACATTCACATTTACCTGTGTCACGTTACCCAATGCATTGGAGAACTATCTTATGCTTACCCATCCTAGGCTTATCATGAAACCACCCATATGCATAAATAATAAAAAATAGCTATAACATATTCATAACCCATAAAACAAACAAAATTGAAAGATAACATATCCACATTGCAATCACAATATATCTTTTCAAAATATTGACAAAATAAAAGCATTAATCAAATGATTTAAAACATTAAATAAATAGTTTTTTGAATCAAAGTGTCCCATAACACTATGAAAATTTTGATATAAGTTTAAATTTAAAAACATTCATGTCCATATGAATAAATCCTTAAAATAATTATTCAAACAAGGACATTAATGTGAAATATTTATAATAATAAACCTTTAAAACATTTAAAATGATATTTTAGTTAAAGAGTTTTTAACAAAATGAGAGACCCTAGAATATAAATAATTGAGGAATAACATTTAATCAAAAAATAAAAATATAATGAGAATAAAGGTATTCATGATATAATATTCCAAAGGATAGTATATACACCATATAAGACTGAATTGGTGGATATCAACAAGTAAGTCTCAATGGAAATGTAAATTTAGACGAAATCCCTTATAAATACGGTATCATTAGATTAATGATAAATAAATTACATAATTAACTGTGACAACTATAAATAAACCCAATATAAGTGGATTTTAAGTGTAAAAGAATCAGATTTTATTCACACATATTCATTTCATGATATAATCAAGAAGTATATGTTTATCCCAAAATTTTGAAATTGGAATAAGTTATTTTCTTACAGAAATTCGACATCCTAAAGACATCATGTTAAAATTTGGAAAACAAGTTGATGAAAGAAAAAAGGACATATCATCACTTAAAAATAAAATATTCATCAATAAGGATATTGAATAACATACCCTAATATAATAAGATGTTAATAAAAAGACATAACAAAAGAAGTCTTTTAAAAACTGGAGGGTGAACGGTTCCCATAACGATTTTGTAACATATGAAACATACACCCCATAAAAGAAAGATCACACAATGAATATGTAAATACCCATAAAATAAAGTATATTACACAAAGAATAAAATCATTTGTAGTACATCCACCACACAAAATGGAAATAGTGGCTAATATATCATGAATCTAACGAGAATAAAAATTGAGATGGAAAACCCTTACCACGTTGTAATCAATAGAGTCGTATGAGAAAAAGTTAATAACCACTAAATGAATCACAGAATACCAGGAATATAAATAGAATCATGATAATAAATATCAAATGGAAGTACAAAACAAACCACATGCAATAAATACAGGGTGAACAATGGAAATCTCACAGAATTAAAAGTGAGATAAGAAATCACTTACTACGTTGTAATCAATTGGTTTGTATGAAAAAAAGTTAATAACCACCAATGTATTCACATAATACCATGACTATAAATTGAATCATGATAATATATATTAAATGGAAGTACACAATACACCACATTCAATAAATATGTGGTGAATAATGGAAATCTCACGAAAATAAAAGTGATATAAGAAATCACTTACATCGTGTCTAACTTGACTCGATTATTCATTAATCTCTTGAATAATAAAATAAAGTTATTTTATACATTATTAAGAACCTCTTTCAATTTTATTATTCCTTTTATATCACTTATTACCATGATATAAATATTTTTTAATAATTTATGTTATTAATGGTTGTTTCATCGATATTTGGTACTTGAGTAAAAATGAACACCATATAATTACAAGTTGTCCATTTCATCAACCATACATTATATACAGAATTATATTCATGATTTATATATCATATAAATCATATATATCTTGTATATATATGTATTTATAACTGTACATAACATTTGGAGATAAGAAATAAAATGCACCATTCATAGAGACGGTAAGCTGTACGTACGCATGAACGCTACTTTCATTTCTATTTCGTTTTTAATGGAATTAAAACATAATGATACATAGTTATATTATACATACTGTATAATATCATATATTAAATCATTAACTCCATCCTTTATACTTCCCACACAAGGAATTAATGAGTCCTATAACTTAGAGGGGGCAGTAGTCCGCACTTCCTAAAATGAAATTATCGCGTTTACCCATTATAGAAACCATAAAGGAATGATATAAATGAAAAACAAAGAAGCATAGATAAAACATAAACATAATAGATATCATATATAAATATAGTTATATCATAATGTCAACCTTGACAGGCGGTAGGAGTTAATTGAACAATCATCGTTTCGTGAGGCATTAGTTTTCCATCCACAGAAACACTATGTTCTTTTCCCATTAGATGGAGGTGTGTGTAAGTATAGATAGAATGTGTCTCAAAACAACATCATAGTATATTTAGGATACTGTAGTGGTATAAAATAAATAAATAAAAAGATTTTTGGGTGTTGTAGAAGTAAAATAACACAAAATAACTTAAGAGAACACTTTACCTTTAAATTGGTAAACTCCATTTGGTTTGATCCAAAAGGGTTTCTAGATGTGTTTTATGCCTAAGTTATGGTTTATAAGATGAATATAGGGATATTGAATTATTATTGGAGCTGATTTTTCCCTTTCCAAAGTCTTGAGAAGTGTGATAAATGGGTAGGAAGTGATGGGTTTTTATAAAGGAGAGGAGGGGCTCTTTAGGAATGTTTGAAACAATTATTTTACTATAACCTAATATTTGGTTTCAAAATGTCAAATAATAGTTAATGTCAAATTTAAGATGACTCATGATCGAAATAAAATCATCTAATAAATATTGGACTGGTTTTGGATATTGTTTTAATATTTATAATCTTATTTATTTATATCATTTATTAATGAGGTAAATATTTCATCATTATTGTGTCATAACAAATTTTCTTTATTTGAGGTCAAAAAATTATAAAAAAAATACCATGATGTACAAAATCCTTTTATCTTTCTAAATAATATTTATATAATAAAATATAACTTATATAACCCCAAGTAAAAATTTCTTTACTAAAAGATATTGTTTATGTCATTTTTGAATTTACTTTAAATTAATTAATATAAAGTATCATTATTACTCCAATGTGGCATCAAGAGGTCCCAAATTCTACCCAAGGATGACAATGGTTAGATATTAATCAGATAATAGGATCAGGACACATGTTATGGTAATTTAATATTACTATAATATTATATTTTGCCATTATTTACTATATTTACCCTTTAATCATGGTAAATAAACTATTTACTGAAGTAAATATTTAAAATGTATAAAAATAAAAGTTACCTATTTAAACAATTTGGACATAATGATTCCAAATATGAAATCCATTTTTCTTAATTTAAAACACATAAGTGTAAGTAATTAATTTAAAATTAATTCCCACTGTCAAAATTTAAAACGCGTTTTTAAGAAATAATAACTATCAAAAGAATGACACTTGTTTATGTCCAATTTCAAAGTAAATTAATTTAATTTTCCAAAATTGGTTTAAATGTTAAAAATATATTTTAATTACACTTTATAACCAATTAAAAAGTCAATATATCCATATAAATAAATTATATTAAAAGACACTTTCGAATTAAAATACAACATTTTTCACTATTCATTAAAAAATGAACTTTATCAGAAAAATACCAAAAATTTACCCAAAGTAAATTTTGATGTCACAAATATAATGATGAATTTTATTTTGTCAAATAGAACATATATGAATGACCAAACTATATTTAATAAAGGTTTTCCCTCAAAAGGTCCTAAATCGATTTAGTGAGTTCTATTCATTCTATCCATTATAACGGCTAGGAGTTAACTATAATTAAAAATAATAATATAATATTATTAGTGTGAAACACAAGATTTAAAAGAAACCCATTGTTGCTTATCAGGGATGCCATCGAACATAGAATCCAATTTAGAGTAAAATTAATACTTAATCCAAAGATATTAATAAATATTAAAATATCATGTTCTTTATTGACTTGGGATGTTACATCCTTTCCCCGTATGAGAAATTGTGTTCTCGTAATTTTAAAATTGGGCTCAGAAACATCATTGAATGCCCCACATCGTAATAAGAGTCAATAAAAATATCACTTTAAAATAAATAAAGAAAGGTACAAAGGTTATCTGAGACAAGAGATACAAAGAATTCATGAAAACATGGATATAGAGGAGAAAAAAACCATCATGTTCAGATGGAGAGTGATAGAAAACATTATTCGGAGAATGTTAACCACCAGAAAATCCCAAACTTTTGTTGGGTTAAGCAATCCTTGATTCCCCAGTAAGAAATGTTAATAGAAAACGTTTTTTTAAGTTAATTATCATTGATTAAATGTTTTACTAGATTAACTAAATACATAAGGAAACATAATTACTTGTCATATAGACTTTCATATATTACTAAATTATACCACAAACTCATCTTTTCTCAAAAAAATGAGTATTCAAATCAACTTGGTCACATTAAAAGTGCTAGAATCAGCTTCTAGAGTTTCACATAATCCCAAAAACATTAACTGTATATTTCCAATGTCTTCAAACATCATCCAAAACCAAAACGGTTTGTGCAAGATCAGAAAATACCCAAAAATGATAAACCTTTATAAAAATATTACAACACTTAATCTCCAAAATTCATAAAAAAGTACCCAAAGTTCAAGAAAGACCATTCAATACATAACTGTCCATAAAATTCATGAAAATAATCCAAACTATGATTAAATCTGAAAACTCAAGAAGAATTAATCCCATAGTCTTCCACAGTAAATCTTAACAATTATCTAAAAATAAAATTAACTAATCTTAAAGTCTCATACTGATAAGTAATTAACCTAATCACATATTCTCTATGATTGGTTAGTCATTTCCATAAATAAACCAAATATTCATATTTCCAAAATAAGACATAAATGTTTCAAAAAATAATATTTCATACATTACTTCACAATTTAAATCCCATAGTATTCCATTTTCCTTAGGTCTATATTGTTTCCCAAAATAGAGAACGTCTCCCAAAATAATCTTTATCTCTTAATTACAATATCCTTTTCTATAACAAGGATATCCATTTGATAAAACATAAGATCAAATTATTCTTAATCCATAAAATCATTTAACAAAAATAATTAGTCATAATAACTAGGGACCTCACGTAGGCCAGTGGTAAGCAATATGCTCTTATCGCCCTTCGATTGTGGGTTCGATTCCCGCAGCCTTGCCAGACGTGACGGGTTGTCACCCTTCCTACATGTTGTACTTTTTCTAAAACCATATAATTTTATAATATTCCACAAAATAAGATAAATTCTTCCAGAACAACCATAGCATATTTTAACCAAAAGAGTTCTCATTGCAGATCCCATTTCATTCAGTATCTTATTTAGAAAACTACTACAGTTTCTTTCACATCTATTGTTATCTTGGTTCCTCCTAGATCCAACCATTTACAAAAACCAAGGAGGCTAGTGCGAGTTTATCCGTAAAATAGTCATTTATTTTCTTAAAAATAGGGTAAACACTATGATATACTTATTCACATTATCTTAAACTCATTAGATTTATCTAAAATAACCATGACTATTTCTAATATGATAAACATTATGGTTATTTCACTTATGCTTGTATAACACCCTAACTTCTAATGTTATCTAAACCATCCTTTGGCACCAACTACAAGTACCCAACCTTAAACACTACATAATCTTGAATTAAATGGATAATTCACATTGAGGATATTTTTAGGTTTACAGTTTTATAGAATTAGGTCATAACATTTACAAAACAACATGAATATTAGAGGTTGACAATTCTACTCGGTATCCATATTATTAATAAAATAAAAACTATTTAAAAATAGAGTTATGTCTAGTTCCATGTTTTAGACAACATGACTTTTATTAGATCCAATAATTTACCCTTATTCATCTTTATGTCCTGTGGAAAACATTTCAAAAACATAGGATGAGAATAAAATTCTTAGTAAGGGATATAAAATAAGGGATGAAAACATTATCCCATCAATAAAAACAAAACAATGAAACCATACTTTTCAATCATAACATACCTGATGAAATCATAAGATTTATGAATAGCACAGAGAAATCATAAATCATAAAGGTAACTTGTGGAATCTATATCAAACATACATTTTAGCTATCACAACTACATAGGGAGTCACATTTGGAATACCCATCATAGTATATTCCATAAATACTTTAGGAGAAACATTCACGTTTACCTCCTTCACATTACCCAATGCATTAGAGAGCTATCTCAGGATCACCCTCCCTAGGTTTATCATGGAACGACCCGTATATGTAATAAATTCGCAATAGCTATAACATATTCATAAGTGGTGAATAATGGAAATCTCATGGAATTAAAAGTGAGATAAGAAATCACTTACATCGTGTCTGACTTGACTGGATTGTTCTTTAATCTCATGAATAATAAACTAATGTTAATTTCTACTTGACTAATTAACATTTTAAATGTTTAATATTCCATTTATATCACTTATTGCTATGTTATAAACATTATTTAATAATTTAAGTTATTAACGGTTGTTTCGTTGATATTTGGTACTTGAGTAAAAATGAACACCTTATAATTACAAGTTGTACCTGTAGTCAACAATCCATTATCTCCAGAATGATATTAATGATTTATATATCATATAAATCATATATATCCAGTATATATATGTATTTATAATAGTACATAACATTTGGAGATGAAAATGAAATGCACCATTCATGGAGACGGTAAGCCATATGTACGCATGAACAGTACTTTCATTTATATTTCATACTTTAATGGAATTAAAACATAATGATACATAGGTATATTATAATTATAGTATAATATCATTTATTATATCATCAACCCCATCCTTTATACATCCCACATAAGGCATTAACGAGTCATATCACTTCGAGGGGGTGGTAGTCCGAACTTCCTAAAATGAAATTATCACGTTTACCCATTATTGAAACCATAAAGGTATGATATAAATGACAAATACAGAAGCATAAAGAAAACATATACATAATATATATCAAATATAAATACAGTTCCATATTAATTTCCACCATGAGAGGTGGTATGAGTTAATTGAACAACCATCATTTCGTGGGGTGTTAGTTTTCCATCTAGAGAAACATTGTGTCCTTTACCCATTAGATGGAGGTGTGTGTAAGTGTAGTTAGAATACTTCTCATAACAACATCCTACTATATTTAGGATACTATTTTGGTTAGAAAATAACGGAATAAAATGTTTTTAGGGGATTAGAGAAGTAAAATAATACAAAAGAACTTAAGAGAATGTGTTATCGATAAATTGGGTAACTCCTGTTGGTTTTAACCAAAAGGGTTCCTTGAAGTGTTTTATGCCTAAGGTATGGCTTAGAGGATGTAGAGATGGATCTTGGGAGCTTATTGGAGTAGTTTTTGCCTGATCCAAAGGCTTGATAAGGGTGTGAAATGGGTAGGAAGTGACAATTTTTTATAAGGGAGAGGAGGGACTCTTTAAGAAAGTTTGAAACTATTATATTATTATAACCACATTTTCAGTTTAAAAAGTTCAAATAATCATTAAATTAGAAGTTAATATGACTCGTAGTTGAAATATAATGATCCAATAAGAATTAGACAGGTTTTGGATATTGTTTTAATATTTATAATCTTATTTATTTATATCATATATTAACGAGGAAAATATTGCAACATTATTGTGTCGTAAATAATTTAATTTATTTGATGTCAAAAAATTAAAAAAATACTATGATGTAGTAAATATTTTTTATTATTCCAAATAATATTTATTATTGAAATGATAACTTACATAACCCCCTATAAAAATTTATTTACTAAAAGATATTTGTTTATGTCATTTTTGTCTTTTCATTAAATTAATTAATATAGTGTCATTATAACTCCCATGTGGCTCTATGGGGTCCCAAATTTGACCCAAGGGTGAACATGGTCTGGAATGTATCATCCAATAGGATTATGACACATGTTAGGGTAGTTTAATATTATTATAATATTATATTTTACCCTTATTTATTATATTTACCCTTTAATCATGGTAAATAAAATATTTACAGAATTATATATTTAAAATGTCTAAAAGTAAAAGTTAACTATTTACACAATTTGGACCTACTGATTCTAAAAATGGAATCCATTTTTCTAAAATTAAAATATATAAGTGGTAGAAATTAATTTAAAATTAATTCCTGATGTCAAAATAAAGAGCCTGTATTTAAGAAATAATAACTATCAAAAGATTGACACTTTTTTATGTCCTACTTAAAAGTGAAATTAATTCCAATGTCCAACACTAGATTAACTGGTAGAAATATATTCTAATTACACTTTAGAAACAATTAAAAATATAATCTATCCATATAAATAAATTAGATTAAAAGTCACTTTGGAATTAAAATACAGTATTTATTAATATTCATTAAAAAACGAACTTCATCTGAAAAATACAAAAAAATCACCATATGTAAATTTTTAGGTCCCAAATCTAAAGAAAAATTTTATTTTGTCAAATAAAAGATATAAAAATGACCAAAACTAGATTTAAATTGGATTCTCCATCAAAATGCGGTAAATCGACCTTTTAAAGAATATTATAGTATTTATGCTTTGATTCTTTCACGTTTTAAGCCTCTAACCTTTATTTGATAAGTGTAAAAACATTTAACAAAAATGTATAATAATATTTTTTTTAATTCTGTTTATTACCACCATTATAATGGCCAGCCATTAACTATCATTAGAAATAATAATATTATATTATTAGTGTGCAATATAAGATTTCAAAGAAACCCATTGTTTCATATCGGGTACGCCATCGAACATAGTATACCCTTTAGAGTAAAATTAATACTTAATCCACAAATATTAATAAATATTAAAATTTAATGTTCTTTATTTACTTGGGATGTTATATTTTAGGGTTGTAAGTGATTCAAAATATTTATTACACTATCATTTCTCAAGAAAAGTATGCAATAGTGTTGTTGATGAAATTCAATATGCATGATTCCAAACAAATGTTGAATACGATTGAAGTTAGAAAAAATATCGAGAAGCATGAGGAAGAGGCTTCTATGGATCCCACCATGTATAAAATTATTATTGGATGCCTACTGTACCTGATGGCGATAGGGCCAGATAGTGTTTTTGAAACTAGCCTTGCGGCCCTCTTTTAGTGTAATCTGAAGGAAGAACATGTGGATGGAGTAAAAAGAATCATGAGATACATTCGTGGTACACATAATTATGGGTTATAAATTTCGTTGGAAGAGATAGTGAACCCTCATCATTTTATGATACTGACTGGACTGGAGACGTAGTGGAAAAAAATTCTACCAATGGCAGAGCATTCTATATTGGAACGAAATGTGTGGTCTAGTTAAGAATGAAATAGGAAAGTAAACCATTTTGTACTTCTAAAGATGAAAATATATCTTCTACCAAGGAATTCACTCAATTACTTTGGATGAAGCATCAACTGAGTGGCCTAAGTGATGAGGTGAAACAACCAATGGTGATTTAATAGGATAAAAAGAGTGAAATTAATCTTACAAAGAATCATGTTCATTATTATCGTACGAAAAATATTGAGATTAGATATTACTTCATCAAGGAAAATGTTGAAAAAGGCATGATCCAAATGTACCATTTGAGAACTTATGAGCAAGTGGCTTACATTATGACCAAGCCGATGTTAGTGGTTGTGTTTTCCAAACATCAGTTGAACCTTAGTGTTTAGCCACCTCTTAGTGTATAAGGAGGTTATCTGATTCCACTATTCAGAGTTGTTTTAACTATATTTAATCTATTTATGGAAATGATACAGGTTTATGTGGGAGATACCATCCAAGGGGAGAATGTTTTTTTAACTCTACAAGTGAAGATTCTATTCATTGGGATTATTTCTGATGGGGAAGAATGGACAAATTCGCTGGATATTTTTCTATTTCTTTCTGGTTACGGGAAATATGGAGAATAGAAAAATCCAGAAATAAAACTTTGGATGATAAAAAAATTATGGGAACTCAATTCATGCCCTCCATCTTGTTGTATACATCGTTCATTGATCACGTATACTTAGAGTGATAACTGAGTTGTTTCTTGATGGTTCATGTTTTCATCATGGCAGGTGCATTGATGAATTTTT
This sequence comes from Viscum album, assembly GCA_963277665.1. NCBI lineage: Eukaryota > Viridiplantae > Streptophyta > Magnoliopsida > Santalales > Viscaceae > Viscum > Viscum album. The sequence goes on along the minus strand of OY728131.1, from coordinate 1,970,780,406 downwards.
CTTGAGATTGCCAACAAACCCAATTTGGGAGATTGTTAGAACTAAATATGCTCATTTCTAATAATGGAGGACGGTTTGTGTTTTTTGTCAATATGAAAATGGATGATTATGGATTTTTATTGGAATAGGGTCATACGTTTGAGGCTGAAAGAAGTATTGAAGGTGGTGCAGTTTCTCAGTGTTTGCAAAACTATTGGGCCTTATAAATTTATAGTTTGGTAACGGTTCACAGAAATGGTAAACGGTGATGGCGTGCGGTATGCGGTGAATCCATGTGGTATGTGGTGATGTCGTGTGATACATGGTGAAGGTGTGTCATATGTGGTGAAGGCATGTGGTACGAAGAATGGTATGCAGAACTGAAAATAGTTCTTAGGGACGATACAAAATGAAGGCCTTCTATACGTGAAATACTTCCGGTAACGGTTAGATTCCACAATACATGGTAAAGAGATGAATTACACAGAATGAAAAACATACGGTACACAGAATTTTAATTATACATGATAATGATTCACGATTTAGAGGATTGAAGTAAGTGGTAGATGCTAACATTACTTAGATGGAGTTTGGATTCCAGTGATTGTCCTAAATTTAAGATTTTGATAAATTGTATTACCGAAATTAGTACAGGTATGTTCCTATTTAAGTTATGGTAATCACCTTTGTTAAATGAATAAATTAGAGATAAAAATTTCTTGAAGAAATTCGGTGAAATCTGAAGTGGTATGTGGAGGATAAGATGATGCATGGATAGAATCATCCACGTAAGGAAAACAGTTCACAGAAGAGAGTGTGGTTTGCGTAGGAAGCTCTCACAGTACATGGTTGAGAAAGGAAATAGGCAGAGCAGGATGGTATGCGGAGGAGTGGATCAGTACATGAAGTAAGGAAGTACACAGATCCCGGAAGTATGCAGAAATAGATGCACAGTCCATAGAAACAGTTACACGATTTGCAGAAACTACAGAAGTACGTGGAAATAGCATCATTATGCAGAAATATAAGGCCTTATGTAGAACACCAATGGAAGCCAAAAAAATTAACCAAATCAGTTATTGAAATTAATTTCTATAACTTACTAGTGTACATGAAAATAAATTTATGTTGTGGGTAATTATGGGACTTCAATAGAGCATCAATTTACAATTGAAGATGCGTGATCTAATGTTAAACCATTAAAGTGACTTTCATGTCAATTAACTGAGTGAAATTTCAACTAGCTCAATGAGCAAGGGGGAGTTAGTGGAAGAGGTCTAAGGGATGCAGTGTGTTATCCCTAAAACATTATAAAGGAAGTGCACCTAGAACATAGTGACTCTACTAAAGTCTTCTAATCCATAACTTGTGAAGATTGGTGGGTTTTTGTATAAATGAGACACGGTCGGCATATGCTCCTATGACGTAGCCCGTAGTGGTTAACGAAGAATTTTTTTTGTTTCATTGCATTTCGTGGGGTTCTTTATTTTCTACACATCCTCTTCTAACAGGTTTAACATGTTCCTACCAACATGGGAACAATATCTATTAGTTTAAAAGAAAAAGTTGACACCCTGATTCACCTCTCCCCTATCAGGGTGTTCCGGGGTCCTAAAAAATTACCATAAATTCATTTATTATTAATTTTGAGTTGAGAGTAATGGGTAATTTATAGTATTTATACTTGGGGAGGAGTGGGTTTTAAAGGATTATATATTGGTAATTTTATCATACAATCATTCACTTGATGGAAAATTGAATTCAAAAATTTTTATAGATAATTAATTAGTGGGAGTGGTTGTGTAAACATTAAATAACTTATTAAATAAAATTTTACCTTCCAAAGTACCCAATTAATTCAAACACACCAAAAATAAATTTTATTTCAAAAATCCAATTTTTGGTTCAAAAAATTTTAGTATAAATTCTATAAATTAAAAATTAATATTCAAAAATGAATTTTTATATTTATTAATTGAAATTTTGATTTAATGATTTTTTTCATTAAATTTTTAATCATGTTGATATAATAATTATAAAATAAAACCACTTTTTTCTTAAAGCATTAATTTTCACTTTTTTAAAAAAAAATCAGATTTGTCAAAAAAATCATAAAAAATCACCATATGATAAATTTGAAGGTATAATCATAAAAAAAATTGGTTATAAAAATAATACTCTAAATATATAAATTTTAATTTTGTTAATAAAATCATTATTTGATGAAAATTAACAAATTTTATGATATATTAAACTATGTGTCCATTATAAAAATTACTCAAGACTTCATTAATTTATATTATAATATTTGATGTTTCTTATGAGATAATTTAAGGAAATTAATATTTATTTGAAACATATAAATTTTTCCAAAAAAATATTTTAAATGAAATATATTTATTATCACTAAAAATAATACAAATTTGGTTATATTATGAAATAATCTCGTTGATCACTTAATTATATCTATGTAACCAACAAAAGTAACAACCTACTCTTTTATTATTATTAGTAAAAATTCCCATCAATATATTGGAAAATAATTATATTGAAAATTGATCGTATTTCACTATAAAACACAATTATTCTCACTTTATCACACACTACTTCTCTTATGAAATATCTTATAAATACATTGATAATTTTATTTTTTCATAATGATTATCTAAATTTTTTAAAAATTTATGGATGTATTGATCTTCAGTGGTGATTTTTGACCAATTGAATTTTTTAAATAATATATTATTTTCCCTTTTGTATATCCATTTATTTTTCCTTTTTTTATTATTATATATCAACAGATGATGTGATGTGTTATTATTATATATATGAAAAATTTTACGTGTTTTATTGTAAAACATAATAATTTTTTGAGAGGAAATATTTTGTTTGTTTAAATTAGAATATATTTTTTAGTCATCATATTAAGCTTAGTACAAATTCAACAATTAAAAATGAAAGAATGCCATTTTTAAATCATTTTTATTGGGAGAGAGATATTTTTTGAACATCATCCATATATTTTATTTATTTAAGTTTATTTTTTCAATTGTAATTTTCTTAAATTTACCTACATTCATTTGTATGGCCTTTATTACATTTATTTATTTTTCAGCTTATCACATGTAAATGATGTTAATTATCTCACCAAAAAATTATCATTTATAATTATTAAGTTTTTCGGATTTGTTTTATTAGGTCCTCCAATCAGTGATGATACAATAACCACCATTTTCACTTAGTGTGTTTATTTGATATATTTTTTCCTCTCACATATAGATATTGATATGTATTGATTCTTTATGGAATATCATCAGTAATTGATTTTATTCCAAATTCTCCCTAATTTTTTAGATGAATAAATAATTTGATCATGATATTCCATGTGACTATTATCCTACTACTTCTATATCTCACATGAAACATCATTTATGTTTCATGATGTCCCAATCACTTTATTTTGTGAAATTTTTCTAAAAACCGTAGTTCTGGTTGAGGGAGTTTAAATAGAGTGGGTTTGTGTTCTCAATTCACAAATAGATATGAATGAAGAAGAAAGGCAAAGAAAGGTTTCTTAATCTCCAAGGATTCCTTAATCCTCGTAATGATCATCTCCTAAAATCAGCCATTTTTTTCTATTGTTGATTTTTGTGGGATGTTATGTTCTTTGGTTCTCAATGAGGAAATGAAAACCACATCATCCATACTTATTATCATTCATTATAACTAGGTTTCATCGTAAAAATATGTCCCTATAAGTAAAAAAGTTTCCATTTTTTCTTTATAGGTCTTGTATCCTTTCATTTGGGTCTATGTCGGAGTTTATCCAATACAGGATAATGCTAACTCCTTATAAAAGGATTCATCACTGACAACTAATTCATAATGGTCTGCCTCCTTTAATACTTTTCCTTGTAAAATTTTTTCCTTCATTTAAGTATATAAATATTTACTTTTTAGTAACAAATTAAATCTTGGGTTAGTGTTCTTTCCATTCACATAAGATCAACATGATCTGAATCATGTTATATCCGAGCCCTTTATTACTATTTTTTGTTTCAGTATTTTGGAAGACCAATCGTCTATTATTTAATGTAAATTAATTTTTTTCTAAACAAAATAACGTTCCTAATTATTTGTTAAGTCATCACACATTTCTCATTGGATATTTAAAATTGATAGGTTAGTGAAAAAATGATTCTTATAAATAAAAAAATATAAATATAAATAAATCATATGTATTTTACCCCCCCCCCCCAATTTTCATTTTTTGATAAAATGAAAAATTCTTAAAATATAATGGAGTAAATTGGAATATTAATTGATTTACAGTAAGGTTTCTTTAGTGTGAAGCCCTAGTTTAGCCTTTTTATAGTACTTAGTAAATTTCAAAAATATTTTAAGATTGTGAAAAAGTACACTAATAATATATAAATATTCCTAAAATATTGGGGGGGGGGGGGGAATGATAAGATAGATTATATAGAACAAATATAAAAATCTAAATACAATAAATTTCTTTAAATAAATTTGGGGAATAAATTTTTGAATAAGTGATATGGAAATAAATATGATTATAAATCAATGTTTTTCCAAAGAGAGACTAATATAATTAATGATCTAAAAAAATTCATTCAAAAAGCTACTGATAAAGAGAAGATCATAAATGATATTAAATTAATACTATTTTTGAATAAAGATTAACATATAAATTGCAGTAAGAGCATCATATAACTGAGAAGATATAATTAAAATAAAGTAAAACATTAAAATATATATTAAATTTCAGGTTGAAACTTATAATGAAACTAAGATATCCATAATAACAAAGAAGGATAAATAATTACCAAGATAATCTTATTTTAGATATATTTTATCTAATAGTGTTGGTATTAATTATAAACCTAGTAAATTTTGGGCTAGTAAAAGAAAAAAGAAACCTTCTCCCATATAAAATAATTAATGGATATATCAAATAAAAAAAATTTCTTCTACAAGAAAGAATGTTCATAAAAAACTATATGTGAAAATAAAATTAATGGAAAATAGTTTTCCAAGAAGATTTTCATTATAATTGAATATTGAAATTTAGTAGATATTACTAATTCTAAGATCTGTTGGGGAATAAATATTATTATTAGTAGTATGATATTTATTTACCTTTAATAATGTATGAATATAATGGATAATCACTTAGAATGTTAGAAAATATATTTAAATGATGTATGTTTTCAGTGGAAAAACACCAAATATATCTACAACAATTATGCATGAATGTTTTGCATAATTTAAAAAATGACGTGAGGTATAGTTAAATAATTTTATGATGTGTATAAAAAGTCTTCCTAAATATATTTCCTACAAAAATTTTAAATTAATTCAAATGAAAAATTAGGATGAACAATCTCTTATAGTTGCTGATAGATTAAATGCAAGTAATTGAAATTTTTTAATCCATGATAGTAGTTACTTATCCCACGTGACTAGAAATTTTGAAATCTTTAATAAAATAGTATATCAAGAAGTAGTAATAGTGACCTCTGAAAATGATATTTCTTTTATAATTAGAGGTGTTTGAACTGTAAAAATTGATTCACAAAAGATTAAATGAATGAATGTGATTTTTTGGAAGGGATCAATCATAATATACTTAGTGTATGATAACTCTATGGTGAAGGTAATGATGTTTTATTTATTCAAAATTAATTAATCAACAAGAACTCTAAAGGAGGAAGGGTCTTTACCCTTGAATAATGATCAAGTAAAAATTTCATTCATATAGTCGACTTATACAATTCATGTTACGTGGGTGAAAAGGATGAGAATGAACTATGGCATAACAAAATTTTCCACCATACTCAAAATAATATGAGAAATATTTCTAAATATGATCTCATGAGAATCCTTCTACAACTTACAATGGAGAGAGATGTTGTTTTCTAAACATGATAGAAAGGGAATATAGTTCAAGGGGAACAAAATATAATAGAGATTCATTCAACTTGACTATTAGATATTATGAAGTCATGTTGATGTAGTCCAATGAGATATAGGTCAACTAAGTGTCATGTATGATCCATTAATTTCATTCATTATTTAACATGAATGATAATTTGATTATTCACGAAGCATTATTATAAATAAATTGAAATGTTTAAAATAATCTAAAGACGAGTTCAAAGGGAATTTGGGGTTTATATCAATAGTTGAGATCATAAATTGGAAAATAATATTCCTTCCATTATTTTAAAATTTATCTTGTAATGAACTGTATAAATAATTAGTACAACATAAAATATAATTGACAAAAATTGTGAAGAATAATGGAACGACATGTGAATTTTTTATATGGGAATGACTGTACTAGTTGAATGTAAAATTTCCATCTATTTTTTCAAGATTACTTGTTTTCTCACTAGTTCACATTCAATATAGATGTTTGTTAAGGATTGAAAAATACATTACACCATATGATATGTAGTATAAAAGTTATCTAGTAGTAAAATAATTTAAAGTCTTCAAACACAATCGTTTCATGCAGTTGAAAGAAACAAATCTATGAAATTTTGATGAGAAAATAGAATAAGGAACCTTAATGGGATACCATTGAAATTTGAATGGGTATAAATTCTAAAACAAAAATATATGAAAAATTACTGAATTTTATGATGTGAAATGTATTAAAGACCCAGGGTTTTCTCGAATGAGAGATCTCTTTGGAGTTATAGAGTCCTAGGATCTATCCATGCACAAAATTTAAAATTTACCCTATTGGAATACCATATAATAATAATTTTATGGTTCCTTTGATTTTAGGGTGTGGTATTTCCCCCAGGATGAGATGATGCATAATTTTGAGCATTTTGGGGACTAAAATAAATATTAAACATAAAAATATGATTCTTTATCCCACAAATTCAAATATTTCATGAAATTAATTTATCTCTTGAATGGATTATTATATAAGAAAACAGACTAAGTGGATATGTCTAAAAATTCGGTTTTCCCCTAAATATAGGATAATTTTGAATTTCATTAGGATTCATTGGTATATTCCAGTTAAAATGGATTAATCAATTAATTTAAATGATTTATAAAAATAATTAATTAGTGGATAGAAATCCTAGGAAATACCCTTTTTAATTATCATTTTACACACCCTCATGGATGGCTATATTACAAGGCTTCAATCAATATTGTGAGGAAATGAGATGGTTGGAACATGGGTGTCAACAATGATGGAATGATGAGTAGGATAAAATCAATGGCTTCATTTTTTATAAATACTTGTGGTGATGACTAATAAACCTATGATTTTATAGATAGATTGAAACATTATTAATAAACTATGAGGTATGAATTTATTATTATAAATTGCACCATTATTAATGGATTACATTTTTGAATAAATTATTCAAATACCCTTGATAATCATTATTTCTCATGATCCATAATCTATTATTTACATTTTAATATACATACATTTTTAGGTTTCCCTATTCATTATGTGATTTTTTTATGTTTTAACTATTTGTGAAGATTTTTTTCCACTGGTTTTTTAAATTCCCAAAATACAGTGTTGTTGATTTTATCATTTTGTGTAAATTGAATTTATCAATAATATTTATTCTTAAAACCATGTGTTCATTAGAAGATAAATCTATAACAGCAATGGGATACACTACTCTAATTATTCTAATTTTATTAAATCTTTTTTACCTACCCATGCATGAATGATGGGACGCTGACATTAGCATGTAATATGATAGAATAGGTGATATATAATAGTTTAATGAGGATTTCATGGCTTTTAGTGATCAATGACCATGGTGTGGTGATTTAGGCGAGGGAAGAATCATGACTTTGAGTGACATTATCCTGGAATCTCATGTCGATAGGGGATATATGATGTTGGAAAGGTGAGTAAGTGGCCAACATGAGTGGATGAGAAATATGAACATGGGTTCAACATGTGTACTACATGTGATTAGGTAGGCCTTCAAGGGACTTTCAGACATATCAAAAATAGGGAAAATAAAATAAATAATAATGTTGATAAACGATGAAAAATGAAACAAAAATGTTAGAATGGTTTTATTTGAGGGGGGGGAAGGATAGATGAGATGTAGGTGATATTATTACCCCTTTGGTAATATATTTATATTATATTATTATTATTATTATTATTATTATTATTAAATAAAGAATAATATTATTAAATATTATAATTTCTGTTTTTATTATTGAAGATTATTATTTTGGTTGCAACTTTTTATTGAGACCTCGGATCAAAAATTTGTATGTGACATCAAATAATAAACATTAATAAATATTATTTAATAAGAATATGTGGTATTTTAATCTAACTTCATGAGTGTTCCACATGTACCATAAAATATTATCTCTTGTGTTTGGTATGATGACATTCAGAATTTTCATTAGATCATAATTTTCAAAAAATAAATACTATATTTGTATCATTTTTTATAATATGTTTCACAATTTTGAAATACATTATTTCACCCAAGGTCATTTTTAATATGGGATATGTCATCATAATCATCATATATTATTTAAGGACACCATACAACACAAAAAAACAAGCAACCAAATACAACAAACAAGAAAAACATGGACTATGGAGGTCTGAAATGGTGGAGCCCTAGAGCATCCCCTTTGACCAGGTTCTCCCCCTTTGGAAACAGTAACACAATATTTGGAAATCAAATGGTGTTCACCCCATGAATTGACAATGAGGAAAGAATATCAGCGACCTTTTTCCCCTCTCTCCACGTATGGAGAATGTCAGTGTTTGCATCCAAGAGACTGATATATTTCCTAATGATGTCGGATATGGACCATGGGATGGGGAACATACCTAACAGAGAGTTTTAGAGAATGAGGGAGTCGATTTCCACTGCACTAAGGGCGAGGTTCCTCTGCCTAGCAAGTTGGAGACCAGAGAGCATTGCCAGGGCTTCAGCTTGTAGAGAATGACCCATTCCATATCGTTCAGCAAAAGTGTCCATAACTGCCCCATTATTATCGCGTATAACACCACCCCCAAACATGGTGCCCATAGTGCAAGAGCCATAGGTGTTCAGTTTCGGGCCAAAAGGATGTGGGTGCCATCTAACCCACATCCCCTTCTTGCCCTCACCGATGGAGATTGATAATTGAATATAGTTTGAAAATGGCCTCATGGTGGGTGCATCCCGCCAGCCTTTTCCAAGATGAACCAAATCCAGAAGCAAGAACTTAACCCTTGTAATCGTCGCTAGCTGGGAACATGTGGCCCCTTAAAAAATAGCTTTGTTTCGAGCCGTCCAAATGCACCAACATCCCGCCACTAGGACCAATACACGAGCCATCCACTCTGCCCCTTGCCCACCTGCACCGTGAATCCATCTCTCAAGGAATGGAGACTCCCTCTAGTCCATGGATGCCCAGCCAGTGAAACCCCCGAGGGCCGACCACACAACATTGGACCAATATCCCATAAATAATAGGTGCGCCGTGATTTCCACCCGATGCGTTTTGCAGTAGGTGAAAATTGACGCCATCAAAATTCCCATCTTTTTGACATTATCATCTACTGAAATAGCACGGTTCCTAATCCACCAAACCATAAAATTATATTTAGGTGGGATTTCATTGACCCAGAGAGTTCCCCCCATGAATCGGTTTGGTCTGGGGTTGTAGAGATCCTGCAGAAATCCTTGAAAGAAAAACCACCAGAACTTGAAGTCGTAAAGATACACCTATCCTGATCATCATTCATGTCGATAAGATCAAAAACAACCCACTGGGTAGTGTTAAGAACCACCGAAACAATGGTGGGATACAAAATAGATTGGAAAAAGGTAATGTCGTTAACATGGTATCCTGGGAAACCAAGAATCTCACCAGACCAGCTGTGATGCCAAAAAGAGATCCCCCCTCTCCCGACAATCCATCATGAGTACGGTTGCAGGGACACGATCAGTGGGGCCACCACAGGCCAAATAGATGCAACGTGACTAGTCCAAATCACCTCACTATGTTTATACTTTAAGTCCATAAACCTACCCCATAGAGATCGAGCCTCGATGGTATCCCAGGTGAGATAGCATGCATGGAATTAAGAGTGCCCGAGAGGCTCCTTACATTGATTCCTCCTTCCTCCAGAGGCTTGGAGAGTCTCTCCCAAGATGCCCAGTGGCGCTTCCCATCCGAATGAGCATCCCAGATAAAAGAGATCAGGATCCTGTTAATACGAGTTAGCACACTCTTCGGGTCTTTATTGGCGGAAAGTGCATGGACCGGGATAAAGGAAAGGATGATATTCACCAAAGTGATCCTTCCTCCATACGATAAGAAATTGATCTTCCAGTTCGTGACCTGACCAATAATGTGATCCAAAATATTATCAATGTAGCATACTCACGGTTGTCCAGGGGAAACAGGAGCACAAATGTAGGTTATTGGGAATGATCCAAGATTCATGTTCAACCGGTTACTCAAGGAGGCGCTTCGAGAATCTGAGCATCGATTTGTGATGTAAAAAGTACTCTTTCTCCAGTTGATGCATTGGCCACTCTAGTGGGTGTAATCCTCCATGATCCTGTTTAGACCCTAAATGGACTGCCAATTTTCATTGAGAAAGATGAGTGTATCATCAACAAACATAATGTGAGAAATGCAGCTCTTCCTCTGCCTACACTGGTAAAGAGAGATGGAATCGTTGCCAATGCCCCTATTGATAAGTCGGCAAAGGGAATCCTGGGCCATGATGAAGATTATTGGTGAAAGGGGTTCCCCCTATCTTAGACTACTAACCCTTTTAAAGAAGCCATGATGATTTCCCATGAAATGAACAACCATCCATGGAGAGCTGATGCACCTGAAAATCATATCAATAAACCAAGAAGAGAAACCAAATATAGCAAGGACATTGATAATAAAACTCCACTCTATGAGGTTGTAGGACTTTTCCATGTCTAGTTTAATAGAAATATTTGAGCCATGGTCCTTTATGTTGAGATCTCAAATAACATCCTATGCCAGAGCAATCACCCCCTGAATGGATCGTCCCTTGACGAAGCCATGTTGCTCATCCGAGATCAAGGTGGGTAGGTGGGTTGTGAGTCTCCTATTGATTGTTGATGCCAGGACCTTGTAAGGGACATTGCACATACTTGTAGAACTGTAGTGGTGGACGAATGAGGGATCATGGTTCATGGTAATCAACACCAAGGTGGTAGCACAAGCGACACGAGGAAGGCACCTGCCCTTGAAAAAATCCTGGACTACCGCAACTAAATCCACCTTCACCAAATACAATTCCGCCCTATAGAAAGATCCCAGAAAACCATCCGAACTAGAGGCACTATCCGGATTGATGCTCAAAATTTCATCATGAATCTCCTTTTCATTTGGGGTAGAAACCAGAAGGTCATTGTCCTGGCTGGAAACAGTTATCGGGATTACCTCCCAAAAATCCTCAAGACTGCTTGGATATCCTCCCATCATGTGGGGATTAGGCCCCCCAGTAGGTTCTTGAAATGAGACTCATCCATTCTCCCCAAAAGTTCCCTATCATCTGTGAAGATTCCGTTTTCAAGCCGGATGTTCGGCCTGATCAACCACTATTTTTCCTTGAGGCATGCGTGGAAATAAGTAGAGTTGTGGTCTCCCCCATGCAGCCACTTTAATGGTACTCTATAATAACCAATATTTAGTGTATGGTACCACACTTATTTCCCACAACATAATATTATTTACCTATGTATTGAAATATATTGGTTCAGGTATCCCCTTATGGAATAGGTTATGGAATCCTCTATCAAGGAATTTAAATCCCTCATGTAATTTTTCATTTAGCGAGGTATGAAAATTACTATTAAAATTTATGAGATATTTCATGGGTTTCATAATGGAAGTAGTTTGATTCTTAATTAGTCATTTATCATTGATGGATCAGAGGGTGCAGTTCTCCCTCAACTACATAGGGTGATTCAGTGGAAATAAATATTGCCTCTGTTGTTTAGGAATTTGGTTCCACATTTATACAGTTCAAGAAATTCATATTTAGTATAGTCTTTCAACTCCTTTTCACCCAACAAGTTTCCCTAGGTGTAGATGCAGAAATGGCTATCATCATCAGACATTTTGAACAATTTAATGATCTAAGATATCATGTTTTCTCATGATGTATAATAATGAAGGATTATAGATATAATGATTGGGACATCTTTTTTATACTTAATGATTATTACCAAAGACAATATTTATATTATCTTTATTTTTATTTCATCCATTTACTCATTACTATAGACATAATTCGGTTGAAATGAAATTTAGTCTTTCTCATACGCCTTCCTCTTTATCACCTCACTTACTAAGAGTTGATATGAATTGTTTTTTTATGTTTCCATTACAATTTTATAGAATCTTAATAGGTATGTTTATACACATATTTTTACATTCCTTATTTAAATATGTATTTTGTACGTGAAAATAAAAAGTTGGTTTGGGGATGTGGCTGGTACACGTGAAGATAGAATGGCTTGTTTGGAGTTGATTCCCAGTGATTCTTAGTGACACATATAGAGCATGGTGATTTACGGTGGTGGAGGTGACCATTGTGGCTGGAGATTAATCCATGAGTAAATGCAGTGTGGAGAAACATCATAGTTCTTCATGTTCCAGATCCTTGTTTGGTGAACTATTTCCCTTGAATTTGCAATTCAAGGTGTAGTTTTACTTTATCACTAATATGTTCATTATATATAGTTAGTTCTTAATTTATTTATATATTCATCTATCTGGTGTTCCTATTTATTTTATTCATTCATGACATTTATATTTTGGAATATGTTATATGCTAAGACCTCTAATATTATGAGGTATGACTACTCAATGTTTTATTAGTCCCCGACCTAATGGAGTTAGGATTAAAGTGACACTCGAAATTGACTACTTTGGAAAAATTCCCTTGGAGGGTCAGATCATGTATGAGATTTATAAAAGTGGTATTTACATGGTTTCATGTTTGTATTTATCAGTCATTTGAGTTCTAGTTAAAGAATTAGTGAAAAGTATTTAATGGTGTATTGAGTGTGGTTATCAAAATATGGAGACTAGAAATTATGAAGATGTTAATAAATCCTTATTCTAGGACTCGGATAACTATTTAGTTGACCTAACTATCATAGACATCATTTTTGGGTTATAATATACTTATTATATGTTAAATATTATAGACAGTTATGATACTATATATGATTTACATGTTCTCTCATCGATATATACTGTAACCAATGTGGGTTCAACCTAAAAAATTATTGGGTGCTACCCATTGATAGAAATCTTATATGAATAGTTAGGTTCGTGATGATATCATTCCCTTAATTAGGCCTCTTTCAAATGATTTGTGAGCAATGGGTCATTGTTTTATGATACTTAGTGGATATACATCTTACCCCATGATACAAGGTAGTTCCTCCCCCGTTTCACTTGGTTTGGATATTTATTTTAGAGTGTGCGAAAGTTTCTAGTTTTTTTGAGTTCAGTCATTGAAAAGATATGTTTCTATGTGGTAATGGGAGAGTCCTCATGTGTTTTTAGGAGTGTGTCCCTCAAACAATAATTTATTGGACAGATTAAATGGCTCAAGAAAATATCTAACTCCAGATTTTTACTAATCAAATTTTAATTCTTGTGTCAAGATTATTATGCAGTGTGGTGGGATATAAAAAATCACATTTGGATAACTCTACCATGGTTTGAATTTGAACTTTGGTCCATGAAGAATGTTTTATCTAATAATTTTGAACTCTCCATTTGGTAGTGTGACTATTATTGAGTGAGAATTAGGGACCAAAATACACATGAGGTAACCCTAAAACATGTTTCACGGTAGTATTTTTCAATCTCAATAGTTTGAGTTGAAACTCCAAGAAATGATATGTTAGGTTTTTGTTATGTTTTTATAAAAACTATATTTGGATTTTTCCCTTCAAGAATGAAGTGTTGATAGTCAATGTTATTTGATGAGGTTTGTGATGGAAGTCTATGGTTGGGTGTTATTGGGAGAATTTCAGGTTATGATTCATGTATTTTCTTCCTAGACCCCCATAATATTCAATTCCAGTAGGATCTAATTATTCTACACCATATCTTTAGGTCTTGTATATTATATAGGAACCTCTAACAGGACCCTATCCACTAGAGATTTTTCTTTTATGTTGATCTTTATTCACTCACACCTTATAGTGATGTGACTCTTTCCTTATTGAAGAAAGTGATCTATTCATATAATTACTCAAGGAAGAGAATTGGTGTGGGGGTAGCTACCTCAACATGGATTAGTAATATTTTTTTGGTTGTATGTGGTGGTTGTAGATTGGGTGGATTATGCGGGTCTTTTAATTATGAATAAGTGGGACCCCCACTACTTTGGTGATTAGGGACCACTCATTTGTAGTTTAGATTGATTACCTTTCTGGTGGTTATCATGGATTGGTTTCCCATGGGTTTATATATGAATTTTATTTCAATGTGTGTGGTGGGATTCTTGGGTTCTTTATATGGGTAACCAATGGTTTACCCATGATAAAATAATAATGTTTGAAACAGATTTCATTTTGAGAATGATATTTGTATTTTACTTAGTGGGATGATGGGAAACAATGTGGTGTTTATAGGAATATAGAATAATCTTTTTTAAGAGTTTTTTATCATAATGTTGAATCCATAGCGATTAGTCAGATCATAGTTTAATTTTATAAGAATGGTATTTGTTTCATATAATAGATTACTCTATGTATTGTCGATGGACCAGGTGCATGTGTAAATATCATGGGAGTTGTTGTTTCTTATAATCGAAGAGAGATGTTTCTAACCTTTTCTAGATGATGGAGAAAATTATGTAATGGATTTGTGTGATTGGGAAATTAAAGGTGATATACAGGAAGGGTTTACCTATAAGTGGTGAGCATGTAGACCACTTACCTTGGTGAAAGGTGTCTTTTATGTCGGTGTCTTTTAAAGTATCATGATGAAAATATTGAGTGGAGAATACCCAAAAAGAACATATCCCTATGTGTGCAGATTATGGAGGATCTATTTTGATGTAATCATCCAATAAATTCTCTTGTTATATGATGGAGGATGAGTTTTCTTTAGGAACTTGTAGAGTTGAGTCACTTGGGAATGTTTTATTGTTGTGTTTATAGCTAAAATATCAGGTTCATCTAAATGGTCAGGACATTCTTCTTTAGTCTATGGTGGGTTGGGACACCTGATGAAAAATGATGAAACATTGAGTGGTTGAGAATGTTATGTGTTCTGACTATGGTTATCATTGGTAAATTTCATAAAATATCGATGAAACACACCAACTTTATCTTTGACTATGGATTTCATCATAATGGGGATTATGGTGGGGATATGGGATTTCCATAGATGATTTTATAAATGTTTTGGAAGAATATCCATGTATCTATTGTCCCTTAAGCATGTAATAATAGTGATTATTACCTTACTAGTATAAAGTGGAAGTGAAACTAAAATATATATTCAATGTAAAATATTAATTAACAACTCTTTTGGTGTCATTGTGAGATCCCTGTGAAGTTGTTATTGTTGGAGTGAATCTTGGATGCAATTTTATTATATAAAAAACAACAATAATACTCATTAAATGTGTAGATAACGGTTCCCCCACTAAAGATAACATTCTCAAAAGATATTTTTTAGATGGGTGTCAATAGTTTTTGGTTTATTAATTTCATATGGGGAAAACATGAAAATGAGAAATGTTTTTGGCTATTGATTATTTGTAAGAATCACATAGACTAGATGAATCTTACCATTAGGGTCTTCTTAAAAAGGTCTAGAGGCAATGAAATTGGTGATGACAATGGATATTACCATATCGATTGGTGGTTTACCAAGATATCTTAGAGCTATACCCCTAAACATGAAGAAACTTTGTGTGAATTTGTGTTATTTCTGTGACGAAACATGATTTAGGACACCTAAGAATAATATTATCTTCAATATATCATGTTATATGCAACAAAAAAAAATAATGTAACAACGAAATAAAATGAAACAAAAATTGTTAAAATTATATGAATAATATAATAATTAGTAAATAAAAATATAATATTCAATTTAAAAAATTGAATATTATTATTTTCTCTGATTAATATTTCAAAACATTTTCCTTTTAAAGAACCATTGAAATGATATTTTATTTTATGATAATAAATTTAATTAATCATAGTTAAGATATTTTTAGGAAATATTTTTATTTATAAAGTAATATGTAAACGTTAAATTATATATATATTTATAAGAAATAAGATTAAATACACTTAATATTTAAAAAAGTGTTTTTTAATTAATGTAGTTTTTATTTATATATCATATTATCATTTAAAATATAAATTTATAAATTTTATAATATCAATAATAATAAAATTAATTTTATTTTTTGAATAAAAATTTAAATATTATATAAGAATTAATTTTTGATATCTTTCTAAAATAATTTGTTTTTTTGGTTAATAGTGAAAATATAGATTTGTCTAAAAAATGTAACTTTTATGACCATTTCATGATACATTAATTAATTAAATATAATTCAAAACTTTAATATTTGAAAATTAATATTAATAATATAAAATAATTTATTTGAAGACACTTTTTTGCAATTAGAATACCTATGTTAATATTTTTGAAACATAAGTAATATATTAATATAAAAACTATTTTATTAGCTTATATAATAAATTAGTTTTCATCACATATAGAAATGATATATAATTTAATTATTTTATATTACATACCAACATATTTTTATTCCGTAATAATTTAAATATCATTTTTTTCAAAATAGTATGATTATTAAGATTGAAGTTAATGACAATGATAATGGTTAAAGTGTTTTTTTCAAAGATTTTTTTATTGATGGTATGAAATTTTTATCTAATAAATTGAATTGATAAATTTTATATTTTCAATTTCATTTTATTTATATATATATACAAACATATTATCACGTAATAAATTTTTAATCAATACTAAATAATATTAAAAACATTAAAAATATAAAAAAATACTTTTCTAGATAATAGTTTTTCTATAAATTAAATGTTTTGACTGAAAGGTTAATCTTTAATTATTTAGAAAATTAATTACATTATTTTTAGACTAGATATATTATTATGAGTTAAATTTTTTTATTAGGGTTACCTCATATTTTTAATGAATTACAAACTACAACGTTAAAAACTAGTAACCAATGAAAAAACAAAAACAGTTAAATGTTAAAAAAATATTGGTAAAAGGAATAAAACATGTTAAAAAATATTTTAAAATTGGTTATTGAGTATTTATTGATAACCAATCACTCTAAAATCCTTTATTTATCACATTTGGAACCATTGACCCTTGAATAGTTTCATACCATTAATAATGAATAATGGGTGTTAACTAAAGTGACATTTTCTCCACTTATAAAATAGAATCACATCCACACTTTCAAAGATACACATCCACATGGAAATTTACATGAAATAAAATGAATCTTTTTCTCTCCTATGAGTCCTTTTTATGACCTATGGCCCCTAGTTATGATAATATTTCATATTACCCTCATTTAAAATGATTCTTTCAAAATAATGTTCCAAGTCCCAAAGCGAGTATCACAAAATCCTTATGCTTTTCTTCCTAAAAATTTTCAACCAAACCTAAAAAAAATTGTAATATAATGAAAATAAATATCATTATTATAATTATGGGTTATTATATTAATGTAACAACCCTTATTCATTAATTCCCCTCCAGTTACAAATATAAAAATAATGTTGATCATTCATTTGTCGGGACTATCGCATGCACAAAGAGGCCTGCTTTATTTTATATCACCAGAAAAGATGGATGAAATTCAAAATTAATTTGAGGTAAAAAATTATATTTATGAAAATATTAATATTATGTAAATATAATATTTTACATTCTGTAAGAGATATTTATAATAAATAGTCAAATTAATATTAATCATATAAACTGATAATATCGAAGTGCCTTTCTTAATTTGAGTTTATTTTATAAGAAATTATATAACTGTTTAAATTTTATTAAAATATAATAATACAAGAAATAAATACCTATAACTATATATGTTTTGTATTTATTATAGAAAACCTTTCACAATGGTTAACATACCAAAAGAGAATTCAAGAAATTAACCAAACTAACTCAAATAACCGACATATGAAAAAACTACATAATAAATAATGATTATATTATTATAAATAGTCATTCAAAAGTCAAATATAAGGGATAAAGGTTATTAATAAGGAATATAATAAACTTATGTTTATTATTATTGAATTTTTGTGCATTAACAAAGTGAAGTAGGAACAAGGTAAGAGTTTCTTATCTAAATTTTTACCCCTTGAGACATATTTATTATTATACACCATATATTCATTGAAATGGTGTACCTACTAACCCTTTCATTTTTGAAAATCATTATTATATTATATTTTATGATATATGATTTTTTATTCTAATTTATTTCTCTTATAGGGTATCTAATTAAAAATTAAAAAGATTTAAGGGTTTGTGCTAACTCAATTTTACTCCATTGAGTTACAATCTCTCTTATTTTACTATATTTTTTCATGTTTGATTTATTCTACCAAATTAATAGTTTTTATATAATTAATAAATTTTTTCTATAGTGTTATATTTTATATTTATAATCTAATCATAATATTATTTTAACCTGAAATATTATGTTACAAAAAACAGGTTTCAGGGACTCATTTCATTTTCTTGAAACCCAATTTAATAGTGTAAGAATTTAATTTTATATTGTTCATATACTAATTAATATTTTTGTTATATCATAGATTATTTTTTATTAATAGTATTTTATGTTTCATTTCCCTTTTTTCTCATTCAAGGGGTTTTGATTTAAATATTACTCAATCGATAAGGTTTTTTCAGAACCTCATTTTAAAATCAAGTTTTCTCAAATGTGATAAAAATATGAGGAATTTTTATAGTATTACTTTCCAATCTCACACTAATTTTATTCCCCTATAGTCATATTTAATGATATTTTTTCCATATAAGTTTTTTAACAATTAATGTTTTATAATATTTTAAGAGGTTGTGGTCTACAACGAATGTAATTTAAAAATATAAAAAAGGCCATATTTTTTATCCTTGTATTTTTAATTTCACCACCACATTATATATATATATATATCTTTATATTGATTTTAAAAACTGAATAAATAAATTTTCTTTAACAACAAAATTTATTTTAAAAAAAATATCATCTTGATATTTTCCATGTGTGTTGTATATTTGTTATAAAAAGAATCCCTTTTACTGTTTCCATGTGAATATATCTTTCTAGTTAATTTTTTATTTTATTTGAAACATTATATCTATGTTCTTTTGGATTTGTAAGTAATGTATCTTTATCCTAAGTTTTTCTATAATTATTTGAAAAGAACAAAAATATTTATTATTTACAAGTTGATTTTCTTCTAAAACTCATAAAAAGATTTTTTTCATCTAGATCATTGTACTTTGACATATGATGTGATAGATCAATGATATTATTAAAATATTAAAATCCCAATTATTTTTTGGATAGATTATGTAATTTTCTTTTTTATCATATATATGATCTATCTCTTCCTTTTCCTTAACTATCCAACCACCATGAATATGAATACATTTTCATCAAATACATTTCATTTCTAAATATTCTATTTTCCATTTATTTATTTTGTGGTTGTTCACCAATAATACATACATTGATTCCCTGGGTAAGTTATTGATTTAATTTTATATCCTATATCTACAAGATGTAAATACTATATGATTTATTATCTTTATTGAAGGGTATTTATCTAGAAATTTATTCAATATATTTGAATACCCATTTATTTTACAAGGGTTTATCTGTTGAGATGGTATGTGGAGTATGAAATACTATATAATAACAAATGTAGGATCAAAATAATATAGACACTGAATGAAGTATCTAATAATGCTCAAAAACCAAAGGGGTGAGGGAGGGGGGGTAAATTGTATACTTTAAAAAATTACTTTGAAAATTTTAATGATGATTATGTTTAACAGGTTTTAGCAAGTTAATTCACAATACCTCTGGTTCAACACACTTGCTAGAATCAAGAAATATGATTCTGAGAAAGTTATTCTAGAAAAGATGGTTCCAGAAAATGAATCATGATGAAACATTAAAAAGTTAAAGATTCTACCTTAAAGTGTATAAAATCTTACAAAATCAGAGTATACAAGTATAAGGAAGTATAAGATAGTTATACATTCCTCAATAATAAAAATACTATGGAAAACTTGAAACAAACCTGTAACAAGTAGTATGTCTTTAATCCCAAAGAGAAGGGCATCCAACAACCTTGGATAAAAGTCCCTTGATTTATACATTCAAGAAAGTATGTCTTACCCACACTAGGGTAAGCCCTCTATATGATGATTGGAGTCTGTCTTTCTATCCCCACAAGCCCTCAACTTCAAGGTAGTCGTCACCTCTGTCTTCCTTAGCAAGGAAGTCCTCGAACTTTAAGGTAGTCGACACCTCTGTCTTACTATCCTCAGAAGCCCCCAAATGTACTCATCAACATTCGGAGTCACAAAAAACAAATCTAAACAAGACATTCAGTACGTACTAAGCATGAGAGTATCTATCTTGAAATTACTTCAACAACATGTAACTTTTAGAGTCGTAGAACAGTTCATCAATGTATTTGATCTCTTTCAAAGGATACCCTATTTATTTGCACAGCTTAAAAGGTCATCTCCCTCCTCTAATGATCATATTTTCCTTGATTTTTGGAGGTACCTATACATGTGTCAATCAAACAATGGTTAGTTAGTAACTAAATGCATGACATCATTTTATAACAAAAAAAATGTTTAAGAAAAAATATGGCTACATAACAAAAATCAAATATTCCGAATGTAATAAAATAAAATTTCGGAGTCTAACTAAAAGAATATTCAATTTCTATAATACAAGGATTTTCATATTCTGTTTTATAAGGAATTCAGAACCCGAACTCTATCAAATTCTAGAGTCTAAATTTCAAGGAAATTCGGAACCTGGATTTATGAGAATTAGAAACCTGAACTAACAATGTTCAGAGTCAGAGTTCATGAGAATTCAGATTCAGATCTTACAAAGTTCGGAGTCAGAATTCATTAGAATTCAGATTCTGAACATACAATGTTCTGAGTCTGAATTCAGTGAACTCAGAGTCAGAACCCATAAGAGTTCAGAGTCTGAATTCAAAGAACTAGGAGCCATAATTCATATCATAAAAATAGAATGATCTTTATCTAAGTAATATATGTTTCTGAGGTTTTAGATATGAAAACAAATTTTACACTTAGACAAGATAAGTGATAAAAAATAGGTTAAGGATAAATTTCCTTGGGGAAGGAAAATTTTCCTTATGAATGTAAAACATAGGGTAAAAACAATTTTTACTTCAGATAAAGAGTTTGTAATTTTCAAAAAATGAGTATTGGTAAAGTCATAAGGAAACCTTATTGACTCAACAGTCTCCCCTAACATGAAAAAATTGAAATTCATGAGGAAACCTTATTGACTCAACAATATCCCCCTTTTTGGAAAGCGCAAACATCCTTACGAAAAAGAAATTAAGGACATAGAAAATATTTTTCTAGACATTGAAAATAAGACTTATCTCCCTTATCATTTGGGAAAAGATTAATATGAGTAACTATCCCTTAGGCTTTGGAACACAAAGGATCGTATTATGGATTTCTGAAATGATATTTTTCATTATTTTGAGTATGAAAATCACTGTAATGAAAATTACTCTTATATAAACTCGCCCTTACATAGGGATATTTCTTCTCTATTTATTATTCTTTTTTCCTTTATCCCCCTTTGTGATATTCAAAAAGAATTTGAGGGAATGAAAACGAACTTATGGTACCTAAAAGATTAGAACATCACATCTAAAATACAAGAAACCTAAAATTTCATTATGATTAGAAAAAATTTGTACAAGGAAGAAAAGTACAAAAAAATATCATATTGGAACATAGTTATCCTTCCTTTTACTTCGGTATCAACTTCATGACTATAGTATTTAGCTTTTTGAGAATCTTATGATCTTCATCAGCTCTATTAAGAAGATGATCCAGATCCTCATATTTCTTCTTTAGACCCTTGATTCCTTCTTCATGAGACTTAAGAGCCTCTGCCTAAACCTCCAGAACTTCTTCCTACTCCACATGCTTTTTTTCTTTCTCAATATGATGATCTCTTTCTCTATTCCATATTTGGGAAACAGAATAAAATGTTCCATTCAAATTTTTTACCTCTTGAATAAGATAATTTTGCTCAAGAGTTATCTTTTTTCTCAAAGATATTCATGAGATCATTGATCTTACCATATTCTATGTCAAAAGCCTCTTTGACACCATCTTAGAACTCATTATCTTCCCTTAAATATTCAACTATTTTCTTTGACCATCCAACCATTTTTCTGTAGGATATTTTTTGGGAATCGTAGTTAATGAAGAAATTCATAAAATCAGCCTCAAGTTTCACACATTTATTCACCACCATGGATACTGAATACTATTTTTGATTAAGTGTGTGCTAAAGCATCTGGAATCTAGAGTCTATGCTTGGGAAAATCGGAATGGTACCAACCAGCTTCTTCAAATACTGGACAACAGAAACATTTCCTAGAGATGATGATTCCGAATCATAGACTTTTCTAGGTGAGGCTTTTTTTCTCTAAATCAACTGCCTTCCTCTTCGATGATCTACCCATTTACTTCTTCTTTACAACAACTTTGGTATAACTCTCAAAGACCATATGTTTTCATTTATCACTTCTCGGAATGACTTCCTCATCCAGAGATTTGTGTTCACTATCAGACAGCAGAACATTTTTATCTTCATCAATCTTCTCCTTCTCAACTCCTACTTCAGCATCCTCAGGATGAATAAAATGATGATTAAAAATATGTTCCTTAGACAGCTTATTCACTTCATCTACAACTTTATCATCCTCTTCTTTCTGATCTTTCCCAGGTGTAACATGCATTGAAGAATCTACTTCTAATGTTCGTATTGACAATTTTTCAGATGAGCATTCTTTCTCATGGAAGTCTTCAACTTTCTTTATGAGAACTTCAGTATCACCACTACTTTCTTCTTCATCCAATTCTTCCACAAATCATTCAACTTATTTTTCGTTCACTTTTTCTGGAGTAAAAAACTTTTTACTCGGAGTCTCATGTAATTCTTTCACTAAGAACGATTTTGGTACCGGGATACTCTCGGATTCTTTCTCAACAGCCATCAAAAGAGAATGAATAATATCTTCTTAACTCATCTTCTTATTTTTCTAATTTTCGTTAGCTTTATTATCAATCTCATTATTTGTCTTCTCTTTCAAAGCCTTTTCTTTAGCCAGATCCAAGCCAAACAATGGCACCCCTGCTTTCTTTTTTTTCTATGTATTCCATCCACTTTCCTACAACCTCATCCAGAAATGGTTTTTTCTTCATAGGTTTTGGAGGTTCAGATTGGGCTTCCTTAGCTTTTTGGATTTTCTCTCCCTCTTCAAATTCCTTTAACTTCCTCTTCTTTCCTACATTTCTTGATGATTTAGTCACTTCTTGTTTCTTCAGAATAGATTTAGATTCTTCCACTGGTACTTCATAAAATTCATCTGAGTCATTAGAAAAACCAATGGACATCATTTTCTATGTATCACCACTAACTAGCATAACATTACAGTTCCTGGGTGTTGAGCTGTAAGGGATTTTGAAATATTCTAAACACCGAACAATCAACTTAAATAGAATATATGAGTATATGATAATCTAAGCCTTCAGATTTCCATTCTTGATATTCTTGATCGCAATCAAGATATGCTTAACCAAATTAACCTTCCTCGGATTCACCAAAAAATCTAGGATGTACATATCACCCTTTTCCAACGCGTCCTTATCATATTTTCTCGGAATAATAAATCCTTGAACCCACAATTCAAGGATCCAATTTGTTGTAGAGAGGTGATAAATCTTCGAAGTCTTGACATCAGAAAGACCTAAGAACTCCATATCTTTATCCTTTACAAAACTTCCTGAATATCTGACAACTTGTGAGAACAAAAATTAGCTTATCCATCATATGATAATATAATAAAACTAGTTTCCTTAGTGTATGAAAGAGTATATGTCTTTACATATCTTTTGAAAAAAAACATCTATATGCCATCTTCCCAGAAAAAACTAACTAATTCATAAAACTCAACAAGAACAACAAGATACACTAAGTCTTCAGCCCTTGGACTGGATATGAAAACACTCTCCCATCCATTCAATTTGATGTTCCATGAAATTATAGAATCATACATGTTGAAGAAATTTGGATGCACCAACCTTTCTCTACACACTTCCCACTCTGGAATTGGATTGACAGTAGAAATATCTTTCTGAGAGGATTCTTCTATAGACATTCAGAATTGAGAAAACTCTGAGATTTTCTGAACGGGATTAAGTAGAGGGTCAGAACTTCAGCATGCGAAATCTTGAGATCAATGTGGGACAACCATTCAAGGGTCCTTTATATAGGTTTTGGAAGTGATGATTCATCTTCCAAACTCATTCCAATGGCTAAAAATCCTTATGATCAAATATGATGGTTGATATGATAGCTGCAAGGAAAACATGATAGAATCCGATGTGTTGAGATTTAAAAAAAACATTTGTATTTATGGAAAATAGAATCCAAAAAATTTAAAATAAAAGAAAATAATAGTGATTAAATGATTATTAAGAAAACTTAATAAAGGAGACATACTTTTCGGATTGCTAAGAATATTATTCGTACTATGAAAAAAGATTCATGAAGAACATTAGATTCTGGAAAAAATCCAAATTACGAAAAGCTTCATTACAAAAATTTTGAAAAACTTTATTACAAAAATTTTGAAAAAAATTATTACGAAGAAATTTGAAAAACATAATTATGAAAAGTTTGAAAAAAATCATTACAAAAAAAATTAAAATAAAATTTATTATGAAATTTTTTGAAAACATCATTAAAAAAAGTTTGAAAATAGTCATTACGAACAATTTAATAAAAACATTATTACGAAAAATTTTGAAATACATCATTAGGAAAATTTTGAAAAACATCATTACAAAAAATTTGAAAAACCTAAGAAGAAGATGTACTCCCCCTATGAAATAAAGTTTATTACTATAAAGAGATTGTATTTAAGAGAAAGTTAATAAGGATATTTACCTTATAGCTTCCATTCTTAAATTCTGTTTAATTTATTTAAATATATTGGAGGGTAAAGATTTTGTAAAAATATTAGCAAGTTGATCTTGCATTCCGATAAATTGAAGAAGTATATCTCCTTTTGGGTGTGATCCCTAAGAAAGTGATGCCTATTATCTATGATTTTTTCTCGAGAGTGATGTATAGGGTTTTTTCTTAATGTAATGGCACAAGTATTACCACACAAAATTGGTGTTTTGGTAAAACTCAGAAAATAGTCTGTGAGTGTGTGTTGCATCCACAACACTTGAGCACAACAACTTCCAGCAGCTACATATTCAGCTTCAGCAGTTGAAAGTTCTACTGAGTGTTGCTTCTTGCATGGCCAAGAAACTAATGAATCTCTTAAGAAATGACAAGTTCGAGATGTATTTTTTCAATCCATTCTACAACCAAAAAAGTCATCATCTAAAAAACTTTTTAGAAAAAAATCATTTCCAGAAGTATAAAAGAGTCCTAAATCCACGGTTCACATTATGTAATGAAAAATTATAATCACCGCATTTAAAAGAGATTTCATATGATTGGATTGATATATTGGACATAAGAATATTGAAAACATTATGTTTGGATGACTAGATGTCATGTAAAACAAACTTCATATCATACCTCTAAAAGATGTTTGATCTAATGGTTTCCCAGCTTCATCAAGATCAAGTGAATTTGAGGTAGCAATGGGAGTACATGTGTTTTTATTGAAAACTCTATAAGCCTTAAAAGTTGTGGAGTAACCTAAGAAAATTACTTCATCAGATTTTAGTGCAAATTTGTGTAGATAATCTTTTGTATTCATATTGAAAATTTGCAACCAAAAACCTTAAAGTAGGAAAGTATAGTTTGTTTTACCATTCTATAACTCATAAAATGTTTTATAAAGTCAAAATCTAATCAAAACTCTATTTATAGTATACCAAGCAGTAATTATATCTTCAACCCAAAAAGGTTTGGCTACATAATACTCCCTCAACATGGTTCTTGTTATCTCTTAAAGTATTCTATTTCTTCTCTCAACGACACCATTCTGTTGAGGTGTTCTAGGTGCTGAGAAGTTATGAGTAATGCCTTTTCTACTACAAAAAGTTTCAAAATCAGAATTTTAAAATTCTCCTTCGAGATCACTATGAATAGTTATCAAAGGAATTTTTTTATCCTTTTTGAGTTCGGCTCTAAAAATTTGAAATAATAAAAAGCATCAGATATCTTTTCTAGAAAATAGACCCATGTAAATTTAGTGTAATCATCAACTAATAATAATACATAATACTTGCCTCCAATGCTTCCAGTTTGTGTTGGACCAAAGAGAGCCATATGTACTAACTGTAATGCATCAGTAGTCAAGACATCACTGACTGATTTAAAACATGATTTATGTTTCTTTCTATATTGAAAAGGATCAAAAACTTTGGATGAATCCAATATAAGCACCGGTATATCCTTAACAAATCTTTTCTTTGAGAGTTTTCATAGGTTTCTAGGGTCATAGTGTCCTAACCTTTTATACCATAACAAAGAATGATCATCCATTGCACTATGACAGGGTAGGTCTTCGCTTCTAAGGGCTTTTATGTTTATTGTGTAAACATTCTATTTCCTATAGGTAGAAAGAATAAACTCTTCCTTGGAATTGTGTACCAAACACTTGTCATTCCTAAAATTCAAAAGGTAACATAAATATTGTAATTGAATTATTCTAATGAGGTTGTTCTTAAGACCATTAACAAAAAGAACATTTGAAATCAATATTTTTTCATGAAGAATGATGTTACCTATAAAAATAATTTCTCCCTTAAAATTATCTCCGAAATTTACATTCTCTCCTTTCATTTTGAAAATATTTTCAAAGAAATTATTGTTACCAGTCATATACCGGAAACATCAACTATCCATGTACCAGGTATTTTTTTGGGTATTTTCCTTATTTTACTCAAAATAAGAGAGATAGACTTTCGGAACACAAACATTCTTGAATCCAGAAATTTCAAAAAGAAATATCTTTTGTACCCACATTTACTTAAAAAAATAGGCTTTATGAAATTCTAAAGACTGAATTTCATTTAAGGATCAATTGTTTTACCAATGCCCACCACACTGAAGCTTAGTGCAGAAA
The DNA here is from genome assembly GCA_963277665.1 of Viscum album. Lineage (NCBI taxonomy): Eukaryota > Viridiplantae > Streptophyta > Magnoliopsida > Santalales > Viscaceae > Viscum > Viscum album. Next base: position 1,970,752,918 of record OY728131.1, on the reverse strand, counting down.
GGAGCACTTTGAGGAACAGTGTAATTGTTTCTAAAAATCAGTTTAGAACAAGTATAACCAAATCCAGAATTAATTTTTAGAGGTCAGATTTGAGATAACATCTTATCAAAATTTTCATTAAATAAGTTAAAGTTTGACAAACACTTCATCAAGGAAAAAATTTCAGACTTCAGTCTAATAACTAAGTTATTTTCTTCCAAAACATTAGCACTAGAGTTAGGCTCGAAAAAACATTTCTTAGAAATTACATTTTCTGGATAATTAGAAAGTTTATCCTTCTCAGAATTTACTTCCTCAAGATTTTTTGAAATATTTTACAATAAAGGATTTTCTTATCAATATCTTTAAAACTAACTGATATTTATTTAGTGATTATATAAATCCTATAATATTACTTATCAATATTTTTGTTGACTTTTGAATTTTTATTCTCAAGGTGCTTAGAAAACCTAGAAACTTCTTCATAGGTTGGTAAAGTATTATCCTCATCAGAATAAGATTTTTCATCAGATGATTCATAGTATTTATCATTACTATAATTTTCATTCAAAGAAATATTGATCATTTATAACGAACCATACTTTACATACATTGTTAATACTTCAAAATTGAAGCACACTTATTACAACATATGAAAAAACCACAAAGGACCGTATAGGTATAGTGTCTTTAGAAACTGGGAAACATAAACAACTGGTTCATAAATCTTCTACAGTGTCTCCCATTTATTTCATCATATCTAGGGTCCCTTTTAGCATATTCTACATAATATCTATCTTCCTGACCTGGGGAAAAGAAAACATAAAAGGGTGAGCTCAAATGCTCAGTAAGGGCAAATAAAGGGAATAAAAATCATATCATATCTTTTTGAAAATCATAACCTCCAAAGAGATCCTAATATCTTAACATGGAACAAATCATAGAAGTGAAAATGAGATCCCCATAATCATAACATGAAACTTGAAACTTTGTGGCATACACACATAATCATTGAAAATCATTTCTTGTTAGTCATGACTCATTGCCAAGACTATCTTAGTGGACAAAGTCCCTTTGTTAACTGAGTAACCCTCATTCCAGTCCTATTTCACTGAACCGGTATAACCTACCGTTCCAGCCATGTCTATCTCATGATATATAAAATCTTTACCCAATGCATTGGAGGGAGATATAGGTCCCACCCATCTTATAATGAATCCTTTCTTATGTGTGCCACATAATCATAAACAATACATAATAGCGTAACCCATGTAATAAAAATGGGATTCTTAAACAACATGACATCATAAAACAATTCATATAAGATAAAGTAATTCATAAAAATATTTCCATCACAACATAATCAAACCAATGTAATAATAGGGATAAAAACAGAACCCTTTTATTATCTTAGATGGAAAATAATTTTGATAAAATACTTGAACTCCATTCTTGAGGGAAATATCCTTTCTACTTCAAAAACATTTTTCCTTTCATAACATGTCATACGAATTTAAAATATAAGATTTTGATTAAAAATAGACTTGAAAACTTGTAAAGGAAGTTTCTTGTAAATAATGTTTTAAAAATCCATTCATGCCGTATAAGTTAAAAAAAACATTCTTCGTACTTTTGTCGGAAAAGTCAAAAAGTACCTCGTACGAAAAACGACAAAAGATTCCTTTCATACCTATTACTAAAAACTCACCGAAGGGTAAAAATGGATTAAAACAATTGTAGTTGGATGTAAATAATATTACATATTGATGAAACATGTATGTGGATGATAAAATACACCCCAATAAATACGTACGAATAAACAATCTCGGATAAAAATAAGATTGTGATATTTCCCTTACCTTAGGTCCGATTTGCTTTGTACGTGTCTGAATCTCCTGTATAATGGTTTAAATAATGTTATTGAATTATTAATGAATCATACATATTGATATGATATCATATATGGTCATATTCTTAGATTCTTGTTAGTAATATTTCATTGTTACTTGTTACTCGGGTCTTTATTGCCTTTTGTTCTTATGCGTGATTTGCCGAATAAATTCTTATTCTTCTTTTAAGGTTATAGATATCTTATATCCATAATGGTATTAGTGTAACATATATCATATTTATTCATTCAATTAATTTATATAATTACAAAGTAATGATGATCATGTAGAACGAGTCGCATCACATCGTGGAGACAGTATTCTGTACGTACGCACGAGTGATGATATCGTTCCTATGATCGTGGAATTGTATTGTAGTATATATATATAATTTCAGTATCCATATTAATTTATAATAATCATAAATAGTTACTCATTACACCATTATACCCATCCTTGTAAGGTGGTGGTGGAAAATAGATTACACCACGGCGTGGAGACGGTATTCCGTACGTACACACGCGCGGTGATTTAATTTTTCCGTAGGATGGATAGAAGGTGAATTAGGGTTGTTTCGTATTTATAATAACATATCAGTATGTAAGTAATAATGATGTTATTACTTTATCATGAAACAACTAAAGAAGAATATGTTCAAGAAGAAAGAAATTGAAAAGATCGGTAATGGATATTACCTCTTCTTTGGAACGCCTCTTTGAATCCTCCACTTAGGGAACTATGATTGGTCTTTGAAGAAGACCAGGACCTATAGGATTATTCTAGGGAAGTGTATAGGAGAACATGGTAGGGGTTGGCCGAGCTTGAGTGCTCAAATTGGTGTGAGGAGGAGGGGGAGGAGGTGCCCTTTTATAAGGGAGGAGAGGGGCACCTTAGGAATATCTCAAAATATTATTTTATATTAAAGTCAAAAATCGGTTTATAATTGTTCCAAAGGGTCTTATTTCGAAGATAAAGTGGGGATGGGTAGAAATACTATCAACCAATAGGATTTAGACAAGTTTAGGGTATTATTTTAACCTTATCAATTAGATTTAACTCTAAGTTAAATAATTTAACTTTTACCATGTCTTTTTGTTTTCTTTCACTATATGGTTAATACACTTACTATAACATGCCAAACGAACCCCAAATTGTTTATTATTAATATATATATCCCTATCTACGTCATTTGGCCGAACCTTAGATTTTTAGGAATAAAATAACAATTAATAATATAATATTTGATTTAAAAACAATTTTGTGTCAATTTTGACACTATTTGATATATGATTTTTGTGAAAGTCATAACAGAATTATATGTTCGAACCAAGTTGATTAAAACAACCCTAATATATCATATTGACCTAGAAAATTAATTTAATTCATAAAAAGTCTCAAATTACATTTATTTTGGTGTTTATAACATCAATTATGTCAATATTTTATAAATAAGATAATTACTGCATCATCGTTGTGTCATAATTAAATTAAATTATTTAATGTCTAAAAATTATAAATAAAATACCATTATGTAGGAAATCTTTTTAGATTTCTAATGAATATTTATTGTCGAATTTATCTTATGTATAACCCCATATTTACTTATTAAAATTTGATTTTAACTATTTTAACCCTTCTTTAAATAAATTAATAATAAATGTCCTAATCTAACTCAAGTGGGACTAAATGGTCATATTTTATCCATAAGGTTGTTTTTGGTCGAATTACACTTATCCAATAGAATTAGGACATGTGTTAGGGTAATAGTAATATCATATTTACCCTTAGTTACCCTATTTACTATTAACCACAGTTAAAAAAAGTAAAAAGTTACTATTCACCAAAAAATTATTTTTATCTCATTGAACCACATTTTACTTACTGATATCAACCGTGTCTGTCGGATTTTCGAAATTCCATTCACAGAAGCGGTAAAATTAAGTTTTATGCAAAATTCAGTTTTTAACCTACCACTTAGTGGTTTCACTATTCATCAAAAATTGAATGTTTTCAGAAAAATACCAAAATTTCACCCTAGGCTAATTTTGGTATTCCGAATCCAAAAATGAAGTCCATTTTGAAAAATAAAATTTATAAAATTTCAAAAAGTGGTTATTACTATTCATAACGGCTAGTTTTAATAATATTTTAATAGCATATCGTTGTTTAGTGAAACTCGGTATTGCGTACGACGCAAGCTATCGAGGAGGGTCGCGATTGCATGTAAAGTAAGCCAAGAAAGTGTGTAGTGAAAGATTCCTTTGAACAAAATATTACTCATAAAAATCTCGGGTGTTACATTCTACCCCCCTTAAAAAGAATTTCGCCCTCGAAATTCGTCACTTTGTAACAAATAGATGAGGATACTTCTCCCTCATCATATCCTCAAGCTCCCATGTAGCTTCTTCTAATTGGTGGTTTCTCCATAAAACTTTCACCAATCGAGTGGTCTTGTTTCCTAGGACTTTTTCGCTATGATCCAGAATCTCTATCGGCTGTTCTTCATAAGAAAGATCTTGCTCCAGCGGTACAACTTCTGAGCTGAGTACATGTGAAGGATCAGGTATGTACTTTCTCAGGAGAGATACATGGAACACATCGTGAACATGAGAGAGATTCGGTGGAAGCGCCAATCGATAAGCTACCTTTCCAACACGATCCAGTATTTCGAAAGGACCGATATATCTAGGGCCCAACATCCCCTTCTTTCCAAATCTCATAACCCTCTTCCAGGGAGATATTAATAAGAACACTTTATCACCCACTTCAAACTCTAGGTCTTTTCTTCGGTTGTCGGCATAACTTTTCTGTCGACTCTGAGCTGCTCTTATGTGTTGTTGAATAGATCTGACCTTTTCTGCCATTTCATCAACGAGATCAGGTCCTAATAGCTTTTTTTCCCCAACTTCATCCCAGCAAGATGGAGTCCTACATTTATTTCCATAGAGAGCTTCATAAGGAGCCATCTGAATACTGGAGTGAAAGCTATTATTATAAGAAAATTCCACCAAAGGTAGGTGTTGATCCCAACCTCCTTTGAAATCCATAGAGAAAGCTCTCAACATATCTTTTAGGGTTTGAATTATTATCTCAGACTGACCGTCTGTCTTGAGATGATAAGCAGTGCTGAAACTCAACTCTGTATCCAGAGTATGCTGCAGAGTTCGCCAGAACTTCGAGGTAAATCTCGGATCCCGATCAGATATAATAGAAAGTGTTACTCCATGCAATCTTACCACTTCCTTTACATATATCCTGGCAAGCTGATCTAGAGAGAAATCCTCTCTAATAGCAATGAAGTGTGCATACATTGTAAGACGATCAACTATGACCCAAATAGCATTATTGCCTTTGGATGTTTTAGGATGTCTGGTGAAAAAGTCCATAGTGATGTTTTCCCATTTCCATTCGGGTATGGGTAATGGTTGTAACATCCCCTTAGACTTCTGTCTCTCAACTTTAACTTGTTGACAAACCAAGCATCGAGAGACATATTCAGCAACATCTCTTTTCATGCCATCCCACCAGAAGTACTCTTTCAGGTCCCTATACATCTTCATGCTTCCAGGATGAATAGAGAATGATGAACTATGAGCCTCATCCAGCAACTCCTTCTTTAATTCGGGGATTGGAGGAACACATACACGATTCCTGAACTATATTATCCCATCACAATCAAGGTTAAATTTAGGAACATTTCTCACCTTCTTTTGTAACTCGACATCTTCTTTTCTGTGCCTCTTTAATCTTCAGATGTATAGATGGTTGAACATTCATTTGAGAAAGATAAGATTTTTCCTCTTCCATTATAATTCCAAGATCCATCCTTTGTAAATCCATAAATATTGGATCTTTTGTGATCCTCATCATGGATAAACTAGCATGGTCTTGTCGAATTAATGCATCTACCACCTTGTTTGCTTTCCCAGGGAGGTAATGGATTGAGCGATCATAATCCTTAATCAGCTCAACCCATCTTCTTTGACGCATATTCAACTACTTTTGTGTGAAAATATACTTTAAACTTTTATGATCAGTATAAATATCACACCGTTCACCATAAAGGTAATGCCTCCAAATCTTTAATGCAAAGATTACCGCAGCCAACTCCAAATCATGTGTTGGGTAATTTTGCTCATGGATTTTCAACTGTCGTGAGGCATAAGCTATCACCATATCATTTTGCATAAGAACACACCCCAATACCTTCTTGGATGCATCACTGTAGATCACAAACCTTTCTCCACTACAAGGCAGTGTGAGCACAGGTTCACTGGATAACCTTCTTTTCAACTCCTTGAAATTCTCTTCACATTCCTCTGTCCAAACAAACTTAACTCCTTTCCGAGTCAACTTGGTGAGTGGATTAGACAATCGTGAAAAATCTTTTACAAAACGTCGATAATATCCAGCCAAACCAAGAAAACTTCGGATCTCAGTTACTGTTGTTGGTCTTGACCATCTTTCGATAACCTCTGTTTTTGCTGGATCCACAGATATCCCCTATTTTGAGATTATGTGACCCAAAAAATGAAACTTTTTGAAGCCAAAATTCACACTTGTTAAATTTGGCATAAAGATTCTCCTTTCTAAGGGTCTTTAATATAATTCTCAAGTGATCTTAATGCTCTTCCTTTCTCTTTGAATAGACAATAATGTCGTCTATAAATACTACCACAAATTGATCAAGATAGTCTCTAAAGACTCTATTAATTAGATCCATGAAGATAGAAGGGGCTTTAGTAAGACCAAATGGCATCACTATAAATTCATAGTGTCCATACCTTGTACGGAAAGCTGTATTTGGTATATCCTCCCTTTTGACCCTTAATTGATGATACCCTGAACGAAGATCAATCTCGGAAAAGTATTGAGCTCCGCGTAGTTGGTCAAATAAGTCATCAATGCATGGGAGAGGATATTTGTTCTTGATAGTGATCTTGTTAAGTTCTCGATAATCAATGCAGAGTCTCATTGATCCATCTTTCTTCTTAGTAAATAGAATAGGTTCTCCCCAATGTGAAACACTAGGGAGTAAGAATGCCTTATCAAGATTCTCTTGGATTTGCTTCTTTAATTCCTGCAACTCAATTGGGTCCATTCTATAAGGTGTCTTTGAAATAGGCAAAGCACTCGGTACGAGTTCTATTGAAAACTCAACTTCACGATTTGGTGGAAGACATGGTAATTCCTCCAGAAACACATCATCAAACTCCCGTACGATGGGTATATTCTTAATCGTAAGTTTCTCACCAACCATTTGAGATAAATAACCTTCATTTAGTGGAATCAAGACCCATAAGATGGATGGAATTTCCACTGGAAGGTTATATTCATCCTTGCATCGATAGACGATCGTAGATTGATCTGGAATATGAAATGTGACTTCCCTTCTTTGGAAATTGATATGAGCTCCATGTAGAGAAAGCCAATCCATGCCAAGAATCACATCAAATTCCACTAAAGGAAGGATCACAAGATTTTCAGGAAGCACTTTCCCACAAACTTCGATCGGAGAAGAATTATAAACTTTTGATGCGACTGTTGTGCCATTAGGTGTTGTCACAGCTAACTCAACATTTAATTGTTGAGGTAATACGGTGATACCCTTAGAAAATTTTTCAGAAATAAAAGACTGGGTGGATCCAGAATCAAATAAAACATTTGCTACTTTAGAGTGGATGGTAAGTGTACCTTTCACCACTTTGTTATCATACTCCACATCGCTGATAGAAATTGTATGTGACTTTCCTTTGTCTTTAGCCTTAAGATTTTGTTGACGTCGACCATCATCATCAACCCTTGGATTTGGGCATTGATTGGAATAATGCCCCATCTCCTTGCACATGAAAAATTGAAGTTTATTAGGTTCATTTTGTGTATCCCTTCCTTTGTTTGCATCATTAGACATCTTCTTCTCATTATCGCGGCATTCAAATGCCCGATGACCTTCCTTTCCACATTTGAAACATTTACTTGTCCCTTTAAGACAACTCCCTCCTTGTTTCTTTCCACACTTTGAGCATAAGGGAAAGCTCATCTTGTTTTCAGCGTTCTATTTAGATTTTCCTTTGAATTCCATCTTCCTCTTCTTATCAAACCCATGTGACTGATGGGTTACTCCAATCTCCATCTCAACTTTGAGAGCACATCGAACGATTTCCTCGTAGCTATTGAAGTCCCTTATGGATAACGCCCTTCGAAGACTTTGTTTTAAGCCACTAAAGAATCGATCGATCTTACTCTCAGGTTGGATAATAATACCAGAAGCATACCTTGCAAGTCTTGTAAAATTTGCTTCATAGGTACCAACAGATTCATCATCCCTTTGCTTCAGTTCAAGAAACTCTTTCTCCATCTTTGTTCGTAGAATACGAGGGAAGTACTTATTAAAAAATTTGTTCTTGAACTCGTCCCATTCCATAGACTCAATTTCATCCCTTTGCCTCGTATTCTTAATAAGATTCCACCATTGATCAGCATCTCCATCCAAACGATACACTGCTAGGATGACTTTATCATGTTCAGAACATTGAAGAACTGAAAATATCTTTTCAGTAGTACTAATCCATTATTCAGCAACTAATGGATCAGTAGACCCACTGAAAGAAGGTGGATGCTGCCTCCTGAAGGATTCAACAGAATGTTGCTCCTTCCATTGCTCGTTTGGAAGTCCTGCATGATTCATAGCTTTAGAAAGTTGTGTGAGCATGGCTACATGATTTTTCATTCCATCTCCCATATCGTTTGGTTGCTCAGGGGGACAATCATTGCATTGCCCATCGCATTCCACATTAACACGGTTCCTTCGGGTTCCAGCCATTGACTAAAACCAATAAGAATAGTGTGATCAACACTAATTATAATAGGAAAACCACATAATCAAGGATAAAATTTCTCACTTAAGTTCTTATCTTAGGGTATTCATGTCCATTTCTAAAACACTAAGATTGTGTTCTATGCTTAGACTTATCCCTAGGGTTCTTACTAAGGATTTCACATCCTAGTTTCCAATGGTTGACTATACCTTTCCTCTGATACCAACTATAACGACCCATACTTTACATACATTGTTAATACTTCAAAATTGAAGCACACTTATTACAACATATGACAAAACCACAAAGGACCGTATAGGTATAGTGTCTTTAGAAACTGGGAAACATAATCAACTGGTTCATAAATCTTCTACAGTGTCTCCCATTTATTTCATCATATCTAGGGTCCCTTTTAGCATATTCTACTTAATATCCATCTTCCTGACCTGAGTAAAAGAAGACATAAAAGGGTGAGCTCAAATGCTCAGCAAGGGCAAATAAAGGGAATAAAAATCATATCATATATTTTTGAAAATCATAACCTGCAAAGAGATCATAATATCATAACATGGAACAAATAATAGAAGTGAAAATGAGATCACCATAATCATAACATGAAACTTGAACCTTTGTGGTATACACACATAATCATGGAAAATCATTTCTGGTTTGTCATGACTCATTTCCAAGACTATCTTAGTGGACAAAGTCCCTTTCTGAACCGAGTCACCCTCGTTCCAGTCCTGTTTCACTGAACCGGTATAACCTACCGTTCCAGCCATGTCTATCTCATGAGATATAAAATCAGTACCCAATGCATTGGAGGGAGATATAGGTCACACCCATCTTATAATGAATCCTTTCTTATGTGTGCCACATAATCATAAACCATACATCATAGCGTAACCCATGTAATAAAAATGGGATTCATAAACAACATGACATCATAAAACAATTCATATAAGATAAAGGAATTCATAAAAATATTTCCATCACAACATAATCAAACCAATGTAATAATAGGGATAAAAACATAACCCTTTTATTATCTTAGATGGAAAATAATTTTGATAAAATACTTGAACTCCATTCTTGAGGAAAATATCCTTTCTACTTCAAAAACATTTTTCCTTTAATAACATGTCATATGAATTTAAAATAAAAGAAGTTGATTAAATATAAACTTGAAAACTTGTAAAGGAAGTTTCTTGTAAATAATGTTTTAAAAATCCATTCATTCCATATAAGTTAAAAAAACATTCTTCGTACTTTTGTCGGAAAAGTCAAAAAAGTACCTCGTACGAAAAACGACAAAAGATTCCTTTCATACCTATTACTAAAAACTCACCGAAGGGTAAAAATGGATTTAAAAATTTTTAGGTGGATGGAAATAATATTACATATTGATGAAACATGGATGTGGATGATAAAATACACCCCAATAAATACTTACGAATAAACAATCTCGGATAAAAATGAGATTGTGATATTTCCCTTACCTTAGGTCCGATTTGATTTGTACGTGTCCGAAGCTCCTGTATAATGGTTTAAATAATGTTATTGACTTATTCCAGAATCATACATATTGATATGATATCATATATGGTCATATTCTTAGCTTCTTGTTAGTAATATTTCATTGTTACTTGTTACTCGGGTTTTTATTGCCTTTTGTTCTTATGCATGTTTTTCCGAATAAATTCTTATTATTCTTTTAAGGATATAGATACCTTATATCTAGAATGGTATTAGTGTAACATATATCATATTTATTCATTAAATTCATTTATATAATTACTATGTAATGATGATCATGTAGAACGAGTCGCATCACATCGTGGAGACGGTATTCCGTACGTACGCACGAGTGATGATATCGTTCCTATGATCGTGGAATTGTATTGGAGTATATATATATTATTTAAGTATCAATATTACTTTATAATAATCATAAATAGTTACTCATTACACCATTATACCCATCCTTGTAAGGTGGTGGTGGAAAATAGATTACACCACGGCGTGGAGACGGTATTCCGTACGTACGCACGCACGATGATTTCATTTTTCCGTAGGATGGATAGAAGGTGAATTAGGGTTGCTTAATATTTATAATAACATATCAGTATGTAAGTAATACTGATGTTATTACTTTATCATGAAATAACTAAAGAAGAAGAGGTTGAAGAAGAAAGAAATTGAAAATATCGGTAATGGATATTACCTCTTCTTTGGAACGCCTCTTTGAATCCTCCACTTAGGGAACTAAGATTGGACTTTGAAAAAGACCAGGACCTCTAGGATTATTATAGGGAAGTGGAAAGGAGAAATTGGTTGGGGTTGGCCGATCATGAGTGCTCAAATTGGTGTGAGGAGGAGGGGGAGGAGGTGCCCTTTTATAAGGGAGGAGAGGGGCACCTTAGGAATATCTCAAAATATTATTTTATATTAAAGTCAAAATCGGTTTATGATGGTTCCAAAGGGTCTTATTTCGAAGCTAAAGTGGGGATGGGTCGAAATCCTATCAACCAATAGGATTTAGACAAGTTTAGGGTATTATTTTAACCTTATCAATTAGATTTAACTCTAAGTTAAATAATATAACTTTTACCATGTCTTTTTGTATTCTTTCACTATATGGTTAATACACTTACTATAACATGACAAACGAACCCCAAATTGTTTATTATTAATATATATATCCTTATCTAAGTCATTTGGCCAAACCATAGATTTTTAGGAATAAAATAACAATTAATAATATAATATTTGATTTAAAAACTATTTTGTGTCAATTTTGACACTATTTGATATATGATTTTTGTGAAAGTCATAACAGAATTATATGTTCGAAACAAGTTGATTAAATCAACACTAATATATCATAGTAACCTATAAAATTAGTGTAATTCATAAAAAGTCTCAAATTACATTTATTTTGGTGTTTATAACATCAATAATGTCAATATTTCATAAATAAGATAATTACTGCATCATCGTTGTGTCATAATTAAATTAAATTATTTAATGTATAAAAATTATAATTAAAATACCATTATGTAGGAAATCTTTTTATCTTTCTAATTAATATTTATTGTCGAATTTATTTTATGTATAACCCCATATTTACTTATTAAACATTGATATTAAGTATTTTAACCCTTCTTTAAATAAATTAATAATAAATGTCCTAATCTAACTCAAGTGGGCCTAAATGGTCATATTTTATTCATAAGGTTGTTTTTGGTCGAATTACACTTATCCAATAGAATTAGGACATGTGTTAGGGTAATAGTAATATCATATTTACCCTTAGTTACCCTATTTACTATTAACCGCAGTAAAAAAGTAAAAAGTTACTATTCACCAAGAAATTATTTTTATCTCATTGAACCACATTTTACTTACTGATATCAACCGTGTCTGTCAGATTTTCGAAATTCCATTCACAGAAGCGGTAAAATTAAGTTTTATGCAAAATTCAGTTTTTAACCTACCACTTAGTGGTTTCACTATTCATCAAAAATTGAAAGTTTTCATAAAAATACCAAAATTTCACCCTAGGCTAATTTCGGTATTCCGAATCCAAAAATGAAGTCCATTTTGAAAAATAAAATTTATAAAATTTGAAAAAGTGGTTATTAATATTCATAATGACTAGTTTTAATAATATTTTAATAGCATATCGTTGTTTAGTGAAACTCGGTATTGCGTACGACGCAAGCTATCGAGGAAGGTCGCGATTGCGTGTAAAGTAAGCCAAAAAAGTGTGTAGTGAAAGATTCCTTTGAACAAAATATTACTCATAAAAATCTCGGGTGTTACATCATTGTTTCAACATTGTGTAACTTATCCATTATTTAATGAATGTCAATAGGTATTATGACTATTAAACAATGATTCTTCTATCTGGGAAATTCGTAATCTGACGATTCATTATAAGAGTCTCTACCACTGGCACTCCAGGTTTCATTATCCCTCAAAACATTCTTATATTTATCTTTGTAGTATATCTTTTTGTTTCACTTAGAATTTTTCTCCTTTATTTCATTTCTTTTAAGTAGAGGAAAATCAGTTCTTATATGTCCATCTCTCTTGCATTCATAACATGCGACTTCTCGATCTTTCTTATCTTTCCATTCTTTCTTCTTATATCAGGATTGAATTTTCATTTGTCCAGCTATCTTGTACATCCTTCGAGAAAGATTATCTAGGTAATTTTCTGAAGATTAACTTCCATTAGATTCAGATTGTATAACAACCTTCTTAGAATTGTATCTTGTAACTCTCTCAGGAATCTTGGCTTTCATATGAATTAATGTTGTTGTAAAGGCAACACTGTCATTCCCATTCTTCTTCTTAATGTTGTCATCATCTCTTTTCATTCTAGTCTCATGTTGAAGAAGTGTTCCAAAAAGTTCATCAAGAGAAATCTGAGTAACCATTCTATTTTCATCAATAGATGTTCTCTGAGATTCCCACTCATTGGGAATGATTTCTATAACCATGTCAACAAGAGCTTCATCATCTAATCCTTTCTCACCCATGGATTTTAAACTATTAACTATAGTCAGAAATCTCCATTTCACTTCACATATAGGTTCTCCACACGGAAATGAAAAACCATTATATTCAGCTCTGACCATGGATCATCTAGTTTCAATAACATTGGAAGTTCCAAAGTGTGTAACATCAAGTTTTTCCAAATACAATATGATTCTTTACAAGATAAAATTTGGATATATATATTTCTAGTCATTTAACAAAGAAATTTATTGTGTACCTTATAATTCAGTTGATATTCATGCTTTTATTGATTGGTGAAAGTGCATCTTCTTTGTTATGGATATTATATCCTCTAGTAAGAATAAATAAATTGTCTACTCTAGTATTAATAATAAATTTCTTCATGAGATCTATCCAATATTCATAATCATTCCCTTCAAAAATAGGTGGTCTTGCAGGATTTAGTTTTTCAATGGAACCAACATTGATTCCTTCCTTCTTAAAGAAAACTAATTCTACAAAAACTTGTTAGTAGTAAGGTTATGTAAACAAGGGAAAAATTCCTTAGCAAAAAAAATATAGAACAAGATTACCTGAAAGAAAAAAAAATGAATCCTAATATTATTAGTCCAAAATGATGATTCTATAAATAAGAAGAATATGAATTCTCTCCTGAATGTAATCATGAGATTAATTCAGATTGAAACAATCTTTTGATACCAATTGTTGAGATGGTATGTGGAGTATGATATACTATATAATACCATATGTTGGATCATAATAATATATATACTGAATGATGTATCTAATAATTATCAAAATACAAGAGGGTGGTGAATTGTATACATTAAAAAATTCATTTGGAACTTTTAAAGATTATAATGTTTAACAATGTTAAACAAGGTAATTGATAATACCTCTAGATCTACACACTTACAAGATTCCAGAAATATAATTTCATGAAAGTGATTCAGGAGAAGATGGTTCTGGAAAAATAATCGTGATGAATGTTTAAAAAGAAAAATATTATACCTTAAAGCATATTGAATGTTAATAAATCAGATTATACAAGTATAATGAAGTATAAGATAGTTATACTTTCCTCAACAATCAAAATACAGTGTAAAACCTAGAAAAGAACAAGTAACAAGTATTAAGTCTTTTAACCCAAAGAGAAGGGTATCCAACAACCTTGGATAAAGGTCCGTTGATTTATTTTTTCAAGAAATTCTATCTTACCCACACTACGGTAAGCCCTCGATTCGAAGATCAGAGTCTGTATTTCTATCCCTGAAAGCCCTCAACTTCATGGTAGTCATCACCACTATCTTACTCAATAAAATTTATCAAACATTAAGGTAGTCAGAACCTGTTTCTTCCTATCGCCAGATGCCCTCGAATGTACTCAACAACATTCTGAGTCACATGACGAAAATATGAACAAGAAGTTCAGTACGCACTAAACATGATAGTACCTCTATAGAAATCACTTCAACATCGTGTAATCTCTAGATTCATATAATAGTTCATCAATGTTTTTGAGCTCTTTCAAATGAGCTCCTATTTATAGGCACAACTTCAACGGTCATCTCCCACCTCCAACGGTCATATTTTCCTTGAATTTCAGAGGTACCTATACATGTGTCACTAAAAAAACGGTTAGTTAGTAACTAAATGGAAGACACCATCTTATAACAAAAACAAGTGTAGGAAAAAATATAGTTACATAACCAAAATAAAATATTCTGAATATAAGAAAATAATAGTTCGGAGTCAAACCAAAATATTATTCGGTGTCTATAATACAAGGATATTCAGATTCCGTTTTCTATGTAATTCAGAACCTGAAATCTATAGAATTTCTACGATTAAATTTCAAGGAAATTTGGAATCTGGATTCACGAGAATTTAGAACTGGAACTAACAATGTTCAGAGTCAGAGTTCATGAGAATTCAGAGTCAGAACATACAATGTTTGAAGTCATAGTTCATGAGATTTCAGAGTCAGAACATACAATGGTTGGAGTCATAATTCATTAGAATTCGGAGTCTTAACTTACGAAGATCAGGGTCTAAATTCATAGAACTCAGAGTCAGAACTCATAAGAGATCACAGTCTGAATTTAGAGAACTTGGAGTCAGAATTCGTATCTTGAAAACAGAATGCTCTTTATCTAAGTATTATATGATTCTGAGGTTTTAGATATGAAACCAAATTTTACACTTAGATAAGATAAACAATGAAAAACAAGGTAAGGATAAATTTCCATAGGGAAGGAAAATTTTCCTTATGAATGTAAAACATAGGGTAAAAAACACTTTCCTTGAGATAAGGAGTTTGTGATTTTCAAAACATGAGGATTGGTAAAGTCATAAGGAAACCTTATTGACTCAATAATCTCCCCAAACATGAAATAATGGAAAATTCAGGAGGAAACCTTATTGAATCAACAATATCATGTTATAATTATTGATGGAATTATGAATAATAAATATATGTGATTTTTTAATGTTATATGAAACCCAATTTATTCTTATGTGGTTTCACAATTCATTGAATGATATATTTTATATGGAACATATAGGCATGGATCATTTGTTGGTGGGGTCATATATGTAACACCCAAAGATTTAATTATTTTTTTGGTGAAAAAATTAAATTTATTAACTATTTTTTTTACCCAAATCCATTTTGATATGAAATTTGATGAAACACAATGTTTATCTTGCATTACATGAAATACTGTGTATCTATGAAACATCATTTTTTTATAATTATATAAACATTATTGTTATAACCTAGTCATTAAACACAGTGATATGAACCGTAATAAATAATTTAAAAACCTAATAAATAAGGGTTTTATAAAAATAAAACATATTGATAATGAAATGAATTATTTTATGTAATTTCCTTATATTATTTAAAAATAAAACTTTCTCAGAAGGACTTTTTTTGCATCATTATGTGGAAAAAAAATTAATTTCTAAAATTTTTGTAAATTTAATATGATAATGTCATGAACCAGGCTGGGTTGCCATCCGACTAGGCTCTCGAACCAATCTGTGACATGTCCCGAAGGGCGTTCTTAATCCCCATGGGCTGGCACAAGTTCCTAGGTATAAAAACTAACACATAGGAACGATTTTACCCAAAATAGTAAACACAAAACAACTGATAAGATATAGAAATTGTAACTAAATATAGACAACCAAACAAGCCCTTAAAATTAAAACAAAAATAGGGGTTTACAACTTGAACCCACAACCAAAATAAGAGAAAAAAAGAAACTCAAACTCAAACCTCCAAGCAACCAGAGAGACGCACCATCCATACACCACAACACTATCCTGTACGAGAAGATCATCAACATACAAAACCACCATCGCTAAGCACGAAGTACTAACCTGGAATGTAGAAGAAATAGAAT
The DNA here is from genome assembly GCA_963277665.1 of Viscum album. NCBI lineage: Eukaryota > Viridiplantae > Streptophyta > Magnoliopsida > Santalales > Viscaceae > Viscum > Viscum album. The sequence continues at coordinate 1,970,736,295 of OY728131.1, read as the reverse complement.
CTACATACACCAAAGGGTGTATGTAGGGTTTGAGATAAAATCCTAGTAGGATGCCACTGAGAAAAGGTTCCGCACAGAATTATTAAAAGACAAAAACATTTTCAATTTAACAGAATAAAAATGAACAATTGCTTAATAAAATTAAATGAAAACAGGTTTTTTAGGGAAAACTTATTTAAAAGGAAAACAACTTAAATTAACTTACACACATGCACACACACACACACACACACAAGCACACACACACACACACACACACACACACTTTTCTTGGTAACCCCAATGTCACACCGTGTGCCGACGGTGAGCAAAAAGCAATAGAGGAGAAAAATACATTGAAGAGACCCCAAATATAATAGTGAGAAGTGGGACCCTAGAACCTCGTGTCTCAGTGAACAACAAAAATTAATTAAATAATATGTGAAACAAATTAAACATTTCAAATTAATTCATCAGATATCAATTATACGGGGAACCACCTACCTCGAACCGAAATGCATCCAGAGAGACGGTGTGAAATCCATCATCACTCGAAGACATGTTCAAACAAACCCCTTTTCAGACCAAACACACAGCATAATTAAACCAAAGAATACATTAGTAAGTCTAAACATACATTAAATTAATCAAGTATTGTTGAGGCATTAAAACTCCTACCTCGATGTTGAATTTTCCCAAATCTTGTGCGGACCTTCAACCGCACCTAATATGCACCACATAAAAACTCAAAGAAGACAATAAAACATGAATTGGACCAAAAATAACATCAAATCCAATCCAAAAACCAAAAAATCCTTAACCTGGTAATCTCCCAAAGGAAGAACCAACCAAACTGAGTAAAACGCACTTGTGGTATGCATATAGGGGGCTGTCCGAGCATGTTGGAGAGGTGCGGAGGCACCTCACGCTTCGAAAATCCATCCGAGCAGTATTACACCCACAAAAAGGAGAATACGCCAACCACTAGGGGAGCCACAACCAATGGAGCAACAACCCTAGGTGCTGCGCGAGGAGGGGAGATCTGCGGATAGCAGCGGTCATAGGAGGGGGCACCGGAGAGGAGGTTCGGCTAGCCCGAAAGGGGGGGGGGGGGGGGGTTGGCGTGCACGGACTGCTGGACAAAGCAGGGTGCGAGGGATGAGGGGGAGGAGGGTCGGATATCCGGCGACATGAAGGGGTGCGGGGCAGCTGGAGGTGAGTAGCGTCAGAGCAGTGTGGGGCGCCGGAGGTGAGGTTTCGGTCAGGGAGGGGAGCGACACAAGCAAAACTGAGGTTGGGGGAAGCCTTCGACGGGGGAAAACTGAAAAGTGGGAGGGGAGTCTGGGGAATAATGTTGTGGCGCGATGAGAAGGTGAAGCTGGTGAGGGAGGTCTCTGGTAGGGGTTCTTGCGGCAGCACGAGCCTCGAACAAGTGTGCGGCGGTTTGTGGAAAGGAGAAGAAAGAATGAGGGAGGGGGCTATGGGATCCAGGGGAAGCAGTATCCCAAAAAAAAAGTAACGCTAAAGCGATGGGAGGAAAAAAATAATAATAATAATAAAATAAAGTAATATAATATAAATAAAACAACAATAAAACAAAAAAAACTAAAATTAGAATACTAGTGGTAATAGTGATCATCGTAATAATAATATCCTTTAAAAATTAATAATATTGGTATTATTATCATTAAAACAATCCATTTTTTCCACTCGTCATTTTTATTTTGTTTATTTATTAATTCATTTTATTTAATTAATTTTATATCGAGCACACATGGGGAGAATCGGGTAAGGTCGCGCAATGATCCATGTAAGGTCGCACGGCTTCGACACCGACACGCTGAACGATGTCAGGGCCAAACCAAACGTTTAAAAAAAAGAACCCAAAATCATTAGTCGGGATTCAACCTGAACTACCCGACACCCATAAAAAATGATAAATTAAATAAAATCGAAAAATATGGGTGTGACAATTCTCCCCACCATAAAGCTTTTCGTCCTCGGAAAGCCACAACCAGAACCAAAACCCAAAACAGAAAACCACACTCCTTTAAGGTTCAAAGGGAATCCCACAAACATCAAGAAAGGAGAGGAAAAAGTATCATTCTCATAGAAAGTGACTTAAAGAAAACTTCAAGAAACTCATATAAAGACTTTTTGATATGTGTCGCCCACCCCGAAGATCTAGAATGCCTCTAGTTGACTGATCAAGGAAGTAAACTCTCGCACCTACGAAAACCAACTTCAAAAGTCGAAACACTACAAGCACTATTAAACTGAAACCACACCATTTGGATTGAATGAACAAAAAAGTTCAACCATGTCCATGGAACACTCTTATCAATTATCACCAATACATTTTAAAAACATAAGAAAAAGATCAAAATGGGGAGGCCCTGTGGGCTACCCACCATTAGGAACTCACTGGCGCTTGAAACGAGACTGGAAAACTGACATGGGGAGGTTCGAGCGGACTCCCCACCCTCAAAGAAACGTCCAGCACTAATTCATTCTAGAGACATTCATGCGAGACCCAATGTGGGTCTCCCCACCACTAAGAACCTACCAACACCCAAGGCGAGACTATAAAACCAACATAGTGAGGTCCGGGCGGACTCGCCAACATTTAAGAAAGGCCAACGCTAATTTATTCCTGAGTCCTTTGTGTGAGACCCATTGTGGGTCTCGCCACCATTAGAACTAAAAAAGGACTCATAACTTTGAAAAATTCTCGATGGTGACTAAACACCCCACCACATGGGATAGGGAGGGTGGGGCCCAACTACCAGGGCGTCAAAAGCATGACCCAAGACAAGCCACCATTTCCACATTCCTGGATGAGCCCTATTAAACTTTGATACTGATTTAACCAACATACCCCATAAAGACCCCTAAAAAGATTACATCATCTGGGACAAAACCCCCAAGACATTAAGGCAACGAAATGAACATGCTTCCACATAGTCACTGAAAGCTTACACAACCAAACAGTTCGTTTGAAACAGAACAACCATAGAAAACAATTTAAGATTCTTTCACTTTCAACACCAATGAAAGAAATAAATTCGGTGTCCTATACACTTCCGGGGTTCATGACCATGCACCAGCTTCACTCTGAGGCCTATGGCAGAAGCCCTGATGTTTGAAGCATCTCCTGCCTCGCAGTCAGGTGTCGAAGACTCCCGAATGGAGCTTCTCATTTTGGTGTCACATGCAACCACACTGCAACCGAGGCATCACCAACAAACACAATACATTATGACATCCAACTGATCATACACAGAATATTCACCAGCACAAGAGATAAAATGGTGCATGCGCATCACCCTTTGTCACACTGGATGAGATCACAACACCACAAATTGTCACCTGAACATTACAAGTGTTGTTGAGAGGAACATTATATGGAGATGGACTTCAAACTGAGTCTTAAACAACATGTGATTCATGCAATTGACCATTGCATCCCCATGTGACTGGGTCTTATACACTAGTGGCCTAACATAGACCCATTCTTAAACGAAACCAATGAAGGACCAAATGTCATTTAGAATAGTGGCCTGCACCGACTACTCTAAGCTACTTCCACCTTTCCCCAATGAAATCTCATTCATTGTTTCCTAACAGAACATTGATATAAATCAGGTCAAACTTCACCCTTGACTATCAAAGAGAACTCACAATGCAAGACGTCACCAAACATGACCCTTGCAACAGATAAAATTACTACAAATCCCTTCAAGACAACCGTCAACATTGATAATTCTGAACCGCCTTCACCCTTCCCTTCTTGAATTCCTTTCATCTCTTACCGGGGGAAACCTTCAGACAAGACGATGTCAAACTTCATACCCACCGATTCAGACACTCAATAGACAAAAACTCCCTTCAACCCCCCCCCCCCCGCATCTATCATTCTGCTGCGCGATGATTTGCTTTGTTGTAAAAAGGAGAGGTGGGTTCAATTCTAGAATTCAAGAAGAGATTCCTCTGATCAACTGGAGGGTCGGCCAACGATGAGTTGCCTATAGCCACACTTCGGTCACATGTCAACACTTTATACGGAGGGAGTACACTGGTTAATAATGAAAACCATGGACCCAGTCAAACTGGTCCAATGGATAAGACATACCACAAGTGAACACTACACATGTAGTGGGTACCACTGCAAGGAATTCCTGAATCACTTCTCAAAAGGGACCATTAACCACACGCTTTCGCACCAACTAACCAACATACAAATACGAATTCAAAATCAAGACACAAGTCAGTTAAAAAGGATCCCCGGCTCGAAAATCCTAACACACAACATTTCCAAAACACAAGGACACACCACGTAACCACCGGTTTCTAAAACACCAAATTTTTCATTTTACAAAACCTTTCGAAAATAAGAAAAGCTGGTGGGTTGCACAAACACCAATGGTGTCCCATGGGCCAAACACATGCATGTTCTTGTGTCGCACCGACACCCACCTCATATCCATCTAGGTACTCATCCACTCGCACCATTAACCCTTTCTCTTTCCTTATACACTCATGCATGTGGTTGCCCACGAGAACACCAAAGATCAAAACCAAAACTTTCTATTTTTCAAAACCAAAATATCAAACCCACAGTTTTCAAACCTCACACACCATTTCAATTTTAAAGCGATTCGTTTGAGAACATTTTCCAAGACCAATTTTTTTTTACATAAAAACCAAATTTCTATGAATCCAAAACAAAGACACGAGAAACAATACAGGATGACACTGGGGTGAGTGGGTGATTGGAGCATATGGTTGGTGGCCATACACCAATCATGCCACTGGCCACGAAGAGTATTTTAGGACAGTGTCCCCGGCTCCACAGGGCTTTCCAGGCCCTGCGAGCTCACTAAGACCACTAACCCTAATACGTTTCCATTTCTCCTAGACAAGATTAACTATAAGGACCAAAAAACTCAGACAAACCTCAACATACTTTGGTAACTAGAGTCCCGCCACGGGGTGTGCTGGCCAGGAACCTTACTCGTAGCTAGGACATCGAGTCCCGACAACAATAAATCAAGTCTATCGTGACTCTATCTTGAAATAACATGTCCCAAGAGGGAAAACATGCTCCTCTGATACCATTTTTTCACGAACTAGGTTGGGACCCTATCCGAATCGGCTCCCGACCCGGTCTGTGACATGGCCCGAAGGGCGTTCCTGATCCCCACGGGCTGGCACAAGTGTCTGGGTATCAAAACTAACACTTGGGAACGACATTACCTGAAATTGAAAACACAAAACAACTTATAAGACAGAGAAACTGAAACTAAAATTAGACAACCAAACAAGGCCTTAAACATAAAACAAAAACATGGGTTTACAACTTGAACCCACAACCAAAATAAGAGACAACAAAAGAAACTCAAACTCAATCCTCTAAGCAACTAGAGAGACGCAACATGCACACGCCCCAACACCAACCTTCATTAGAAGACCATCAATGACCAGAACCACCATCGATGAGAACGAAGTCCTAACCTAGAATGCAGATGAAATAGAATCTACATACAACCAAGGGTGTATGTAGGGTGTGAGCTAAAATCCCAGTAGGATGCCACCGAGAAAAGGTTCAATGCATAATCATTAACGGACAAAATAATTTTCAATTTAGCAGAATAAAAATGAATAAGTGCATAATGAATTTTAATGAAAATGGTTTTTTAAGGGAAACATTTTTTAAACGGTAAACAACTAAAATTAAATTAGACCCATGCATGCACACACACACACACACGCATGTACACACACACACATTATTTTCTTGGTAACCCCAACATCACACTGTGTGCCAATGGTGATCGAAAAGAAAAAGAGGAGCACAATACATGGGAGACACCCTAACGATATTTGCGAGAAGTGGGACCCTAGAACCTCGTGTATCGGTGAACTATAGTACACGAACATGATAATATAGGTTCTCGTGCATGATCCACTAGTAGGGCAACAAATCCATAACCTAGTGGTCTCCAAAATCATCCAAAAGTATAGTTAGTGTTGTAGTAGTCAATCCAGCTAAGTGAAACTGGGCCAATGCCACTTCTGTATCACTAGCGTAGTAGTCCTAGTCCACTCACCTTGTACCCAGGCTTCTCGTTTGTGCTCATGTAATTTAGAGTTCAGGCCACATGTCATAATCTTACACTCAAAACCAATAAGACACTACACACGCCAAAACAACCATTTTCACACACCAAATCCATTTTAAATAATACACCAATAAAACGTTTTCCAAACACGTTTCACACTACTGACATAATCTAATAAACCACTTAAAATTATTATAAAACAATAGAAAAATAGTGTCACATGGTTTTACACACACAAAAGTAACTGTTTATAAATCCAAAACACATTCCAACATCGCACGCACTCAAATACAATATAAAGTGTGACTTGCACCACCAAAAGTTTTGATGGAAACCCTTACACCATATGAAAAACACCATTGCATAGACCACATAATTTTAAATGCAAAAAATAAACGCTTATAAAACAATTTAGAAGAAATCACTTAGCGTTAACCACTAAACTCAAGAAAAAACTTCTTTTACGGCCAGACGCACCCGACGCCATGTCAGAAAAATAGTTTGCACCACTTACATGACTTAATATGATAACCGCACAATTCAAAAGTCGCTAATAGATTTCTCAGTAGAAAAAACCCAATAATATGAACAATCTACTAAAAAATTTCAATGCAAATCAAAATTCAAATAAAACACACTTTTCACAACAGAAATTAATTAAATAATATAAAAAACAAATTAAACATTGCAAATTATTTCATTAGATAACAATTAGACCAGGAACCACCTACCTCGAACCAAAACGCATTCGAAGAGACGGTGTGAAATCCATCATCACTCGAAGACATGTTCAAACAAACCCCTTTTAAGACCAAACACACCACATAATTAAACGAATGAATACATTAGTAAGTCTAAACATACATTAAATTAATCAAGTGATGTTGAGGCAATGAAACACCTACCTCGGTATTAAATTTTCCCGAATCATGTGAGGAACTTCATCCGCACCTAATACACACCACAAACAAACTCAAAGAGGACACTAAAACATGAATTGGACCAAAAATAACATCAAATACAAACAAAAAACCACATAATCCCTAACCTGGTAATCTCCCAAAGGATGAACCAACCAAACTGAGTAAAACACACCTGCAGTATTGATATAGGGGGCTGTTCAAGCATGTTGGAGAGGTGTGGAGGCACATCGTGCTTGGGAAATCCATCTGAGCAGCATTAAACCCGCAAAGAGGAGAAGACGTCGGCTACTAGGGGAGCCACAATAAAAGGAGCAGCGACCCGAGGTATTGCACGAGGTGAGGAGATTGAAGAACATCGACGGTCATAAGAGGGGGCACTGGAGGGGAGGTCAGGATAGCCGGACAAGGAGGGGGGGTGGTGTGCGCGGACTGCCAGACAAGTCAGGGTGCGAGGGACAAGTGGGAGGAGGGTCGGATATCCGGTGACATGAAGGGGTGCGGGGCAACATGAGGTGAACATCGCCAAAGGAGTGAGGGGTGCCAGAGGTGAGGTTTAGGCCCGGGAGTGGAGCGACGTGAGAAAAAACAAGGATGGGGGAATCCTTCGACGGGGGAAAAACAAAACGGGGGAGGGTATTCAGGGGAATAATACAACGGAATGATGCGAAGGCGAATCCGGCGAGGGAGGTATCCGGTGGGGGTTCGTGCGGCGGCACGATCTTGGAGCAGGGCTGCGGCATTTTGTGGAATGGAGAAGAAAGAATGAGGAAGGGGATATGGGATCCAGGGGAAGCAACATCCTAAAAAAAAGAAACCCTAAAGCACTGGGAGGAAAAAAAGAAAAAATAATAAAAATAATAAAAAAATATAATATAATATAAATAAAACCAAAATAAAACCAAAAACAAACTAAAAATAGAGTACTAATGGTAATAGTGATAATCTTTTTAATAATATCCTTTAAATATTAATAATATAGGTATTATATCATTAAAAAAGTCCATGTTTTTCACTCGTCATTTTTATTTTGTTTCTTTATTAATTAATTTTATTTCATTAATTTAACATCATGTAGACGTGCAGAGAATTAGACGAGGTAGCGTAGTGATCCAGGTGAGGTTGTGCGGCTTCGACACCGACGTGTTGAACGACGTCAAGGCCAAACCACACGTTTAAAAAAATAAACCAAAAACTTATGTCGGGCTTCAACCCGAACTACCCTACACCAATCAAAAATGATAAATTAAATAAAATTTAAAAAGACGTGTGTGATAGATAAAATAAAATTTGTTTTATAATTCATAATTACTAAATAATATTATGTTTAATTTTTTGTATTTTTCTAAAAAATATTAATTTTGGATTAATAGTTAGAAAAACTTAATATTAAATGAAAACTTTATTTTTTAATAAAGATAAATTATATTATAATTTTTTTATAAAGTAAAATTAAATCAATTATAAATCAATAAATAAAATATATTTCATTTTACCAATTTTACATTGAAACTAAATACAAATATATTTCAGACTTTTGAACATTTTAACATTAAAAACTCATTGCCTTTTCCCATTTGCAACATTAAATTTAATATTAATTATTTCCACTTCTACGAATGGAAGTTGGAATAATAGATTAATTGTTTTGAATTGTAAAATTTTATAATTTAAAATATGTAAAATTTCTTTTACAGTAATGATTAATGAAAATATTTATAATTAAACACAATAACAAAGAGAATAATGAATTTATTAAGGGACTAAAATTTAATCGTAAGGGTATAAATGACCGATAAACTTTTCCAACACTCCTTTAATGGTCATAATTCGACATTATATCATATATTATAAATATTGGTATATTACTGGACCCTCTTTACATGGAAAAAATATTGGTGGAATTATCTCTTCTAAAAATTTACAAGTTTTCCAGTCACCTCCCTTATAAAAGGTCTCCCCCAATCCCCCTCCCCTCACACCATAATAACTAATTGGATCAGAAAATACCTTCCCAAATAAGTTATTAAATTGTATATTCACATCCAAGAAGCCTTAAATTGTTTATAAATCCAACCAATGATGTCCTATGTTGAAAACCAAAAAGTGATACCTCAAGAAGATGTAACATTGATCAACGAATGTTTTCATTTTATTTGTTCCTCAAACCCCTTAATTATTTTTATATAAATATCACTTAATAACATCTATATATTAAATATAATTATATTTTGTTATTTTAAGTTTACTAGAAAAATACACACATAATTCTATCAAATGAGTTATGTAATCATCATTCGTGTCTATGACAAACTACCACCTCACAAACAGATGTCGTTCGTTTTTCCATCAACACCTATCATGGTTTGGAATAATGAAGAAAATAATACATATAATTGATTTTTGTGATTTTTGTGATGTTATAATGATTCTATAATTATTATAACACACAAAACATCATGCTTAACATTTCCTTGGGAATACGTTAACATCGTTCGTATATACAACAGACTACTGCCTCGTGAAGCAAAGTGATTCATTCATGCTTTACATGGAATGAATTAAGGATGGGTTTAATAAAATTATTTGATTTATATTATATAAAAGTTATTCTCAAATGATAATATATCATTTAATTTAATTTTCTTTAATTCGACAATAAAATAGAAATAGAGTTCATGTGAAAGTACTAGCTAACTTTTCTATGAATAGTTTATTTAATTTCCTATATCAATCCATTTTTCAGTTATTATTAATTTAAATATAACAAATATATATTTTATTCATATAATTTTTAGTTTTTTTAATACTATTAAATCATTATTAAATTTATATTACCAAAAATATAATAAATCAAATCAGATACAAAAAAAATCGGTTAATACATGAAATGTAACTTTAACATGGAATTATTAAAAAACTGGAAATAAAATTTCATAATAAAATAATATATGGGTTCATATAATATAATATAATTATATAAAAGATTTATAATAAATTTATATTTATTTTACATGAATATTGAATTATTACAATGAAATTTAAGACATAATGTATTGGATTTTCCTCTCACTTTTTACTTTTGTAAGACAGATGTTATATTCACGACTTATTGTCTCTCTGTGGTGTGTATACTACCCAATAATGTATATAATTTTGATTATACTAAAATTTATTTTTATTTACATATCCATTAATTTATCTATCTTTCATGGGGTTTTCAGTTCAAAATTAATAATATCAGTAAATGAATTGTGTCTAAATTTTTCTTTCTTTGAGACACATGTCATGTTATTAGCCTATATTCTATTACAAGGTGTATATACATACAATTTTACATTTTAAATCATTAATATCCACCATTTAATGATATTTTATGCCTTATGTAATCTTATTATTTCACATTGATTATGATTCTACGTCACAAAATTGACAAAATTTTATTAAAACAATGTCATCAGTTATCAAGATTGTTTATAATTATTCTTCAATTGATGAAATATTATGATAAATACTTAAATAATTCTCATTAATGTTATTATAATATATTTATTCATGATATCATAAATTAATATTAAAATTTTCCGATCTTTTCTATTTAAAATATGAGGAAAATAATTTATGAAAATACGATATTATCTCCCTATTCGATTGGAAACCTATTTTCATTAAAAGAATGTTTTTAAAAAAAATCGAATATGTTTAGATAATATCTTAATATATTTAAAATACACCATTACAAATCATTTACTTTATAAAATAATGTTTTGAAAGTATTCATTATGTAGTTTTTCAAAAACAAGGCGCATTTGGATTTTTCCGAAAATGTGAATGGGAAAATATTTTTTACATGTACAGTGAAAAGGTAATATTCATCCACTATGAACAAAAATTTACAGGAAGCATCTTTAGTAAATTTTCAAATTTATTTTATATTAATGAGTTTTTCAAAAAAAATATGTATTAAAAAGTTTTTTTCAAAGTGGAAATGATATTTTCCCCAAGAAATGTTATCAACAATAGTTTCAAAATATTTTTCCATCTATGATGAAATATATTGGTGATAATACTAAATTATTGGGTAATTTTCACGATTACTATTCTTGTTTTTTCTTTGAATGGTTTATGTTTTTTTAGGAATAATTTTGAGGAAAACTGTTTATCTTCCATGTGTTATTTACTTATGGGACCCCTTCTTTTCACCTGCAATTTAATGATGAAATGACTATTAAACATATCTATTTATTATAGGTTATGATATGATGAATTTTTATGATACAAAATTCATTTCATTGATTATGATAGGATGGTATTTTTTATATTATGCCAAAAATAAATTTAGTATTCATTATTGTGTTTTTGGGACTTAAATAACTCTCTAATTAATTAGGTAATGATTTATATATCTCATGTTATATACATGGATGGAATGGAGAGTGAACCTCGTACAATAATAAAAGTTTGGAATAAGGACTGAAATTAGTATAGTAATACATGGATGGAATGAGGAATGAACTCAGTGTAGTAAAGTACATTGTCCACTATTATAGACTTTGAAGAGAGCATTGGCCAATATGGAAATGATCTTATATGATTAAGTGTATTCCAAAAATTCATTTCTTATGCTAATTTGATGATCTCATGGATCATTTTATTTGATTTCATTACAATTTATGTCTTATAAACTGCCAATCATTATGGCATTATTCATATATATCTCGTGTTTACCCTTTCTAAGAATCTAATCGCACCCTTTCATATGAATCATTTACCAAGGTTTTAATGATATGTATTATGTATGATGTATATATTAAGGGTGATAGTTGATAAGGACATATTGGGATATGACATAGCTCACCTATGAACCAATTAATATTTTTCAAAATTTGTAAATAGACTAAACTACTAGGGTCATTATAAATGTGTTTGTGTAATATAATAAATATTATAAAAATGATATAATTTCAATGTATGTTTATACAAGGAGGATATAGGTTTCATTCAAAGGATATGTTTAGTTGTCCTCTTGAAACAAGGATGAGAAAACCATATTGTTATGCCTAAGTAGATATATATTTATAAGTCTAATGATGAATTAATTTATAAAAAATGTCTTATAAATTTGTTAAAATATGGAGATATTGGTTTCTAATAAATTAAATCAATTTTTGGATACTAAAAGTGGATGTTTATATGGAAAAAATGTACATAGGGGTAATAACCCAAAAAAATTGCATTGATCTTGACTCTATTAGAAACTAGTGCTTAATAATAGGCTTTACTGCGCACCTTTTTTGACACTCTTATGGGATATGCTTTGAGAATTCAAAAACTCTTTAAAAACCATCATAATGGTTTTAAATATATTATTACTATAAATTAACTAGAATAAACTTATGGTATCATTGATTAAATATCTCTTCATAATTTAGACATTTTATAAGTCAGTTAAATGATTATTTCATTCCCCACTATGATTATTTCTTCTTACATTTTGTTTTTTGGTTTTAGTTAATGTAGAGATCCCAAATAAACCACATTAATATATTTTTCAATGGTTAATACAATGATTTTAGTAATAAAAATACAAATGTTTTGGGAACTAGAATGAAATATTTCGTTGATATGCTTACCCAACTTTATCAAGATATGGATCACACTAGACATCCAAATGAATAATGGAGGGAACAATATTCTGTTATTTCTTAAATAATGAATCTTGTAATTTCTTTTAGTGATTATTTTTTTCAACTAGTTAATGAAAAATGGTCTAGTACCACATAAAGTTTTTTTTCATTATTCATTGATTGGAACATGAAAGGTCATTTTGGGTTTCGACTATTTGAAAGGTGAAAAGGATAAAATGGTGGGATCTTATTATGAATACAAGGAAACTAGATGAACTTGACTAAATTTATTGAGATATGTTCAAGAACATATTTTTCAATTTGTTCTTTCCTCGTGTTCTTTATATAAATATGCAAAAGTAGTTCATAGAATTATATTTAAATGTTGACTAACATGTTGGTACCTATAAGGAAAATTTCGCACAACTCTCAAGGAATGATTCTAGTATTATTATCTAACATTAAATAATGGTTTATAGATTCTTTAGTGGATTAAAACCATGTATAAAAAGGGCATCATCCACAAGAGACATGAATATATATGAAGATATATTTTGATTTGAAATTAATGTATAAATATAGGATGGAGTTTAATATCAATATCATGGTTTTGACATGAAAATTAATATGAAGTTCAAAAGAAAATCGAAAAACCATGGAGAGAAGAAGATTATATTTCTATTATTCTCAATGTGTGGGAAGAATCATGGAGTTAATCGTCTGATGGGGAAAACATAATGTTTTATTTTCTTAATGCAAGGAATTGAGAAATGGATTGTTGAAGTCATGGTAAGAAGTTATCTAATAATGAAAATAGAGAGAAAGATTTATAGAATGAACCTTCACCACATCAGTGATTAATGTGTAATGGGGATGAGAATCATTCTAACCCATGATTAATCCCAAGGGTTAATTATGATGATCAATATCAGCAACCACTTATGCTGAGGGACAATAGTAAATCTAATGTTATCACTATTTTATAAGAGGTTAATGATAATGACGTGGTGAATGTACTCTTTCCATCCATTATAGAACTGATAATGTCTTATTTTTATTTCAAATCTAACAATTATTTCATATATAAATAATTTTATAATGGTATAAAGATTCCACGCAAACAATTAGATGTATAATTACTTGTTAAAACCTATAATGGTATGATTATTAGATATCATGTCTATGAAATTTATCAACTTGAATTTGGTAGGAATTTTATTCCTACAAATCTTTTTATTCTTCATTATTTTTAATTTTATATCATCATAGGCATGGATTTGATTTCCCCATATAATGAACACATTAATTGTCGAGGAAGGAAAATGATGATTGATATTTTAAACCAACTTTTTATCATCTATGAATGTGATGATATGTATGGGATTATAATGGATATCACATCAAATGTATGGGTATTAATTCTTATTTATAATGGGTGTTTACCTAAAATGGTTGTGGATAAACACAACGTAAATAATATTCATATTTTTTAGTAATTTAGTGATGTCTTTCGAGAATAATTTTCAAGTATTCCACCAAAACATAAAGACGACTTTTTAATAGAACTCACACATAGTTAGACACAAATTTCAAAGACTCACTATATAAGGGTTCTAATATAGATTAAGGAACTGAATAACCACCTCCAAGAAAACATTGATATGAGATTTATTCATCCATGTGTGTCACATTGAGGAGAGATATTAATTTCTAGGAAAAAGAATCATGTATCAATAATACTCTACAATGATTATTTGGAGATGAATAAGATCAAAATCAAGAAGAAGCATCATATTCCCTGTATTGATGAATTGATTGAAGAACTATGTGGACATAAATACTTTTCCAAAATTGAACGTCATTCCGGATATTATCAATTGAGAGTTATGAAAGGAGATATACATAAAAAGTAATTTTGTATAAGGTTGTTTCCGACGCTTTCGTCGGGGCGCGCGCGCATCCGTCCGCGGGGGAGGGGGACGCGCGGCTTTGTTGCCCCACATTCCCGCTTTCCAAAGGCGGGCGGCATTCGTTCCTTGTTCAGGTACGTCTGCTCCTTGATCGAAACAGGATGATGGGATATCGGTTCTTCCTCCTGTGGATTCCTCCTCAGAACTCGTCACCTAGTCCGGGTCTCCCTTATAGATTTAATACGTAGTTCGTGAAACTCTTCCCAGTGTCATGTTTCCATGGACGCCGGTTAATTACACTGCTTCTGTCGGGACATTCCAAAGGGTCCAGTCAGGGCAGCAACCTTCGGTCAAGGGAGTAATCACGTTTGATGCATCAGTAGCGTGTCTGGATGCTGGGGTACCTGGCATGTCTGTCTGTTATCCTCAATCACAAGGCTTCTCGAGGGCGTGGAAGCCCGAGGCATCCCACATCGAGCGCAGGGAATTACATGTCATAGACACGTATCTGAGGTTTTCCTCAGCTTCCCATGTTCAACACAGGGTATGTTGCAAGATTAACGTCTAGCAGAGACGGTTGAGAATGAAATGGGACCATCGCAGGGGGGCGACAGCGAAGTTGGGCTTGAGCCTTGAAGAGACTTCCTACGTATCCCCGTGGAAGGGAATCAAAGTCCACGTAGTTCGGTATGGTGCCGGTAAACCGACGTGAAGCTGGACCTTGGTCCGAAGAGAGTTGGGCTTGAACCTCTGGGAGGATTCCTACGTACCATGCCTTGACATGGATCAAAGTCCCCGTAGTTCAAATATTACAGTTTAACGTCATGCGGGACGATAATGAACCCTGACGTGAATAAACGACGGGTGGGCTTGAACCTCGTGGAGGCTTCCTACGTACCATGCCTTGACATGGATCAAAGACCTCATAGTTCAAGTGGTCACAACGGCTTACCACTGGACTGGAATGGGACCCGACGTGAATGAGCGACGGGTGGGTGTGTCGGTGAACCGACGTGAAAGTAGACCTTGGTCCACTATTGGTGGGCTTGAACCTCATAAAGGCGTCCTACGTACCATGCCTTGGCATGGATCAAAGACCTCGTAGTTCAAGTGGTCACAACGGCTTACCGCTGGACTGGAATGGGACCCGACGTGAATGAGCGACGGGTGGGTGTGTCGGTGAACCGACGTGAAAGTAGACCTTGGTCCACTATTGGTGGGATTGAACCTCGTGGAGGCTTCCTACGTACCATGCCTTGACATGGATCAAAGACCTCGTAGTTCAGATGGGGGTTGGGTCGCAATGGCTTACCACTGGACCGGGCTGTAGTTTAACGTCATACTGGACGTAGGTAGAACACGACGTGAATTGGGTGATGGATAGGCTTGAACCTCGTGGAGGCTTCCTACGTACCATGCCTTGACATGGATCAAAGACCTCGTAGTTCAGATGGTTTCGCCGGTGAACCGACGTGAAAGTAGACCTTGGTCCACTGATGGTGGGCTTGAACCTCATGGAGGCTTCCTACGTACCATGCCTTGACATGGATCAAAGACCTCGTAGTTCAGGTGGTTTCGCCGGTGAACCGACGTGAAAGTAGACCTTGGTCCACTGATGGTGGGCTTGAACCTCATGGAGGCTTCCTACATACCATGCCTTGACATGGATCAAAGACCTCGTAGATCAGGTGGTTTCGCCGGTGAACCGACGTGAAAGTAGACCTTGGTCCCCTGATGGTGGGCTTGAACCTCATGGAGGCTTCCTACGTACCATGCCTTGACATGGATCAAAGACCTCGTAGTTCAGGTGGTCACAACGGCTTACCGCTGGACTGGAATGAGACCCGACGTGAAAGAGCGACGGGTGGGCTTGAACCTCGTGGAGGCTTCCTACGTACCATGCCTTGGCATGGATCAAAGACCTCGTAGTTCAAAAGAGTTTGTCAGTAAACCGACGTGGAAGCAGACCTTGGTCCACTAATGGTGGGCTTGAACCTCGTGGAGGCTTCCTACGTACCATGCCTTGACATGGATCAAAGACCTCGTAGTTCAGATGGGGGTTGCCAGGGTCGGTGCTCACTCTAAGCCCACGTGAGTCATGCTTGGTGTGAGAAACAAGAGGTTGCAAGGACCTGACGATCACGTCGCGAAGGGTGCGTCCGTGAGAAGCGAAGAGGGGCTTACGCGTTGAGCGGCCCATGGTGTTGGGACTTACTCCAGGATGGAGGCCCCTGGCGCGACAAAGCGCGGGAATGATGGACCTTGGTCCGACAATGGGAGGTGCCTCGTTCCCTATCACGTTCCCCACTGACCTTGGTAGTGGGGGAGTACCGAGATGCACGGGTGCAATCATCCGTACCAAAGGTTAGGGATTTACGCTCTGAGGCGACCCTTCCCCTGCGAACATACACCACTCCGACAAGGAGGATCTAATTCCATGTGCGGAAGAGTTCCATTCCCGTGGAGACGAGCGGTGTAATAAATGCTCGAGCTGGGGGGACCCTTCGTGAGGGAGACGAGGTTGGGTCACAGTTTAACGTCATGTGTTGAGGACGTGGTGCTTGGCAGTTTAACGTCCTGCAGCTCAGACGAGGTGGGTTCACTCCACACCCCTAGGGCTTACATAACCGGTACCCTCTGGTCCTTGGGGAAGGGGAGGTACCAGTAAGGCCATGGTAAAGGGGGGTCGAGGGAGGAACCATCGAGGGGTCCACGTTAGCGTGGCTATGCGAAGAAGCAATAGCCGTTAGCGTGCCTATGCGAAGAAGCATTGGGCGAAGCAACGCTACGGGAGGTGTTGTCCATGGGACTTTGAAATCACATCGTGCAAACCTGGAGGGTCGCACGGAAGGAGGAATCGCTAAGCAGAGGAGTGTGCTTTGCGAAGTGGGGTGCCTTGGCCTTATCATGGGGCATAGGTGGGAATGGGTGGTGCTTCGCGAAGTGGAACAGCGTTCGCGGAGCACTGCCTCGCGAAGAAGGAGTGGTTCACGAAGCAGGGTCCTGCCAAGCAATGTACTTCGCGATGCATAGTTATCCTGCCTTGGCATAGGGATTACTAGCATGGGTTGGGTGTTTCGCGAAGCACGAGTGCTCCGCGGCTGCCCGAGTTCCCTTGGGAATCCCCTTCCTTTGTGAGCGCCCTTGGGCTTCGCGAAGGGCATCCCTCTCGGAAGAGGGGCTCAGAACGAAACAAATCAGAGTCGTCTCGCGAAGTAGAAATACCTCGCGGAGCTCATGATTCTCGGGGCAAAGCTTGCTTCGCGATTCGGGAGAGGAGAAGCCGAAAGGTCGGATTGTCCGTCCTCTGGGACTCAGGGGGAGTCGAGTATTTATAGGGAATGGGCGCCGCGATGCAGGGCTCGCGCGCCGCCTGCGGGGCTTCGCGGCGGCTCGCGAACGTCAAACGGATTCGCGGGGGATTACCGCCTCCGGAGCTTCGCGGCGCCTCGCGAATGTCAAACCGGTTCGCGGAGGATTACCGCCTCCGGAGCTTCGCGGGGCCGGCAAGGTTGGGGCGCTTCGCGGCGGGGCTCCGCGGACGGGCTCCGCGGCTGTGCTTCGCGGCTGTGCTTCGCGAGGCAGCGCGCCGGCTGTCTTTTTCGTTCCTTCCTTTCGGGCCATATTTTTGGCGCCAACAAATCCCCCCCCTCAGACTTGGAGCCGCGGAGGGCGAAGGGTCGAAGTCTGAGGGACAATCACCAAAAACTGTCGGTGGTTCGCGATGCGTCATCGCGAAGGGGGACCGCGATGCTCGCCGGGGCCGCGGATCCGGACGCGCCGCGATACTTCGCGCGGGTGAGGCGCGCCGCGATGCTCCGGGGTCATCGCCTATAAATAGGGGGTCCGCCCTCTTTTGTCTTCACGTGTCTTGTCTTTTTGTGCGCTCTCGATTTGGCGAAGCTCCGCGTACTCTGCGACAGCACTCCGCGAATCGAGCTTCGCGGCGAACCGCGAGTCTCCGACTCCGCGTCCGCGCCAAGCGAACCTCTATCTGCCTTGGCCAGACTTCGCGGCTTCGTCTCGTGACCGATCTTCGCGATCCGACTTCGCGGTCGAGCTTCCCGGCCGAGCTTCGCGATCCATGGGGAAAAACTTTTCTAAGGGTCGACATTAAAGATGGCCCATCAAGAAGCTGTGCTGGGAGTGCTCGCAGATGCTGCTCGCCGGGATGAGATGGCCAACCGTCCAGGCCTGGGGGAAATGGTTCGCAGCCATTCAGACCACACTTCTCTGACAGATCTGCTGTCGGAAGGTCAGAAGGATTATCCACATTGCAAAAAGCTGTCGTTGTACGGCTTCGGGCTGAGGGATGACGTCTTCATCCCTGAGGCGGGAAGGGATGAACCAGCTTGTTGGTTCAGGAGCACACCGTGCCAACACCAATGGTTCAGGGCGGCCGATGGTCACGCGCGGGAGGATTTCACACCCGTCACCGCCGATTGTCTCTACAATCATGTGAACGACATTTACGGGAGGCCACTGCAACCGGAGACGTCCCCTCCTCTCTACCGCACCATGCTGAAGGCGGCTCTGCAGGATCCGAAGAAGGGATGGTCCGATGAGTGGGACCTGCGCCAGGGCGGCAATTTTACCGACGACTGGGCCTGGGCCTACTGGGTAGGCGCCTCATGCGAGGAGTTCGAGGCTGAGCTGAGGAGAGTGGGATTGTACGAGGGGGCATGGGCCTCCCAATTCCAAATTTACCAGCCAAAGCAGCTGATGCCGGAACTGCTGAGTAGATGGTCGTCCAGGACCAACACTTTTCATCTGCATCACGGGGAGGTGGGCATCAGCCTGTGGGATGTCCACCAGGTTTCTGGGGTCCCGATCTTGGGGGCCATGTATGACGAGTTCCTCCCCGTCATCAGTGCGTGGGGGGATGCTGAGCAAATGCCACGGCTGGCGTCAGCGCTGATGGCGCTTGTCCCTGGAGAGGACAAGGTGGTCGTGAGGGACGTCCACTTCAAGAGGTGGTTCAAGTGTTTCCTGAACTTTCCAGAGAATCGAGAGTTCCCTCCAAGGCCTCGAACTTGTCCGAGGGCAGCCCAGCGGGGTAAGGGGCACTCGTATTGGCGGGTTCTGGAGGACAGCCAATGGAAGACTTGGGGTTTCAGCGTCAGCACCGAACAACAGCCAATAGTTAGGCTGGCGGTGTTCATCGCGGCTCTCATATGTGGGTGGATCCTACCAGTGAGAGATACAAGCATGGGGGTACGGCCCAGTTCGTTCATCATGGAATCGACGCTGGCCATGGGGCAGCGGATCAACCTGGGGATCCCGATGCTCGCCAAACTATTCAGAATGCTGCGGCGCATTAGCGAGGGCAAGAAGCCGCCAAGAATATGTGGGCCCTTCCACCTCCTTTATGGGTGGATCGCGGCGCATATCAGGGGGATTTACGAGTATCCAAACCCCATTTCGCCGCCGGGATCAGACTTTCGCCCTTCCACTCTGAACGCAGTTGGGAGCTTCCCATTCAAACTGGCCGTTCCGATGGTGCTGAATAGGGTGTGGAGGGCGGACGAGTTCAACTTTCATCCCTTTACACTACCGACGGGGAGGCTTACTGATGATGGACGGGGAACGGAAGAGCATCGGGCTTACCTCCTGGCCTTCCGAGGTGGAGTTTTGGTGGCTCGGATAGATCGTGAGCCGATCTGTGAACCGTACACCCCACATCGTTTTGCGAGGCAGTTCCGGTGCCTCCAGCGGCTGACTCCGCAGGTATACTGGGAGGTGCGTCACGAGGAGCACCCGTGTGTGATGAGGCAGTTGTGGCTCATGTTCACACGTGAGGACGGAAAGATGCAGATCACATTGCCTCCACCCACCGCCGCCTTCGGCTTAGTGAAGGAGTACGCCATTAGCTGGGAGGACGCTTATCCCGGGGAGATGCTGAAGCAGCCAACGATCCGGGTTGGTGACGGTGGGCCTCCTTTAACTCGAGGTCGGGGTCGGAGGGCAGCTAGGGCCGCCCGTGGCAGCGGGGCTGCCATGGCAGAGAGACCCGCACCGGCCGAGGGTATGGCAGCAGTGGCGGATCCGGTGGTTCCGGGAGAGCAAGGTCATCCGGAGGGGCGGCCACCGAGGGGATTCCGTCGGATATCCGCTCAGGCTCCGGGGAAGCGGCTGCGTCATATTGACATGGCAGAAGATGCTGTCTTTCCGGAAGCTTGGGACGTTTGGGACGTCAACCGACAATTCCTCAGCCCATCTGAGATGTGGGCCCACCTGAATCGCCTCGGGATGAGACTACCGGGCATAGGCCCAGTCCGTGATGGATTCATGGTGTCTCCGGTGGAGGCGGAGCAATACTTGAACGAGCTGGAGGATTACATCCACTCCAGTGGTGTCCCTCGCCCAATGACAGACCGGGTGAGGGTACTGTTGAATCAGACGGTCCCTCCACAGCCATCGGCTGCCGATTTGAGGGAGCGCTTCCCCTTGCCGGAGGAATCAGGGGATTCTTCTCGGGAGGATGAGGCTGGAGGGGGGGACCCGCTGGAGGAGGGCGAGGTCGGAGACCGAATCTCAGAATCTGACGGCTTCGCGGAGGCTCCCGAGGTAACATTCCGAACTTCTCTTCTTACAATCTGTTTTTGAATCCCTACGGACTTCTTACCAATGTTTGGGTCATGCAGGAGGAACTTGTTCGTAGGCCTCGTTCTCGCTCCTTGGTGGGTGACAATGCGGGACCTTCAGAACCCGCGCCTATGGCTGCGTCCAGTTCCGCGTCTGGTGGGACCAGGGGGTCTGAGGTGGCTCCTCTGAAATCTCCAGACCTTCCAACAGTATATGGGGGGCCTCGTCTCGGAGTCCCATCAGTACCGGCCCAGGAGCAGCGCTCAGAAGTTGATCTTCGTAAGTCTCCTCCACTGGTCTCTTCGTTGCCACACGTGGGCCATGTCGACTAACTTTTATGTCTCTTTCTGTCATACAGTTCTCCGACTGGCATGGGCTGCTGCAGCGAGGCTGGTTGGGATGTCTGGCGGCGTCCCTCCCAGGGGCATGCCGGTGATGGTGACGATAGTCCCTTCACCTCCTCCAGCTGCGGCGCACACCATCACTGGCGGGACCACCAGCAGGGTCATACCTGAAACCATCGAGGTGGACTCCGAGGAAGAGGATCAACCGGTCAGTCCCAGTCCTATCGTGCCTGTGCCGGCATCAGGTGTCGTACCAGACTCAACACCAGATGCGGATCCCGCTGAGGAATTCCTGCAGGCATATCCTGTGTACGAGCCTGCTGACCGCGCGGATTGGGACGAAACAGCCTCTGATGAGGAAGACAGCAGCATAGTCCGCCGCCGGTCGTGGAAGCTGATCACGCGCTTTATCAGGGACACTCCCCAAACGCAATGGCTGGCCGAAATGGATAGGCTCCGCTCGTGGTTGCGCGAACTGTGTGCCGGGGGAGTGGATTCCCAACGCCCTCACGCGCTCATCCGAGACCTCATGGCTGAGAAGATCCGGGAGCATGATCGTGGGCTGAGCGTGGGATTGCAGCGGAGGAAGGCGACCAGCATCAGGAAGCTCCAGGAGGCTGAAGGCGAGGTCCAACAGATGCAGATCCGGGCCCACGAGCTTTCAACCACCCTCGATGCACAGTCTGAGCTGGTCTTACGATTGAAGGCCCAGCTGGCAAAGGCTGAAGAGCATATGGAGCAGACCTCTGGAAGGATGGCTGTCGTCCAGGACGAGGTGGAAAGGGCCCGGGCCAGGGTTGACGGATTACGCTCCGCCGCTGCTGAAGAGGAGCGGGAGTTAAATCAGCGGCAACAGGCTCTGGACGCCGCAAGTCAACGGGTGGCGGAGCTGCAACGCTCATTTGACGGAGTCAACCCGTCTATGGGGGAAGTCAACCCCTGAGTATTGTAGCGAACTCGAAAGAAGCTTTTATTAACACTTTTGTGCTCCAACTCTTTCTTTCTCCTTTGTTTTGAGTTCCGTAGTACGCACGATTTCCACTGTTGAATTGCCTTGTTGCATCCCTGCAATGTTTGCGGGACGTTTGACGACAATTCCCTCAAACCAGTCCAGATTCCCGAAAGATGGGGAAGGCTTGATCGGAGGAGGAACTTCCAGGATAGCCGAATTACCGTTTCTCCAACGTGCTCTTATGCACGATCGGGGCAACACCAGGGGCGCTTAAACCGGTTCAAACAGGTGAAAATGGGAAGTGTGAATCACGATGCCCAAATTCGGAACACTGTGGGGATGGCGTGACAATAAAGGACAACCGCTAACCGTGGCAGACAAACGGTATCCTTACTGCGTTAGCCTGAAATGGGGACAACAAATGAGGGTCGACCGTTGACCATGTTCGAAACATGGGACCGTGTCACAAATGTTGTCGATCAATCTTTTAGGGCATTGGCCCAGGACAGTTGGTGGACCATAGGTCAGACATCCATACTGTTGGGGGGTCCTTCCAGACATGAAAGAGGATGAGAGTCCGAATAAGGGACACGCAAAGCGTGGAACATTGAGTGGTGGCTTGTTCAAACAGAATCCAACACCTCGGTAGTTGCACCACCGCAGAGGGAGTACGCCAGATGGGCGCATCGACCTGATCACGGATCATTCCTTCTTGGGACAGGGCCTCTCTGGCGAGGGGATCTATCGCTTCCCAATGGGATCTTGGGGCATCCGGAACTTGTTCAGGGTAAAATTGTAGCTACATAGTTCTCCCCGAGGGGTCAGGCCAGAGGGCTGGAAATGGGGAGGAACAGGATTTTGTGATTCCTGGGGCTGAACCCTAGGAGAAATGCCTGGGCGTCTCTACGTATCCCACGTGATGATGGGAATCAATCCGCACGTAGTTCTGGAAGCGCAGTTTAACGTCGTACTGGACGAGGGGCAGCCTAACCGTGTTGGTACACATCCGGCCAAAACTACTAAGCCCACGTGAGTCGTGCTCGGTGTGGGAAACAAGTAGTAGTGGTGGGAATTTCCCGACGCAGAGAGGGGCAGGTTGGGGCAAAGGGATGCTCGGTGACTACCGGCCCAATGACACTAACACAATCATTCAGCGCATCTAG
The DNA here is from genome assembly GCA_963277665.1 of Viscum album. Taxonomy (NCBI): domain Eukaryota; kingdom Viridiplantae; phylum Streptophyta; class Magnoliopsida; order Santalales; family Viscaceae; genus Viscum; species Viscum album. Next base: position 1,970,712,693 of record OY728131.1, on the reverse strand, counting down.
ATGCGCGAAGAGAAAGAGCCGAGTATGGTGGAGTTCCACTTGAACATGAGGGAGTGGAAACGTGTGAATCATGATGCTCGAGATTCGGATCACGATGGTGATGGCGTGGCGATGGAGGACTACTGATGACCATATTCGCAACACAGCATCCTATCGCGTTAGCCTGAAATGGGGACAAACAAATGAGGGTCGACCGTTGACCATGTTCGAAACACGGGACCGTGTCACAAATGTTGTCGAATATCCGCAGGGACGTTGTCCTGAAACGATTGTAGGGCCCTCAGGTCCAGCATTCATGGAGAGCCCTTAAGCTTAGTATCCACGTCGTCCGAGGGTCCTTTTGGATGTGGAAGAGGATGAGGATCCAAATAGTGAGGTCACGAAGCTTGGTCATGGGATGAGGGGAATGTCCCCGTGAAAATCCCATGCTTCGGGCTTTTTGTCAAAACACATCTGAATACGTCAACGAAACGTATTAGAGAGAGGGAGCAGATTCCTTTCCCTTGGGGAAATCTTAGTTTATGGTCATAGAATTTGGACCATGGATTGGAAAAAGGGATCAGGGGACGCATGACATCACAACCTGACGTCAATGAGCTCGAGTCGAGGGACCGAACACCAGGGTTAGGCTGGACCCGCGGGGAAGTACCCGGGCACTCCTACGTATCTCATGAGGATGAGAATCAAGCCATACGTACTTCTCGAAGGTGGCAGGGTAAGGTACCAGTGCCAGGGGAAAGGGGAAGTGTGGACGTGGCCCTTGCACTAAAAGAAGCGGAATTTGATGTATCTAGTTTGTTCATTGAGGTGAATGGGTTTTTTTTTGTGAAGCGACAGGCCTAGAACTGTAGGTCGTGATGTCGCCACAAGAATCAAGCCGTGATGGGCGTTGACAAATGGCATGGCGCGTGGCCAGTACCCAACGTGATGTCCTCTACAACGAGGTCACCACAATGCGGTGCCATTTTTCGTCGTGCGGCCAGGACGATAATGTCACAGTTTAGGGTCGTATGATAGGACCGAGCATGCATTTTATCGTCATGCAGCGCAGACGTAGAAGAGACGATGCTAGGTGGGAAATGCGCGCAGTGTTTATAAAACACATTTGACAGAGACATGATCCCACATCAAATTGTACGCCATCCGGAGGTAAAACAGGGAGAGAGACTGGCTTCCTGAATGGGTTGTACCCGGAGACAGGGCGTCTGGGCGGTCCTACGTATCCCATGAGGATGGGAATCAAGTTAAACGCAGTCCCGAATGGATCTTAGTTTATGGTCTTAGAGCTCGGACCATGGGAGCCCCAAAGGGCGCCAGATTGCAACTTTATCCCCCTAGCATGCAAAGGTGCACTGAGGGATAATGCCAAAAGTGTCGAGATTCCACCTGGACATGATGGGGTGGAAAGTGATGTGAATCATGAAACCAACATTCAAGGACTGAAGGAGCTGGCGTGACGACAAAGGATTACTGCTGACCATATTCGCAACACAGCATCATGTCGCGTTAGCCTGAAATGAGGACTAATCAAAACGAGCATCGACCACTGACCACATTCGCAACGCGGGATTTTATCGATTTGTCGTCCGCAACCCTGGAGGGCATTGGCCCGTATCGGTAGGAGAGCCCTTGGGCGTAGTATCCAGGCCGTTCTTGGGGGTCCCTTCGGGTGTGAAAGATGATGGAAGTCCGAATAGAGGGGAACACGAAGCTTGACAAGTGCAAGGAACTTGACCAAGTTGAATCTGACACTCTTGGTCCTAGACCAGAGTACTCTCAATACATGGGTGAACCACTACAGGGAGCCAAGGGACTCAACCTTGAGGGTGATCGAGAGATGGCAGATTCCCAGGGGAAGGGGGGCATGATGCCCTCAACCTTGTATCATACCTACGCACCCCCCGCTGGAGAGGGATGGACCAAGTGGCCTAGGTGACCGAGAAATCAGGAGATCTCCCCGAGGTGGGGCTGGACCCGAATCTTAGACATTCAGGTGGTCCTACGTATCCCATTAGGATGGGAATCAAGCCACACGTAGTTCTGAAAGGGTGCCTTTTAATGTCATGCAGGACAGGGGATAGGAGGACTGAACCTCAGAATGGGGGCGTGCGTGGTGCAGCTATTGCGTACCCGACGTGAATGAGGACGTAATCCTACACTGTGCCACGCAGTCCTGTGATCGGGGTCCTGAAGGCAGGATTAGAGAGGTAAATTCGTTGGACTCAAGCCGGGTCCAAAGACAAGGGGTCTTGAACGTAGTTCCAGATGAGAGTCTTAGTTTATGGTCTTAGAGCTCGGACCGTGGATGGTGACAACTCCCAAGTAAGCACAGATGTCAGCCCAATCCCTAAGCCCACGTGAGATAAACTCGGTGTGGGAAACAAGGGGGGGACCCTCATTGCAACACTTGGGGCATCCATTTAAGGGGAGTCAGCAGAGAGTTTCGAAGGACACCTTTGATGTAGCTTGTTCTCCCAATGCGCTGACGTGCACGGAGGAAAAGTACCAAGAATCCCGAGACTCTACTTGGACACGATGAAGTGATGAAAGGTGTGAATTGTGTACCCGAAATTTGGGCTTAACGGGTTGGCGTGGCGACAGAGGAAAACTGTTATCCATGAAGGAAACACAGCGTCTGTATCGCGTTAGCCTGAGGTGGGAACAACAAACGAGCATCGACCGCTGACCATATTCGCAACGCAGGATTTTATCGATTTGTCGTCCGAAACCCTGGGGGGCGTTGGCCCGTATCGGTAGGAGAGCCCTTGGGCTTTGTATCCAGGTCGTTCTTGGGAGTCCCTCCGGGTGTGAAAGATGGTGAAAGCCCTGATGCGGGGATACACAAAGCCTGGAAAGCGGGTGCGGACGTATCCGAGTAAAGCTTGGCATTCCAGGTAATGAACCAGAGTACTCTTAAGCACATTGGAGAACCGCCGAAAAAGAGGGATCGACGAAACAAATCAGCAGGGGGTGGGAGCATGGCGTGGTCATCACGAGAACGTCGTGAATGAGGACATAATCCCACACCGCACCATATGATCCCCTCATGGAGGAAGGATAGGCCAGGGGGCCAAGATGGGATGAGGATTCCCGAGGAATGGGGCTGGACCCGGATCTTGGACATCCAGGTGGTCCTACGTATCCCATCAGGATGGGAATCAAGCCACACGTAGTTCTTGAAATGTAGTTTAACGTCATACCGGACGAGGAGGGGAATAACATATCCCTAAGCAAGGTGTACAGTATGGCGAAAAACCGACGTGAGGACATAGCCCTACGCCATGCCGTACAATCCTATAAGATAGGTCCTGGGCCGCGGCCTGGAAAGGTCGAGGGGCCTGGGGCTGAGCCTCGGAAGTGGAGTTGTACGACATGGTACATGATCCCGACGTGAATGAGGACGTAGTCCTACACCACACCGTACGCTCCGGGTGAGGAATCCTGGGCTGTGGGCCCGATCACTGGCACCACCTGGGGAAGTTTGTCACCTCAGGATGGGGCAGAATGAATCACTGTTGACCATATTCGAAACACAGCGTTCCTATGGTGACCTGCATGGGGGCAACAAATGAGCGTCGACCGCTGACCAAATTCGCAACGCGGGACTTGTTTCGATTTGTTGCTTGAGAAACCCTCGGGGGCGTTGGCCCGTATCGGTAGGAGAGCCCTTGGGCTTTGTATCCAGGCCGTTCTTGGGGGCCCCTCCGGGTGTGAATCCATCCACGAAAGGGGCAAACACCTCCAGGGGGAATGTGCAGCCGGGTCGAGGCTTGCTCGACGTGGGTCGGGGCAAAAGTGTGCACCCTGCCGTGTCTTGACCCGAGGGGAAGATTTTGGCTTTTGGGCTGGGCCAACGGACGAAATGTCCGGGCGTTCCTACGTATCTCATAAGGATGAGAATCAAGCCATACGTAGTTCTTGAAGGCCATGCAGTTTAGCGTCATGCGGTGAGGACGTGGGAGGGTAGAAGAACGGGAGTGGGCGCATGGTGCGACCTTTACAATCTTTGCGTGAGTGGGGTCGCATGAGCGGGGCCAAGAAAGTCGACGCCCCGCTACACAAAGATCCTCCAAGGAGACCATTCCCAGAGGGAATAGTGGAAGAGAGAAGCTTGGGGCTGGGCTCGAGACAAGGCGTCCGAGCGTTCCTACGTATCCCATGAAGATGGGAATCAAGCCGTACGTAGTTCTTGACATGCAGTTTAACGTCATGCGGGACGAGGGGCATCTCGTTCGGGGATGTGTGCGGCATGGTACATGATCCCAATGTGAGAACGTAGTCCTACACTGTACCGTACGATCCCGTAAGAGGGTAAGTCGGAGAGAAACGAGGGGGGCCTGGGGCCAGACCTCGGTGGAGACGGGGCCAGGGGCCCAAAGAGGCCGAGGGGCCTGAGGCTGAGCCTCGGTCAGGAAGAACTGACTGACTTGCAGTTTAACGTCTTGCAGTGAGGACAGAGATACAGTTTAAGGTCATGCGGGACCAAGTCGTAGTTTAGGGTCGTGCAGGACCAATGCAGTTTAATGTCGTGCAGGACCCTCTCGCAGTTTACGGTCATGCAGGACCCTCTCGCAGTTTAGGGTCATGCAGGACCACTTTTTCCCTAGGCAAAATATCGCTTGAGGAATCTGGCATTGGTGGGAGGGGTTACACGCTCTCCATATGTGGTCACCAAGGAATATGCTCCATTGGGGTAAACCTTATGGATGATATAAGGCCCTTCCCATTTGGGTTCTAACTTGGGCGGTTTCCTTCCGGGAATCATTGGCGCTCGCAGGGCCAGCACCAGGTCACCCTGTAGAAAAGAGCGGAGACGAACCTTCTTGTCAAAAGCTCTTGCCATCTTGTCCTGATGCCTTTCCAGATTGTGCAGGGCACGAAGCCGGTTCTCGTCCAGTGCCTCTAACTCAGCTAGACGGATCTCGGCTACCTCATCTGATGTCTGGTGATCATAAACTGCCGTGCATAGCGACGGTAGTTGGATCTCAATGGCTAGGACGGCCTCAGCTCCATACACCAGGGAATATGGGGTCACCTGGGTAGTGTTGCGAGTCGTCATCCGGTAAGCCCAAAGGGCGTTGGGGAGCTTGTCCGGCCAACTCTTCTTGTTCTGACCAACCATCTTCTGCAGAATGTTAGAGAGGGTCTTGTTGAATGCCTCGATCTGTCCATTCGCCTGTGCGTGGTAGCGGGAGGTATGGTTTGACCGGATGTCGTACTTAGCGTACAATTTCTTCAATTCAGCTGCTCGGAAGTTGGTACCGTTGTCAGTGAGGACGGCGTGAGGGACCCCAAACCGGTGGATGATGTTGGAGCTCACAAAGTCAACGACGGAATGGGCCTTGACCTCTTTGAGCGGAACTGCTTCTGCCCACTTGGAGAAGAAATCTGTAGCAGTCAGGATGAACCTACACTGGCGGGCCGTTGCCGGCGGATACGGTCCCACTACATCGAGTCCCCATACCGCGAATGGCCAAGAGTACTTGGTGGGGTGGAGGGGTTCTGGCGGCCGATGCAAGAAGTTGGCGTGCACTTGGCACGCGTGGCATCTCTTGGCGTATCCAATACAATCGTGGATCATGGAGGTCCAGAAGTACCCTAGCCTCCGGATTTGATGGGACAGCTTCGGCCCAGCTTGATGGGCGCCACAGGAACCGGCGTGAACCTCTTTCATAACTTGAGGTATCTCTACTCCTTGGATGCAACGGAGGAGGACACCATCAAAACTCCGTTTATAGAGGGTATGCTCAAGACTGGGGCCGCTCTAAAGGGTAAATTGAAGTGTGCGGCGTCGGATTCGCTTGCGCTTGGCCCGGTTGTCCGGGAGCTGGCCATTTTGGAGATAATCGACAAAAGGTGCTCTCCAATCGGGGGACGTTTCAACCACTGCGTCTGACGAACCCGGGACACCCGATACGGAGGGTCCGGCGGTGAGATGACTTACCCGTAGGCTATCACGATCCTCTTGGGTGACGGGAGCAATGAATCTACGGTGGGCCACGTGTATGACCAAATCATCTTGCTCGGGTTCTGCGAGCGATGCGGCTAAGCCAGCTAGGGCGTCCGCTCGGCCGTTCTGCAACCGCGGGACATGGGTAACCTCTGGCCGAGAAGAGAACTGGGCCATTAGGAGGAGGGTGTACTCCAGCAACGGTGCAAGCTCTGGCTTCCTGACGACGTAGTCGCCATTAACCTGTTTGATTACCAGCTCAGAATCTCCCTTCACATGTAGATGGGGTACATGGATCTCAAGGGCCAACTCGAGGCCGGTGATGAGAGATTGGTACTCTGCCTCGTTGTTCGTACAACCTTCTGACAACAGGAAGGAGTACGGCAGGACGGATTGCCTCGGGGTAATGAAAACAATACCCAGACCCACTCTGTTGAGCTTGGGGTCGTTGAGCCTTCTACCAGTGGGGCTCCGGGAGGCGCCGTCGAAATGCATTTGCCAACACGGGACAGCGTGATCGACCGAGAGGACCGTCTCTTCGGGGAAATCTAGGTCCAGGGATTGTTCCGCGGAGGTTGGATGGGCAGCTAGAAAGTCTGCCAACGCCTGTCCCTTAACGGCCTTCTGAGGCACAAACCTGATGTCAAACTGCTGGAGAATCACCGCCCACCGTGCTAGCCGGCCAGTCAGCATGGGGCGGTTCAGGATGTACTTCAGCGGATCCACCCGAGAGATCAATTGCACCTCGTGGTGTTGCAGGTAGTGTCGCAACTTCTGCACGGCGAAGACGAGCGCAAGGCAGCTCTTTTCGATAAGGGAATATCTGACCTCTGTATCGAGAAGCATGCGACTGAGATAGTAGAGACTGTTCTCAGTGCCCTCGTTATTCTTCTGGGCGAGCAGCGCGCCGAGGGATCTCTCCAGGGCGGTCACGTAAAGGACCAGCGGCTTTCCAGAGACGGGTGGCATCAAGACCGGAGGTTGGAGCAGATACTGCTTGATTTCCTCGAAGGCGATCCGACACTCCTCATCCCATTCGTAGGCAGCGCCTTTCTTCATGAGCCGAGAAAAGGGCTTACACTTGCCGGCCAGGTTCGCAATGAATCGGCGTATATAGGCTAAGTGGCCTTGCAGGCCTCGAAGCTCCCGAATGTTGCTCGGGGGAGGCATTTGGCTGATGTCCTTGATCTTCTCCGGGTCGATCTCGATACCTCGGTATCTGACAACAAAACCCAGAAACTTCCCGGAGGTGACTCCGAAGGCACACTTTAGTGGGTTCATCTTCAGGTGACGGGAACAGAGGAAACCGAACACTTTCTCAAGGTCTTTGAGATGGTCCTGGCGCTGATATGATTTGACTACAAGGTCATCCACGTAGCACTCCACCAATGTCCCGAGGATCGGTTTGAATATGCGATGCATTGCCCTCTGATAAGTGGCACCTGCATTTTTCAAACCGAATGGCATTACCCGGTAGCAAAAGGTACCCTGGGGAGCCCTGAAGGCAGTGGACTCCTCATCTTCGGGGGCCATCCGGATCTGGTTATACCCGGAATACCCATCCATGAAAGAGAGGGCTTGGAACCCGGCCGTGGCGTCAATCAACAGCTCCGTCACCGGGAGTGGGAAGTCATCCTTTGGGCAGTGGCGATTGAGATCGCAGAAGTCGATGCAGACTCTAATCTTCCCATTCTTCTTCCTGACTGGCACAATGTTGGCGAGCCATTTGGGGTACTGGACCTCTTTGACGAAGTTGGCCTTGATTAGCTTATCAACTTCGGCCTCAACCATAGCGCCATGGGAAGGGTGCATTTTCCTGGGAGGCTGCTTAAACCCACGATGTTTTACTGGGAGGCCCAGACGGTGGACGACCACTTGGGGATCCAGCCCTAGCATCTCATCGTAACTCCAGGCAAACACATCGCGGTGCTGTTTGAGGAAGTCTACATACTGCTGCCGCTCCTCGAGGGACATGGCCGCACTGATTAATGTGGGTCTTGGATCTGCCTCGCTACCAAGGTTCACCTGTACCAGCTCATCGACCGTGGTAGAGACGCCTTTTTCAGAGGCTGGGGGAGCATCCTCCAAGTCTTCCTCCCCAGCCGTGGGGGGATTTCCCGTGACGGAAGGTACTTCTGGGCTCTCAAAACCCGAGGGGAAGCTGGTGTCGGCATGGGCAGCAGCGGTCATCACATCAGGAGACTCACTCGTCGTGGAGACCATAGCAATGAATGCATTTGACCCTATCCCATCCGGCCTTCGGCCTAAGGGGCCACGCTTGATGATATCAAAGCAGTGGTGACGTGTCGGCCAGAGTCGGTTGATTCCAGCCCGGCGAAATAGACACGTATGGCGCACCGCCGTTGTCATGAGCTTGACATCCCGGTACCGTACAGGGGTAGGAGATTCCGGGATGACCCGAGCCTGTTTGATGTAGGAGTACGAGGTGATCTTCCGCCGTCGCTTGGACGCGGGAACATGCCTTCCTTGCGTACCCGAAACAACGAAACATTGTCCCATGTCGGGGGTCGTGGCCTCCAACCGGTGGATCGGGAGGATGTAGGCGTCGTCCATGCTCGCCCAGGGATCACTTGTGATTGGGGCGGGCTCATCCTCGCTGACCAGGATCTTCTTGTCCTTACTTTTGTAATAACCCGCATCCAGATAGCGGGCCTCACAAGAAGCGAAAGGGGACGCGTCTCCTTGGAGCACGCCTACTCGACCGTTGAGAGAGTACTTAAGGCACTGGTGATACGACGAGGGAACCGCTGCATGCAGATGGAGCCATGGCCTGCCCATCAATGCGTTGTAGGCGGTGTCCTGAGAAACAACCATGAACTCGGTGCTGGCAATTAAGCCACCGAACTGGGTCTTCAGACGGATCTTGCCGACCGGGGTTTGCTCTGTCCTGTCGTACCCCTGAATCCTGAGGTCAGAGGGAGTCAAATCACCTTCGGACAAACCCAGCTTTCGCAGCGTCCGGGTCGGAATTAGATTGATTCCAGAACCCGTGTCAACGAGGCAGCGACGGACTTCCACACCGTTAAAGTGGCCAGTGATATACAGTGGGCGAATGTGACCCTGTATAGGAGGGTCTTTATCTTCACCAGAGAACGAGATAACCGCCTGACATTTTTCGTTTTCAATCGTCTCGGTATGGAAGGCCTCCGCGGCTGCCACTTCCGTCTCGAACTGGAGGGGGCTCCTTAGGGCCTCGGCAAGTGCCTCGCGCATCTCGGATGACAAGCGCAGGGCCTCAAGGATGGAAAACCTCACCGGAATTCCGGCTAGGTGCTTTAGGACATCATACTTGCGTGCCAAACGTGAACCTCTGCTTACAGGGGGTTTTTCGGCATTTGGAGGCATAGCGGGTCCTGCCAGTTGAACTGGCGGTCGGCTAGGACTGGGTACATCCTGCTTCCTGCTAGTAGAAGCCTGGAGAGTAGTCGCCGGGCTAAGATCGAACAGCGGGGGCTGGCCCATCGCCGGGCGAGACTGGCTGTGATACGAATGAGGCGGCTCTCCCTGATCCAGCAACACGAACGGCGGTGGAGGTAGAGCCAAGGGTGCTGGATGGGTCTGCGCGTGCTGAGATCTGCGCTGAGCCTGCTGCCTGGTCTCGGTAGCGTGCACGGCTTGGTCACAAGTGCCTGCTGACATACCTCGGTGACCGGCGCGATTGCGATTCCGCTGATGTTGACGTCGGCTGGAAACGTTGGGGCGGTCTGCCTGGGGTTCCCCCTCGTCGGGGGTCATATAGGGCTTTACCAGCTCCACGGTGTTAACCGAAGTGTACCCTTGACTGTCACTCGAAGAGTCATCCACCGCTGGGCGGATTCTGGGGGGAATGACCATTTCAGGAGGCATAAAGTCGCCGAGAGTGCGGGATGACGACGGCACTGGCGGTGCACGTTGCTTCTTCTTGCGTCGCCGCTGCTTGCCTTTTTGGGCAGAGGTCGACTGTGAAGACGATGTTGAGGCGCCAACTACTTCTTCTGAAGGTTCCGACTGCTTCAGGTGTGCCCGGATGATACCCTGGGCACGGACGACAGTTTTTCGAGCCATCCAGTTGTCATATTTCTGGGACCCGCGGCTAGGGACCTGCTGCCACTCACCCTCGCTCTCACTGCCGATTTCCGATCCCGCGAAGATGCCTGCCACCTGCGCTGGCGCTGGGCCCAACTTGACTATATTGTTGTTGACCTGGTCCTGAAGCCAGTCTTTAAACACATAGCATCGCTTGAGGGTGTGCCCCAGGATCCGATGATAAGGGCAGTAGTTGGGGTGATCAGTGAGATGCGCCTCTGCCGGCCTCCTACACTCAGGCAGACGCACGATCCCCTGCTCTAGAGCACTTCGGAAGTAACCAGGACCTGATTTTCGTTAAACGAATAGGTATGGTACTTTCTTTCCGGGTAAGGAGCCCTGGGGACCTGGTCCTGTCGAGGGACCGGAGGGGCCTGCCGAGGGGGCGGCGCCTGGTTGTCTCGCCTAGGTGGCGGTGGCGCGTTGCGCGGGGGAACCTGTCGGTTCTGAGGCGGTCGCTGCTGGGCAGGAGCCTGTGCTTGAGGTGGAGGACCTCTGCGGGGTTGTGGGGGTGGTGCCACCGGTAACAATTCCAGCTGCCTCGGGGCTTCTATTTGAGCCACTGCGGCGGGTTCAGCCCTGGCGGCCCTCCTGGCTGGGATCATAGGGGGCCGCAAACGTGCTTGACTAGCCTATTGCAGGGCCTCCTCGAGGCGCTGGGCCTTATCCGAGAAATCTCTGAACCCCCCAGAGTAGTTCTGGGTAATCAAGGAGGGTACCAGCTCTGTCTTTACGTTCCCCACACACATCGTCAGTAATTGCTCCTGAGTCAGCGGCATATCGAGAGAATACGTAAGTCCTTTCCACCGGGCGATGAAGTCTGCAACCCGCTCATCAGGCCTCTGTTTGCACTTAAAGAGGTCCGCGATGCTGGTCTTCCGCGTGGTGGAGCTGAACTGGTACAAGAACTGCCGGCGAAGATCCTCCCAACCGGTCACTGATCTGATGGGGAGCTGGCTGTACCAGACGAATACCGGACCTTCCAACGTCTGTACAAAACATCGGAGCTTAGCAGCTTCTTGTTGAGCTGGGGTCCCCAGCATGGGGCCACACCTGGAAGAGAAATGATCCAAGTGCTGGGGTGGGTCCCCTGTCCCGTTAAAAGGCGAGAAAGTGGGGTTCCCAAAACCCGGAGGCACGGGCATATCATCCACCCATGCGGGATAAGGCTTGCCATCCGGTGGGACCGCCACCTGCCGTGTCTCCAACGCCTCGAGGCGGGATGTGAGTGCCGCAATAAGGTCCTCCGGGTGGGGGTCCCTGTCTTGACGGGGGTCCCTAACCACAAGCGCATTGTCAGGTTCTTCAACACGGTAGACGGCTTCTGCTGCTCGCGGGTTGACTGGTTGGACGACCTGTTGGGCGACTGGGGGAACCCAGATTGGGTTCTTCAGATTGCCCCGTCGCTCAGGGGGGTTTGGCGAGACGTATCGCGCCCTCTTGCCGTACGTTCCGGCTTCCGCCCTGTCCGCGGCAGTAGCATGATCAGGGTTGCCCGGAGGCATCTCACCGGGGGGAAATTGTTCCTGCCCCTGCTGTCCCGGCCTGGGATTACCATAGTCGGGTCGTCGCTCTGCGGCGCGTTCAGCCAAGAGTTCGTCAACCAGCCTCTTCTGCTCAGCAAGCTGCTGGCGCAACGTGGCCTTCTTAGGGTCTTCGTCCGTTTTCTGCACAGAGGCGGACGGGTCGGAGTGCTTGACTATTCCGACATGCTCCTTACCCTTGTCAGTGCTTCGACCGAGTGCCAGTGACTCGGTGGGTACGGGGAGGCCTAGCAGGTTCCTTTGCTGACGGGTGACTCTCCCTGATGGGTCGAGTAGTGGCGGCACGCCCTCGGATGGTAAGTCCCCATCAAGGAACTCAAGCTCATCTTCCTTATCCACAACGTCGGCCATGTGGACTGTGACCCCTCTTGAGGGCATATCCTCAATGTCGAATAGCGAATCGGGCTGTCGTCGGATAGGGTCGAAGAGGAGAGCGGCATAGCGTCCCCAACCACGGACTTGCACATGGGGGGTGGCTTCCCTGACGATCTTGCGGAGTGCCTTGAAACTCTGGACGCATTTTCGTTGGAGGGCACTCTGGTGACCGGGCGACTCGGGGTGCTGGGCCGCAAGGAGCGCCGCTGCATCAATTAGGCGGCACTGTTTGCCAATCTCCTCGAAGTGCTCTCGACTCCTGGGGTACACTACCCGTTCCCAACGGAGGCGGAAGTGCGTCGCCCACAGGGTCCGACAAAAGCATCCCACTTCTTCAGGGGTAAGCGACTCGGGTACGTGAAAATTTAGCGCCGCCGTGGGCCAGAACTTCTCTGGGAAGTAGTCCGCTGCAAGAATACTCCAGAAGCTCCTGAGTTCGTCCTCGGGGTTCGGCCCTACATTTCCCCACTCATCAACCGGGGGTGGCTGAGGGACCGGTAGGGGTACCGAGGCGGACCTCTGGGATAGCAAACTCGGTGGTGGAGAATACGACGAGCGAGCAGACTGGCCACCGTACTCTGGGCCCTCCTCTCAAGAGCGAGGTGACCTGACCACAATGTCACGATAGGACGGGCTAACAGCCACTGCTTCGGGTACGGGAATTGCCGTTACCAGTGTCCGGTCATGTCGTGGCTCTACCACCGTTGACCCCCAAAACAGCTCCTCGTGATCCCGAGTAGAGGTAGAGGGCGCTTCGGGTGACAGTGGCGGTGACTGCGCGGTCGAAACCTGCAGAATTCCTAGGATTTCTTCCTCCTGGATGTACCTGCGGAGAGAGACGGGAATCCGGTGGACCTCAAATTCCGGGAGAACGAGGCTGACGCGTCTGGTTCCTGCCCCAGTCCTTGATACGGAGGAGATGGGAGAAGGTTCCATCGCTGAATCGCATTCTGCTTCCGAATCGGAGAAGCGGGCAGGTTTGATCCCCCCCTGGGCCTTCCCAGGATTCTTCTTGTGGTGGCGACGACCCGCTCTTCTGCCCCTGGGTGGCTCTTCGGGACAGGGTTGACCCCTATCAGGCAGCCCTGGGGCGACACTAGCGCCATGGCGGAGAGGGCCCCCACTTGAGACAGCCTGGGTGCGAGGGGCACCAGGGCAAATATCAAAGGGTACATGGGGAGGACCTCCATGAACAGTACCCACGTGGGCGGGGCCTCTGTTGGAACCGGCAGGAGCATGGGGAAGGCCTCCATGGTCGATGCGAGTGGAGCGAGGCTGACCTTCACTCCTTGAGTTGCTGGGGTGAGGAGGACCTTCGCCAGTCGCAGAGAGGACGTAGGGGGGCCCCCACGTCGAAGGACCGGATGGACGGTGCCTTCAGAAGGATGGACTTCATACCCTGTACAGCGGGCGCGGGAAATGTTTCCGCGCTGAGCATCACTGCCCCGGGGCAGGTCTTCCTGCAGGATGGGGGCAGCACGAGGCATGCCTCCATGACGAACCTCGGAGCGGGGAAGGCCCACGCTCTGTGGAGTAGTGGTACGGGGAGGACCTCCGTACGGGGTGGCATCACCGCGGGTTAGCTCGCGACGATCATCACTGGGGCCTGCAACCCGGAGAGTCAACCTGGCCTGCCCATGGGGCGGCTGGGGTCTCAATCTTGGTTGGGCGAAGGGGTGCCCCTGCTCAATGTAGGCGGGGGCTTCATAATGTACGTCGGCGGTGGCTCGGGCCACTATAGCTGTCGACGTGGACGCGGCTAGGCGAGCGTCCTCAGCCTGGGCCCGGCGCTGACGTCGGGTCAGGCGGGCCGGTGCAGGTGGTGCAGGGACGTAGTCTGCCTGTTCTTCCTGCGGGGCCGGACGACGGCGCTGACGTGGCCGGACGGGAGCTCTCGCCTGGGGGTCCTGGGTCGGGGCCCTGAGCGGGCTGAGCCGGACCGCGCCTGCCTCTTCGGCGTAAGGCGAAGAGTCGTCAAGGTGTTCTGGGGATAGGCTCCCGAAACGGTTGAATGTCGAGGTGGGGAGCGGGGGCTCCCTGCGCGGCCTGTTAGGGCGGCGTTGACGGCGGGGCCTGGAAGCCTCCAGGTCCAAACGGGCCATATCCCTGGTCGGGATGACCCCTTGTTCCTCATACCTGCGCACGAGGCTGTTGATCACCCTTCGTTGGATGACCTCTGATGGGGAAAGGGGACGTGGACGTCCCGCATCCCGTGACATGGCAGCCGTCGTGGCGGTAGTGGCACCATGTGGAGTGGCCGTAGTGGTGTTGCCCCTTCCCCTGCGCGGGCGAGGAGCGGATGGTGACCGCATCTCTGAAATAGCAACCTGGTTCCTGGCAAACGAAGGGATCAACTCAGCAGTACTGAGAGGAAAAGGATTGACAGCCAGTGCCCCAGCGTTCTTCCATCCTCCATGTCTGTGAGAAGGATCCACGCCAACACGCTGCGGAGCGGAGCGCCCCACGTTCTACTACCCCGACTTCTGGTGAGTTCCACGATAGGCCCGCCATTTACTTGGCGGGACCAGGCAATGGATATCTGAATCCGGTGACACGTCAATCTACTGGTGTCTCGAACGCTACTAGTCTCCATGCTGAGGAGAATAATTTCACGTCGGGTTCACCATTTCTGTTTCCGACGCTTTCGCCGGGGCGCGCGCGCATCCGTCCGCGGGGGAGGGGGACGCGCGGCTTTGTTGCCCCGCATTCCCGCTTTCCAAAGGCGGGCGGCATTCGTTCCTTGTTCAGGTACGTCTGCTCCTTGATCGAAACGGGATGATGGGATGTCGGTTCTTCCTCCTGTGGATTCCTCCTCAGAACTCGTCACCTAGTCCGGGTCTCCCTTATAGATTTAATACGTAGTTCGTGAAACTCTTCCCAGTGTCATGTTTCCATGGACTCCGGTTAATTACACTGCTTCTATCGGGACATTCCAAAGGGTCCAGTCAGTGCAGCAACCTTCGGTCATGGGAGTAATCATGTTTGAGGCATCAGTAGCATGTCTGGATGCTGGGGTACCTGGCATGTCTGTGTGTTATCCTCAATCACAAGGCTTCTCGAGGGCGTGGAAGCCCGAGGCATCCCACATCGAGCGCAGGGAATTACATGTCATAGACACGTATCTGAGGTTTTCCTCAGCTTCCCATGTT
Source organism: Viscum album (assembly GCA_963277665.1). Lineage (NCBI taxonomy): Eukaryota > Viridiplantae > Streptophyta > Magnoliopsida > Santalales > Viscaceae > Viscum > Viscum album. The sequence continues at coordinate 1,970,697,589 of OY728131.1, read as the reverse complement.
CAACACAGGGTATGTTGCAAGATTAACGTCTAGCAGAGACGGTTGAGAATGAAATGGGACCATCGCAGGGGGGCGACAGCGAAGTTGGGCTTGAGCCTTGAAGAGACTTCCTACGTATCCCCGTGGTAGGGAATCAAATTCCGCGTAGTTCAGGATGGTGCCGGTAAACCGACGTGAAGCAGGACCTTGGTCCGAAGAGAGTTGGTCTTGAACCTCTGGGAGGATTCCTACGTACCATGCCTTGACATGGATCAAAGTCCCTGTAGTTCAAATAATATAGTTTAACGTCATGCGGGATGATAATGAACCCTGACGTGAATAAACGATGGGTGGGCTTGAACCTCGTGGAGGCTTCCTACGTACCATGCCTTGACATGGATCAAAGACCTCGTAGTTCAAGTGGTCACAACGGCTTACCGCTGGACTGGAATGGGACCCGACATGAATGAGCGACGGGTGGGTGTGTCGGTGAACCGACGTGAAAGTAGACCTTGGTCCACTATTGGTGGGCTTGAACCTCATAAAGGCGTCCTACGTACCATGCCTTGGCATGGATCAAAGACCTCGTAGTTCAAGTGGTCACAACGGCTTACCGCTGGACTGGAATGGGACCCGACGTGAATGAGCGACGGGTTGGTGTGTCGGTGAACCGACGTGAAAGTAGACCTTGGTCCACTATTGGTGGGCTTGAACCTCGTGGAGGCTTCCTACGTACCATGCCTTGACATGGATCAAAGACCTCGTAGTTCAGATGGGGGTTGGGTCGCAATGGCTTACCACTGGACCGGGCTGTAGTTTAACGTCATACTGGACGTAGGTAGAACACGACGTGAATTGGGTGATGGATGGGCTTGAACCTCGTGGAGGCTTCCTACGTACCATGCCTTGACATGGATCAAAGACCTCGTAGTTCAGATGGTTTCGCCGGTGAACCGACGTGAAGGTAGACCTTGGTCCACTGATGGTGGGCTTGAACCTCATGGAGGCTTCCTACGTACCATGCCTTGACATGGATCAAAGACCTCGTAGTTCAGGTGGTTTCGCCGGTGAACCGACGTGAAAGTAGACCTTGGTCCACTGATGGTGGGCTTGAACCTCATGGAGGCTTCCTACGTACCATGCCTTGACATGGATCAAAGACCTCGTAGTTCAGGTGGTTTCACCGGTGAACCGACGTGAAAGTAGACCTTGGTCCACTGATGGTGGGCTTGAACCTCATGGAGGCTTCCTACGTACCATGCCTTGACATGGATCAATGACCTCGTAGTTCAGGTGGTCACAACGGCTTACCGCTGGACTGGAATGAGACCCGACGTGAAAGAGCGACGGGTGGGCTTGAACCTCGTGGAGGCTTCCTACGTACCATGCCTTGGCATGGATCAAAGACCTCGTAGTTCAAAAGAGTTTGTCGGTAAACCGACGTGGAAGCAGACCTTGGTCCACTAATGGTGGGCTTGAACCTCGTGGAGGCTTCCTACGTACCATGCCTTGACATGGATCAAAGACCTCGTAGTTCAGATGGGGGTTGCCAGGGTCGGTGCTCACTCTAAGCCCACGTGAGTCATGCTCGGTGTGAGGAACAAGAGGTTGCAAGGACCTGACGATCACGCCGCGAAGGGTGCGTCCGTGAGAAGCGAAGAGGGGCTTACGCGTTGAGTGGCCCATGGTGTTGGGACTTACTCCAGGATGGAGGCCCCTGGCGTGACAAAGTGCGGGAAAGATGGACCTTGGTCCGACAATGGGAGGTGCCTCGTTCCCTATCACGTTCCCCACTGACCTTGGTTGTGGGGGAGTACCGAGATGCACGGGTGCAATCATCCGTACCAAAGGTTAGGGATTTATGCTCTGAGGCGACCCTTCCCCTGCGAACATACACCACTCCGACAAGGAGGATCTCATTCCATGTGCGGAAGAGTTCCATTCCCGTGGAGACGAGCGGTGTAATGAATGCTCGAGCTGGGGGGACCCTTCGTGAGGGAGACGAGGTTGGGTCACAGTTTAACGTCATGTGTTGAGGACGTGGTGCTTGGCAGTTTAACGTCCTGCAGCTCGGACGAGGTGGGTTCACTCCACACCCCTAGGGCTTACATAACTGGTACCCTCTGGTCCTTGGGGAAGGGGAGGTACCAGTAAGGCCATGGTAAAGGGGGGTCGAGGGAGGAACCATCGAGGGGTCCACATTAGCGTGGCTATGCGAAGAAGCAATAGCCGTTAGCGTGCCTATGCGAAGAAGCATTGGGCGAAGCAACGCTATGGGAGGTGTTGTCCATGGGACTTTGAAATCACATCGTGCAAACCTGGAGGGTCGCACGGAAGGAGGAATCGCTAAGCAGAGGAGTGTGCTTTGCGAAGTGGGGTGCCTTGGCCTTAGCATGGGGCATAGGTGGGAATGGGTGGTGCTTCGCGAAGTGGAACAGCGTTCGCGGAGCACTGCCTCGCGAAGAAGGAGTGGTTCGCGAAGCAGGGTCCTGCCAAGCAATGTGCTTCGCGATGCATAGTTATCCTGCCTTGGCATAGGGATTACTATAATGGGTTGGGTGTTTCATGAAGCACGAGTGCTCCGCGGCTGCCCGGGTTCCCTTGGGAATCCCCTTCCTTTGCGAGCGCCCTTGGGCTTCGCGAAGGGCATCCCTCTCGGAAGAGGGGCTCAGAACGAAACAAATCAGAGTCGTCTCGCGAAGTAGAAATACCTCGCGGAGCTCATGATTCCCGGGGCAAAGCTTGCTTCGCGATTCGGGAGAGGAGAAGCCGAAAGGTCGGATTGTCCGTCCTCTGGGACTCAGGGGGAGTCGAGTATTTATAGGGAAGGGGCGCCGCGATGCAGGGCTCGCGCGCCGCCTGCGGGGCTGCGTGGCGGCTCGCGAACGTCAAACGGATTCGCGGGGGATTACCGCCTCCGGAGCTTCGCGGCGCCTCGCGAACGTCAAACCGGTTCGCGGAGGATTACCGCCTCCGGAGCTTCGCGGGGCTGCCAAGGTTGGGGCGCTTCGCGGCGGGGCTCCGCGGACGGGCTCCGCGGCTGTGCTTCGCGGCTGTGCTTCGCGAGGCAGCGCGCCGGCTGTCTTTTTCGTTCCTTCCTTTCGGGCCATATTTTTGGCGCCAACAAAGGTATAGACACTATGAATATTTAGTGATTCCATTTGATCTTATTAATATAACTTATATATTTTTTGATTTAATGAACAGTGTCTTTGGATATTACCTTGATCATTTCTTGTTATCCTTTATGGATGATATTATAATCTACTCAAATATTAAGGGAGAAATGAAGATCAATTTATAATTGTATTAAAGAACCATAAGGAAGTGAAAAAATAACAAAATTTGAATGTATGATTTTTTTATACAATTAGTTTCATTTTTTGTATCATATGATTTCAAGAGAGGGTATATCATAAGATCCATCAAATACAGAAGCTATTGAATGTTGTTCCAGACCAACCACGGAGACTGAGATCCATAGTTTTCATGGGCTGGATAGATATTATCAGTGGTCTATGGAGAATTTCTCCTGACTATATAATCTTATAACCAAGTTAGCTTAGAAGGGGGAAATATTCCATTGGATAGATGAATGTGATGAATTTTTCAAGGAACTAAAGGGAAGATTAGTTATTTCACCATTTATTACATTACCCTATAGTGGATAAGGGTTTTTAATATATAATGACGCATCAAATAATGGATTGGGATGTTATCTTATGCCAAATGACATTGTTATAGGCTATTTCTCATGAAAATATAATATTCATGAGAATAATTACAGAAGTCATGACTTGGAGTTAGCTATGGTACCTTTTTCATTAAATACATAGAGGCGTTATCTTTAAAGAGAAAACTGTGATATATATTCTAATTTCAAATGTTATATATATATATATTTACATAGATGGATTTGAACATGCACTAGAAATTTTGGTTAATCTTAATAATAGATAATGACTTATGAATACACTGCCACCATGGAAAAGTGAGCAAGGTGGCCAATGCTTTGAGTAGAAATGATCATTATAGTTTATCCATGATGAGGATTGAAAAGGACACAATAATTTTATATTTTCAATGGATGGATTTAGAAATCTGAAAGGAAGGGTAAAATATTATCTTTCTAAAATAATGTTAAACTATCTATCTTTGTTAATTATAAAGAGACACATAAGGAAGATGTGGAACTGCCAAAGAATTATATAAATGTTCCTCAGTTTAACCTTGATCACAATGAAATGATAAGGGTCAATAACCATGTATGAGTTTTGTTCATACTTGAATAGAAGAATGGGTTGTCAGAGGAAGAAAATAATTCTTTATTATCTATTCGTCTAGTAAGAATGAAAATGCTTAGAGATATTAAAAAATAATTATAATGGAATGGAATGAAGAGATATATCATAGAGTTTGTATCTCGGTGACTGGTATGTAAATAAGATAATGCTGAAAGACAAAATTCGAAGGAGATGTTGCATCCCTTACCTATAACCGAATGGAAATGGGAGAACACCAACACCGATTTTTTCACTAGACTCACAAAAAAATCTAAATGGAATATTAATTTAAGGGTTTTGGTCGATCACATTAATAATTATGTACACATAATATCTATCAGAGAATAATTATATCTGGATAAAATTTCTAGGATATATATTAAGGAAGTTGTAATGTTTCATGGAGTACCACATTTCATTCTATCTGATTAGGATTTAAGGTGTACCTAAAATTTTTGGTGAATCTTTCAGCAATATAATTTTATGGAGTCACGTTTTAGCATTTCATATCATCCTCAAACATATTATCTGTTTGTAATAGAAATTCATACCCTATAGTATATGTTGAGATATTGTTCATGGGATTTCAATGGTGTTTGTGATTAACACCTTCCTCTAGTTGATAATTCTTATAAAAATAGATTTCACTCAAGTATTCATTCATATCCTTATGAAGAACTGTATAGAAATATATATATGGATCTACAAAATGTTAGAATTATGTTGGAGAAAGAAAGCTTTTGGGACCCAAGATAGCAACAGAAATGGTCAAGAAGGTTATAAAAATTCAGCACCATATCATGGGAGGATAGATTCAGTAGAATTTTTTTATTTCTATCTGTCGTTGTGATCTAGAATTTGATATTGGTGATATTTTGTTTTTATGAATTTATCCATAGAATATGGTTGAGATATTCAAGAAGAAAAGGAAACCAATACCTTGGTATATCAGTACATTTTTAAATTATTGATCACATCAAGACAAATATATTAACACATGGATCTTCCATCAATCCTCCCTAAATTCCAATATGTGTTCCATGTATATCTCATGTGGCTTTGAATTCTGTAGATGATGCAGGATTTGAGGGATGAGTGTCTTGGAAATGAAACAGGAAATAATCCCTCTGAGTCCCTAAAATCCAATAATGTTTATTTTAAAGTTATTTCCAAAAAGGGATGTTGAAATTGATTGATAATGAAGGCCTCATATCTGACCCCCCCTGAAGAGAAGCCCATAGAAGGAAAACTACAACACAACAAGGAATGTGACTAGAAGATTTGTGAGGTTTATAAAGAGTGATGTTGAGGCATTCATGTACTTAAATCAAGGTAACACAAAATCGGAATAGGGAACTGTCGATGAGTATGGTTTTGAGGAAAACCAGTGCAAGTCAGAGGATGCGATCAAGAAATATTTTAAATTTTTATTAAGCTAAAAATATGTTGTGACTGAGTTTTTTTTTCTCATTTCTATTGAAGGAGAAGCTACTAAAATGATAGTGTGGTCTCTACAGATTACTCTAAATGGAGGGAAATATAACAGTATAAAAAATCAAGAGCTAATACCAGTAGGGGGTTTCAATGGTGTGAAGATTAGTCTAGAAGATTAAATCAAGTTCTACGATAAGAAATCCTATTGGTTAGAAGATCTTATCATGGATAAAACCGACACCTAGGTAAACAATATTTCATGGAAATAATTCAGGGTTTCTAATTACAGTAAGGTTAAATTCTCTTTCAATGACTCTTTTATTTACATTTTTGGTTGAACTCAGGTTTCTATCTTTTCCATTAAAATTGTTTGATAAATAAAAAATTAAATTATCAGTCTATATATCTCTTAAGGAAGTACTTACCTAACCCTTCATATGTACTAAACTTGGGGGTTATACCAATGGAGAAATATCTTTATTATGAGGAACAACCAGTGGAGATTCTGGATCTTACATAGAATGATCTATGAAATAATGCCAATCATTATCTCATTGATTCATGGTGAAACCACTAGTTTAAAGAATCAATAAAGGGACTTTAGGATAAAATGAGGAAGAATTATCCCCAATTGTTTTTATTATATGTTGAGTCAATAAGTTTTCCCTATGAATTTTCTATTACTTCTTGTTTTGAAAATCACAAACACTCTATCTTAAAGGAAATTTCTTTTCCCCTAAGTTTCATCTTGAGAAGTAAAATTTTCTGTCCCCAAGGAAATTTATCCTTAACATGTTTTCATTATTCATATCATAATTTCTCTAAATCTAACTCTTTATTTAAAAGTATAAAATACAGTTTCATATCTAAAATCTCATAATCTTATAAATACTTAGATATATAGCATTCTGTTTTCAGGATCCCAATTCTGGTTCCAAATTCTTTGAATTCAGAGTCTTAGCTTTCTGAGTTCACACTCTTAATTCTCTGAATTCAGACTTCGAAGTTTCTGATTCCAGTCTTTGAATTCTATGAATTCAGACTTTGAACATCCTGTGTTCAGACTCAGAATTCTCTAAATTCAGACTCTGAACTTTTTACGTTCAGACTTCAAATTCTCAGAATTCAAATTCTCAACATTTTGAGTTCAGAGTATGAATTTCTTTGAATTAAGACTCTAAATTTCGTTGAAATTTAAAATCCGGAATTCTATAGAATTTAGGTTCCAAATTATTTTGAAGATAGAATCTAGATATTCATGTATTATAGACACCAGTTGGTTTTTTGTTTGACGCCAAACTTTTATTTTTTTCCTCACACTCTGAAAAATTGAATTTTCTTGAGAAACCATATTTTTCTTACCCTTGTTATAGTTATGAAATGATGTCATGATTTTTATTTCTAACCAACCATTGTTTTAGTGACACATGTATAGTTCCCTCTAAAATTCAAGGAAAAATATGACCGTTAGAGGAGGGATCCGACTGTTGGAAATGCACCTATAAATAGGAGCTCATTTGAACGAGATCAACACTGTTTTAAAACTCAAGAGATTATATGTTGCTGATGTGATTTCAAGAGACAGACTCTCATGCTTTGTGAATACTGAACAACTTGTTAATAATTTCTTCCTGTGACTCCAAATTTTTCTGAGTACATTTGAGGGCTTATGGGGATAGGATTACAGAGGTACCGACTACCTTGAAGATTGAGGTCTTGTAGGGATAGCAATACAGACTCCGATATTCATATCGAGGGCTTACCATGGTGTGGGTAAGATAGACTTTATTGGAAGTATAAATCAAGGTACATTTATCCAGGTTCGATGAATACCCTACTCTTTGGGTTAAAATATTTTTTACTTATTACTTGTATTGTTTCATGTTTTTTTCTACTGCATTTTGATTGTTATAGAATATATAACTATCTTATACTATATTATACTTGTACTCTTATTAGTAAGATTCTATATGCTTTAAGGTATAATCTTTGTTCTTGTAATCTTTTGTTAAGTTTCATTTCCAGAACCACATTTTCAGGATCAAGCAATTTTGTAGAACTAAGAGGTCTTGTTAATTTACCTTATGTAAATTTGTTAAACATTACCTTATTTAAATGTTCCAATGCAATTTATAAAGTATACATGTAACACCCTAGGTAAATAAAGAATATGAAATTTTTATATTTATCCATATTTGTGAATAAAATATTAATATTACTTTAAAGGGTGTGCTACGCTCGATGGTGTACCAAATACACAACAACAAGTTTCTTAGAAGCTTACATTGCACTCTAATAATAAAATAATATTATTTAAATAGTAGTTAACGCCTAGCCGTTGTAATGGCTGGAATGAATAGAACTACCTACAAAATGATTATATATGTTTGTCTAATATTTTTACTCTTTACAATAAATGTTAGAGGATTAAAAATGCGAATGAATCCAATTTTAAGCGTAGACATTCTAATATTCTTTAAATGGTCGATTAACCGCCTTTTGAAGGCGAACCTCATTTAAATCCACTTTTTGAAAATTTTATGTGTTATATTTGACAAAATAAAATTCATATTTATAACCGTGACATCAAAATTTACTTTGTTTAAATTTTTGGTATCTTTCTGATAAAGTTCATTTTTTAATGAATAGTGAAAAATGTTGTATTTTAATTCAAAACCTCTTTTTAATCTAGTCTATTTATATGATTAGATTATATTTTGGATTGTTTTTTAAGTAAAATTATAATATATTTTTACCATTTAATCCAATAGTGGTCATTGGAATTAATTTCACTTTGAAATTTGACTTAAACTAGTGTCAATCTTTTGATACTTATTGTTTCATAAAAACACGATATTTTCTCTGACTGCGTGAATTAATTATAAAATTAATTAATGAAACTTCTATGTTATGAATTTTTTAAAATAGACATCATTTTTGAATTCGGAATATAAAATATAGCTTAGGGTGAATTTTTGGTATTTTTATGAAAATCTCCAATTTTTGATGAATAGTGAAACCACAAAGTGGTGGTTACAAAATTTGATTTTTCATTTAAATGGGACTTTACCACTTCTGTGATTTGAATTTAAAAATTCCAATTTAAATGATTTTAATTGTTATGTAAAATGTGGTTCAATGGGATGAAAATAATTTTTGATGAAAAGTAACTTTTATGTTTTATTAATCGCGATTAAAGGTAATTAGTGTGATTTAAGGTAAAAATGATATTATAATAAAATGAAAATATATTGAAACTTTTCCTAACCCTATTGGATGAGTTATTTCCGACCAAGACAACCCATGGGTCGATTTTTGGTACCCCATGGAGCCACTTGGGTTTGATAAAGACATTTATGCCTTTTATTTAAAGTTAAAATAAAAATGTCACATACATGATTTGTTTTACTAAAATAATTTTTACATGTGGTTATACAAGTTAGAATTTTGACTATGAATAGTAATTGGATAGCTAAAATTATTTCCCACATCATATTATTTTGTTTCATAATTTGTAGACATTAAATAAATTAAATTATTTATGACATCATGATGATGCAGCGATGACCTTATTATTTAACGATTTAAATAAAATGGAAAGATAATGTAAAATATAAGACCTAAACATGTCAAAAACATATTAGATTGGTGGATTTAGAACCCTTATCACCTTATCCTCGAAACACATAAATGTGGGACCATTAAAATCTGAAACTCATTTGGATATAAAGTTACATTTTATACCTTTCCAAGAGTGCCCCTCCTTCCACTTCTAAAAGGCCCCCACCTCTACCACCATACCCACACTTCCAAAGCCTTTGGCTAGGCCAAACCCTGCCCATTTTGTCTCTCCACATCCCTATCTAACTCCTTGAAGCCTCACATTGGGCAGAATCCTTTCCAAGAAAGCCTTTGAGCTCAAATCAAAGGAAGTTACCCGATTTTAATGTAATCTCTTCTTTTGAGTCCTTTTGTTTTATTTTGCTTCAACAACCCCATAAACTCTTTTTATTATTTTATTTTGTAACAAATATAGTATCTTCAATATAATATGATTTTTTTATAAGAAGGATTCTAGCTACACTTACACACACCTACATCTCATGGTTAAAGAACATACTGTTTCTGTGGATGGCGAATTTCTACCTCCCGAAACGATGATTGTTCAACATTCTTCCAACACCTTCAAAGGTGGCCATTAAGATGACAATATATTTATATATGATATCTAATATGTTTATGTTTTACTTAATCTTCTTTATTTTTCATTTATGGCAAACCTTTATGGTTTCCATTATGGGTAAACGCGATATCTTCATTTAAGGAAGTGCGGACTACTGCCCCCTCAAAGTGATTTGATTCGCTAATACCATATGTGGTACGTATAAAGGATATATTTAATGATATTATATATGATACCATACTGGAATTAAAATACTATTATGTATCATTATGTTTTAATTCCATTAAATATGAAATAGAAATGAAAGTAGCGTTCATGCGTACGTACGACTTACCGTCTCCATGAACGGTGCATTTCATTTCTTAACTCTAAATGTTATGTAATATTATAAATGCATGAATATAATAGATATATATGATATATATGATATATACATCATGAATACAATTCTGTATATAATGAACCTTTGACCACGTGAACAAATGTAATTGTAAGAAGTCCACTTTCGACTTAAGAACCAAATATCGAAAAAACAAACATTATTAACTTAAATGATTACATAATGTTTATGACATTTTAATGAGTGGTATAAAAGGAATAATGAACTTTAAAAAGGTTCTTAAGGAAGTAGAAATTAACTTAAGTTTATTATTTAGGAGATTAATGAACGATCGAGTCAAGTCAGACCCGAGGTAAGGGATCCTACTCCTCTCTTTCTTTTTAAGTACACTCTTTTATGTCATTCATTTTAAAGCTCATATTTCATGTTATTGGGATGTTCTTTTATATTAATCTTACTTTAATTTTTATGTTCATATGATGATAGACCATATTCTCTCTCATCAATCCATTTTGGATGTTTTGAGTGGCGCCGTTAGGCTGCTGAATTTTCGTAAGAGATCTAACCTCTCTCTTTCTTTTTAAGTACTCTCCTTTATGTCACTTCTTTCAAGATCCTATTTGTTATGTTGGGGGATGTTAATTTATATTCCTATTTCTATAAACTTTATGTTAATATGATGAGATACCCTATTTTATATCATTAATCCATTTTTGGAAGTTTTAAGTGGTGCCGTTAGGCTGCCGAGTTTTCGTAAGAGATTTTTCATCTCACTTTTATTCCTGTGAGATTTATGTTACATTTGCCACAATTTTCTTTGAGTGGTGTATGTAATGCCCATTATTTTACTCATTGTGTAATATACTTTCATTTATGAGTATTTACATCAATATTGTATTTTCCTTCTTTCACGGGGTGTATGTTTCAAAAGATGCCCATGTCGGTAAGGGAACCTTTCACCCTCCTCTTTGTAAAAGAATTTTTTTGTTATGTCTTTTAATTCACATACTATTATGTTGGGATATGATCTTCTATATCCTTATTGATTTAAATTTTATTTCCATGTGATGAGATACCCTTTTTATCTCTCATCAACTCATTTTATGAATTTTGTAGTGACGCCATTAGGCTGTCAAATTTTTGCAAGGGAATTTATTAACCAAAATTTGATTCTTTGGGATAAACTTATACTCCTTGAATATGTCATTCTGTGAATATGTGTGAATAACCTCTGATTGTTTTACACTTAATATCCACTTATATTTTGTGTATTCGTTTGTCACAGATAATTATGTAATTGATTTATCTTTAAACCAAGGACACCGTCTTTTTAAGGGACTTCATCTCAATATCCTTTCATTGAGGCATATTTAGTTTTATACACAACTTTATTTTATATGGTGTATAAACCCCTTTGATTTTTACTTTTATACAAAAGGAATCTTTTTCTACGAAGCGTTTTACTAAACGACAAAAAGGAACGTTTCTTTTAACGTACGTGATGACAACGACCTTTTCCGCCGCCGCAAGTATTATTTGATCTTTGGCTTCGTCAACAAGTCGTAATGTTTTTAAAATAAAATAAATAACATATACTCTTTTATGTATTTTGGTATTGAAAATGGTTTTGATAAAGGATTCTATTATCTCAATATATTTAAATGATATATTTTGATTGAAATGTGGAAATGTTATCATTCCTTTATATTGGTTTTATGTGTTATAATTTTATAATGGTACTTGGACATATTACGGGTGGTTACGTGATAAACCATAAGACGGGTGGTGCCGTGAATACCAGGACGGGTGGTTATGTTATAACCTCCAATTCATTGGGTATTGAAGTCGGCCATATGGCTATTCCATTAAGTATGTATGGAAGTTGGCCGAATGGCGATTCCATTAAGTGATATGTGTGGAAGTAGACCTTATGGTTATTCCACTTAAGTATGTTTATGTCCTAAGTTACCTTTATATGTTATGTGATCTTTATATGGGTTTTATGGTAATATTTTGGTTATAGAAGGGTAAGTAACGAACTTTTATTCAGTGAAGAGTTTTTACTACTTCGAAAAGGTGAAAAGTATTACTTTCATAAAGTATACATGGTTTACTTGTTGTTTTGAAAAACTAACAGTTTTCATTCTTTGTGTATCCCTTACTGTTCTTTTTATGCTCATCCCATGTTTTTGAAATGTTTTTCATAGGACTTAACGTGGAATAGGGTCAAGGATGGGATCAAGGGAAATTCATGAAACCTAAAACAAGGAACTGGACATGTTTCTTTTTAAGAGTTTTTATTTTATGGAAACTTTATAAAAGATTATACTTTGTAATCTTTTAAGATGTAATAGTTATGTCCTAATTATCTAAAACTCTAAACCAGAAAAGATCCTCAATGTGAATTATTCATTTAATTCAATATTATGTAAGGTTTAAGGTCGGGGACTTATAGTTGGTATCAGAGGTCAGTTTAGATAACTCTAGAGGTTAGGGTATTCTTTAAGCATAAGTGACATTACCATAATGGTTAGGACATCAGAAAGAGTCCTAGTTTTAGATAAATTGAATGAGTAATTATATCTTTGTGTTTATCTTCCTCATTAGTACATGATGGTTTCGTTGATATACTCACACTGACCTTTTTGGTTTTAGTAAATGGATGGATCTAGAAGGCACCAAAGTAACAGTGGATGTGAAGGAAATTGTGACAGTTTTTTGAGCAAGCAACTGAATGTTATGGGAGCTACAATGGGAAATCTTGTGATTATCCTCAACCAACTATCTAGAGTCATTATTGACCACCTAAACCTTGGTGATTTCTCTAAGGAATCATATATGTGAGAAACAAATCCCTACGGAACTATAGGTAATAATCATAAAGGTAAGTGTGTTCAAAAACCTATGTGTCAAAAATGTCGAAAGAAACACCTAGGAAAATATTTCAAAGGGACAAAAATATGCGATATATGTGGAAATGAAGGTCATAAATCAAGAACCTGCCCTGGAAAAAGGAAGCATCCAGTTGACTCGAGGAAAGGGAAAGAAGTTATTTCTGAGGGATCATTTGATTGTTTTAAATGGGGTGTGCATGGTCATTATGAAAACACATGTCCTATGAAGAAGTTTCGTGAATGGGATCACCATGATCGTACAAATGTTCTTTTACCAATACCTAATTCCATTCCGATTGAGGATGAAGAAACTGAAAATGACCAATCAAAGGTATGGATTATTTCATAACTATTGTTTTCCTATTTTGGAATCTTAGGATATGATTCATGATTTTGTTTGTAGGAAAGAAGTATTTCAGAATAAGTTGGAAAGGAATGGTTAATGGATCATGAAGAATGTTAAATGAGTAAGATGTCAACATATAAGGGCATCAGGAGTTATGGTGAAATTCTTAAGAGTATTAAGTCTCTTTTGATGATGGGGTTACATTAGAGGACTTTTTATAGTATGTGTAACCCTGATGTTTAATATATGAAAATTTTATTCAAGGAAAAGTTATCTGTTCTTTTTTGGACATAGTTATAAAGAACCATTTGGGTTTATATGATCCTTAATTTTGAGGTAATTATGGGTTACTATATGTTATGATGGAAGTGAAAGGCTTGAGATAAAATTGAGGTTAAATTATGTTATGGTTATTTTTGATGATTTTATCTCTTTTTGGGGAATTATTTGAGAATTATATAGTATTGGAAAAAGGAAAACACGCAGACTATGTGACAACCCGTCGTGTCGGACAAAGATGCGGGAATCAAACCCACAACCAAAGTGCAACTGGTATTTATTGCCTACCACTAGACTACGTGAAGTCCCTGTTTAGTTTGACTTATTATTTTTAGTTAGATGATTTTATGAGTTAAGAGTAAGTTGATTTTGGGTTATCTATGGAAATTTATTAACCTATCAGGGAGGATATGTGATTAGGTTAATTACTTTTCAATACGAGACATTAAGAACAACTGATGTTGGTTGGAGATAAATATTACGACTTTACATGGAAGACTATGTGACTAAATCCTTCAAATATTTTGGTTTCAATCTTAGTTTGGTTTACTTTGAGTTATTTTATGGAAAAATTGTTTATCGAATGGTCCTCGTTGAACTTTGGGTTTTGATGGAAAAATTTTGGATATTAAGAATAGATTTTCTTTTTATAAAGGGTTATCCTTTTCTGGATTATCTGATCTTGTACTATCCTTTTTTGTTTTGGTTTTGGTTAAAGTCTAAAGACATGGGATGTATATAGTTCTCTTTTGTGGATTGGGTGATTCTCTAGAAGTTGATTATAGTACTCTTAATGTGAACAAGTCTTCCTAAATACTTGTCTTTTTGAGAAAATATGAGTTTGTGTAAGGAATCTAATAAAAGTTGAAAGTCAACATGATAAGTGATTATGTTTCCTTATGAATAAATTCCTCAATAAAAAGTAACTTAAAACAAAAATGTTGTCTATTAACTTTTCCTACAGGGGAATCGAATACCGTTTAACCCATCACAAGTTTGGGATTTTCATGTGGTTAACTTTCTCCTAAACATGTTTTCTATCACTCTCCATCAGAACATGACCCTTTGTTTTTTTCCTCGATGTCGATATTTTCATACATGGAATCCTAGTATGGGTTAACTTGGGTGACCTTTGTACTTATCATTCTTTATTTTAAAGTGATTGTTTTACCGACTCTTGTTCCAATGTGGGACTTTCAAAGATATTTCCAAGCCCAATTTTAAAATTGTGAGGACGCAATTCCCAAAAGGGGGGAAGGATGTAACACCCTAGGTAAATAAAGAATATGACATTTTCATATTTATCCATATTTGTGAATAAAATATTAATATTACTTTAAAGATGATTCTACGCTCGATGGCGTACCCAATAGGCAACAACGAGTTTCTTGGGAAGCTTATGTTGCACTCTAATAATAAAATAATATTATTTTAAATAGTAGTTAACGCCTAGTCGTTGTAATGGTGGGAATGAACAGAACTACCTACAAAATGATTATATATGTTTGTCAAATATTTTTACTCTTTACATTAAATGATAGAGGATTAAAAATGCGGATGAATCCAATTTTAAGCGTAGACATTCTAATATTTTTAAAAGGTCGATTAACCGCCTTTTGAAGGAGAACCTATTTTAAATCCAATTTTTCACAATTTTATGGGTTATATTTGACAAAATAAAATTCTTATTTAGAATCGGGACATCAAAATTTACTTTGTTTATGTTTTTCGTATCTTTTTGATAAAGTTCATTTTTAATGAATAGTGAAAAATGTTGTATTTTAATTCAAAACCTATTTTTATTCTAGTTTATTTATATGATTAGATTATATTTTGGATTGTTTGTTTAGTAAAATTAGAATATATTTTTACCATTTATTCCAATAGTGGTCATTGGAATTAATTTCACTTTGAAATTGGACTTAAACTAGTGTGAATCTTTTGATACTTATTGTTTCATAAAAACATGCTATTTGCTCTGACTGCGGGAATTAAATATAAAATTAATTAATGAAACTTCTATGTTATGAATTTGGTAAAATAGACATCATTTTTAAATTCGGAATATCAAATATAGCTTAGGGTGAATTATTGGTATTTTTATGAAAATCTCCAATTTTTGATGAATTGTGAAACCACAAAGTGGTGGTTACAAAATTTGATTTTTCATTTAAATTGGAATTTACCACTTCTGTGATTTGAATTTCAAAAATCAAATTTAGATGATTTTAATTTTTAAGTAAAATGTGGTTTAATGGGATGAAAATCATTTTTTATGAAAAGTAACTTTTAAGTTTTATTAATCGCGATTAAAGGTAATTAGTGTGATTTAAGGTAAAAATGATATTATAATAAAATGAAAATATATTGAAACTTGTCCTAACCCTATTGGATGAGTTATGGACGACCCAGAAAACCCATGGGTCAATGTTTGGTACCCCATGGAGCCACTTGGGTTTGATAATGACATTTATGCCTTTTATTTAAAGTTAAAATAAAAATGTCACAAACATGATTTGTTTTAATAAACAATTTTTACATGTGGTTATATAAGTCATAATTTTGACTATAAATAGTCATTGGAAAGATAAAAAGATTTACTACATCATAGTATTTTTATTATAATTTTTAGACATTAAATAAATTAAATTATACATGAGATCATGATGATGCAGTGATGACCTCATTATTTAACGATTTAAATAAAATGGAAAGATAATGTAACATCTAAGACCTACACATGTCCAAAACCTATTTTATGGGTGGATTTAGAACCCTTATCCCCTTATCCTCGAAACACATCAATTTGGGACTATTAAAATCCGAAACTCATTTGGAAATAAAGTTACATTTTATGCCTTTCCAAGATGCCCCTCCTCTCCTCTTATAAATGGCCCCCACCTCTACCTCCTTACCCACACTTCCAAAGCCTTTGGCTCGGCCAAACCCTTCCCATTTTGTCTCTCCACATCCCTCTCTAACTCCTTGAAGCCTCACTCTGGGAAGAATATTTTCCAAGGAAGCCTTTGAGCTCAAATCAAAGGAAGTTACCCGATTTTAAGGTAATGTCTTCTTTTGAGTCCTTTTGTTTTATTTTGCTTCTCCAACCCCCTACACTCTTTTTATTCATTTATTTTGTAACAAATCCAGTATATTAAATATACTAGGATGTTTTTATAAGAAGGGTTTTAGCTACACTTACACACACCTACATCTAATTGTTAAATAAACATACTGTTTCCGTGGACGGCGAATTTCTGCATCCCGAAACGATAATTGTTCAACATTCTTCCAACACATTCAAAGGTGGCCATTAAGATGACACTATATTTATATATGATATATAATATGTTTATGTTTTACTTAAGCCTCTTTATTTTTAATTTATGGCATACCTTTATGGTTTCCATTACGGGTTAACGCGATATCTTCATTTAAGGAAGTGCGGACTACCGCCCCCTCAAAGTGATTTGATTCGTTAATACCATATGTGGTACTCATAAAGGATATATTTAATGATATTATATATGATAACATACTGTAATTAAAATACTATTATGTATCATTATGTTTTAATTCCATTAAATATGAAATAGAAATGGATGTAGCGTTAATGCGTACGTACGGCTTACCGTCTCCATGAACGGTGCATTTCATTTCTTAACTCTAAATATTATGTAATATTATAAATGCATGAATATAATGGATATATATGATATATATGATATATACATCATGAATACAATTCTGTATATAATGAACCTTTGACCACATGAACAACATGTAATTGTAAGAAGTCCACTTTCGACTTAAGAACCAAATATCGACAAAACAAGCATTATTAACTTAAATGATTAAATAACGTTTATGACATGGTAATGAGTGATATAAAAGGAATAATGAACTTGAAAATGGTTCTTAAATAAGTAGAAATTAACTCAAGTTTATTATTTATGAGATTAAAGAACGATCGAGTCAAGTCGGACCCGAGGTAAGGGATCCTACTCCTCTCTTTCTTTTTAAGTAAACTCTGTTATGTTATTCCTTTTAAAGCTCATATTTCTTGTTATTGGGATGTTATTTTATATTAATCTTACTGTAATTTTTATGTTCATACGATGAGAGACCCTATTCTCTCTCATCAATCCATTTTGGATGTTTTGAGTGGCATCGTTAGGCTGCCGAATTTTCATAAGAGATCTAACCTCTCTCTTTCTTTTTATGTAATATCCTTTATGTCACTTCTTTTAAACTCCAGTTTTTTATGTTGGGGGATGTTCTTTTATATTCCTCTTTCTATAAACTTTATATTAATATGATGAGATACCCTATTTGATCTCATCAATCCATTTTTGGATGTTTTAAGTGGCGTCGTTAGGCTGCCGAGTTTTCGTAAGGGATTTTTCATCTCACTTTTATTCCCATGAGACTTATGCTACATTTTAAACAATTTCCATTGAGTGGTGTATGTACTGCCCATTATTTTACTCATTGTGTAATATAATTTCTTTTATGAGTATTTTCATCAATGTTGTATTGTCCTTCTTTCATGGGGTGTATGTTTCGAAAGATACCCATGTCGGTAAGGGAACCTTTCACCCTCCTCTTTTTAAAAGACTTATTTTGTTATGTATTTTAATTCACATACTATTATGTTGGGATATGTTCTTCTATATCCTTATTGATTTAAATTTTATTTCCATGTGATGAGATACCCTTTTTGTCTCTCATCAACTCATTTTCAGAATTTTGTAGTGACGACATTAGGCTATCAATTTTTTGAAAGGGAACTTCTTAACCCAAATTTGATTCTTTAGGATAAACTTATACTCCTTGAATATGTCATTCTATGAATATGTGTGAATAACCTTTGATTGTTTTACACTTAATATCTACTTATATTTGGTGAATTCTTTTGTCACACATAATTATGTAATTGATTTATCCTTAAACCAAGGATACTGTCTTTGTAAGGGACTTTTCCCCAATATCCTTTCATTGAGGCATATTTCGTTTTATACACAACTTTATTTTATACGGTGTATAAACCCCTTTGACTTTTACTTTTATACAAAAGGAATCTTTTTCTACGAAGCATTTTACTAAACGAAAAAAAGGAATGTTTCTTTTAACGTACGCGGTGACAACGACCTTTTCCGCCGTCGTGAGTATTATTTGCTCATTGGCTTCCTCAACAAGCCGTAATGTTTTTAAAATAAAATAAATACCATATACTCTATTATGTATTTTGGTATTGAAAATGGTTTTGATAAAGGATTCTATTATGTCAATATATTTAAATGATATATTGTGATTGAAATGAGGAAATTTTATCATTCCATTATATTGGTTTTATGTGTTATAATTTTATAATGGTACGTGAACATATTACGGGTGGTTACGTGATAAACCATATGATGGGTGGTGCCGTGAATACCAGGATGGGTGGTTACGTTATAACCTCCAATGCATTGGGTATGGAAGTCGGCCGTATGGATATTCCATTAAGTATGTATGGAATTTGGCCGAATGGATATTCCATTAAGTGATATGTGTGGAAGTCGACCTTATGGTTATTACACATAAGTATGTTTATGTCCCAAGTTACGTTTATATGTTATGTGATCTTTATATGGGTTTTATGGTAATCTTTTGGTTACAGAAGGGTAAGTAATGAACTTTTATTCAGTGAATAGTTTTTACTACTTCGAAAAGGTGAAAAGTATTACTTTGATAAAGTATACATGGTTTACCTGTTGTTTTGAAAAACTAATAGTTTTCATTCGTTGTGTATCCCTTACTGAGCTTTTTATGCTCATCCCAATTTTTTGAAATGTTTTTAAAAGGACTTAACATGGAATAGGGTCAAGGATGGGATCAAGGGAAAGCCATACAACCTAAAACATGGAACTAGATATGTTTCTTTTTAAGAGTTTTTTATTTTATGGAAACTTAGTAAAAGTTTCTACTTTGTAATCTTTTGAGATGTAATAGTTATGTCCTAATTCTCTAAAACTCTAAACCTGAAAAGATCCTCAATGTGAATTATTCATTTAATTCAATATTAAGTAAGGTTTAAGGTCGGGGCCTTATAATACAATTCACCCCTCTTATATATTGAGCATCTACATCATTATTTCGATCCAGAAATTGGTATTAGATGAGGTCTTTGAAAACTGATATTCACATATATGTTTTCTTGGTCATGTTTTCTATTGTTCTATATTTTCCTTGCTTATTATATTTTTTTTCTTGTTTACATGATTTTATTATTGACAAGTTAGTTTGGAAATATATTTTCTTGGAGATGGTAGGAATGAATGTTGGATTGATTGGAAATCATAATCCTAATATATCACCTATATTTTAGGGTAATGATTATGTCTATTGTAGAGATCGTATGAAGACTTTTGTTATTAATACTAGAGTGGAAAACATTTTTATGATAACTAGAGATTACAAGATTCCTGATAAGGAAGTCATGACTTTTACTAATCAAGAGAAGTTATAATATCAACATAACTACAAGGTACACAGTAATTTTTTGTTTTCCATGACAAGGAATATTTATAGCTAGATTTATTCTTGTGAAGCTGTAAATTGTATTTGGAAGAAACATGAAGTAACACATTTTGGAACTTTCAAAGTTATTGGAACTAAAAGAGATATTCTTAGAGCTTAGTACCATGGTTTTTCGTTTCCTTACTTAGAACCAACATGTAAGGTAAAATAGAAATTTATGACTATTACCAACAGCTTACAATCCATGGGTGAAAAAGGATGGGATGTTGAGGCACTTGTAGACAAGATTATCTAAATCATGCCTAATGAGTTGGAATCCAAAAGGATAACTATATATGAGAATAGAAAAGTCTCACTGATCACTCTTGATGAGATTATTGGAACTCTTATTCAACATTGGACTTGAATGAAGAGAGATGCTGACAATGTTAAGAAAAATAATAGGAATCAAAGTGTTTCTTTTACGATTACTTAAAATCACATGAAAGCCAAGACACCTGAGAGAGTTACGAGATCTAAATCTATGAAAGTCACTATTTTATCTGAATCAAGTAAAAATGAACATTCTGATAATGAACTAGATAATCTTTCTTGAAGGATGAACAAGATATTTGGTAAGAAAGACTTCTAGTATATATATAAGAAGAAATAACATAAGGACAAGAACGACTTTGAAGTCACTTGTTATAAATGAAAAAGAGCTGGACATATAAGGCCAAATTGTTCTATGGTTAAGGTAAAAGATAGAAAGAAAAATCATCCTGAAAGGAATAGAAATAATTACTAAAAATCTAAAACTAAGAATATTTTGAAATCCTATTGAAACCTTGAGTGTCAGTGGTGGAGACTCTTCTGATGAATCCTCATATTTTTAATCTTCTAGTAAGAATAATCTTGGTTTACTTGCCAAGTTAACAATTTAAAATCATTGTTTAATGGCTATGGTACATAATGCTGAATCCATAACTGATGTATAATCAAATTCTAATTATAGTGATAGTAAATAATATGAATCCTCGAATGAAAAATCTTTTTCTAATGAAGGTAATACTTTACGTACTTATGAAGAATTTTCTAGATTTTTTATGCTCCATGAGAATGAAAATTCTAAAGTCACGAAAAAGCTTGATAAAGAAAATTCATAAATTTTTATTCTTATAAAGGAAATATCATATATTTCTAAATATCAGGATAATAAAACCCTTGATTTTGAAAGTATTTAAAAAAAATTGACAAAGTTAATTCTGAGAAGGATAAAATTTCTAAGGATCTTGAAAAATTAATTTCTAATAAGAATGTTTTCATGCCTAACTCTAGTGCTAAAACTAATGTTTTTGAGGATAATAACTTAGTTATTATACTAAATTATGAAATATTTTCCTTGAGGAAGTGTTTTTCAATCATTACCTTAGGTATGGAAAAATTTTAAAAGATGTATTCCCAAATTCTACCTCTAATGGTTAATTTTGGTATTCATTATACAAGTTAAAAACTAATTTTTAGTAAAAATTATTTTGTTTTTCAAGGTGCTATTTTCTGCACTAGGTGTTAGTGTGGTGACAATTGGCCAAAAAAATTGTTCCTTAAAGAAAATAGCCCTTTATGTTATCAAAAAACTTCTTTTTCAAAGAAAATGTGGATTCCTAAAATTTTTCTTTCTGATGTTTCTTGATCCAATAATGTTTGTGTTCTAAAAGTCTGACACTCTTAGTTTCATTAAACTAAAGACAGTACCAACAAAAATACATGGTACATGGATAGTGGATGTCCCTGACACATGACTGGTAACAAAAACATCTTTGAAAAGAATATAAAGATGAAAGAAGTAAAAGTAACATTCATAGATAATGATAAGGGAGAAATTATTGGTATAGGTAACATTGTTCCTCTTGAAAAAACATTTATTTCAAATGTTTTATTTGTTAAGGGTCTTAAGCAAAAGCTCATTATCATAACTCAATTATGTGATGAAGGAAACCTTATGAATTTTTGGAAAAAAAGTGCTTAGTACACAATTCCAAGGAAGAGTTTATTATTTCTTCCCATGGGCAAGATAATGTTTACACATTAAACATACAAGTCCTTAGAATCCATGATCTACCTTACCATAGTGAAATGGAATACTATTCATGGTTGTGACATAGAAGGTTAGGACACTGTAATCTTAGGAACCTATGAAAACTCTCTGTGAAAAAACTAGTTAAAGATCTACCGGAGCTTAGATTTGATTCTTCAAAAGTTTTTGATCCTTGTCAATATGTTAAGAAACATAAATCATGTTTTAAATCAATTTTTAAAATCTCAACTGTCAATGCATCATAGTTAGTGAATATGGATCTTTTTGGTCCAATACAAACAGGAACCATTGGAGGAAAATATTATGTATTTTCCATAGATAATGATTACACTATATTTACGTGGGTCTATTTTCTAACAAATAAATATGATTTTTTTCTTATTTCATAACATTTAGAGCCCAAGTTAAAAATGGGAAAAACCATCCTTTGACAACTATTCATAGTGATCATGGAGGAGAATTTCAAAATTTTGATTTTGAAACCTTTTGTTGTAGAAAAGGCACCACTCATAATTTCTCAGAACCCAGAACAACTAAACAAAATGTTGTTGTTGAACGAAGGATTATAATTCTTCAAGATATAAAAATAACCATGTTGAGTGAATATTCTATAGGGAAACATTTTTGGTTTGAAGCTGTAAGGCCTGCTTGTTATACTAAATCGTGTTTTGATTAGACATTTTCTAAATA
This sequence comes from Viscum album, assembly GCA_963277665.1. Taxonomy (NCBI): domain Eukaryota; kingdom Viridiplantae; phylum Streptophyta; class Magnoliopsida; order Santalales; family Viscaceae; genus Viscum; species Viscum album. The sequence goes on along the minus strand of OY728131.1, from coordinate 1,970,674,562 downwards.
AAACTTTTTATGACTTATGGAATTGTACAAAACCTAGACTTTCCTACTTCATGGTTTAGGGTTGTAAGGTATTCATTCTGAATACTAATGATAATCTACAAAAATTCGAACCAAAATATGATGAAGTAATATTCACAGGCTACTCCACAACTTCTAAGGATTATAAGGGTTTTAATAAGAATATTGTTCTGTTGAAGAAATAGTACATGTCAAATTTGATGAAACTGATCCTTTTTTTAAACAACCTAAACCTAAATCATCGGATGTGTTTTCAAAAACTGATTATCAACCATTGATAGAAGATCTTTCTAATTAAAAAAATTTCAAGAAAATATTTCTAAATTATTTACCCTAGAATAATTTTTAACCTATATTGATGAATAGGTTTTACAAAACCAAAATTAGTTGTTTCTAAAGAAACATCCCAGTGATAATATCATTGGTGATCTAAATCAGCCTGTAAGGACTATAAGTTCCTTAATAAATTAAGTAGAACATCTAGCATTCCATTCCCAATTAGAACTTAAAATCACTGATGAAGCATTAGGTGATGATGATTGGATAAAAGCAATGCAATATGAGCTAAATAAATTCGAAATGAATAAAGTCTGACCTTGGTTAAAAGATAGAAATAAACTTCTATTATTTGAGTAAAATGGGTTTTCAGAAATAAATGTGATGAAAATGGAATCATAGTAAGAAATAAAGAATGATTCGCTGTTAAAGGCTATAATCAACAATAAGTAATAGAATATGAAGATACTTATCCTCGAGTATATAGACTTAAATCTATTCGTATTATACTTTCCAATTCTGCATTCTTAAATTTCCAACTTTTTCAAAGAGATGTTAAATGTGCTTTCCAAAATGGTTTTGTTCAAGAGGATGTTTCTGTTGAATAAACTCCTGGTTTTGAATATACAAAACATCCTAAATATGTTTACAAACATACCAAATATTTCTATGGACTTTTTAAAGCCCCTCAAGCTTGGTATGATAGACTTACAGGATTTTTGCTTCAAAATAATTATGTTAATGGGAATGCTGATCCAAGCCTTTTTATAAAGAAATATAAGAAAAATGTGTGGATTGTTCAAATTTATATTGATGAAATTATAACTGGTTCAACTCAGCAATCATTAACTGATTCCTTTGCTTATCTAATCAAATATGAGTTTCGAATGAGTATGATGGGTGAGTTAACATTTTTCCTTGGTTTTCAAATTTTTCAAAAACCAGAAGGAATCTATATATCCCAACATAATTATATTAAATATATTCTTAAAAACTATGGATATGACAAGACTAAGAGTATAATTACTCCCATTGGAACTATAAATTCAGTTGATCTTGATGATTCTGGGAATCCAGTAGATCAAATATCTTTTAGAGGTATGATAGGAAGTCTACTTTACATGACAACTAGTATTTGAATCATAATGTTTTTAGTATGCTTATGTACAAGATATCAGTACAAACCTAAGTAAACTTATTTAAAGGCAGTGAGAAGAATCTTTTTCTACTTAAAGGGAACCATTAATCTAGGTCTCTTTTAGACTTATGGAAAGGTTTCTTTAAGGCGTTTTTCGGATGCTGACTTGGGTGGATGTAGAATGGATAGGAAAATTACATCCAGAACATGTCATTTCTTGGGAGATTCATTAGTTTCTTGGTCATGAAAAAAACAACACTCAATTTCACTTTCCACTACTGAAGCTGAATATGTATTAGCTGGAAGTTTTTGTGCTCATGTGTTGTGGATGCAACATACAATCATAGATTATTGAATGAGTTTAACCAAAACACAAATATTGTGTGATAATACTAGTTTCATTTCCTTAATTAAAAACCCTACACATCACTATCGTGCAAAACACATAGATATTAGGAATCACATTATTAGGGATCACAAAAAAAGATATCATTCTACTATTTATCGTGACATAAGATCAACTTGCTGATATTTTCACAAAATCATTACCATCTGATAGATTTTATTACTTTAAAAAGAAGTTAGGAATGATAGTTGTAACGTAATCGTCCATGTTAACCTCATGTTGAAACCAATATTCTTATAATAAAGAACAAATTTTCATATGGGGAGTATATTTGTTTGTAAGATTTTTCAAAAAAAATTGTATTCTAGAAATTTTCATTTTCAAAATTTTCATAGTCTATTTTTTTTCATTTTCAAAATTTTCATACATAAAATTTTCGTAATGAATATTTTCATACTTAAAATTTTTTTAATGAATATTTTCGTACATAAATTTTTTGTAATGAATATTTTTGTACATAAAATTTTTTTAATGGCGATTTTCATAATAATTTTTTTGTAATGATGATTTTGTCATCAAATTTTTGGAATCTAATGTTTTTCATGAAAAAATTTCCTCATTACAAATAATCTTCCTTGAAATCCGAATGGTATGTTTTCTTTCATAAATTTTCGTAATCATCTTTTACCTATTGGTATTTTCATTCGTCTTTAAATTTTTGGTATTCACTTTTCCTTAAATCTGAATGTTTTTCATAAAAACCTCAAAAGATTAGAATCTATAAAATTTCCTTATGCGTCTATTATCTCAACCATCAGATCTTCTCAAGATGATTTCAACCATTGGACCAACCGGGGAAGGTGAACCATCACTTCTATTGCCTATATAAAGTACCCCCATTGGTTGTCTCAAATTGATCTCAAACATCTTGCGTGCTGATGCTCTACCCTTCCTACAAAATCCTGTTCCGAACATCTCAGATTTTCCTTACTTTTGAATGTCTTCTGAAGTCACATCCAAGAATGAAATTTCAACTATCAATCCAATCTCTATATGGTAGATATATAGAGATAGGTTAGTTGATCCAAAGTTTTAATCCAAATATGACTCTATTGTTTTCAAGAATATCAAACTCAATGGATGAGAGAGTGTATGTATTTCTAATCCAAAAGCTTGGGATTTGGTTTATCTTGAGTTGTTATTAGAGTTATATGAGGTAGTTACTTTGTTTAAGGAAGAAGGTAGAATTTTGTTTTCTTTCAAGTGTTATGGAAATACAAATTCACTTTCTTACACCAAGGCTTCAAGAATAGTTGTTATTACTTATGAAGGGGAAGCTGAGTTATGTACTCACAAGCTACCTGATGTTCAAGGATGTTTTAATAAGGTAAAGGCCATGACATGGATTGGTCTCACAGAAGTAAAGACTCTGAAGATTCTTCACCTATCTACAAAAATTTGGATTCTTGATTTCTGGGTTCAAGGAATCATTATTCCGAGAAAAGGTGATAAGGATACTCTTAGAAGATTTACATCTATATTTTGGATTTGTTGGTGAATATAAAGAATAAAAATTTGGTTATGTAATTTATTATTATCATTGATAATATCAAGAATTGTAATTTGAAATCTCAATTTATTATCTATCCAACCATTTTATAAATTATGATTGTTCGGTGTGTAGAATCCTTCACAATTCCTTGATGTTTTATGTCGAGGAATTTCAAAATCATGTGGTTGAGTGATGATAATTTGAGAAGAATTGAAATTGGGTTTTTCAAATAATCATGAAGAATTCTATTATCTTCAAGAAGAGGAAGTTAAAACTCGTTCAATGAAACAGGAGGTGGATGAAACCTCTAAAAAGGTTGGAAGGAAAAGGAAGGTGAAGGAAGTGGAAGAGAAAGAAAAAACTCTAGTGGCAAAAGAAATTCTGTCAGCACCCCTAAAGCTAATGAAAAAAAAGCTTATCCTGATGAGGTAGTGGAAAAGTGGATAGAAGACAAGAAATATCAGAAATAAGGGGAGCCTAAGTTTGGCATCAACCTTGCTAAGGAAAAATCATTAATGGAAAAGGAATATGAAGAGCATGAGAATCAAGGGAAAGAGAAGAAGAAGAAGAAGAACTTGTCTAAGGTATAGATTGTCCAATCACTTTTGAAGTCTACTGAGAAAGCATTCGAGAATATTTTAGTACCAGAATCCATTTTAATAGAACCTTACCAAAGACTCCAGAAAAGATGTTTGTGACTCTGGAAAAAATACAAGAAAAAAAAGTAGAATGAGAATAATTAGAAGGCAGTGGTGATACCAAAGACTTGATAAAGAAAGTTAACGATTTTCAGGAGAAGGAAAGTCCTTCTAAAAAATTATCATTCAGAACCTCTGAAGCCGAGTCTTCAAAACTTGATACCCTAGGGAAAGATGATAAGAGTGGAGAAGAAGTGAAGAAAGGGTCCAAAAAAGAAACCACCAATCATGATTTCATTCCGCCATAAGATTTTGAGGCAGGAGCTGAAAAGGATGAGGTGGATGAAGATAAAATTGTGCCACTATCTGATAGTGAACACGAATCACCCAATCAAGAAGAATTCATTCTAAAAGTTGATAAGGGAAAATAGGTGGTGGTTGATACACCTAGAGGAGAAGTGGTCAAGAAGAAAGAAGTGGGTGCTTCATCGAAGTGGAAAGCTATTGATATAGAAAAATAATCCTCACCAAGAATAATCTCTGATTCAAAATATTCCTCTCTTGGACATGATTTTGTAGTCCAATATTTGAAAAATCTTGTTGGAACTATCCTTGTATTTCCAAGCATACACTCTAGATTCAAAATGCATCAGCATACCTTAAATTAGAAATCGGATTTAGTATCTATAGTGATGGATAAGTGTGTCAAACATGAGGATGATATCAGAAACTTTTTCATGAACTACGAAACCCACAAAAGATCTTGCAAGAAGGTGACTAGCAGGTAAAAAAACTATAGAAGATATAAGAATTCTTGATGAGTTTCCTGATAATGTCAAGGATGCATTTGAAACAGAAGATAGTATGTTCAAAGATCTCACCAATTCTTTTGAAGAAAATCTATCTATTGAAGAAAATTCTTGGAAGAAAGAAATTAATGATCTGAATGTGGAATTATATCAAGTTTCTCAGAGTTGGAAGAGGGAAAGGGATCTCAGGATTGAGATAGATGGGAAGTTAGTTAAGAAAGAAGAAGTTATAAAGGGTCATGCAGAATCTATTAAGTCTCAAAAAGAAAAAATCAAAGCCATAGAGAAGAAAACAAAAGATAAGGATCAGATTCTAAAATGTGCAGAGATGGGTCACAAGGAACTCAAGAAGCTCCAAACTATAGTGAAGAAGTGGATGCTAAAGGATAAGAGAGGATAATATTGTTCAATTATATTCTTTTGTTGAATAACTTCCTTGTATAATTTGTTTCAATCATAATAAAATTTTGTGTTCCTCTTTATAAATTTCATTTTCTAGTACTAATATTTTAGGTACCATGTTTTCTTTTCCATTACCTGTATTTATTTTTTAAAATAACAAAGGGGGAGAAAGGAATGAAAAAATAATAATATTTAGTAAAGAATAAATCTCATTATGTAAGGGAGAGTTCATCTATGGGGGAGTTCTTATCCAAGAATATTTTTGTATGCAATAAAATGATATGTCTCAATCCATAAATCAAGAATATGATCCTTACTGTTTCCAAATACTAGGGGGGGTTTTAGTCGTATTCCTCATTGCCCATGTGTTAAGGGAGATATGTTTTATTTTCAATATCTATAAAAATATTTTCTAATTCCTTATATACTTTTTCGTATGGATGTTTTTGCTTTCCAAAAAGGGGGAAATTGTTGAGTCAATAAGGTTTCCTTATAACATTTTCTTTACTTCATATTTTGAAAATCAAAAACACTCTATCTTATGGAAAATTTCATTTCACCAATGTTTCATCTTGATTAGGAAATTTTTTCTTCCCCAAGGAGATTTATCCTTACCATGTTTTCATTGTTCATATCATAATTTATCTAAAACTAATTATTTTTTTCCTGAGTATAAAATTCAGTTTCATGTATAAAATATAGAAATCTTATAAATTTTTAGATATAGAGCATTATGTTTTCAGGTTCTGAATTTAGGTTCTGAATTCTCTGAATTAAGACTCCGAACATTATGAGTTAAGACTCTTAATTCTCTGAATTCAGACTCTGAACTTTTTGAGTTCAGGCTCTAATTTCTCTATATTTAGACTCTGAAATTTTTGAGTTTAGACTCTGAATTCTCTGAATTCTGACTCTGAACATTATGTGTTCAGACTCCGAATTTATCAGAATTAAGGCACAAAATTTCATTGAAATTCAAACTTCATAATTCTATATAATTCAGGTTTTGAATTCTTTTGAAGACAGAATCTGAATATTCATGTATTATAGACACAAAATGGTTTTTGGTTAGACTCCGATCTTTTATTTTTTCTATACACTCCAAAAAAATATATTTGGTTGAGAAACCATATTTTTAATTCCCCTATTATAGTTATGAAATGATTTCATGCTTTCTATTTCTAACCAACCATTTTTTGAGTGACACGTGTACAGGTCCCTCTGAAATTCAAGGAAAAATATAAATGTTGGAGGATGGAGCCGATCGTTGGAAATGCACCTATAAATCAGAGCTCATTTGAACGAGCTCAACACTGTTCTACAACTCTGGAGATTACATGAAGATGAAGTGATTTCGAGAAATACTCTAAAGCATTGTGTGTATTGAACAACATGTTCAGAATTTTTTCATGGGACTCTGATTGTTGCTGAGTACATTTGAGGGATTCCGGGGATATGAAGACAGTGGTGTCGACTACCTTGAAGTTCGAGGTCTTGCAGGGATAACAAGGCAGACTCCGATATTCATATCGAAGGCTGAACCTGGTGTGGGTAAGATTGGCATTCTTGATAGTATAAATCAAAGGACCTTTATCCAAGTTTGTTGGATACCCTACTCTTTGGGTTTAAAGATTTCTTATTTATTACTTGTATTGTTTCATGTTTGTTTTCCTCTGAATTTTGATTGTTAAGGAATTTATAACTATCATATACTTTCTTAAAATTTTACTCTGATTAGTAAGATACCATATGATTTAAAGTAGAATCTTTGTTCTTGTAAACTTTGGTTAATTTTCATTTTCAGATCCACATTTCCAGAATCAAGAAAGTTTTTAGAACTAAGTGGTCTTGTGAATTTACCTTATTTATCTTTGTTAAGCATTACCATATTTAAAAGTTCCAATGGATTTTTTAAATTATACAATTCAACCCCCTCTTTTATACTGAGCATCTACATAATTATTTCGATCCTAAATTTGAGTGATAAATTTTGAGGGGGTAGAATGTATCACACCAGGTTATTATAAATTTCTTTCAAATAAATTAAATTTATTAATTGGATTTCCTTAAATGAAACACCATGTTAATCCATTGTGGCATGCAATATATGGTTTAACTTGAATTACACACTACATTGAGCTTATACAAAACAAAATTTTATTAAAATTACCAAAATAAGACAGTTAAACCTAGAACATAATAATACTAATATGAATAGTAATATTTTTTTTAATATTATTTAAAAAAATTTATATAACGAAAGATAATTTATAATGATGTGGATAATTTTCAGTAATGCCTATATGTTTTGGAAAAAATATTTTCTCAAAAAAAAATTTTAGTATGTCCTTCTATGAAGAATAATAACATTAATTTTTTTCACATTTTAAAATTAAATTTGATAAAATAAAATACTTTTTTAATTCAAATTTTCAAAATTATTTTAGTGTTTTTTGTGATTTCTCTAAAAATTTCATTTTTTGGATGAATAATGAAAAATACATTATGTTGAATAGATAATTCTTTTTCAATTGATTTGTTGAATTATATTTTAAATTAGTATTAATTATAATTAGTAAATTATACATGAATTAATCCAGTTTAGTTCATTGAAATCAATTTAACATTGTTATTAGATTTAAAAAAATTCATACTTTGAAACATTTTCACATTATTAACTCGTTTTCTCATCCCTTCTATGGTATTAAAATTAAATTTAATTTTTTCCAAATATTTTACTGGAATTTTGAAAAATGGATTCTATATTTTTAATAATCATAATTTATAGTATCTATAAAGGTTAACATAATTTTTTACTATATTTTTTAGTGAAAATAGATAAAATTAATCACAATGATTAAGAAAAAAAATTACCAAGTAACTAAAATTTAAACTTAAGTGGGGAAATGACCAAGAAAATTGAAAAATAACCAATTTTTATAACATTTCGACCTTATCCCATCTATTATCAATATTTTTTTTATTGTTATTATTTACATGGAAAAATTGTACTTGGAATTATCTCTTTAGAAAATTACCATGTTTTCTAGCCAGCTCCCTTATAAAACGCCACCCCATCTTCCCTTATATTCACACATTCAAAACAATTTTTTTCAGACAATAACTACACAAATAACATCCATACATCCCTATTATCATGCCAAAATTATTACATTTGGCATAAATCCTACCATGTATGGCCATTTGTGAAAACCAAAAGGTGACAACTGAAGTAGAGGTAACATACAACGACGAACGTTTTTTTATTTCATCCACATAAAAATTAAATTATTTGTATATAATTATTATACAATAATATCACTATATTTTATATAATTATTTTTTTGTTTAGGTTACACTATTCAACCACACACCCTTCCATCAAATGAGTTTTGAAATCATCATTTTCGTGTACAATGGACTACCATCTTGTGAACTGATGTTGCTCCGTTTTCAATTACCACTAATAAGGTATTGGTTTAATGATTTAAATATGATTTATATATTATATTTAATATTTTATTATTGTTATATAATATTTATATAACACATAACTTCATTCTTTCCTTTTTCTTGGAATACGACATCACTATTCATGTGTACGATAGACTACCACCACGCAAAACCATTTGATTTATTAATGATTTACATGGAATGTGGTAAATATGTGTTTAAAAAAATATGTGATTAATATAAATAAATTATTCTATAATTATAATATTTCATGTACTTTTGTTTCATTCAATACGATAATAAAATGGACACGATGTTTAGGCTTTTGTGTGACCTACCGTCTTAATTAATGGTGTATTTCATATCCTATTTATATCAATTTTATATTATTATAAATACACATATACATAATACATAATATATACAATATTTATATCATGGTTTTATTTAGATGATTAAATAATAATAAAATTATATTTATCTAGAATATAATGAATCAAAACATATATGAAAAACAAAGCGGTTATTACTCAAAACAATATATTAACATGGAATTGTAAATAAACATGTAATAAAAAAACAAAACAAAATTATATATTGTATGATATAAGTAAATTTGGTTCTTAATTTTATTTATAATATAATTTTATTTACTATAAATAACTATTGAATGATTATAGTGGAATTAAAGGCTTACGGTAAGGTATTTTCATCTCACTTTTTACTTTTGAGAGACACATTTTATATTCACCACCTATTTATTATATATGGTGTATATAGTAAGCATTAATTTATTTATTAATTATTATCATATTTGTTTTATTTTCATATCCATTATAGTATCTCTCTTTATTTGGGTTTACAGTTTGAATGTTTCCAAATCGATAATGGAATTTTGTCTCAATTTGTTTAATTTGAGACACATTTTTGTCATGCACTTATAATATTTTAAAAGGTGTATATACTACCAATTTTATATGTTATATCATGAATATACTTATTCTATTTATATCTTAATCTTTATTTGATGTTATTAATAAATGTGAATCATGTTTCAAATTCACCAAAGTGTATAGTGTTTATTACTACAATCTCATCGTTTATCAGGATGTTTTATGATTATGCTTCAATTGATGAAATATTATGATCCAACCCTAAAAAATGTCATTAATGTTCTTCTAGTTTATTTATTCGGTGTATCTTCAAGTAATATTATAATACTTCCACTCTTTGTCACTTAAAACTATTAATAAATTATTTTTTTTAAGAAATTTCAACATTATCTTCATATTTAGTCAGAAATATTTTTTCCTTCAAAACCATGTTTTCTAAAAATATTTTCAAAAATTATTTATTACACGATTATAATTTTGAAAAGACACATTTTACCATTCATTATTTATTACAGAAATAAAGGTATATTATTGTAAATTTCCATAACAATTCCAATTTGGATTTTTGTAAAAATATGAAATAAACCTTCGTTTTTATGAGTACGTAATGGATAAAATATTACTAAACCCTGACCAATATTTTTCTTGATTCGTCCATAGAATATTTTCACATATATTTTTAAATAAAAAGTATTTAAAAAATTTTATGTATTAAAAATTATTTTTCAATGTGGAAAGGATACTTTTCTCAATAAATGTTTTATACGATATGTTCAAAATTATTTACTATATAAGATAGAATATAGTGGGATTAATCATTCCTTATTATTGATATTAAGAAAGGGTACATTCAAATTATTTCTTTGAATGGTTTATTTTGTGATTGAATTATTTTTATGAAACTCATGTCTCTTCCACTAGTTATATGCTTATGGAAACCACCTATTTTCATTGTCTATGGTATGATGAAATGATTAATAAACCTATATCATTTCTACAATTTTGGATATGATAAATGTCTCTAAAACACATTTCATTTTTAGGGTTATTATATGACTAGTTTTTATGATCCTATAGAAAAAATAAATTTGGATTTATTATAATATTGATGGGACCTATATCTCTATCTAATGAATTCGGTAAAGATTTATATCTCTAATAAGATAGAAATGGATAGAATTTGGATTAAAGCTAGTATAGTAATATAAGTATGGAATTAGGAGTGAACATGATACTGTAATATAGGGTCATAAGAATGAAAGAACTTGGTACATTAAAGGAATTTTTGAAATATTATAGTTTTGGAAGTGAGCCTTGAAATATATGGAAATGATTTTATATTCTTACGTGTGTGCCATAAATTCATATGAAATTCCAATTTTTTGTAGTCTTAGATCATGTTATTTTTTTTCAAAAGAATTCATGTCTTATGAATTGTCTATCATTATACCATGATTCAAGTTTATGATCTTCTATATTTAGGGTATGCTTTCCAGTTGTTATGTTCATGTAATCATACCCATATATTCCTATTATACTTATATATCTCCCTTATTTAACCTTATTGATAATATGATCTCACCATTTCTTATTATTCCATTCCATTGGTTTTGAATATATGTTTTATGTATGATATGTCTAAGATGGGTTTTAGTTTTAAAGAATATAGTGGGAGGTAACATAACTCAACTATGAACAAATATTAATGTTTTTACATTTCCAAAGACACTAAACATCAATTGTCCTCATTCATTTGTTTCTATAAAGTAATAAATATTATAAAAAATGATGTAGTGCCTATGAATGTTAATCCTCAATTAGTATATAATGTTTTTAACTAATGCTTTGTATAATTTGTATCTCATGAGATCCAAAGGGTACATAGGATGATTTATCCAATGGAAAATTGTAGGTATGAGGACATATCCTAAGCCAAATGACACACAAGTGGATTTATCTAATGTTATATTTTACAAAGTATGATTTATCCCTTTAAAAATGTTATATGACTGTATTTATCCCAATAAAAAGGGTGTGCAAGATGATTTATCAAAATCCAAATGGTAAATTGGATAATTATCCCAAGCCCAAGGGTACATAGTAGGATTATCCCAAACCCAAGTGTATACATGAGGATTATCCCAAGCCCATGAGGGTACAGATGTCATTAGACTAATCCTATTATGTGATAAATATGTTGGTGGGTATATGTGAAATATGATTTCTATGCTTTATTTTTCCATGACTTATAAATAATTATTTATCATCTATGTTTTTGTTGTTATGATTTAATTATGTATCTAGATTACAACCATATTCTTATCTTATTATCACTTATAATATCCATCTATTATCACCTATGTTTACCCTAATTAATAATTTTATATCACCCCTTTCTTATGTTTCAATTTCCACAAGTTATAAAGATAATAAAATTATGAAATTTCTATAGTATGATTTTATATGGGGAGTTGGTAGAAGATGTTAAAGGCTTGTTTTAGATTAATCAGTTTCTTATGGAGTGTATATTTTTTCTAGTTTTTTGAAAATTACATGGGTTTTGTTGGTTTATAGTTTGTTATAAATCGCTAAAAATATAATCATAAAAGGAATTGAGAATTTATGAAATGAAATACTACATTTATCTCATGTAATTGAGATGGAAACATCCATGTGGTGTAAATTTGTTTATCAGAGAAGGTTTAGATATATTTTGAAAACAGGATATTATCTATAGTGGATAATTTAATAGTTAAAAATTCCATTGAAGGTTGATAAGTTAAGGCAGGTAATAATTTCAATGGAATAGAAAAACCTTTAGGTTAGTTGGAAAAATATGAAATTTTAGGGATTGAGATATGATTATATTAGAAATTTTAAGTGATAAGTCTATGTGTAGGTTAACATCCTAAAATACTGGGGATGTTTTTTGTATTTTGTTTTTGTAGAAAAGACATCCCTCTTTGGATAATACTAGTGGATGCAGGATCATCCATATAATTAACAAGGGGTAATATCTATGAAAAAGTTTTGTGTGGTATTAACTCAACAATAACCTAGTGCATAATAAATAAGCCTAACTTCCCACCCTTTTTGAAACTCTATGGGGATATTATATAGTTAATTCCCATTATTTTTAATGAAACAATGTAAAATATTTTAGTATAGTGTAGAATAATTAGTTTATAAAACCTAATAAAAATTATCAGGCTAATAATGTATTAAACATATAGAGTTATAGGTTGGACTTATAGTATCATTTGTTTAAAAAATGTGATAATGGGGAAAACATATTCATATTTATGTTTTCATATTTATTGTAAAGACCTTGACATTAGTAACCCAAAGTCGATGGATACTTTATTAAATTGGCACTAGATACAAGTTATCAAATTCTGAAGGAAAAATTAGTATAATAGCCATGGAAAAATATATAAATACATTAATTTTAAATACATTTGAAAACATAAATTACTACATTGTTTTATATTATCTTTATTCTCTCTACCATGTACCTACATATCAATTGTAAAACATTTTATGGAATCCTAGGGAATAGAAAAATAAGAATGGATTGAGATTTAATGCTATGTAGGGATCTATGTATAATGGAATATATCATGAATAAATATGAAAAGAAATATTTGATGGTAAAAAACAAAAATACATTAAATTTAAATAATAACATGATCATAATATGGAAATAATAAAGGATATTCAAATAAATCCATATAAATAATCACAAGCTCATGAAACTCGTCCATGGATGTTATAAATTATACAATAATCATGTGTACATTAGTAAATGATATATTAATAGTGTAATTCATAATATCAATCCTATAAAACATAATTTCATGACCTTTCAAAATATATTTTAAAACTATTATTTGAACCCCATTTAATTTTGCCAAATTATTTTTCCCATTAGATCTATTGATGCATTGAGGGGCTATATAATTTTGGCCCCAACCATAATATAATATTTTCAATGAATTTATCATATTAAATGGGTGAAACATAATCAAAATAAACATTTTATTGATAAACAAACAGACATAATTTTAATACATACCCATATTAATAAACATATTAATAATCCATTCAGAGTAATAAGGTGAATCTTAATAAAATTATACATCCACAGTTAAAATGATAAGAAGATATACTAAGAAAAAATATGTATTATATCAATGAAACATATCTCAGTGGATCATAATTACAATAATGATTTTATGTTAGTTTAGAATATAGATACAATAAAAATTTTATTAAAAATTTCCTAGAGAAAACCCTTTTAACTTAAAAAAAATTGAAAAAAAATGTCCAAATTTTTTATTGAAAATTCATTTATTTGAAATTAACCATAGAAACCTATAATTTAATATTTAAAATATTTATTTTTCATGATGGTGGGAAATTCCATACATTCAATACACATTAAAATAATGATTCCTTTACCATTTTTGGTCAACGAAAAATGATACTTGTTTGGAAAATGATATGAATATTCATTTAAAAACCATTTAAAAAAAATTAAAAATAGGTAAAAAAATATAAATCATTTAGGGTGATTTAAAATAATTGAAAACATTTCTATAAATCCATTTTTTGGAATAATAATAAATTTAAAACAAGAAGATAAATAAAATCATTTTTCATAAAAAAATTTCCTCAATCATGATAAATACCAATGAGTTGAAAATGTTAGAATTTTTTGAAATGATAATGAATAAATATATGAGAATTAAATATAATTATTTTTATATAGAAATAACAAATAATTATCTCATGGGATACTTAAACACAAACAATCTTGAATAATGATGATATTGTGAAATAAACCCTTACCACATTGGTAAAGTAAGAATTGTAATCCCCGTAAAAAAATAATATAAAATGAAAATATAAATACCATGAATATAAAAAAGATAGATCATATATAATATCAACATGTTAGCGTATACACCACATAAAATAAATAAGTTCTGAATATGGATTATGTCTTATGAAAGAAAAAGTAAGATGAGAAACACTTACCTCTAGTTTGACATCCTATATTTGTATCTAATCCTTCTACATAATATATATAGTTATATTATAAATATATTAAAAAAATTAATAACATATTTCATACAATATTGGTTTTACATATAATCTTTTATCTCATATCAATAACAATTCCGTGATAAAATCACTATTTGTTGTGATAATTGCTACATTTTTCATGTATGTTTTTGTTTGGAAATTTCAGTCTGTTTTCATTGATCATTGTTAAATAATATATAGAATGTAAATAATGGTATAAATATTATATATATATATATTAGTTATAGATTTTTTGTATTCCATAAAAGATAATAATAGAAAATGTATTACACCATTCATGCAGACGGTAGGTCGTACATACAGATGAACGTTGTTTCCAGTTTTTCAAATGGTTAGAATAAAAAGAAAATAAATATTTAGCCACACTCACAGAATAATTATATTGTTATATATTTCATTTATATTTATTAAATCCATCATTATTATCATCTATGTTTGAATAAAATGATAAAAAATTCAGATCACTACGTGGAGGTGGTAGTCCACACATATACACGATTGATGTTATTGTTTCCCAATAGATTTTAAGGCATGAAGTTAGATGGGATATTATATTTAAATTATTATTTTTAGTTCATAAATATCACATACTTTTTTATCTTTATCATTACTTCCATCCATGAAAAGCGTAAGTGAAAAACGAGTCACATCTCTTTGTGAGGTGGTAGTCTCTCGTACACATGAGCGATGTTATCATATCCCCTAATGAAATTCAAAGTTAGACGGTATATATGATTATATAAATAAATAAATCTAATTATTTATTTAATAAAGTATAAATATGATAAATACTTCATTATATACATCCATGAGAGATGACGATTGAAAATAAACAACTTCGGTCTTTGAGGTTGTATTCCATCATACACAAGATTGAAAATTTCATTTCAAAATTGGTAGAAAGGAGATGGTTCTAGGTCATTATATTAACATAGAAACGTCTTATTATATGTTATATATTGGTTTTATTATATTTAATTTATTTAATAATATTTTAATAATTTTAATAAAAAATAAAATAAAAACCCCTATTTATAAACCTTAACACTTCTTCAGGGAACATCTTTAGATTTTCGCAAAAATATATCTTAGGTTGGATTTATGATAAAATAAGTCCTATTGAATGTATTTATTTGAGTAATTAATGTATTTTTTAGGTATTTTCCCAAATTAAGTGTTCTAGAAATGTGAAGAGGATAAGAGAGTGGTTGGCCTTTTATCATAGGGGGGGACACATGGAATTTATAGGGGGGACACATGGAATTTTTGAAAGTAATGAATTATACTCATTTTTTTATCATGAAAAAAACCCTCTAAAAATTTTATTATAAAAACATATAGGTGATAGGGACAAAATATGGATTTAAGATTGAAATTGGACAAGTTTCTATGTCATTTTAACCCATATCGTTAATGTTTAACCCAATATAAACTTATTTTTACCTTAATCATGTTGTTTAGTTATTACTAACTTACTATTCATAATGGTAAAAAAAATAATTTTAACTTATTGGATAATATAAAATTTTTTGATACCAAATATTGAATCCAATTTTTCAAATTCATTAATATTTCTGGTGGAATTCAATTTAAAAATAAACCCACGGACGCGTAAGAAAATTGGTTTTGCAAAGATAATATTTCAAAATATTAATTTTTTTTATCATAACTCAATATAAAATTGATTCCATTAGAATAAATTAGTTAAACTATAATAATATTTTGTAATTATTACATTAAAACTAATTTAAAATATAACATAACATTATAAATAATTAAAAATAAAAGGATATTTTTAAAAAAAAAAAATTATTTTTCACTATTCATTAAAAATATATATTTTAATAATATTACCAAATATTCATCCAAATATATTTTTAAAATTTAGTTTAAAAAATTTGTGTTTATATTTTAAAGTAAAATTTAAAAAATGGAAAAATTACTTCTAAATTATGCGTGCAAAGCACATCTAAACCGCCATTAAGGAAATACATTTTTTCAAAGAACATTTATTTTTCATTAAAATGATTTTTATTTTATTTATAATCAAAAGATAAACATTGAATTTATTTTATGAATGTATAAACCATGTAGATTTCATAAATTTTTTTCCTATTCATATACATGAACTCAACAGCTAACTTATAATGTTTATGTTTAAATAAGAATATTTTAATAAAGCATCATGTTTCTTTTCATCTCGATATTACAGGGATTGAAATATATCAATGAAAACGAATTTGTTTAAAAATAAATAGATCATAATGTTTTAGGTTATTATATTTTATTCTAGGGTTGGTTTTTAGTTTCATATATGATATCAAAGATGATATTCCTTTTTTAAAATTATATGGTTTCATTCTACCACCATTAAATAAATTGTGTCTACATAATATTCAATTTATCTCAATAATAAATGATGTTAAATTGGAAAATAACATTCTTGAAATTACACATAATGAGAAGTGTTAAGAAAAAATCATCTTGATTAGATATAAAGATAAGTATGAATTCATCTCCAATAATAACATAACATGGTTTTAAAATGGGAGATAATTTATGGGACGTGAAGATATTGAAAGGGAAGAAAAACATAAATAATTATAGTGAGTGATATAGACCATTCACCATATTAGAGTGAATAACCAAAAAATCATAAATCGGCGATGAGTTAATATACCACTTGATTTTTCATAGATAAAGGTAATAGGATAAAATTTTTGTATCAAGATCCTTTTCCTAGAGTTAAGTGAGCCTTTTACCCTTGGGACTATCAACATAATGAAATATATTTACATGAAATGTATAATTTTACCTATTAAAAATTTCCATCACAATATTATATATATATTTTTCAAATGATGAGTATTCAAGATGAATTTTTCATTATTGAATCATTAAAATTATCTTTTAACATATCATAAGATCTATAAGAGAGTAAAAAGTTATACATCCTGTATTTACTAAATCCAAATTATTAGGTATTTTTATCCAAGAAAATCCAAATTTCTAATAAATCCATTTCATATATATATATATATCTTTAATACTCATCCAAATTATGTATAAAAATTAAAAGTCCAGATATTTATAAGGAAGGACACTAAATCGACAATATATTCTTCAAATAATATAAAGTATCTATAAATGTCACATTTTAAATATGTGAATAAAATTACAACCATTAATCCTCAATGAAAAATTCATTCTTTCAAAAATATAATATGAAATTGTTTAGTATATTCTATATACCCAAACATGTTGTAAACTCTATCGAAGATAACTTAAAACATCAAATACCTAACCAATTTCAATGTCACCCATATTATCTCATTAACATTCCTTTACCATTATTATCTCATCAATGAGAAAATATTAAGGGTTATCCTCCCTTAATAATGGTTCTTCAAATAATACCAACTAACCATTGAATCACTTTTTTTTGTACCATTTATCACGGGTCTTCAAATCCTTATATAAAAACCACCACAACACTATCCGTATAAATTTTATTATATTTATAATGATAATATCATTGATAAAATTATTATAAAAATAATTTCATTATTCTAAATAAACAATTTCATTAATCATTACACTTTATTATTAAACTATTAACTATCCATCACCATCTTTTTTCATAAAACCTCCTTTCATTTATATTTCATTTGTAGTCTATTCATCATCAACAATATAACAATTACTCAAAAAAAAATTAAAATTATATTCATTAGTATTCCCCATAGGACATAAATTTTAATAATTCCCACTGATTAGAAATCTAAAATATTAAATCATTAATGATACCTTAGGGATACCATTATTCTCATCCATTGTGTAATCCAATCTTATAAATTTTCCTTCGAAATTACATGATTTGTGTCCTTCTTTTCCACAACCAAAAACAAATTCATGTGTCTATATAAATTCACATGGTTGTTTCTTCCCACATCCCCAATATATAGTAAATTAATTCTTAATTGTTATATGGTCTACACCACCAGATCACTCAATGATCTATAACTTTATCTTCTTTAGTGACTTCAGGACTTATTTAAGGTGAATGTTTTTAATCATATATCGTGATAATTTATTATTTATATTTCAAACTGCATTCACCCTAGTCATCATCCCATTTGGTTGAACATAAAATTATTTTCAATCACAATGAATTTTCATTTTGAAATAATATTTACTTACATGGATATTGTATCATATTTGGAGAATACACAAAAGCACGCTTAAATGCCATATTAGTTTTCTGTCTTCAGAAATTAGGATACATAAACAATTGGGTCATAAAAAATCTAAATCATATTCTGCTTATTCTATAAAAATTAAAGTGGTTTTTTAATAAAACATACTCAATACCCTTCTTTATAACCTTGAGAAAATAAACATAAGAATGGGTGAGCTCAGATGCTCTCTAATGGTAAACAAATGATATTTGAATCAAAAAATAATCATAAGGGTAAAATAATTTGACATAGAATATTAAAATTATAACCTTAAAATATATGATAGTAATATTGAGTCAAGAACATTTATAATACCAAAATCATAATAGAATAACATTCATATAAAAAATGGAATTGTGGAAAACATGTAAGAATATGAAATAACTTCTATATTAGTGAAGGATCATTTGTAAGACTATCATCGCAGTCAAACTCATTTACTAACCCGAGTTCACTTCCCATTCTATCCTAGTAATTATAAAAAAATACCACTCACATTCCAGTCATGTATTACTGAACAAAGTTTACTATCATTTCAGTCTTTTATTACAAATCCAATATTACTCACATTCCAATCCAATATTACTAAATGTAGTTAATGTCGAATTTTAGTCCTATCCATCTCAGGATATATACAATCATTACCCAATGTATTGGAGGGAGATATAGGTCCTTCCAATCACAAAATTTAAACCATACATATCTGTGCCATAATAACATAAATCAATTATCATATCGTCACTCATGTAATATAATGGGCATCAGAAACATCATTCCATCATAACATAATCAAGGAAAAAGAAATGGATTTCATATATATCATTCTATCATAAACTTAATAAAATCATAGAAATAATAAGGATAATATAGTTGAAACTTATCCTCAATAAATATTATCTAACATCAAAAAATATTATTTTTGGTGGAAAATAATTTTGAGAGACTACTTGATTGTAATTATTGAGAAAAATATCCTTTGTTCATTGAAAACGTTTTCTTTTTCAAAAATTTCACACAACTTTTAATGAATAATTTTCATTAAAAATTACCATTTCTGATTATAAGGGAATATTCAAGTCAATAAGATGTCATAAAAGTGTAAAAGTCTATTCATTTCATATAAGTTAAAAAAATTACCCTCATACTTTTTATAGGAATGTCAAAAACTACCTCATTACAGAAAAAATATTTCATTCAAAATGTTTACGAAATATGAGAATATGAGAAAAATTACTATTAAAAAATGGTATAAGAATAGTAAAAAAAATTTGGAAAACATTTTTAAGTAACATGGATATAGATGATAAATATACCGTAGTAAATAATTATGTATAAGTAATCATAAAAAATAACATGATTGTAAAATTAACTATTACCTTAGGTCTGATTACCTCCATACATGTCTGATACTCTTGTATAGTGGTGTTAAAAACATTAATAACTTATTTCAGAGTCATAATAATATATATGATAACATAAATGATTTATTTATGGATTTATATTTCCCTTTATTGACAATTCAATGTTAATGTAATGTTTTGGGTAATAAATGCTTTGTATATCGTATATATTTTGAATTGTTATGCTAGATCCCATTATATAGATCATGATTTACTTATTTAAAGTATAAAAAACATTCCTTATATATTATATATATATATATTATATAAATATTTATAATGTATTTATATATGACATGATGTACAGCTTTCCTAGAGACGGTAAGTCCTGTGTAGGTATGAACGTTGTTTCAATTTTCATATCGTACTGAATAGAAATATGTAAATGACATATATGTATATAAATATGATAAAATTATAAATATTATGTAATATATTTCATATTTATTAATTATATATATATATATTATAGTCACTATTGAAATGGTTAATGTGGATGACGAATTTCATCACATCGTGGAGATGGTAGGCCGTACGTACGCACGAGCGATGATATACCTCCCTCAATTGTGAAAAAGTTAGGATGTGTATGGTATTATTTTAATAAAGAAATATAGTGTTATAATCATCATATATATGTATTATATCTATCTTTAAACTCATCCAAGTAAAGTGGTGATGAATGGAATATTACACAACGATGTGGAGACGGTAAGTCGTACGTACGCACGCGTGATACTTTAAATTTTCACAAGATAGATAACATGTGGATTATGGTTGTTCCATAATAATAATTATATCTTATAGTATATTTTATACTGTAGTTAATACTATAAAATTTTATCAACTCATGAGGTGGAATTAGAAGAAGACACAATTTTGAAAGAGTTTGTAAGGAGAATACTTCTTCTTCCACAATCTCCCTCTAGATCACCAATTAGGGATACTAGATTTGGTATTTTGAGAATACTAAGATGTATATAATGTTACTATGGAATTTTATACAGTATATGGGTAGAGAATGGATGATCTTGAAGGCTCAAAGTGAAGTGAATAAGTGAGTGACGAGGTTCCCTTTCAAAATTGTGATTAGTGACATTTTTGTAATTAATAATAATGATAATTTATAATATATTCAATATCAATCCAAGTACATACAAAAGTCCATATATCTGAATATAAGAAAAAAAGGTTTTTAATATAATAAAAAAATAAAATTTATAACTATTTTTAGTTTATTTTAAACCCTGAATTTTTCATTAACCATTAATTGAACTATTTGATTTTAATTATGGTTGCAAAATAAAAAATAGAGATTGTTATTACATTTTTCTTATATGATGTGAATTGTCCATGAATAGAATATGTTTGGAATTTTAGACCTTATAATAACCAATATATAATTTTTAATTATTATTATCATTTTTAAATAATTTAATAAAATATCATTTTAATAAATTATCATTTCTGTCAATTTTGATGATATTCATTAATTTGAAAGTTAATAATATCCAAATATAAATGTAACATTGAACCAATTTTTTAACACAGTATTAACATGAAATAGTCAAATCTAAAATTAGTGGAGAAACTTAATTTTCTCAAATTATATTTATTTTGGATTTTTTAAAAACATTAATTTGATATTTCTATAAATAAATTAATTACTACATCATTGTTGTATAATTATTTAATATACTAATTTGATCACTAAAAATGTAAAAAAATACAATGATGAAGAAAAATAATGAATATTTCATAATAATATTTATAGTCAAATATATATATTTTGGTTAATCCTATATTTAAAATGATATAATATTTAAAACATTAATGCAATATCATTAAATTTTATTAAATAAAATATTATAAATATCATAATTTCAGCCATGTTTCTAAAAATTTCAAAAACAAATTATATCATGATATTATTTTTGTTATGTCACGACCCGTCCACCTGGGCTCGTGCCCTTACTACACCAAACCCGCCATCCATAGGCTATTGGTTTGCAACTGGAACCGGAAAGGCGTATCCATAAAACAAGAGGGTGTTCCCTTTAAACCTATAAAAACCCACATTCAAAGAACACAAAAATATGAAACAATGAAGTAAAACTATAATAGTAAAAGAGTGCACTAAAAGTAAAAGGGGCGGATTATAAACTCAACTTAAAGATACAATACAACAGAAAAAATAGAAAATAGCTCCTGAGATCATCCTTATGACAACCCTGCTTTTTTTACAAACTTAAACATGATTTATTACATAAAACTTCACTTGATACAAAATTAATATCGAGAAGTTTAGTGTCTTTGGGGATTAAGATCATTACATAAAAACTTGAAACATTAAATACAACATCTTTATTGAAAAATTACTTTATATGAGAACTACATTCCCTCGTACTTAGCATTGAATGGGATAACCTGAGGACATTCATAAGAAAATGGTGAGATATAAATCCCAGTAAGGGAGTACACATCAAATAACATGAAGAGTATAATACATGTTAGACAATAGGAATATCAATTGATCAAAAAAGAAACATGAACATAAAGGCATTATAAAGCTTGATAATCATAAAATGGAAATGTGGCAACAACACTTAACATGGAATTAGCATTAGCCAAGGCTAATTGAACATAGAGCCTGAGTAAATCCTCATTCCTCATAAAGCATGAGTAAACCCTCTTTGAACTTGAATTATCATGAGTAAACACACATTGCACATGACGTATCATGATACTATACTTTACCCAATGCATTGGAGCGCTATAAGGGCGCACCCTTCTAAAAAATTTCATTTCATGCATAAGTGTACCACATGGATCATAAAACATGGATTCATAAAACATAATAATTTATTCCACAATAAAGGAATGTGGAATTTATAAATGAAACTGTACAATCAATAAGTAAATGTTTATAAAGGTGAATACCCTTGATGGAGAAATAGGCATGGTATTCACTTCACAATGACCTTGGCTTAGAAAATCGGTGCGATTTTGGCAGCGTAACGGCGTGACATAAGAATTCATAAAAATGGTTGATGAGAGAGAAAGGGGTTTCTCATCGTATTTACATATAATGGAATGTAAGTAGGTCATATAGATACATGTCCCAACAATTTTAATAGAATTTATATTCATGATACAAAAGTATTGCTTGAATGTAAAAGAGGAGAGAGAAGTTCCTTTCAGAATTTCGGCATAGTAACAGGTGTACATGGGAGGAATTTAATGAGAGATAAAGGGATATTCAATCATTAAAACATGAATAGTGAAGTATGAGGGAGGTGCTAAACCATACCCCAACATTCATAATTGAAATTAAAAGGGAAAAACAACTTAAAGAAAAATGGACAAAAATGAGAAAGGAAGAAAAAAAATACTTGGAAGTGTGCTTTTAATGGCTAGAGAGAGGCCTGTGAGAAGCTTATTGGGAGCTTGGGGCACCTTGGGAGGATTCTAGAGAGAGTAGGGCAGAGGTTGGACGAACTTAAAAGGCATTGAGTGAGGAGGAAGTGGGAGTTTGGGTGGGTTTATATAGGAAAGGCGAGGGAATTCTTTATTATTTAGGTTTGGGACCCCTTATATTAAATTAATCCAAACCACAAACCATCCCAAGGTTTTTAGAAAAGGGAAGAGAAAAAAAATATTTTATAACACCAATGTCCGAACTTCTTAAAATAATAAGGTTGCTTATGTGGAGGTGAGTCACACTACCATGGAAATTAATTTAAAAAGGCAAAGTGTTGAATATGTCTTGAGGGGTCCATTAATGCATTGAAAAGTAAGTAAAACAAACCCAAAATCACATTATTTTAATTTTAAAACATATATTGGCCGAACATAAAAATTATTGTATTTTATTACATTACTATTGGGTCATTATGATGTCATAAAACACATTATATATTTAAATGGTATTTAATTTTTACACAAAAATTTCACTGTCTCAGAAAATTATGAAAAATACACTTTTGGATAATTTTGACGTCCTGATTCCAGAAATTATATTTATTTTATCTAAATAATTTTCTAAATATGCTAATTTTCACTTTTAAAATAAAAACCAACATTTATAAAAAATTCACAGGTTTTGACAGAAATGGCTTTCAAACCTTAATAAAAATTTTAATTGCATTCATAAAATTATAAGATCATTTATAATTAATAAAAAATAATTTATTAATATTATTATTATTTTATTAAAATATTCTATAATTAAAAATTCCCTTAATTTAATAAAATAGATATCTTAATTAAATAATTACTAAAAACACCATTTTTACTTTAAAAACTATTTACAAAGTATCAAAAATGACAAGAAATTATATTCATTATTGTATACAAAAATAATGTACATGAACATAGTAATACATATTTGTTACATAACCCCTTAAAACAGCTGCATATGACCTATGGGTAAGGTGTGCGATGGTGATAGATTCTTGGGGTGGCTCGGATAACATCGCTCGAGTGGTAATTTCAATCAACTTCCACTTTTACCATAGATGGTCCTGTTCGAGCTTGACATGGTGATGCTCGACTTGGTCTTGGTATAGAGCAAAGCCCAAGGACTCCACCTATTTTACGAGCACCGATAAATGGGCTTCGTATGGGGAAATTCTACTGGATGAGGCCATCGCTTCCTTTGTCTGAGTAAATTGGATTTGTCAAAGTCCTATATTTATACTAATCATGTGATCACTTCTCAACAGCTATATTAGCAACGGTCAAAATTCCTAACATAAAACCAAAGATGTTGACATTTTATATAAACATAAAGAGACATTTAATTAGATCAAGATGGATTTCCATTAATGAAACTTTGGGTCATTACAATATTCCCCCCTTAAGAAATTTCACCCTCGAAATTTTCCTTTTCCCACACTGAAACAAATGTGGGTAACTCAGCTTCATCATATCCTCCAATTCCCAAGTCTCTTATTCAAACTTGTGGTTTCTCCCCAACACCTTGACGAGGGTAATTGTCTTATTTCGTAGAACTTTTTCTCCACGATCTACGATCTTCGCTGGCTGATCCTCATAAGAAAGATCATCTTCCAATTTTACCACCTCGGAAGAGAGTAAATGTGAAGGGTTTGGTATTTACTTCCTTAAGAGGGATACATGAAAGACATCATGTACTTTGGCCATGGCAGGTGGAAGTGCTAGTCGATAGGCCACAACCCCAACATGAACAAAAATCTCGAAGCGGCCGATGTACCTTGGACTTATCTTCCCTTCCCATCCAAACCTCATGACCTTCTTCCACGGAGATATGCGTAGAAACATCATGTCTCCAACTTTAAACTCAATGTCTCATCGACGATTATCTGCATAACTCTTCTGTCGACTCTGGGATGCCTTGATATGCTGCTGAATGGTTTTCACCTTCTCCACCATTTCTTCGACCATTTCTGGTCCAAGCAGCTTACGTTCACCGACCTCATCCCAACATGTCGGTGTTCTACACCTTTTCCCATACAGGGCTTTATATGGTGCCATTTGGATGCTTGAGTGGAAACTGTTATTATAAGAGAACTCACCCAAAGGAAGATGTTGATCCCATACTCCTTTAAAGTCCATTGAGCACACTCTCAACATATCCTTAGGTGTTTGGATAGTCTGCTCGGATTGGCCATCAGTTTGAGGATGATAGGCTGTATTGAAGTTCAGTTCAGTATTCTGAGCATGTTGTAGTCTCTACCAAAACTTAGAGGTGAATCTTGGATCTTAGTTAGACACAATAGATAGTGGTACTCCATACAACCTTACCACTTCCCTGATATATATCCATGCCAGTTGATCCAAAGTGAAATCCTCCCAAATAGCAATGAAGTGTGCAGTCTCTGTAAGATGATCCACAACAACTCGGGTTGCATTGTTTCCATTGGATGTCCTTAGAAGTCCGGTGAAAAAGTCCATGGCGATGTTCACCCATTTCCATTCTAGTATGGGAAATGTTTGCATCGTCCCCTTAGACGTCAACCTCTCTGCCTTCACTTACTGACACACTAGGAACTTTGATGTATATTCAGCGATATCCTTCTTCATATTATCCCACCAAAAGTTTTCTCAGAGATCTCGATACATCTTTGTGCTCCCTGGGTGAATAGAGAAATTTGAACAATGTGCATCATCCAAAAGTTCCTTCTTCAGCTCTGGACTTGATGGAACACATAGTCTTTTCCCAAACCGCACAATTCCTTCTTCATTAACATTAAACTCTGATGATTTCCCTTTTTTGATAGCTTCCACTTTTTCCTGAATTCCCACATCATCCTTTTGAGCATCCTTTAACCTTTCCAAAAGAGATGGTTGAGTAATAATTTGTGAAAGTATTGATGATGATCCCTTCTTTATGATTCCCACATCCATATTCATCATGTCTAAAAGGATTGGATCCTTCTCAATTATCATCATTGATAGAATGGTTGGGTCCTTTCTACTTAGGGCATCTTCCACCTTGTTCGCTTTCCCAGGGTGGTAATGTATTGAACAGTCATAATCCTTGATGAGCTCAATCCATCTTCTCTTGTGGATATTAATCTCCCTCTGTGTGAATACATATTTAAGACTCTTGTGGTCAGTATATATCTCACATTTCTCTCCATATAGATAATGCCGCCAGATTTTCAAGGCAAAGATCACCACTGCCAACTCCAGATCATGCGTTGGATTGTTTCGCACATGGATTTTCAACTACCTTGAGGCATATGATATAACTTTATCATTCTGCACTAGCACACAACCTATTCCCTTCTTTGAAGCATCACTGAAAACAAAAAAAAAGTTCCCCACTTGTGGGTAAAGTGGGCACGGGCACAGTGATAAGCCTCTTTTTCAACGCCTTGAAGCTTTCTTCGCGTTCATCACTCCATGAAAACTTTACTCCCTTTTGAGTTAGCTTGGTAATATGGTTGGACAATCATGAATTTTTTTTCACAAATCGTCGATAATATCCAGATAACCCCAAGAAGTTATGGATATCTGTTACAGATGTTGGCCTCGTCCATCTCTCAATTGCATCTGTTTTGGAGGGATCCACAGATATCTCGTTGCTTGTGATGATATGGCCCAAGAATGAGACCTCCTTCAACCAGAACTCACACTTGTTGTACTTTGCATAGATCATAACCTTGTGCAATGTCTCTAATACATTTCTTAAATGCTCCTCATGATCCTCCTTGGTTTGGGAGTATATTAGAATATCATCTATAAAGAATACCACAAATTTATCTAGGTAATCTCTAATGACTCTATTCATCATGTCCATAAAGATTTCTGGAGCATTAGTGAGTCCGAAAGGCATTACTATGAATTCATAGTGCCCGTATCTTGAAAGAAAAGCAGTCTTGGGGACATCATCCTTGTTCAACCTTACTTGATAATATCCCAATCGAAAATCCACCTTGGAGAATTATTGTTCTCTACGCAGCTGATCAAAAAAGTCATCGATTCTTGGAAGAGATACTTGTTTTTTATCGTGATTTTTTTAAGTTCACGATAATCAATGCAAAGTCGCATTGACCCATCCTTCTTCTCGACGAAGAGGACTGGTGCACCCCATGGTGAAGCACTTGGGCGTATAAACCCTTTATTCAGTTTCTCCTGTAGTTGTTTCTTCAGCTCTTCAAGCTCTACAACATCCATTGTATATGGATTCTTGGATATTGGTAGCACCCCAGGTATAAGTTCAATTGTGAACTCAACATCTCTTCTTGGAGGAAGACCATGGAGTTCCTCGGGAAACACTTCATCGAATTCCCTCACAATAGGCATTTTCCAAGGATGGATTCTTCCTTGGACTCAATCATCTTAGCCAGATACACGTGCTCATAAGGTAGTAATATCCATGATTGAGATGATGGATCTAAAGGAGATTCATCTTCCACCTGACACTTGTAAAGAATTGGGGGTCGACTATCCATATGGAGTGTAATTTCCCTCTCCCGACAATTTATGTTGGCTCTATATAAATAAATCCAATCCTTGACTATAATTGCATCAAATTACACTAGAGGGAGTATTATGAGGTTCTCCGGGAAATTCAATCCACATACTATAACAGGGAAGGACTTATATTCATGGGATGCAATGATTGCCCCATTTTCCATACTCACCAACATATTTACTTCCATGATTTGTGGTGGTGCTGGGATTGTTCTACTATACTTTAAAGATATAAAAGAATGCGTAGAACCTAAATCAAAAAGTATGTTCTCTATTCTTGAATGAATAACTAAAGTAAATTTCACCACTTCATTGTCTGGGTTCACTTAGGCATAAGTGATGGAAAAACCTCTTCCTTGTTGCCTTGGAGGTTGTTGGTTGTCTCCGAAAACCATTGGATTAAAGCACTGATTTGCAAAATGACCCGGTTCATTGAATTTGTAGCATTTAACAACATGTTGAGGTTCGAACGGAGTGTTCTTGTCCTCTGTCACAGCCTTGGGTTTTTCTTGCTGACAGTTAACAACAAGGTTCCCTTCTCATCCACACCTGAAGCATTTTCTCCTCCCCTTAAGGCAATTTCCAGGGTGCTTCATTCCGCATTTTGGAAAGTGGGGTGCTGGATCATCTTAGAACCATTGGATTTATCCATCAGACCACCGGCATTGAAGTCCACCTTATGCTTCTTGTCCCCATGATACCCTTGTGATTCCCCGATCTCCATTTTGACCTTGAGGGCACATCCAACAATTTCCTCATAGCTTTCGAAGTCACGGATCGCTAATGCTTTCCACAAGATAGGCTTTATCCCAACAAAGAAGCGGTCAACCTTGCATTCGGGGGTAACGACAAAGATGAAAGCGTATCATGCAAGCCTTGTGATGTTTTCCTCGTACGCTCCAACAGATTCTTCATATTTTTTCTTGAGAGAAAGGAAGTCCCTTTTCATCTTAAGCCGGAGGGTGCACGGAAAATATTTATCGGAAAACATCTTCCAGAAATCCTTCCATTCTAACGCCTTGATCTCCTCCTCAGGATTTGTATTTTTGATCAACATCCACCATTGATCAGCTTCACCCTCCATACGATAAGCTGCCAGGAGAACCTTCTGTTGTTCAGAACATTGGAGGATGGAGAAAATCTTTTCAATGGAGTTGATCCATTTTTCAGCGATCGTGGGATCAGATGATCCACTAAAAGTAGGAGGCCTTTGACTCATGAAACTCTTGATAGCGACTTGTTCTTTCTTGGGGGGGGGGGGGGTTGAACGTTCCTCTTGACCTGTGTTTCTATTAAAAACTTGAGTTAGCTGAGAGAGAAGTGTGACAAAGTTTTTGATTCCCTCTCCCATTGGATTGGGCTTCTCATTATTACAATCATCACACTGATCTTCGCAATGATTGTTAGCCCGATTCCTCCTATTACCAGCCATTGGCTTGAATAAAAGGGATATTAGGGGTAACACATAATGGGTAATCCAAAGACAAAAGTTGATGACTTATAAATAAACTATCATTTCCTTAACTCATGAGTCTATAGGCTTCAATCTAGGCTTTTCAGGATCTACATTCTAACATATATTCTTAGGGGCATTATTTTAATTCCCTTAATAAGGGTTCGTACTAAGCATGTGAATTTACCAAAGAATATCACCCGGGAGTGTCATAACCAAGAGTGCAGCAAGGCCTGTTGTCGTTCACCAGTTCCCGTTCGAGTCTGGCTCAAAGCGGTGTTTTCAGGTTTTACCCCTAGGATACATATGTGCCAGAGCCACCTCTACCTGCTCATATCCAGACAGGGATGTATTTTCTTAATAACCCACTTAATCAATCCTCACCAAAACTTAGGGACGTTTTTATTGTACTTAGTCTTGTATCTAAGGCTTTACTAGGGTTTTCTAATCCTAATCCCACTACTAGAATTTAGAGCTACCACCACGGAGCTATACCCACGGACAATAGGAACCATGGCTATATCCTGTGTACAGCCACGGCGATTTCACTTTCCGTGTAAATTAACCCACCCCCACTCCCCAATTTACTGTAACCCTCTCTCCTCCTCACGACTCTTCCCCCTGACTTTCCACGATCATCCTCTTCCGATGGGCCACCCAACCTCCCTACGATCATCCTCCTCTAGCGCGACCACTCCACTTCCCCGCTGTCGCTGCTCCGATGCGGACTCCCCACCTCCTCCGACGACGTGCCTCTGATACGGCCACCCCACTTCACCGCGATTCTACTTCTCGTACGCTGCCCCGACACGGCTTCGACGCTACCCCGACCAGCTCAAACGCGGCCACTCCACCTCTCGGGATCCTCCTTCCACGCGGCCACCCCCGATTCTTCTCCTCCGACGTAGCAGCCCCACCTCCTCTCTTCCTTCCCGATGCCTCACCGACGCCTCCTCCCCGATGCCTCCTCGCCAACATCCCTCAATACCCACAACACCTCCTCGCCACGACCCTCCTCCCCACGATCCTCCTCCTCCAGCGAAGCTGCTCCAAGCGGCCTCCCCACCTCCTCTCTTCTTTCCCGATGGCTCTCCCCCACAACCCTCAACTCCCCGTATGCCATGGTCAACACCCCCCACACCCTATCATCAAGGTATTTGAAAATTTTTATAATTTCTTCTGTTCTTTCTTGAATCTGAAACTAATACTGGATGTGGACGAAGCTATGGTAGATGGTCTTGTACTTTTTCAATTAATGACTCGATGGTCCTATTTATTTGTTAAAGGATGTTTCCCATTTTGGGTTCATTCCTCATTCAACACGTTTTGGTGCAGTGGTAGATAATGCGAGAAGGAATTCAGAATAAATATCATACATTATCTTGTTGTGAGATGGGATTTTGGATGATTTTATAGATGGAGTAACCATTTTAGATCCTTTTGATACTTCTAGGTTCTCACGGTAATTTGGTCGTTTAAAATAAGTTACATCTTTACCTCTAATCAATATTTAGAGATAATATAACCCATTTTTCCTTTATGAAATGTGGTCGATGATGATGCAGGAGGATTCTGACATAGAAATTTCATTACATCTTAAGAATGGTCCAAATAACAGGCCAAAGAAATCTTGAAGACATCTTGCTTGATGTAATATCATAACAGGCCAAATAAATCCTCTTCAATTGGGGTAATTATAAACACAAGCACACACACACTCAGGTACATTAGTGGATCAAGCCTCATCCCTCCAAATTAGCATTGTCAATCCAGCTGGAACTATTTATATGAATTTGAAATGTCTCGAAGGCTTAGATGATGGCTTACCAAAGGCCCCTAGATGAGATTTCTTGACGTCCTTGTGGCACAAAGGCCATAATTTATATATTTCTCAACTCAAGCTGCCATGGGAGTCAAATGATGTGCCCCTGCCCATGAAACCAGGGCCTAGGTCGAGTAGCCCCCAATGGGCCCGTCAAGTACCTGCGTTTCCCTCACCAATGCCCCCTTCCTATTCCTTATGCATGCCACACCCCATGCATGCCCATGCTCTCCCCGCACTCACCAGCACTATCGATCATCATGCTCACCCATTCCCTCGATTGATGGCTTTCCCGTTGGAGTGCTACTTCAATCTAGAGGAGGATTTCATTAGTGATTTTGAGGAAGGTTGTTACTGGACATGGCGTGATTCAAGTGCCTTTGTGTTTGGATGAAGATAGTCCAGTGAGTCATGAAGTGAAAGATCCCTGCAATGTGAATATTCAAGACTATTTGAATGATAACCATCTCTCTTATGCTTGGATAGATATTTTTTAACCTTATATCTAGTTCAGATTTATAAAATAAAAGAATTATGAGAAATGGTACTTTAGATCTTATTGAGCAGAATGCTAAAATTCTTGAAGAGATTTTAGAAGAATGAATTATTTAATTCATGGATGTTTAATGCTGCAGAAGAATAATAACCCATGGAAAATTGAAGATCTCCTAAAGCGGTTCCATCAAATTTGGGGCTTCGGTGGATGGCGCATGGTGTCGATTGGTAGGGTATTTTTTCCTCTTCTACGTATAGGATGAATTAAAATCAAGAACACGGGGATTCAGTTTTGTCTCCCTCAAACCTGGAATCTCGAGGTTTCAAGATTGGGATCCTCTATTTGATCTAGCTTCAGTTAAGAATTTAATTATTCAAACTCGGATTCTCTTTTAGGGCTTAAGTTGGTTTTTTTGGAATTCTCAAATCCTTTGGGGTAGTGAACCAGTTGTGGGAATTCCTATCAAATTCAATGGGGAGACTAACCGTGCTTTATATGGTCATTTTTTAAGATTTTCTGTTGAGGTTGATTTATGTTTTCCTCTCATTGAAACTATTTTCCTTGTTGTTAATGGTTATAAGCTTGAATTATCGTCTGAGTTTGAAAGGTTACCTGAATTTTTCAGTAAGTGTAACTGCATTGGGCACTAGTTCCTTGTTCATTTTATTAGGGGTGGGGGCTGGCATTTTGTATATGATATTTATAAGTCATGTTTGGATCTCTAGTATGATTGTGACTTTCTTTTTTATAACAGTCATGTTATAGGAGGAATAAACTATCAAACCTTTCTGCGTCTGATATGGGATTTTTTGTAATGTCTTCTATCTTGGTGTAAAATGTCAGTGGAAATCATAATATAATTACTATTTCTGGTGTAATGCATCTCTTTGGATGTCTTTTAGCAATTTTCATGGTTCAAATGATATTTTTATTCATTCACATCATGAAATGATAAATTTCATTAGTTTTCATTTTGGCATTTCAGCTCAGCTGCCAGGATGCTTCTCTTGCCATAAAGCCTGTATTTAGTCGTTTCCAGTCAGTTGTGATCACATCTGGAACTCTTATCCTGATTGATCTCTATCCTCACCTTCTGAATTTCAACCCAGCTGTTAGTAAAAGCTTAACAATGTCCTTAATAAGGGATTGCATCTGTCCCATGGTTCTCACTCGTAGAAGGTGAGATATTATCAAATTTAGTATACTAGGTTAAATGTGTTTTCTATTTAGTTGGCTTCTCCTCAACCTCACATAGGTGTTATTTTAAATAAAATAAGACCCATTACATTTAATGTTGTCATGGTATTCTGGAACATATTTGTTTTTTCACAGTGATCAGCTTCCTATAAGTACTAAATTTGATATGAGGAGTGATCATGGCGTTGTAAGAAACTATGGGAGACTTTTTCTAGAGATGGTGACAGTTGTCCCTGATGGGATTGTGTGTTTCTTCACCAGTTACTCATACATGGAAAGAATAGTCAATAGCTGGAATGAACTTGGGATTTTAAAGGTGAATTTGTTCTACATTAGCTTTGGTGATATTGGTTTTTTGTTGACTGCCTTTAAATCCATTTTGGGGAAAATGCCATGTTAATGCTCAATGGAGATATTGAATTCACATTTATACATTTTGATATGAAAGAAAAATCTTTCTTATGGGTATAATAAAATCCCAATGTGTTTTTTTACAATTCATAACTTCGTTGTAGTCAAATGTTTTTGCTTTGGGTGCGCTAGTTCTTTAGCTTCTTGGTATCAGCATGGGTATTAGGTCCTTTGTGTTGCGTAAGGTTAAATATTCAAATCATTTTAGGTGATATATGGAATCTATATTTATTTACCAATTAAAAAATTCATTCAGTTTAATGTTTTTCAAACTATATTTACGGTATCTTTTCTATGAACTTATTCAATTTTTTTAAACTTTTGTTGCAGGAAATAATGCTGCATAAGCTTGTTTTCATTGAGATTCAAGATGTTGTAGAAACAACTTTGGCACTTGACAACTATCGCAGGGCATGTGATTGTGGGATAGGTGCTTTATTTTTCTCTGTTTCCAGGTATTTGATCTAATTAAACTTAGAGCTCAATTATTATTCTAACATAAAGTGAAAAAGGATTGTGGTGGACTGTACTCTTGATGTGTTTAGTTAGAGCAGTTATGTACTTAGTATGTGGGTGTGTCTAGGTTATTTCTATCCTTTTATCTAGCATGTTTAAATTTTGAATCCCGCACCTATTTCAAGTCCTGTATTTCTCATCGTACACTATTAATTAAATGTTTCAGTCTAACTCGAGGTACATGGTTTCTGGTTATATTCTTTTTACACAGTAACAAAGCCAAACCCTAGGAAGCGTCTCTAGATCGGACCCCCCCTTTCTTTCCCCGGAGCCCTCATTGGTCCCTGCCAATACCCCTTTATTTATCACGCACCCTTGTTGCGTTCGTTGCCTTCATCAGGCCATGCACCCCCCCAAGCACATGCTTCCCAGCCAGCCTGTCCCACCCAACCATTTATGTCGCGCCTTAGTGATGCCCACTGCACTACATCAACCATGCACACCACTTTGCGATGCTCTCTACAGAGATATGCTTCCCTATAGTGATTTTTTCTTGGACCGATGTGCCTTTTCTACCCTTTCTTTGATGAAAGAAGTAATATTGCTACTTCACTGTGATGGTCATTGCACCCCTGGTTAATTATGCAGTTTGTGTTGTTCGTAATGTTCATTGATATGGGTGCCATAAATGAAACCGAAACCAAACCAGAGATGATTACAGTGTCCTCTCAGTTGACAATACCTCAATTTCTCAATTTTTTGCGTGTGGAAGATGACAATGACTATATTTTTGAAGGGATTCTGTTGTGGCCATTTTTTAGTCCTCCAAATTCAGCGGATCCTCATATTCTTGTTATGAACCTGAGGATGGCAAGTTGTTTAGTTTTTTCTCAATTTGATGGAAAAATTGGTCAAACGTGTGGCCAGAAACATGAATACCAGGGATCCTGGCTGATTCTTGCATTTTTTTGACTGGAAGATTATTGTGGGTGAGTTCATCGACTAGTGATCTATTCCCCAAACTCCAGAATAAATGCACACTCAGCATGAGAAATTATTCTTTTTTTTTCCACTTCAGGGATTGAACCCAGAGTTCAACCTTGTTGAGAAAAAGATGCTCGCCAACCCCATCACTCTATATATGTCACTTGTTTGTAGTCTCCTTATCAAGGTCAATCATCTATCTACCACTACTATGTCTGTTGATTTCTTTCACACGACTGTTGCATCTCGTTGCAATGGTTGTGGATTTGGATGCTTTGGTGGTGGTAGCTTCGGTCATATATGGTATCACCATTATGGTTGACAACATCACACAATTAAAACTTGCTGAAAACATCATGGCCACCTGAAGCATCCTCAACATACTTGCTGATCCAGTCATGTTCAAGATGTTGTTTCTGAGTCCCCCACCTGTGCTCCCGACACACGATTTCATGGTCAAGATCTTAGATGAGTTTTTATATATACAGTCTCTTCTTGTAGAGTTTGTTTCGTCCGGTGCCAATATAACCCAGTATGATTTCCACGATGCCTGTCTATAGAATGTGATATAGCCACAATAGTTTTAAAAGCGTGGCTACAGGTAGCTCACAGTTCCTCAAATCATCGGGGATTTCCTCCCTCTCCTGTATACCCGCTCCCTCTTCCGTCGCGATTATTCCACCTCCTCCTTCGCCGCTCCTCCTCCCCTCCTCCCATCCCCCCCCCCCCCCCCCGCGCGATTCCTCCTCCTCCTCCTCCGGCTCCGATGTAGTTAGCACGACTCCCCACCGACGTGCTCCGACGGCTCCCTGTCGACGCGGCTACGGCACTGCCAGCCCACCTCCTGGACAACACGATCTCCCCACCTCTCTGCTGACGCCCCCCAACCCCACCGCGACCCTCCTCCTCCGGCACTGCTATCCCACCTCCTGCCTGAGATCCCATAGTCATGCGCACCTCCCTCATCTGACCACCTCTCCTCTTGCATTTTTTTGTTATTTCATAGTGATTCATGGCCGATTCTTCAAGGTATGGCCTCTACTTCAATTATCCCTCCTTTTCCCTGAATATTTCTTCCTTCCCTATTGTGATTTTAGTTCGGTAAAACACTAGGGGTTCTGATTTGGCCAATTCTTTGTGTTCTATTTGTTTCTAGGGCTCACGTGGGTATCTTCATACTTGTTTGGGAATCTTCCACTGAAGTCTATGTGTTTCGGACGGTTCTAGCTCACCCGCCATTGATTTTAGGTAGGTGTTACTTTAGAACTCCCTTGTATTATGTGTTATAAATTGATGAGTATTTTAAATTTTACTTTATTAATTTAAAAGAATATTTCATGCGCTTAGTAATCTCAAAATGGTGTTTGGATGGATTTAATGCTTGGAATGGGCTTAAGATATTCCAAGTGCTTTTAAAATTTCCCATGAAGTGACTAAGGGCATGAAATATGCTTATGATGTCATTGTTGATAGATTATAAAAAAATTTAAGAAGGATGGTCAATTATAAAAATGATCCATAAGATGGACAATTATATAGAGGTTTGGATGATGTCATTGTGGAGATGATGTCCATAAGATGGTCAAAAGTACGGTCAATCATTTTTATAATTGAACATCCTCTTTATAATTGAATGAAAAAGTAGCATGTATGATGTCATTGTTGATAGATAATTGACCATCATTATTAAAACCTTTCTTTATTTATATGTGATAAATATTCAAGTGACATTCTTTTAGTTTTTTTTTCATCATGAACTCTATTTTTATATCTCTTTCATTTTCATCATTGCTTCTATCATCACTTTTGAATACTTCATTATTCACCTTCTCAGTTAGTAGCATTTCACCATCTTCACTAGATGATTCTACCTCTTCATTATCCTTACTAAAATCACTATCTTCACACTTAGATAAAAAGTTTCACGTCTTAAACGTAGATAAATTCTTACCTTTCCCATTAAGAGACTAATTTTATGCCTTATTATTCAAGTAATTTCTTGGAATATCATCTTCATCTTCACTCTATTTTTATATCTCTTTCATTTTCATCATTGCTTCTATCATCACTTTTGAATACTTCATTATTCCCCTTTTCAGTTAGTAGCATTTCACCATCTTCACTAGATGATTCCACCTCTTCATTATCCTTACTAAAATTACTATCTACACACTTAGATAAAAAGTTTCACATCTTAAACTTAGATAAATTCTTACCTATCCCATTAAAAGAATAATTTTATGCCTTATTATTCAGGTAATTTCTTGGAATATCATATTCATCTTCACTCTCTTAATTCAAGATGTTTACCAGCTTTCGTTTTCATTTGATCATAGAAACGTCAGTCACAACCAATTTCAAGGCCAACTTCCTGATATGTTTCGAAATCTTTCTGTCCTTTCCAAACTGTAAGGATTTCTTCACTGTCTTTCTCATTTGAATAACCCGTTCAGTGATGTCAGCATGTCGATGACTACTTAATTGGTTCCATCATTTATAAGGACAATTAGTAATTATTTTTTGTCACTTGCTATTGTTTTTTTCTTATGCTAGATTCTGTTTAAGATTCATCCATTGAAGTTAAGGAATTATCTCTTATAATATATGTTTTTCTTGATTGAAAATGGCAATATTGTACGGATTTCCTTGAATTACTTTCATACAGGGAATGAATGATCTAAAATAGTTTGTCCCAAAAGATATCAATCCATTTGGTTTTATTCCTAACAATACTGTGTGTGGAGAACCATTTCTGATTCTTACTTTCGATTGAAGCATGGAAATATTCTGAATGTATCCCTCCATTTTCTACCAGGATATGCTAATGGTATTCTTGTGAAGTGGTGTGTATATGTACATAATCCCTGTTTTCTTCTAGAATATATTGGTAAACTTGCAATATTAGCTCATTCCCTATGATCGACAACTCTCTATTCCTAGAAAGATTTACAAAGGGACCTAATTTCAGAGTTTAGGGTGACAACCTATAGAGCGACACCCTCAATAGTAGACTGAGGGGTAGTAATTGTATTTCCCTATGATCAACAACTCTCTATTCCTACAAATAATGTTTCAATAATAGGTTCTCGGGAAGACCGTGATATAGGCAATGTTTCCATGAGGTTATAGAACTTTTAGAGATTATCATAAAAGAGCTTTTCCAAGAAAATTAGCTTAGAAAAATTGAAATTAAAAATGGGTTATAGGATCTAGATATGAAATGAATCACTTTTTAAATCATGTATAAACTTGGTTAATGCTTTAAAACCATCTAACAAACCCATTAGTTTTAAATATTCCTGAAAACAGAAGCATATTTCAGTATTCTACATCATAGTTTGACACTTTAGCACATAGTGGTAGGTCCATAGAAGCTTCCTACAACTGTTAAGCATGTTATACTTTTTACATTTTCAAACCCATGTTTTTATGCTCTTTGCAATGGTTGGTGCATCACCTGATAATATGCTATTGTTGAAAATGAGATTAAAAGATAGATAAGCCGTGCTTACAAGTTAACGAGGATGAATTGTTTCTATTCACAAGCATAATAATGAGGTTCTTCTTACATGATTGTAGATTATTAGATGCTTTCAGCCACCTATGTTCAATATATGAGTAGTCATTCAATTTGACATTACCGTTTATCTCCTTATAGGGTGATTCTTCTGGTGCAAGATCCCAAACAAATGACTCAGGTACTATATCAATGTCATCATTGTACCTAACGGTATGTAATAACTTATTCCATCATGATTTTTTTTATGTACTCTGAATTATTTATTAAAATTACAAAATTGTAAATGTGCTTTTCAAAATATGCTCTTAATGAAAAATATAATTTTATCTTATGAAATTTAATTTCTCCATGCATCTAAATCTAACATATCATTCTTTATACATTGAACATCAACTATTCTCTATACTTTCAAGGGAGTTATATGATTATTAGCTTCTTTATTGTATTTATTACTCAGCTAGATTGTATTATTATCACATGATCATCAGTAGTTTCATTTTTTTGGTGCTCCAACTCTTGTGTATGTAGATTCATATCATAGTCTTTCAACTTTTCTACTACCAGGTATGTTATACCTGAATCTTCTGATCATAGGGTGTCTACTTAGCGTACAATTTTATTGGACCATCCGATGATCCTCCATTGCATATTGTATTATCACAGCGCATATTATTTCCTCTGATTGCAATGTACTCCATCCGATGATCAATCCGATATTCTCACTCTTCCCATTTGTGTCATTGCATGACCCCATCATTTGGTTGTTTTACATTAAAATTATCATACTGTGTCTGGTTATCTTGAAACATTTCCTCTATGATTATAACCTTCTGATAGTTACTATATGCAGAAGTATTGCTAGATCGCCTCTATCCGAGCAATGGAGTCTTGGTTTATCCGAGCATCTCGGTCGGTGTATTTATGTCTGAACATCCCCCCTGCCCGCAACACCCACCCCGCCGCCTTCGAATCAGCCCACACCATCCCCCCGACACCTGCAACCAGCCCCTTGCAACCAGCATTCCAGCCTCCTCCCGCTCCCTTCGCTCTTGGTCTGAAGATGTTGCCCTGCAGATGTCGCTGGATTGGGCCAACACGCTGCGGTCATGCTGCGGTCACGCCGCGGTCACTCCGCGGTCACTCCGCGGTCACGCCGCGGTCACGCCGCAGTCACGCCGCGGTCACGCCGCGGTCACGCCGCGGTCACGCGGCGGTCACGCCGCAGTCACGCCGCAGTCACGCCGTCGTCACGCTGCGGTTACGCCGCGGTCATTCCGCAGTCATGCCGTGATTTGGACTTGCTCCGGCCACATCCAGCCTACACCATCCCCCTTCCACCTTCATTTTAGCCCGCTTCCACCAGCATTCTAGCCCGCAACAGCCCCCCCCCCACCACCTTCAAATCAGCCCGCACCATCCCCCCAACACCTGCAACCAGCCCCCTTCCACCCGCATTCCAGCCTCCTCCTGCTCCCTTCGCTCCTGGCCAGAAGATGCTGCCCCGCGGATGTCGCTGGATCAGGCCATCACGCTACGGTCACGCTGTGGTCACTCCGCGGTCACGCCGCAGTCACGTCGTGGTCACGCCGCGATCATGCCGTCGTCACGCCATAGTCACTCCATGATTTGGCCCTGCTCCAGCCACATCCAGCCCACACTAGCCCCCTTCCACCTTCATTTCAGCCTGCTTCCACCAGCATTCCAGCCCGCAACAGTCCTCCCCCCCCACCACCTTCGAATTAGCCCGCACCATCCACCCATCACCTGCAAACAGCTCCCTTCCACCCTCATTCCAGCCTCCTCCCGCTCCCTTCGCTCCTGGACGAAAGATGATGCCCCGCAGATGTCGCTGGATCGGGCCAACACGCTGGGGTAACACCGCGGTAACGCCGCGGTCACACCGCTGTCACGCCGTGATTTGGCCATGCTCCAGCCACATCCAGCCCACACCATCCCCCTTCCACCTTCATTTCAGCCCGCTTCCCCCATCATTCCAGCCCAAAACAGCCACCCCCCACCACCGTCGAATCAGCCCGCACCATCCCCCAACACCTGCAACCAGCCCCCTTCCACCCCGCATTCCAGCCTCCTCCCGCTCCCTTCGCTCTTGGCCGGATGATGCTGCCCCGCGGATGTCGCCGGATCGGGCTAACACACTGTGGTCACGCTGCGGTCACGCTGCGGTCACTCCGCGGTCACGCTGCGGTCACGCCGCAGTCACGCTGCGGTCACGCCGCGGTCACGCCACGGTCATGCCACAGTCACTTCGCAGTCACGCCGCAGTCACGCCGTAGTCATGCTGTGATTTGGCCCTACTCCAGCCACATCCAGCCCACACCA
Source organism: Viscum album (assembly GCA_963277665.1). Classification (NCBI taxonomy): domain Eukaryota; kingdom Viridiplantae; phylum Streptophyta; class Magnoliopsida; order Santalales; family Viscaceae; genus Viscum; species Viscum album. Next base: position 1,970,633,649 of record OY728131.1, on the reverse strand, counting down.
GCCCCCATCCACCTTCATTTCAGCCTGTTCCCACCAGCATTCCAGCCCGCAACAGCCCCCCCCCACCACCTTCGAATCAACACGCAGCATCCCCCTAACACCTGCAACCAGCCCCCTTCCACCCGAATTCCAGCCTCCTCCCGCTCCCTTTGCTCCTGGATGGAAGATGCTGCCCCGCGGATGTCACTGGATCGGGCCAACACGTTGCTGTCACGCCGTAGTCACGCCGCGGTCACGCTGCCGTCACGCCGCGGTCACGCCGCAGTCACGCCGTGATTTGGACCTGCTCCAGCCACATGCATCCCACACCAGCCCCCTTCCACCTTCATTTCAGCCCGCTGCCACCAGCATTCCAGCCCGCAACAGCCCCCCCCCCCCCCCCACCACCTTCGAATCAGCCCGCACCATCCCCCCAACACCAGAAACCAGCCCCCTTCCACCCGCATTCCATCATCCTCCCGCTCCCTTCACTCCTGGCCGGAAGATGCTATCCCGCGGATGTCGCTGGATCGGGCCAACACACTGCGGTCACGCCGCGGTTACGCTGCGGTCATGCCGCGGTCACGCCGTAGTCCTGCCGTGATTTGGCCCTACTCTAGCCACATCCAGCCCACACCAGCCCCCTTCCACCTTCATTTCAGCCTGCTTCCATCAGCATTCCAGCCCGCAACAGCCCCCCTTCCACCTTCGATTCTGCCCGCACCATCCCCCCAACACCTGCAACCAGCCCCCTTCCACCAGCATTCCAGCCTCCTCTCGCTTTCTTCGCTCCTAGCCAGAAGATGCTGCCCCACAGATGTCACTGGATCGGGTCAACACGTTGTGGTCACGCTGCGGTCACGCCGCAGTGACGCCGTGGTATTAATATTTTTCCCTTTCATAGAATCTTTTAACGAAGTATTAATAGAGGATGGCTTGCAGAATTTCTGTACAATTCTGCACTTATTAGTGGAATGGCCTATCATCCTGCAATGCTCATTGTACTTTGGTATGTTTTCTAATACAATACATACCTCAATAAGATGATCATTTATATCAATAGAAACACATTCCATGGGGTGTAGAAAGGGGTAGGGTGTGTCCAGCAGGGGGAGGGGTGTCCAGGGGGTGCATGGGGTGTCCAGTGGGGGTGTCCAGTTGGGGCATGGGGGCAGGGGGCAGGGTGCAGGGGGCAGGGGTGTCTAGTAGGGGGAGGGGTGTCCAGCAGGGGGAGGTGATGTCCATGCAGGGGGGAGGGGTGTCCGAAAGGGGGGGGAGGGCTGTCCAGGGGGTGCAGGGGGTGTCCAGTGGGGCTATCCAGTGGGGTTGTCCAGTTGGGGCATGGGGGCTGTCCAGTGGGGTGTAGGGGGGGCATGGGGGTGCAGGGGGGTGTTCAAGGGGGCTGTACAGGGGGTTTCAAGGGGGTGCAAGAGGGCTGTCCAGGAACCTAAGCCCATGCAGGTTATGAATGTCTCTATAGAGAAAATGCAGTGCTGTCCAGATTTGGAAAATATCATAAAACATCCCACAGATACTTCACAGGCACCAGGTATAGCTATTTAATCACCTATAGATAGTGAGCACGATGCTATAAATCTGGTAACTCTATTTAAAATCACAATTCAAATGTTTTGTTTAATGCAGTACTACATTAAATATGATGATTTATGTTGATGACATGATTAAAATTTGTAAGAACATGAGCCTCATAATTATTGTAAAATCACAAAATAATGGTAAGTTTGAAGTGAAAGACTTATGCATAGCTAATAAAACCTTAGGCATTGAAATTGTTAGAGATAGAACAAATAAATTTTCTTACTTATCTCAAAATTGTTAAATATTAAATATTAAAAATAGACACATGTTTGAATCTCTCAAAATTTCTAATGTACTCCTAGTAAAACACTTTAAATTTTCTTCAACACAATAACCCATTGCTGATGATGATATTAAATTTAGGTGTAAAATCCATTATGATATATTTTTTGTAGCATTATGTACTCTAATTTCCATGGGACATGATATTGCCTATGAAATCTATAGTCATAGCAGATTTATGACCACACCTGGGATGCCATATTTTCATGCTCTTAAGTGGATTCTTTGATACCCATCATGTAACACTAATCTTTCTTTGTGTTATGGTAAAGATGTCAACAATTCTGAAATTGTGGTTGGATATGTAGATGCAGACTATGAATGTAATATTTACACTAGAAAATCCTTGAATGGTTAGGTGTTCACTTCCTATGGTGGCATCATTTATTTTAAATGTAACATAAAGTCAATGTTTCCTATTTCATCCAGGGAATCTATGTATATTTCTTTGATTGAGAATGTGAAATAATCCATATGGATGAAAGGTGCATCTTCTAAACTTATCCTTTTCAATTCTGTTATAAATTTTTATTCTAATAGTCAATCAACCCTTTATTTTTCCAATATGTTAGTTTTTCATGGTAAACTAAAACACATAGACATTAGGGGGGACAAGTGCAGGTGGGATGGGGAGGGGGGACAGGTGCAGGTGGGTTGGGGAAGCAGGGGGCTGGGGGGGTGCTGCAGCTGGGGGCTGGTGCAGGTGGGCTGCGCGGGGGGGGGGGGGGGGGGTGGGGGGGTGGGGACGGGGGACAGGTGCAGGCGGGATGGGGTAGCAGGGGGCTGGCGGGTGGGGGGGGGGGGCTAGTGCAGCTGGGGGCTGGGGTTGGGGGATGGTGTAGGTGGGGTACGGGGGGGGGGGGACTGGTGCTGGTTGGCTGGGGGTGGTAGGGGGCTAGGGGGGGGGGGGGCTGGTGCAGCTAGGGGTTGGGGTTGGGGGCTGGTGCAGGTGGGCTACGGGGGGGGGGGGGGGTGGTGGTGGAGGTGGGCTGGGGGTGGTTGGGGGGCTGGAGGTAGCAGGTGGCTGGGGGGGCTAGTGTAGGGGGCTGGGGTTGGGGGCTGGTGCAGGTGGGCTGCGAGGGGGGGGGGGGCTGGTGCAGGTGGGTTGGGGTAGCAGGGGGGCTGGGGAGGGGGGACAGGTGCTGGTGGGCTGGGGTAGCAGGGGGCTGGGGGGGCTCGTGCAGCAGGGGTTGGGGGATGGTGCAGGTGGGCTACGAGGGGGGGGGGGGGTACTGGTGCTGGTGGGCTGGGGGTGGCAGGGGGTGGTAGGGGGCTGGGGGGGGGGGCTGGTGCAGCTAGGGGTTGGGGTTGGGGGCTGGTGCAGGTGGGCTGTGGGGGGGGGGGGTGGAGGTGGGCTGGGGGGGGGGGTGGCAGGGGGGCTGGGGTAGCAGGGAGGCTGGGGAGGGGGGACAGGTGCAGGTGGGCTGGGGTAGCAGGGGGCTGGGGGGGGGGGGATGGTGCAAGAGTGATGAGGGGGAGCTAATACTGAATTTCTTTATATTGTAGAGTAGGCACTAAAAGAATCTATATCATTTCCAGCTACTATAAAGGTATGGTGTTTATTTTTTATCTTTATGTTGTTAGAGTTAATTGGTATTGAAGTTACTCATTCTTTTATATCTTCAATTTTAGTTGAAATGTAGTTCATAAATCCAAATACTATATAATTATTGTTGGATCCATACATGCCTTTAGTAAAGAGGTCCATGTAATGTTTTAAATTTCATGTGTGTTATGTGATGGTTTCCAACTATGAAGTGGTGTGGGATCTCTTAGTGCATGATCTGGAGCTATTTGACATTATTATTTGAATAGATATAATGATCGGTGTTATGTACTAGATTGAATTTTCTCATTTTTTGAGTTCAGTTTAAATCTCTTTTTGGGGTCTCTATTTTCTTTTAGGGTCAGTGGGATTCTAGATTTGGGATAGTAGGGGGGTGTCTAGACGGGGGAGGGGGTGTCCAGATAGGGGGGAGGTGTGTCCAGAGAGAGGGGATGTCACTGGACCGGGCCAACATGTTGTGGTCACACTGCGGTCACGCCGTGGTCACACCGTGGTCACGCCGCGGTCACGTCGCAGTCACGTCGCAGTCACCCCGCAATCTCGCCGCGGTCACACCATGATTTGGCCCTGCTCCAGGACGACACCCTTCGGCGGTTACTCATCCTTATAGAAACATTGAATGGTTATCTCTATAATTTTTCGTATTTCCACATTCCTAAACTATATCTCCTCTCTGCACTGCCTCTCATCCATCTTTCTACATAGAGTGCATAGCAGGTGGTACAAAGGCTCAATTCAACTGAAATCATTGGTTTGGAATTTTCTGGCATATTTTCTTATAGATGTATCACATAATATTTGAATGGTTAGCTCTATAATTGTTGGATTCTGCCACTTGTAATGAGGTGCTTAATTTCCTCTCCCTCTTTCTTCCATTAAATATTAGACATATCCTATGTAGAAAAATCATTCTCCACCTCCGGGGAAGGAACTCTCAGCTACCATTCTTCTGTTCTTCTTCCTGTAGATGAATAAAATTCCCCAAGTATATTGGGAAAATTTTATTCAATTCTCTGCATTTACCTCTTCTTACTTACTGCTGATTTCAGCTGCCCGATTCGGTCTTTTAGGAATATCCCCTGACATCCATCCGTTGTCTAGGGGGTCCAGTGGGGGGGGGGGGGTCTGTCCGGGGGTGTCCAGGGTCTGGGGGGGCTGTCCTGGGGGGTCTGTCCATGGGGTGTCTTTGGGGTCCAGTGGGGGGGGTCTGTCCTGGGATGTCCAGGGTCTGGGGGTCTGGGTTTGGGGGGGGGGGGGTAGGTTCTGGGGGGTGTCCATGGTCTGAGGGGCTGTCCAGGTTCTGGGGGGTGTCATGGGTCTAGGGGGGGGGGGGGGGGTTGTCCTGGGATGTCCCGGGTCTGGGGGGAAGGACTGGAAGGGGTGTCCAGGGTCTGGGGGGTATGTCCTGGGGTGGGGTCTATCATGGGGTGTCTAGGGTCAGGGGGCAGGGGGGCGGGGGGCAGGGGTGCCCAGCAGGGGGAGGGGTGTCCAGCAGGGGGAGGGGCTGTCCAGGAAGGGGGAGGGGTGTCCAGCATGGGGGAGGGGTGTCCAGGGGGGTGGTCCAGGGGTGTCTAGGGTCTGGGGGGTATGTCCTGGGGTGGGGTCTGTCCTGGGGTGTTCAGGGGCAGTGGGGCAGGGGTGTCCAGCAGGGGGAGGGGTGTCCAGCAGGGGGAGGGCTGTCCAGGCAGGGGGAGGGGTGTCCAGCATGGGGGGGGGGGGTGTCTTGGGGGGTGGTCCAGGGGTGTCCAGGGTCTGGGGGGGGGGTCTATCCTGGGGTGGGGTCTGTCCTGGGGTGTTCGGGGTCAGGGGGCAGGGGGCAGGGGGCAGGGGTGTCCAGCAGGGGGAGGGGTGTCTAGCAGGGGGAGGGGCTGTCCAGGCAGGGGGTGTGGTGTCCAGCATGGGGGAGGGGTGTCCAGGCGGGTGGTCCAGGGGTGTCCAGGGTCTGGGGGGGGGGTCTGTCCTGGGGTGGGGTCTGTCCTGGGGTGTCCAGGGTCAGGGGGCAGGGGGCAGGGGGCAGGGGTGTCCAGCAGGGGGATGGGTGTCCAGCAGGGGGAGGGGCTGTCCAGTCAGGGGGAGGGGTGTCCATCATGGGGGAGCGGGTGTCCAGGGGGGTGGTCCAGGGGTGTCCAGGGTCTGGGGGGGGTCTGTCCTGGGGTGGGGTCTGTCCTGGGGTGTCCAGGGTCAGCGGACAGGGGGGCAGGGGGCAGGTGGCAGGGGTGTCCAGCAGGGGGAGGGGTGTCCAGCAGGGGGAGGGGCTGTCCAGGTAGGGGGACGTGTGTCCAACATGGGGGAGGGGTGTCCAGGGGGGTGGTCCAGGGATGTCCAGGGGTGGTGGTCCAGGGGGAGGGGTGTCCAGCAGTGGTGTCTATTGCTGGTATTATTTTTTGGACTTTAAAAGATTATGCAAGGACTCGGTGGGGGTGGATAGTGGGGGTGCATTGGGGGGGAGGTGGAACTGGGTGCAAGGGGTAGTGAGGGGGCTGGGTGTAGGGGGGTGGGGGTGGATATAGGGCTGGGTGTAGGTGGGATGGGTGTGGGGCTGGGGGCCTGGGTGTAGGGGGCAATGGGGGTGCGGGTGGGGGTGGATAGTGGGGGTGCAGTGGGGGGGGAGGGGGACCTGGGATCAAGGGGTAGTGAGGGGGCTGGGTGTACGGGGGTGGGGGCTGGATATAGGGTTGGGTGCAGGGGGGGGGGGCTGGGGACCTCGGTGCAGGGGGCAGTGGGGGTGCAGTGGGGGGGAGGGGGACCTGGGTGCAAGGGGTAGTGAGGGAGATGGGTGTAGGGGGGTGGGGGATGGATATAGAGCTGGGTGTAGGGGGGGCTGGGGGCATGGGTGTAGGGGGCAGTGGGGGTGCAGTGGGGGGGAGGGGGACCTAGGTGAAAGGGGTAGTGAGGGGGCTGGGTGCAAGTGGTAGTGAGGGGGATGGGTGTAGGGGGTGGGGGCTGGATATAGGGATGGGTGCAGGGGGGTCTGCAGGAGGTGTCAAGGGGGGTGTGGGGGGGGGGTGTCCAGGGTGTGTCCAGGGGGTGTCCAGGGGGTGTCCAGGGGGTGTCCAGGGGGTGTCCAGGGTGTGTCCAGGGGGTGTCCAGGGGGGTCTCCAGGGGGGTGTCCAGGGGGTATTTTTTTATGGATTTGGAAACCCTATAGCCACAGTTTTGAACCGTGGCTATTAGTTCATTGCCACGGTTCTTAACAGTGGATATAGACATAATGCACAGTTCTAAACCGTGGCAATATATTCTGTCCGGCCTTTAGTATAGCCACGGTTTCAACCGTGGCTATAGATTTAAAGCCACGGTTTGGAACTGTGGCTATAAGTCTAGGCCTATAGCCATGCCAAACTTAGCCACGGTTCCTCGAACCATGGCTATTACCTATAGCCACGGTTTGAGGGCCTATACCCACGGTTTAGAACCGTGGCTATAGCCCGAATTTCTAGTAGTGTCCCAAAAATAACTAATCCTATCCTTTGATACCATCTATGACAACCAAGATTTTATTACAAACTTAAACATGATTTATTACATAAAACTTCACTTGATACAACAAGAATATCGAGAGGTTTAGTGTCTTTGGGGCTTAAGATCATTATATAAAAACATGAAACATGAAATACAACATCTTTATTGAAAACATTCTTTACATGACCACTACATTCCATCGTACTTAGCATTGCATGGGATAACCTGAGGACATGCATAAGAAAAGGGTGAGCTATAAAGCCCAGTAAGAGAGTACAATGGAATAACTTGAGAAGTACAATACATGTTAGACAATAGGAATATCAATAGAGCATAAAAAATACATGAACATAAAGTCATGATAAATCATGATAATCATAACATGGAAATGTGGCAACAACACTTAACATGGAATTAGCATGAGCCAATGCTCATTGCACATAGAGCATGAGTAAATCCTCATTGCACATAAATCACTGGTAGAGCCTCATTGCACTTGAATTAGAATGAGTCAACACTCATTGCACATGAAGTATCATGATACTATACTTTACCAAATACATTGGAGCTCTATAAGGGCGCACCCTTCTTCAACATTTCATTTGATGCATAAGTGTGCCACATGGATCATAAAACATGGATTCATAAAACATAATCCTTTATTCCATGATAATGGAATGTGGAATTAATACATGAAACTTTACAATCAATAAGTAAATTTTCATAAATATGAACACCCTTAATGGAGAAATGGTCATGGTGTTCACTACACAATGACATTGTCATAGAAAATCGGTGCGATTTGGGCAGCGTAACGGCATGATATAAGAATTCATAAAAAGGGTTGATGAGAGAGAAATGGGTTCCTCATCATATTTACATGTAATGTACAGTAAATAGATAATATAGATACATGTCCCAACAATTTTAATGGAATTTAGATTCATGATACAAAAGTATTGCTTGAATGTAAAAGAGGAGAGAGAAGTTCCTTTCGGAATTTCGGCATAGTAATGGGTGTAAATGGGAGGCATTTATTGAGAGAGAAAGGGGTATCCCATCATTAAAACATGAGGAGGGAAGTATGAGGGAGGTGAAAAACCATACCCTAACATTCATAATTGAAATTAAAAGGTCAAAACAACTTAAATAAAATCGGAATAAAATGAGAAAGGAAGAAAAATCCCTTACTTGGAAGTGTGATTCCAAAAGCTAGAGAGAGGCTTGTGAGAGGCTTCTTGGGAGATTGGGGCACCTTGGGAGGATTATAGATAGAGTTGGGAAGATATTGGACGAAATTAAAAGGCTTTAAGTGGGGAGAAAGTGGGATCTTGGGTTGGTTTATATAGGAAAGGTGAGAGAATTCCTTATTATTTAGGTTTGGGACCCCTTATATTAAATTAATCCAAAACACAAAACATCCCATGGTTTTTGCCCATGGTTTTTGGAAAAGGGAAGAGGAAAAAAATATTTTATAAGCCCAAAGTCCGAACTTCTTAAAATAATAATGTCGCTTATGTGGAGGTGAGTCACACTCCCATGGAAATTAATTTTAAAAGGCAAAGTGTTGAATATGTCTTGAGGGGTCCATTAATGCCTTGAAAAGTAAGTCAAAAAAACCCAAAATCACATTATTTTAATGTAAAAACATATATTGGCCGAACCTAAAGATTATAGTATTTTATTACATCACCATTGGGTCATTATGATGTCATAAAACACATTATATATTTAAACGGTATTTAATTTTTACCCAAAAACTAGACTGTCTCAGAAAATTATGAAAAATTCACCGTTGGATAATTTCGACGTCCTGATTCCAGAAATGACATTTATTTTATCTAAATAAATTTCTAAATATGTTAATTTTTAGTTTTAAAATAAAAACCTATATTTATCGAAAATTCACGGGTTTTGACAGAAATGGCTTTCAAACCTTAATAAAATTTTTAATTGCATTCATAAAATTATAAGACCATTTATATTTAATAAAAAATAATTTAATAATAATAATAATATTTTATTAAAATATTATTTAATTCAAAAATCCCGTAATTTAATAAATTAGATTTATTAATTAAATAATAACTAAAAACACCATTTGTACTTTAAAAACTATTTACAATGTATCAAAAATGACTAGAAATTATATTCATTATTATATAAAAAAATAATGTACATGAACATAGTACTACTTTTTGTTACATATCCTCTTAAAATAGCCACATAAGACTTAAGGGTAAGGTGTGTGATGGTGACAGATTCATGGGGTGGCTCAGATAACATCGCTTGAGTGGAAATTTCAATCAACTTCCACTTTTCCCATAGACGGTCCCGTTCGAGCATGACATGGTGAAGTTGAGCTTGGGCTTGGTCAAGAGAAAATCCCAAGGATGCCACCTCTTTTCCAAGCTCCAATAAATGGGATTCGTATGGGGCAATTCTACTGGATGAGGCCATCGCTTCCTTTTTCTGAGTAAATTGGATTTGTTAAAGTCCTATATTTATACTAATAATGTGATCAATGTTCAATGACTATATTAGAAAAGGTCAAAATTCTTAACATAAAACCAAATAAGTTGACATTTTATATAAACATAAAGAGATATTTAATTAGATCAAGAGGGATTTCCATTAATGAATCTTTGGGTCATTACATTCCTCCAATTATCCTACCTGAAGGGTAGGTATAGATCATCTCCACAGCACTCCATGTTATCTATCACCACCATCCAGCTTCAGATCCTAGCTCCCTGAGTCTCAGTCAAGGATGTGTGTCGTCTGCACAAGACACAACAAGGTGCGGGCAAAGCCTGTGCAGGGGTGAGTATAAAAATACCCAATAGGGACCCCGAGACCCCCGAAAGTCACTCATAATTCCACAAATGAAAACCACAAAGCATGATCTCAATGACAAATCACAAAGAAAAAGATTTAGCACAAACCATGTATAACATTTGTATAGAAGAACAAATGATAAATCATAAGGATAGATCATCTTATTCTATTAAGATGATCTGATTCTAACCCACACACGATCGATAGGTACTAGCCCGCATTTAACCCCATAGGATCCAACCCACCCAGGATCAATATGTACTAACCCCCACTGACCCACACAAGATCTGACCCTCACATGATCAGTATGCGGTCACCCACACAGGATTGCTGAGTACTAACGCACACATGATCAGTACTGATCCACACCAGATCATTATGTGGTAATCTACACAGGATATCTACATGTTGATCCACACATGATTGCTAGATTCTGATCCACACATGATTCCTAGGTGCTGATCCACACATGATTTCTATTCATTCTTCACGTCTCATCTAGCCAATGGATTCTCGTATATAGTACACTTGATTCTGGGAGAACCCGCTCCTCAATCCCTTAGTCATACTTCAACTGGAAAAAATTCTCAGGAATAAGTAAACAATGATTCATAATTTCATAAGGGTTACAATGAAACAAACATCGCGTCGATCAGATGCACGGTCTGAGAGTTATAGGCATTTTAATATCGAGGGCCTTGTTGGATTCGGGTAAGATCCAACCCCTCCATTCTTCAAAATTCTCCAAAACTCAGGCGGAGTATCTCAAAAGGTTTTTCTCATTCCATAGATTCCAGAACCATAGATGTCACATCAAATAGATGTCTGGTTTGCTAGATATGGTCTTTTAGCATATCTGGGCCAAAATGTGTCTGGGTTCTATCCGACCCAGTCGGACAGAGCCGGCCTAACCCAACCTTGTTAGGGTGGACCCAACCTGAACCGACCCGAACCAGATAGGCCGCAAACCGGCCCATCCAGAACCGGCTAGGCCATAGACCGACCTGGCCCGCGCGGCCGATGCGGCTCATTTGAGGGGTTGCACGACTCCTCTATCCCAAACTCCTCAAAGTGTCTTTCGTCTCTTTATATAGTGGTTCCATGTGGTGCCGCCTGGATATCCGTGGGACCCACACAGAGTAGGTTGCTTCTCCTCTCTTCGTAATTTCAATGTATTTACATCCATCTATGCCGCATGACAGCGCACCACCCTTCCATCAATACAACTGGCTAAGATTTAGTTGTCCCTTTCGTCCGCCGTTGCACCATATGACACTGCCCCCTTCCCCGGCCATTGAGCTCTGGCCGTTGCCTTCTCCTACCGGTGCTATTAACTAGCGCTGCCATGCTGGTTCCATGTTGGAGCTTCTTCCTTGGGCCTCTGACGACACTCTGGAGCTCCTTTATCACTCTCAATTGTGCCTATGAGCTTCTCGAGATACCACCCTCATTGCGTGCCTCCTGTTTCAGGGTTCTATTTGGTTGAGAAATCCTCCCCTGAAGAACCCAACAAAAATTCTGAAGCGATAGAGGGTATGGGCCTTGTTCTTTTGGCATGTTCCCTCTGCCTTAGCATTACAACAAGCAAGAGTATTTGATTCAACATAAATAAAATATAATACTTCAGTATTTCAAAATTCCATTTGAGAATGAGGGAAGGAAATAGTTCACATGAATTGAACAAAACCCCTACCTCGAGAATTGTTGGACGTGTCACATTTGTGGTGGGAGAGGAGTCCTCGGAGGATAGAGTCAACAACGTTCATTGATCCCATATCATTTCCTCCCAATATTATGTCCTCCACTGATGGAAGATTCCGCGATACATTTCTAGAGGTTCCTTTCATGATGAATCAATGTCCAAATACCCCAACTCAAACTCCATTTAAATAGCGGGGGAGGGTGAGTAACGCATCGACTGAATTAATGATGTTCATTAATTAATGAACCAATTAATTCCTAATGGTGTGGTTACAATATAATAGATTCAATCTATTAAATGGATTGACAACACATCAGTCCCACCACGACCACTCAACATGAGACACGATAATAAAAAACAATTTTTATGTTATTTTATAATTTCTTTAAAATTTGAAAAAAGTAATTTTTCACCCGACCTACTAAGGTTGATGTTAAGACTCTCTTAAGAGAATCTTGGCACTGCAGATTCAGTAGGGCCCTCATATTTTTTATTCCGAGCACCAGTTCAAAAGATAGAAAATGCTTAGTGCACATTTACTAAACGAACCTTAAAAAAGTTCAAAAATATGTGTTCGATTGATATATAGATGAATAAGTATATTAGATGTAACAATAAAAAAGTGGGGTGGGTGAATTTTATGTTAAAAAAAATTGTGGTTAAACACTTAAGAAATTAGATTAAATGATCTTAAACTAATACAATTCACAACAAATACAATTAACCACAATAGTATTGGATATAAAGGTATGATACAATGTAATACAATAAGAAGTATATTACAATTGTATTCGAATTAATAAAATAATCAAAGTAATACAATAATGAAGGATTCTACCATAAAGCGTATAGAATCTATTGATACAATGTGTAACAGTATAATTTTAATTGAAACAATTACAAATGAATATGAAATGAAGAATGGAAACAAAACAATTCCCTTTCTAATACAAAGATCAGCGGAAATGTAAAAGTATTAAAATTATTTTATCCCAATGATAAGGGTATCCTTTCACCAAGGATAAGAGGTCTATCTTTCCCCCACCTTAGTAAGCCCTCAATACGATGATCGGTACGTCTGTATTGCTATCCCCGCAAGCCCTCGATACGATGATCGATATGTTTGTCTTGTTATCCCCACAGGCCCTCAATTTTATAGGTAATCGGCACCTCTATCATTCAAACACTTGAAAGCCTTCGATACAAATATTGGTTTCACCATCTTTAAATACTTATCATCCCTCGATCGTTATCACCCGATTGGTCAAAAAAATCAAAACAAAGCACTTAATGAAGTTCAAAAACTAAGAACGAGTCATCCAAATTTCTTAATCTCAAGGATTTCGCACGAAGCAAGAGATAAGTCACAACGTCTCTCTCTAGAACTTGACAGAATCAAAGAATGATCAAAGTATATCTGTTAGTATTATCAGCTTCATATGACCTCTTATTTATAGGCATCAAGTTCTAATGGTCATATTTCCTCCAATGGTCATATTTCTCTGGAAATCTCAGAAGGACTTGGACACCTGGAATTATAACGGTCATATTGAAATCGAAAACATGACATCGTTTTGATTAGTTTATAACTAACTCCCCGACATCATTTTGGTTAAAAAAAATTATATGAAAATGATAATCATGAGTATAATTGATATAAAACATTTACTTTGATAAAGGATAAAAACAAGCATGTGATAAAAGTAAAATATGATTACTATTATAAAACATGTACTTTGATAAAGGATAAAAACAAGCATGTGATAAATTTTACTTTCACTATTTATTCAACAGTACAAGTATTTTTATTGAAAACTCTAGAAGCCTTTGAAGTTGTAGAGTATCCTAGAAAGATTCCTTCATCATATTTTGGTAGGAATTTGTATTGATTCTCTTTAGTATTCAGAATGAATACTTTTCATCCAAAAACATTGAAGTATGAAACTTTAGTTTTTCAGCCAGTCCACAATTCATAAGGTGTATTATTAATAAAAAGTCTAGTTAAAACTTGATTTATATTATAAAAACAAATACTACAAGCTTCATCCCAAAAGTGCTTATCAATTGAGTATTTACTCAACGTGGTTCTAGTAATTTTCTAAAGAGTGCAATTTCTTCCCTCAACAACACCATTTTTCTGAGGAGTTCTTGGAGCTGAAAAATTGTGAGTAATACCTTTCTTACTACAAAATGTTTCAAAATATGAATTTTGAAATTCACCACCATGATCACTATGAATAGTTATCAATGGTAGGTTTTTCTCATTTTTAACTTGGGATTTAAAAATTTTGAAATCGGAAAAGGCTTCTGATTTCTTTGTTAGAAAATAAACCCCTGTAAATCTAGTAAAGTCATCAACTAAAAACAATACATAGTATTTGCCTCCAATGCTTCCAGTTTGGGTGGGACCAAACATATCCATGTGCACTAGCCTTAATGCATTGGAAGTTGAAACTTCATTGATTGATTTAAAGCTAGTTTTATGTTTCTTGGAAAATTGACAAGGTTCATAGACCTTTGAAGAATCATATTTATGATATTGTAGATCCTTTAGAAGTCTTTTCTTTGAATGTTTACAAAGTTTTCTTAAGTATTAGTTTTCTAGTCTTCTATTCTATAGCCAAGATTGGTCTTCTATTATACCTAATCATGGTAATTTTGGCTCCTAAGGTCTTCTATGGTAATAGTTTATACATATTATTTTTTAAAGGCAGATAGAATGAATTCATCCTTAGAATTGTGAACTAAACATTTATCATTTCTAAGATTCAAAAGGTAACCTTCATCACATAATTGACTTATGCTGATGAGATTGTACTTAAGACCTTTGACAAAAAAACCTTTTAAATTATAACTTTTCCATGAATAACAATATTACATAGTCCAACAATCATTCCTTGATCATTATCTCTGAAGGTAAATTTTCCACCTTTTGTTTCGATAATATTTTGAAATAAATCTTTATTTATGGTCATATGTCAAGAACACCCACAATCCATGTACCAAATTTTTTTTTGGTACAGTTTTTATTTTCTTGAAAAAGAAACAATTAGTTTTTTGGAATCCAAACTTGTTTGGATTCAGAAATGTTAGATAAAATAATTTTGTAATCCACATTAGTTTTGAAAAATGAGCTTTATAAAATCCTAAAGACTGAGTTTTAATAATAGAAAAATTTCTTTTCCAATGTCCACCACATTGTCACTTAGTACAAAATCGGGTACTTTGAGGAATAAAATAGTTATTACTAAAAATAGGTTTTGAAAGAGTATAACCAATACCATAATGATTCCTCAAAGGTTGAATTTGAGAATACATTTTATCAATGTTTTCCATGCCATAGGTAATGTTTGAAAATCATTTTTTCAAGGAAAAAATTTCGGACTTTTGTTTTAAAACGAAGTTTTTATCTTTGAAAACATTATTTTTGGAGCTATAGGTAGTCTCTAAAACATTTTTCTTAGAAATTACATTTTCAAGATCCATAGATACTTTATCCTTATCTGAATGGACTTTCCCAAGGGTTTTTAAAATACATTCAAAATCATATGTTTTCATATCATTATCATTGGAAAGATATAATACTTCATTAGTTAAAATAGAAATTCTAAAATTTTCCTTATCACGCGTTTTCTTGAGTTTAGAATTTCTATTCCCAAGTAGTTTAGCAAACCAAGACACTTCTTCATAAGAAGGTAATTTATTATCTTCTGATGATGTAGACTCATCATTTGAATATTCATAATATTTATTATCAGTAAAAGTTTCATTTAAGGATACATTTGTAATAGCTTCAGCATTGTGTACCTTAGCCATGAAACAATGATCTTCAATTGATTGTCTGGCTATAAGTCCAATATTCCATTGTCCTGAAGATTCATAACCTGAAGAATCATCCGATGAATTGGCACCACTTTCACTACAAGTATAATTTGCCTTCAAGACCTTCTTTGCCTTTGTCTGGTAAAATTTTTTCATATTTCTATCAGAATGTTTCACCTTTCTATCTTTTATCTTCAGTAATGGGAAATCAGCCTTATATGACATACTTTAATGAATTCATAACATGTTACCTCTAAATATTTTCTATCATCCCTATAATTATTTTTGAACCTATATTAAAAGTGTTTCTTTCCCAAAATCTTGTTCATCCTTCAAGAAAGATTGGCTAACTCATTATCTGAATGATCACAATCACTTGATTCTGACAGAACAACTTTCTTGTATTTAGATCTTGTTATCCTTTTATGTGTTTTAACATTAGATGTAGTAATAAAAGCTACACTTCCATTTCCATTTTTATTCTTATTGAAATCATTATCTCTCTTCATTCATTCCTCGTTCTATAGAAGAGTTCCAAAGAGTTCCTCAAGAGTAATCTGAGAGACTTTTCGGATTTCATCAATATTTTTCCATTTTGACTACCATTCGCTTGGCATTATATCAATAATTTTTTCTACAAGAGCTTCTTCATCGAGACCTCTTTCCCCCATAGACTGTAAAAAATTAAAAATTGTCATAAATCATTGTTTCACATTACATACTGTTTCTCCATAATGAAAAATAAATCCATGACACTCTGCTCGAAGCATTTCTATTCTTGTTTCTATAACCGTAGATGTAACAAAATGTGTGACTTCCAGTTTCATCCAAATACAGTTGGATGCTTCACAAGATGATATCTGGTTGTATATATTTTTAGTCATAGAACATATCAAAGTATTGTGTACCTTCTAATTCCGTATATATTCTTGCTTTTCTTGATTAGTGAAAGTACTAACTTCTTTTTTAGGGATTTTGTGACCTCCATTAAACATAATCAAATTGTCTACACGAGTATTGATAAAAAAAAGTCTTCATTTGATCTCTCTAGTACTCATAATCAATCCCATAAAAGATAGGTGGTCTAGTTGGATTTATATTTTCAATTGATCCAATATTCACCCCTTCCATCTAATAAAACAAAATCTTGTCCACTCCACACGTTAGTGTAATAAGCAGTTGAAACAGAAATTTTAAAAAAGTATAGAATGTAATAAAAATCAGTGGAAACCTCCTTTGATACCTATTGTTGTATTGATATATAGATGAATATGTATATTAGATGGAACAATACAAGAGGGGGGGGGGGGGTGAATTGTAGGGTCAAATACATTGTGGTTAAACACTTAAGAAATTAGATTAAAAGATCTTAAACTAATAAAATTGACAACGAATACAATTAACCCCGAATTTCTTGGATATAAAGGTATGATATGATTTAATACAATAAGAAGTGTAAAACTATTGTTTTCAAATGAATACAAGAATCAGAGTAATACAATAGTGAAGGATTTTACCATAAAGCGTATAGAATCTATCGATACTATGTGTAACTGTATAATTGTAATTGAAACAATTATAAATGAATGTGAAATGAAGAAAGGAAAGAAATCAATTCCCTTTCTAATAAAAATAGAAATGGAAATGTAAATGTATTACAATTCTTTTATCCCAAAGAGAAGGGTATCCTTTCACCTAGGAAAAGAGGTATGTCTTACCACCACCTTGCTAAGCCCTGAATACGATGATCGGTATGTTTTTCTTGATATCCCTGAAATCCCTTGATACGATGATCAGTACGTCTATCTTGATATCCCCACAAGCCCTCGATTTTGTAGGTAATGGACACCTCTGTATTTCAGACACTTGAAAGCCCTCGATACGAAGATCAGTTGCACCATCTGCCGATCCTCAGTAGCCCTCGATCTTTATCACCTGATCAGTTACAAAAATAAAAACAAAGCACATAATGAAATAAAAAATCTAAGAATGAGCCATTCACGTGTTTTAATCTCAAGACTTTTGCATGAAGCAAGAGAGAAGTCACAGTGTCTCTCTCTATAACTTTATAGAAGAAAAGAATGATCAAACTGTCTCAGTTATTATTCATAGTTTCAAATGACCTCATATTTTTAGGCCTCATGTTCCAATGGTCATATTTCCTCCAATGGTCATATTTCTTCAGAAAACTTGTAAGGACTTGGACAAATGGAATTATAACAGCCATATTGAAACAAAATACACAACATGGTTTTGATTAGTTTATAACTAACTCCACAACATCATTTTGTTGAAAACAAAAGATATATGAAAATCCTAAGAGTATGATTGATATAAATAATATACTTTAATAAAGGATAAAAACAAGCATGTGATAAAAGTAAAATATGGGAACTATTAGTATTAATTATTACAATGTATTGATATGATTCAAAGTGAGTATGATGCACAAAAGACAGTACGATAGATAGAGTCAGTAAGATTGACAGGTTTAGTATGATAGACATGTTCAGTACGATAAACACAGTCAGTACGATAAATATAGTAAGTACATTAACATAGTCAGCACAATAAACATAGTCAGTACGATAAACATAGTCAGTACGATATACATAGTCAGTACAATAAAAATAGTATGTACAATAAACATAGTCAGTACGATACACATAGTTAGTACGATAAACATAGTCAGTATGATAAACATAGTCAGTATGATAAACATAGTCAGTACGATAAACATAGTCAGTACGATAAGCAATCATAAATAGATTTGTGATTTCCAAAACATGACATAAAAGTCAAAATATGACTTTTGACTTAACAATCTCCACCATTTTGAAAAGCACAAAACATAATGAAAAAAAAAATGAAATACTTATCTCCCCATGAGTTATGAATTCTCTTCTGAATATGAAATTGAATACAACCAACTCCCCCTTAGGTATGTACATTCTTAAGGATTGTTTTCGTAAATTTTCCTTGATTTAGAAGTATTTGATTAAAACATTCTTACCCATATGAAACATTCTCCCCCTTTGTGATTTACAAAAATAACGGGGTAATCGTGAGTTTTCGGAAAAAGTTAGAGAGAAACTAAAAAAATGCAAGGCAATGGGAAAGAGAACATAAAAATCATTGAGATAACAAATTTCTATAGACTTATACAAGTGAAATGAAGAAAGAAAGATACAACAAAACATTCCATTGTGTAATATTTCTTTTTCATTATTGATCAGATCATGAAGAAAAGCTTTCATCTTTTTGATTTCTTTCTTGTCTTCGGAAATAGAATCACCCTGGGATTTGAGAAGCTCTTTTTGATAACCAAAAATATGATCTTGATTCCTGATAGTCTCTTCTTGAACTCTGATTACTTCTTCAAGAGTATCAATTCCGTCTTGAAAATTCTTATTGTCTGTATATTACACAAACTTTTTCTTCTTCAACACAACTATTTCATCATTGAAAGATTAAATTTTCGAAAACTATAACTCTAAAGCATTCATTCTCTCTTGTAGCTTATTTATTGAAGGGATATCAACCCCATGAGTTTTTTGACATCTAATTCATCCATTCAATAGTTTCTTTTCCAATATTATTGAATGAAATAGAAAGATAATTAGAAATCCTTTTATGTATTCAATAGATATTTCATGATCATTCAATGAGATTTCTATTTTGTATAACCACTTAGTCATCCTATTTCAAGCCTTATTATGGGAAGATGAACTTTCAGACAGTACTTTTAAATTGACTTCTATTGAAAATAATTTCTTTCTGAGTTCCCTTACAAAACCAAACTTATTCCTTTGATTTTCAGTGTTGAAATCAATTTTCTCTTCATGTATGGGAAAATAAAGAATAGTCTTCTCAATTCTTCCCAATACATGAACAATGTAATCACATATCTTGAGAGAAATTGTGCATTCTGAATCAGTATCATCATCATATAAATCCAGTTCATTTGATTAGATTGAGTCTCAAACTGGATGTTTTCCTTTTCCTTTATTTCATCTTTTACTTTGTCACTAATAAAAATTACTTTTTCGTTCTGAGAATATTGAGCACCTTGCTTCACTTGAGATGGAAATCTATCTGAAATTGTTTCAAGAGATTCATCTGTTTCTTGATCGGTATGAGGAATTTGTTGAATGCCTTCACTTTTCTTTTGAAATAAATCTTCTCTGCTCTATTTCAAACATTGAAGAAATTTCAAATTGAAATCTTCTTCCTCTTCTCCAACTTCATGTAATTCTTTCAAAATTTGTTTCTGTTTCTCTTTTTCGGGAAAAATCGGAACGATTCGTTTGTGGTGCACTTATTCTGTTAGTTGAGCACTAGCCACCTCAACCAATTTCATGATTTTAGAAACATCAAAATATTGAGCATTCATTTTCAAAACATTCTTCTTTTTCTTATCATCCGGAAGAGTATCCTCTACCTTTATCCTCTCTTCTAATGCTTCAGCTAAATCAAGACCGAACATAGGAGCATCTGTTTTCATTGTTATTTGGATTTACTCCACTTGGCTACAACCTCATTGTTGTATTTAATTTTCTTCTTTGGCTTAGTACTGGTTTGCAAATCAGAATTTTGAGGATCAACATTTGGAAAAGATTCAATTGGAAGAGGTGCTGATTTATTTGGTGTCGATTCAGCTTCTAAATCATTAACAAAAAGGTTTGAATTTTCATCGAAACAAAAATAAAACTTCTTTAGTGTATTCTAACTTCTCCAAGAAGGCTTTGGGTCTTTGAATTTCTCTTTTAGAGGAATATTATAGAACTTAAAACTCTCAACAATGAACCTTGAAATAGTAGAGGGATACCTAATAAAATTAGACTTAATCTCTCCTTCATGAAATTCTTGATTGTTTCAAAGATGCATCCCATGAGATTTACCTTTCTCATGTTTACAAGATAATATAGCATAAGGATATCAGAATCTTTTAGATTTTTTCTATCCCATTTTCTTGGGATAAGAAAACATTGAATCCAAAGGACCACAAATCTGTTATCTATAGATAAATGAGATACTTTTCACTTCTCTTAATTTATATGAAATAACGATTTTTCATAATTTTCTATATTAAACATACCAACTTCCATTGGTAGTTTATGAGATGGATAAAAAGAATCACCTTATATTGAGACACTGAGGAAGTGAGTTTCTTATTTCACAGACATTGAGATTTTTCTATCATACACAACAAAGTTGATCATCATATTTTTGTCAAAAGTCACCATTTTGTAGAATTAACAAAATTATTCAATAATAATTGGATCTTGAGATACGAGTTTCTCAACATAAAGATGTTTATTTCCTTGAAACAAAATAATCCTCTTGATTGTTGAATCATATGTGTCAAAGAAGTCTCAAGAAACAAAACATTCTATGAATAAGTCCTTTTCTGAAAACATTTTTGATGACATTTCGGCAGGAGCGTTTGCAGAGGGCTAAGACATAAAGTTGAGGAAAAGGGAAAATCGCAATGAGTTTTAAAACAAAGAGATAGAGCTTCGCCATGAAATATGAAAAATCGGTGTGGATTTGGGGATGTGGGGCTCTATTTATAGGTGAAAAATAAATTACCATTGATCTTCTACGGTTGATATTAGAAGATATATAAATCAAAGGATATGATTAAAGGAATAAAAAAATGAGACACAATAAAACCTAAGGGAGACAAAGCAATAGAAAGAAAGAATGTATAGGTTGGAGATTCTAAGAAAATTGTTGGTTTAATAGTATAAACATATTATATCACAATAACAAAAAGAAAGTATAAGAATACATGGAAGGGAAAAAGAATACAATCAGTTGAGAGACCGATGGAAAACAAAGTCATTACTATAGGATGTCAATCCGATATAAAACAAAGTCATTACCATAGGTTTTCAGGCCAATGGAATACAAATTCATTACCATAGGTTTTCAGGCCCATGGAATACAAATTCATTACCATAGGTTGTCAAACCATTGGAAAACTATGTCATTACGATAGGTTGGAAAGCCAATGGAAAAAAAGTCATTACCATAAGTTGTCAAGCCGATCAAAAACAAATTCATTACCATAAGTTGTCAAACTGATGGAATTTTTTTTTATTACCATAGGTTCTCAAACCGATTGAAAAAAAAGTCATTAACATAGGTTTTCAAGACTATGAAAAACAAAGTCATTACCATAGGTTGTCCAGAAGATGGAAAAAAACATTCATTACCATAGGTTTTCAAACTGATGGAAAAAACTTTATTACCATAGGATGACGTGCCGTTGGAAAATAATGTTGTTACCATCGGTTGATGTGCCGATGGAAAAAAAGTTGTCACCATAGGTTGACGTGCCGATGGAAAAAAAGTTCTTACCATAGGTTAATGTGCCGATGGAAAACAATGTTTTTACTATAGGTTGATGTGCCGATGGAAAACAAAGTTGTTACTATACGTTGATGTGCCTATGGAAAAATCAATACGATAATGATGAAGATAAGATGAAAAATAGATGATTAAAATGATAATAAGATTGTCAAGACAATAATTATAAAGATAGAATAATAAACCAAAAGAGTCAACAAATAAAGAAGACCATAAGAAAATTTTAAGAAATACATTACGTAAAAATGTTCTCCCCCATTTAAGAAGAGTTTTTTAAAGTAAGGAGAAGTGTAAAACATGAACTAGAAATGATTGATTATGTAAATGTAATAATTCCAAACTTATGTTTTATAAATTCAAATCTATCATAAGGTAATGGTTTTCTAAAAATGTCATCAAGTTGTTCTTGCATTCTGATGAATTGTAAAATAATATATCCTTTTAGTGTGTGATCCCTAAGAAAGTGATGCCTAATATCAATGTATTTTTCCTGAGAGTGATGTGATGGGTTTTTACAAAGAGATATGGCACTAGTATTATCACATAGAATTTGAGTTTTGGGAAAGATCAATCTATAGTCAATGAGTGTGTGTTGCATCCACAACACTTGAGCACAACAAATTCCAGCTACTACATATTCAACTTCAGCAGTGGAAAGTGCTACGAAGTGTTGTTTCTTGAGTGAAAAAGAATCCAAGAAATCTCTTAAGAAATGATAGGTTCTAGATGTACTCTTTCTATCCATTCTACAACCACCAAAGTCAGCATTTGAAAAACTTTTTAAAACAAAATCATTTCTAGAAGAATTGAAAAGGACTAAATCAAAAGTCCCTTTTAAATACTAAAAGGTTATTTTCACAACTTTTAAATGATAAATTTTTTATTTGATTGGTATCTTTAAAATAATCATATAGAAGACATTAAGTCTGGTAGAATAGCTATCAAGTATAACAACCTACCTATCATACCTCTAAAAGTATTTTGATCTGCTGGTTTTCAATTTTCATCAACATCAAGTGTATTTGAGGTACCAATTAGAGTGATAATACTTTTAGTGTTTTCATATCCAAACTTTTTGAGTATGTCTTTGATATACTTATATTGAGATATATAAGTTCCTTTTTGTTTTTGTGAAATTGGAAAACCTAAAAATAATTTTAATATCACCATCATACTCATTTCAAACTCAGATTTCATTAAATTCGCAAAAGAATCTGTTAAAGACTGCTGAGTTGATACAAATATGATGTCATCAACATAAATTTGAACAATAAAAACATTTCTATATTCCATTTTTATAAAAAGGGTTGGATCCGCTATACCTTTTGCATAATTTTTTTGTAAAGGAAATTTTGTAAGTCTATCATACCATGCTCTAGGGGCTTATTTAAGGCCATATAAAGCTTTGGTATGTTTAAAAACATGATTTTTGATATTTTGAATCTGTAAAACTAAGTGGTTATTCAACAAAAACTTCTTCTTAAACAAAAAAATTTAGAATACCACATTTAACATCCATTTGAAATAACATGAAATTAAAATATGTTTTAAAGGATAATAGAATATGATTAGATTTAGGTTTAACTATCGGAGCATATGTTTCTTCATATTTTATTCCCTCTTGTTGATTATAGCCCTCAGCAACAAGTATTTCTTTATTTCTTACAATGACTAAATTTTCATCACATTTGTTTCTGAAAACCCATTTTACACCAATTACAGTTGTTTATTTCGGTCTTTCAACTAAAGTCCAGACTTGATTCCTTTCAAATCCATTTAGTTTATCTTTCATTGATTTTATCCAGTAATAATCACTTAATGCCTCAATTGGACTTTTAGGTTCGAATTGGGAAAGAAAGTCAAGGTGTTCTATTTCATTTCTCAAGGATTTTCTAGTTCTTACAGGTTGATTTACATCCCCAATGATGTTATCACTAGGATGATTCCTAGGAAACAAATGATTTGGGTTTTGTAATACTTGTTCATCAATATATGGTAGAAAGTCTTCAATGGTTAATGTTTTTGAAATACTTTCTTGAACATTTTCCTTATCAGAAGGATCTTCTAACAATGGTGGAAGTTCAGTTTTTGAAAACACATCCGTAGATATAGGTTAGGGTTTGAAAAAAAAGGATTAGTTTCATAAAATTTACCTTGCAATGTTTCTTCAACAGTAAAAGTATTTTAACTGAAAACTCTATAAGCCTTAGAAGTTGTAGAAGAGCCTTGAAAGATTCCTTCATCAGATTTTGGTGCGAATTTCTGTAGATTCTCTTTAGTATTCAGAATGAATACTTTGCATCCAAAAACATTAAAGTATGAAAATTTAGGTTTTCATCCAGTCCACAATTCATAAGGTGTTTTATTAATAAATGTCCTAGTTAAAACATGATTTATAGTATAAAAATCCATAATAACAGCTTCATCCAAAAAGTTCTTAGCAATTGAGTATTTACTCAACTTGGTTCTAGTAATTTCTTGAAGAGTGCTATTTCGTCCCTTAACAACACCATTTTGTTGAGGAGTTCTTGGAGCTAAAAAATTGTAATTAATAACATTCTTACTACAAAAAGTTTCAAAATGTGAATTTTGAAATTCACCACCATGACCACTATGGATAGTTATCAATGGTAGATTTTTCTCATTTTTAACATGGGCTCAAAAAATTTTGAAATAGGAAAAGGCTTCATATTTATTTGTTAGAAAATACACCCTTGTAAATCAAGTAAAGTCATCAAATAAAACAAATACATAATATTTTCTGCCAATGCTTCTAGTTTTTGAGGGACCAAACAGATCCATGTGCTCTAATTGTAATGCATTGGAAGTTGAAACTTCATTGATTTATTTAAAGCTGGTTTTATGTTTCTTAGAAAATTGACAAGGTTCACAGACCTTTGAAGAATCATATTTATGATCTGGTAGATCCTTTACAAGACTTTTCTTTGAATGTTTAAAATGGTTTCTTAAGTTGTATATTCCTAGTATTATATTCCATAGCCAAGATTGGTCTTCTATTGTACTTAATCAAGGTAAATTTTGGCTCCTAAGGTCTTATATGTTAATAGTGTATACATTCTCTTCGTAAAGGCAGATAGAATGAATTCATCCTTGGAATTGTGAACAAAACATCTATCATTTCTAAGATTAAAAAGGTAACCTTCATCACATAATTGACTTATGCTGATGATAATGTACTTAATACCTTTGACAAAAAAAGATTTGAAATAAGAACTTTTCCAAGAAAAACAATATTACATATTCCAACAATCATTCCATGAGCATTATCTCTGAAAGTAAATTTTCCACCATTTGTTTCGAAAATATTTTCAAAGAAATCTTTGTTTCTGGTCATATTTCGAGAAAAACCACTATACATGCACCCAATGTTCTTGTTTGTACACTTTTTATTTTCCTTAAAAAGAAACAATTAGTTTTTTGGAATCCAAAATTGTTTGGATCTGGAAAGGTTAGATAACAGAATTTTAGTAATCCACATTTGTTCTGAAAAATTAGCTTTATGAAATCCTAAAGAATGAGTTTTATTAAGAGAACAATTTATTTTCCAACGTCCACCACATTGACACATAGTACAAAATGGGGTACTTTGAGGAATGAAATAGTTATTACTAAAAACCGGTTTCGAAAGAGTATAACAAATACTGGAATGATTCCTCCAAGGTCGAATTTGAGAATACCTTTTATCAATGTTTTCCATGCCATAGGTAATGTTTGACAAACATTTTTTCAAGGAATAAATTTCGGACCTTTGTTTTAAAACCGAGTTTTTATCTTTTAAAACATTATTTTTGGAGCTAGATTTCGTTTCTAAAACATTTTTCTTATAAATTACATTTTCAAGATCCATTGAAGTTTTATCCTTATCTGAATTGACTTTTTCAAGTGTTTTAAAAATACATTCAAAATCATATGTTTTCATATCAAGATCATTAGAATGATCTAATACTTATTTAGTTAAAATATAAATTCTAGAATTTTCCTTATCAAGCATTTTCTTGAGTTTAGAATTTCCATTCTCAAGTAGTTTAGGAAACCTAGACACTTCTTTATAAGAAGGTAATTTATTATCTTCTGATGATGAAGACTCATCATTTGAATATTCATAATATTTATTATCAGTATAATTTTCATTTAAGGATACATTTGTAATAGCTTCAGCATTGTGTACCTTAGCCATGAAATAATGATCATCAATTGGTTTTCTGGATATAAGTCCAATATTCCTTTGTCCTGAAGATTCATATTATAAAGAATCATCTGATGAATCGCCACCACTTTCAATCCATGTATAAATTTCATTTAAGACTTTCTTTGTCTTTGTCTTGTAATACTTTTTCATATTTCTTTCATAATGTTTATCCTTTCTATCTTTTATCTTCAGTAATGGAAAATCAGGTCCTATATAACCTACATTCATTCATTGATAACATGTTACCTCTGAATATTTCTTATCATTCCTATAATTCTTTTTGAACCTATATTGGAAGTCTTTCTTTCACATAATCTTGTTCATCATTTGAGAACGATTTGCTAACTCATTGTCTGAATGATCACAATCACCTGATTCTGACATAAAAACTTTATTTTCTTTAGATCTTGTTATCCTTTTAGGTTTTTTTTACATTAGATGTAGTAGTAAAAGCTACACTTCCATTTCCATTTTTATTTTTATTGAAGTCAGTATCACTCTTCATTCTTGCCTCCTTCTATAGATTAGTTCCAAAGAGTTCATCAAGAGTAATTTGAGAGAATTTTCTGTTTTCATCAACAGTTTTCCTTTTTGGCTCCCATTCATTTGGAATTATATCAATAATTTTGTCTATAAGAGCTTCATCATCGAGACCTTTTTCTCCCATAGATTGTAAAATGTTGAAAATTGTAATAAATCATTGTTGCACATTACATACTGGTTATCCATAATGAAAAAGAAATCCATGATACTCTGCTCAAAGAATTGCTCTTCTTGTTTCTATAACTGTAGATGTACCAAAATGTGTGACTTCCAATTTCATCCAAATACAGTTGGATGATTCAAAAGATAATATCTGGTTGTATATATTCTTGGTCATAGAACATATCAAATTATTGTGTACCTTGTAATTCCGTTGATATTCTTTCTTTTCTTGATTAGTGAAAGTACAAACTTCTTTTTTAGGGATTTTGTGACTTCCATTAAGCATAAAAAAATTGTCTACAACAGTATTGATAACAAAAGTCTTCATTCGATCTCTCCATTACTCATAATCATTCCCATCAATGATATGCGGTCTAGTTGGATTTATATTTTCAATTGATCCAATATTCTCCCCTTCTATCTAATAAAACAAAATCTTTTCCACTCCACACGTTAGTGCAGTAAGTAGTTCAAATAGAAATTTTAAAAAAGTATAAAAAGTAATACAAATCAGTGGAAACCACCATTGATACCAATTGTTGGATTGATATATAGATGAATATGTATATTTGATGGAACAATACAGGAGGGGGGTGGTGAATGGTAGGTTCAAAAACATTGTGGTTAAACACTTAAGAAATTAGTTTCAATGATCTTAAGCTAATAAAATTGACAACAAATACAATTAACCACAATTTTGTTGGATATAAAGGTATGATAAAATGTAATACTATACGAAGTGTAAAACAATTATATTCAAATGAATACAATAATCATAGTAATACAATAGTGAAGTATTTTAACATAAAGCATATAGAATCTATCGATACTATGTGTAACTGTATAATTGTAATTTAAATAATTACAAATGAATATGAAATGAAGAAACAAAACAAATAAATTCATTTTCTAATATAAATAGAAACGGAAATGTAAAAGTATTAAAATTATTTTATCCCAAAGAGAAGGGTGTCCTTTTACCTAGGAAAAGTGGTCTATCTAACCACCACCTTGGTAAACCCACGATACGATGATCGGTATGTTTTTCTTGCTATCCCAGAAAGCACTTGATATGATGATCAGTACGTCTTTCTTTATATCCCCGTAAGCCCTTGATTTTGTAGGTAATCGACACCTCTGTATGTCAAACACATGAAATCCCTCGATACAAAGATCGGTTGCACCGTCTGCCTATCCTTAGCAGCCCTTGATCGTTATCACTTTATCGGTTACACAAATAAAAACAAAGCACTTAATGAAATACAAAAACTATGAACGAGCCGTTCACATATTGTAATCTCAATAATTTCGCACGAAGCAAGAGAGAAGTCACAATGTCTCTCTCTAGAACTTTATAGAATAAAATAATGGTCAAACTCTCTCAGTTATTATTCTCAGTTTCATATGACCTCCTATTTTTAGGCCTCATATTCCAGTGGTCATATTTCCTCCAATGGTCATATTTCTCTGGAATACTCTGAAGGACTTGGACAACTGCAATTATAACGGTCATATTGAAATAGAAAACACAACATGGTTTTGATTAGTTTATGACTAACCCCACGACATCATTTTGGTTAAAAAAAGATATATGAAAATAATAATAATGAGTATGATTGATATAAAACGTGTACTTTGATAAAGGATAAAAACAAGCATGTGATAAAAGTAAAATATGAGAACTATTAGTATTACTTAGTGAAATATATTAATATGATTCAAAGTGAGTATGATGAAAAAAACTCAGTACGATTGACAGGGTCAGTACGATAAACATAGTCAGTACGATGAACACAGTTAGTACGATAAACATAGTCAGTATGTTAACATAGTCAGTACGATAAACAGAGTCAGTATGATAAAAATATTCAGTATGATAAACATAGTCAGTACGATAAACAAAGTCAGTACGATAATCACATTCAGTATGATAAACATAGTTAGTACGATAAACAGTCATGAATAGATTTTTGATATCGGAAACAAGACATAAAAGTCACAAAAAAATTTGACTTAACAATATGTTCTGGTCACACTGGGCCTCAGAATTAATCATCGTCAATTTTTTTATACTCGTAATTATCGCAAATAATTTAAAAAAATTTGTATGGAATTTATGGAACTTTACATTCTCCCGACCATAGGGATTTCTGTCCCTGAAATCTATAAAAAAAACTAGGGGGAAATGGGGGTACTGAGCATATATCTGAACCACCCACTCTCATGTAATATCTTGGAGGCTCCTATGTGGCCAAAGAACTCGCACCAGAGGAATCGACCACCCACGAAGGACTAGATCCTATCGATCCACTATCTCTACTAGGAACTCACAAAAGTCTCTCCATCATCGATGACCAGCTCTCCATAGTCGATAACATGTGATGGATCATGCATGTACATCCTCAGCTGCGACACATGGAAAAGATCATACACCCAGTGCATTTCTGGGGGAAGAACTAGATGGTACGCCACCTTTCCTACTCTACTAAGGATCTGGAATGGTCTGATAAACCTCAGATATAGCTTGCCACCCCAACCACACCTCCATAATCCTCATCAGGGTTAAATCCATAGGAAGACATGGTATCTCTCTTGAAACTCCAAGGGTATCTATAGCCTACCAGCATAAGACTTATGCCAGCTCTTTGCAGTCTTCTTCTTCTCCAGGATGTCCTGTACCTTCTCTGTGGTAGCCTGTACCAATTCTGGACCCATTTGTTCCGACTCCCCTAGATCTGTCCAGCATAGAGGAGATTTGTGTGGTCGCCCGTACATGGCCTCAAATAGATCCATGCTGATGGTGGAGAGACAACTGTTTTTTATGAGACCTAAACCAATGGAATTTGGTCCTCCCAACTACATCCAAAATCAAGGACACAATAATGAATCATGTCCTCGAGTGTCTAAATGGTCCACTCCATCTGACCATCTATCTAAAGATGGAAGGTGGTTATCAAGCATAGATTAGTCCAGAATGCCTCATTTAACCCCTACCACAAGAGGGATATAAAACGAGTGTCGCTATCTAATATTATCCTTGATGGAACCTCATGAAGTCATAAAATATCTGGTACGTAAGGGAGACCCAAGATCTCTACTGATCCCTTCTCTCAGATGGGTAGGAAGTGGGCTGGGTTGGTTAGTCAGCCAATGATCAAATAGATAGAATCATGGCCCCTAGACTTATGTGGTATCCCATTCACGATGTCCATAGTTATACCATCCCACTTCCACTCTGGTACCTCATGTGGATGAGATAATACTCCTGGTACCTTATGCTTAACCATCAATTTCTGATAGGTGACGCATCATGGTATGAACTCTACCCCTTATTTCTTCATCCCTGGCCACCAGTACTAACGCTGGAGGTCCCGAAACATCTTCTCCACTCTAGGATGAACCACTAAAGTGAATGTGTAGAAGTCCCTCCACACCAAATCTCATAGAGACACTAGTACCATGGTGCATCCTTTGTAGAGAACGACTTTCTCCCCACCTTTAGAAAATTCATCAGGAGCCTATGCTGAGGATATCTAGGCACGTCGGGCCTCACAGTCTATGTCCCCAAGCTCTGCCTCCCTAAAATGCTGAAGGAGTGGGGGAGTAACTATCATAGAACTGAGGTAAGCTTCTCCATCACTATCCATGAAGGATAACTACAACATGGCTAGATTCTTTGTCGCCTCACTCAAAAACTGTAGACCAAAACTCCGGTAGATTGCTTTTGCTACTATGTTACTCTTCCCAGGAGTGTAGAATATCTCAAAGTCTAGTCCTAGTGGAACTTTATCCATCACCTCTATATCAGGTTTGATTACTTTTATGAGTAGTTATACCTGAGACCATTGTGATCAGATTAAACAGTAAATCGTTCACCCATCAAGTAGAGCCACCACATCATCAACACAAAGACCACTACTTCTAACTCATTGTCATGGGTACCATACTTCTTATCATTCTATATCAACTATCATGAGTAGTATGTGATAAATTCTCTCCACTGCATCAGCAGACAACCTAGTCTGGTCCCTGATGCATCGCAGTAGACTAAATACCCAACGCCCTCTTTTGGTAGCCTCAAGATGGGGTCACTAATCCGTCCCTGTCTCAGCTTCTTAAAACTCTGTTGGCATATCTCCATCCACACAAATGGAATGTCCCTTATTTGTCAAAATTGAAAATGGTGTCTCAACCTTGGAAAATTCATGTACGAATCTCTGGTATTACCCATCAAATCCCCGGAAACTCCACACCTCGGTCACACTCTTTGTTGGATCTCAAGAATGCACTGCCTCTATCTTCACCAGATCAACTGCAACTCTGGCCTATGAGATATCATACCCTAAAAAGTGGAATTCTTGTATATATAACTAGCACTTAAAAGAGTTTAATATAATTTTGGTGCTCTCAGAGTGTATCCAGAACTATCTGTAGGTGCAAGGAGTGATCCTACTCTGACGCCGAGTATATCATGATGTCATCAATGAAGACCACCACGAATTGATTGAGGTAAGGCTGGAATATACTATTCATGATCCCCATGAAAACTATCGAGGAATTGGTTATGCCGAAGGGAATCTCCTAGAAAACGTAATGGCCATATCTACATATTAAGGCCATCTTCTATACGTCCTCATCCCGTAAATTGAGCTTCTGATAGCCTGATTTGAGCTCTATCTTCGAAAACCACCGATCTACCTATAACTGGTCGAAGAGATCATCAATAATTGGGAGTGGATACTTGTTCTTCATTTTCACCTAGTTCAGGTGCCTATAGTCGACACAAAGAGTTAAACTCCCATTTACCTTCTTGGGAAAATAATTCAGGGATGCCCATGAAGAAACATTGGGCCTTATGAAACCCTTCCCCTGCAAGCCCTCCAACTATACAAGAAACTCACGAAGCTCCATGAGGGCCATACAATATGTTGGAATAGATATCAGTGTCATACTAGGGTATCTGTCAATGTACAGGTCTACCAACCTTTAGGGAGGTAGTCTCAGTACAACATAAGGAAAGATTTCAGCACCCTGGTCAACCACTATAGGATAACTGAGACTCTTCACATCAACTACTCCGAGAGTAAGTCTATCCAATTTATGATTGATCAGTTGTAACATCTTCCGAGTAAGTACATCTTGTGCTGCAATGTTTCCCTTCTCATCAGTGATGAAAAAAAACATGGTCCCATCCTCATGGATACATCACACTTTGAATCTAAAACTGTTCCACTGAGAATGGAATGTGGATAGCCATTCCATACCTAACATGACATAGTAAGGCCTCAACACTTCTACTAGAAGATCCCAGATAAATATCATACCTCCTGAGTGAGCTCACATTATCTTAAACAGTGTGTAATCATCGAATCATCTCTCTTAAGAGTATTTAATCGTAAGGATGGAGCCAACGACTCTGTTGGAATATTTGAGAGCCGAACGAGTGCCATGGAAATAAAAGAGTGACATGAACCTATGTCTATAAAAAGTAAAATTATGGTGGAATTGATACATATAATACATTTAATAATCTCTAGATCACCGTGGTTGTAGGAATATTTTACTTGAAGCTGATCTCACCTCTGTCCACCTGCTCTTAGTGGTCAGGGTGGACCACTAAGGGGTGTTGGTTGGAGAACCACATACCGTCATCCGCCACCTCTTAAACGACCTGCTCCTCTACCACATTTTCCACCTTGTAGACCTCCTCGCTCGAATCTCTACCTCTTCTTCATCTTTCCCTCGACCATCTGTTGATCAATAGTACGATGTGTTGGGCAGTCGCGAGCCATGTGGCCATGCCGGCCGCATGTGAAGCATATTATGATACTCTGTTTTCTTACTCTACCTCGTGAGCTCCGCACTTCCGATCCCACATCATGGAGTCATCCCCCGGAATGTCTGGCCCACTTAAATCGCTGTATCATATAGCTACAACCTACTGCAGATGACTCAGCTACCTGTCATCTGGTGGTGGCCCTCACTGTTAGTTTCTGCTTATATAAGAGGCTCTCCACCAATAACTCTTTCTCAGGCACTCCATAATGCGTTAGGATATTGAGTGATATCATTGAAGTCATGATCTCTTGTTAGAGAACCTTCCAAAAGGTTAAATCCCTAAATAAAGGACCCCATACCATGTCGGTGGAGTAGCATGAGTGGTCGGTGAATATCACCGAGTAGTGGGCCAATGATAGGATGCCCTGCTGTAACTGCAACAGCTCTTGGATACACACTAAGCGTAAATTCACTGGTATAAACTCTTCCCAGAAGAGGGTCTCGATTTCCATCCATGAGAGTGACACCTCCTCATGCATCTGGAGAGTCAGACTCCACCATCTCCATACTATTCCCTAGAAGAGGCTAGTATCTAGGAACACCATCTGATCTACTAGTGTCTCAACTAAGAGAATAACTCATGCCACAACCTCAAGCCAATACATAACTGCCTGGGGAACTATCATGCCTTGATTCCTTGGAGGCCCCTGTCTCTGAAACCTGTGCAACATGCTCATTCGGTGTGCACAGTCTGTTATAGGGGATTGTGGAAACTAATTCCCTATAAGTGGTGGTGTTTCTGGTACACCACCTTAATTTGGGAACAAAGTAAGAGGGCCCTGCACCAAAGTCTTGTAACTCAGTGGGCCATCATCATGTTATCTCTCTTGAATCCTGGCTGGCTATCTATACGGTGGCATCCTAAAATGATACAGGTGCACCACGGTCAATAAGTTATACCTATTGAGTTGAATCTAAAAATAATAAAAGTAAAACACTTCGAAAGCACAAACAATCAGTGTTTTCTTGCACCGATTTAGAAATATGAATTCTGGGTCATGGTGTATGGATATGTCAGCTACTGCACTAACATTGGACACCCCAAATTAAAAATGAAACTTAATAAAATTAACACTATTTCTACATAGGAAAGAATATATTATTAGTTCTTTGGTAGAACCGACTCCTCTAACACCACTTTTTCACAACCCATCGCCCAGGACCCGTGTCATGACTTCCCCAAGCCCACCTTCTATAGGCCTATGTTTGAAATCTAGCATTGGAAATGTTTATCCCTAAAATAGGAAGGCGTTAATATTAATCTTGTACAAACACATCTAGCATCATCACTGTCCACTGTCAGGTCCTATATCTCAAAGTCTCAGTCACAGCTTCCCGTCATCAGCACAAGACACTACAAGGTTTGGGCGAAGCCCGTGTAGTGGTGAGTATAATAATACCTAGTAGGGACCATGATACCCCTACAGTTATCTCATAATTCCACAAAGGAAAACCACAAAGCATGATCTCAATCACAAAGAAAAAGAAAAAATACTCAACATAAACCATATATAACTTAAGTATAGTGGTACAGATGATTAGCCATAAGGCTAGATCATCATATTCTGTTTAGTGTAACTGTTAATTACCCACAGATGATCGATATGTACTATTCCCCTCTAAACCACACATGATCTGAATTGCCCCAAATCGATGGGTACTAACCCCCACTGACCAACACATAATCTGAGCCACATAGGATCGGTATGCGCTGACCCACAAAGGATTGTTGAGCGCTGATCCACACAGGATCTGACCCACACAGGATCAGTGCTGATCCACACATGATCACTAGGTGCTGACCCACATAGGATTTTTAAGTGCGGATACACACAAGATCACTAGGTGCTGATGCAAAAATGATATCTAGGTGTTGATCCACATATGATATCTATTAATTCTCCACATCTCATCCAACAACGTGATTCTCATACAATGTCTGCTTGCGTCTGGGAGGATCTGGTCCTAAAAAGTTCATTGGAATAAAAATTTAACATTCAGGCCTAGACCCCTGGTCTGAGAGGTATAAGAATTTTAGTTCCGAGGGCCCGATTGGATTCAGGTACGATCTAGCCCAGCCATAATCAATATTTTTCAAAAACACAGGTAGAGTATCTCAAATACACCATCTTGTTCAAAAGATTCCATCACCATAATCAGTATATCAAACAGACGTCTGGTTTGTGAGATATGTCCTTTCAACCATATCATGGCCAAAATGGGTACGAGTCCAATCTGATCGACCCAACATGGCCCATCCCAACCCAAAATAGTCAGGTTTAGACATGGCCCGACCTAAACCGGTTGGGCCACGAGTTGACCCGACCCAAACTGACTGGGCTGCGGACCATCCCGGCCCGCCAGCTGGTGTGACCCGCATGAGGGGTCGTGCAACCCATATATCCTGAATGACTTAATGATTCATTTAGATTTTTCATTGGGGGCGCCAAATGGCGGCACCAATCTGTCCACACGACCAGTAGGGGGCAGTTCCATTTGCCTCCCATTGCAGCTTCGATGTCGCGATAACCACCTGAGGCGTGCGATGACATGCTACCCATCCATCAATGCGGTCGGCCGAGATTCGGACGCCCCTTCAGTCGGCTGAGTTACCATGCGGCGCCACCCCCTTCTGCGGCCGGTGAGTGGCTACCACCTCCTTCTCCTGTCGTCACCCATTGTCGTTGCCGCCATGCTAGTGCTGTGCCAATGCTTCTTCTGCGGTGCTTCGGTCTCTCTCTGGAGATCTATTTTCACTCAAATATGTGCCTGTAGGCCACTAGGGATTCCGCCGTCACTGCTTGCCTATGGGTTTAGGATTTTTTGAATTGGGAAATATTCCCCCAAGGAAGGAAAAAAATACTAAAGCGACGGAGTGTCCGAGCCTTGTTGGTTTGTCATGCACCCTCCTCATTAGCATTACAACAAGAGAACATATTTGATTAAACATAGATAAACTATAATAGTTCAGTGTTTGAAAATTCCTTTCAAGAATGAGGGAAAAAAAATTCACTTGAATTAAACAAATCCCCTACCTCATGTATCATTATAGGTGTCACGGTTATGGAGAGAGAAGAGTCCTCATTGGATGGAGTCACCGTTGTTAGTCAATCCGGGATCGTTGCCGCCCAAACTTCCTCCGCTGATGGACGATGTCGCTATACTTTCCCAGATGTTCCTCACCTGATGAAGTTGCGTCCAAAAACCCCAACCCGACCTCCATTTAAATAGAGGGGGAGGGTGAGTAACGCATTGACAAAATTAATGAGTTTCATTAATGAATAAACCATTTAATCCCCAGTGGTGTAGTTACAAAATAGAATATTCAAGCCATTTAATGTCTTGAAAACCCATCAGACCCACAACCACCACTCAACATGAGGTAGGATAATAATATAACAATTTTTACGTTATTTAATTATTTCATTAAATGTTTCAAAAACTAAATTTTTCACCCGACCTATTGTGGTCGATGTTAAGCCTCACATAAAAAAATCAGTGATGCATATTCAAGAGTGCCCTTAGATTTTTAATCAGAGAACAGACTGAAAATATAGAAAATTCTACTGACACATTTACTGACTGGTCCTTAAAAAAAAGTTCAAAAACCCGTTCCGCACATGCTGGGCCTCATAATTAAGCACTGTTAATTTTCACAGAATCATAATAATCCCAAATAATTAAAAAATATATATAGAATTTTCAGGTCTTATGACTTATGATAAAATTTTCATTTATATTCATTCATAACAAAAAATTCAACCATATAGAAACATAATAGAAAATAAAGACAAAGAAAATGAAATTTTGTATCTTTATTTGATTTAAATATTATATAAATTATTTTTTAATGCAAAAGTGTCCATTAAATGAATTAATTTACCTCCCTAGGTTTTAATGGAAGAATTTAATTAATCCAATAAAATTTTATTAGTTTTGAGGCTAGTTTTATTGTAATTATAATATTATTTTTAACCTAAATTTCATAATTTACACTTAACCATAGTTAAAAAATTACCACTGTTACTTTTTATTTCATCTTAAAATAAAAGGGACCTACTACCCAAATATTGATATTATGAATCCAAATTTTGAATGTATTTTTATAAATTTAAAAATACAATTTTCAGAATTCAATTTCATACAAAGCTCGTAAAATGCCATGAAAATCTATTTTTTTGGAAAAATGACATTTTAAAACAGAAAATGTGATTATTATAAATTCATATATAAAATCATTTTAAAAAACTATAATTGTATAATTTTAAATCAAAAAAAAGTAATTAAAATTTTAAATTAACCCTAATCAAATTTTACATTGTAAAGGCTTTATAACAAAATAAAACATTCAATAAAAATTAGTACTTTCAGTATTCATCAAAACATGAAATATCTCCAAAAAATACCAAAATTTCATCCAATGAAATCTTTTTCATACCAACTTGAAAAAAGATGTTTATTTTTTCATATAGAATATATTAAAGTTCCAAAAACTATATTTTTAACAACTGTTCAATCAAAAGATGGAAAAATGCCTTTATAGAAAAATACTTCTTTTATGTGAAAAATTGTATTTGTTATAATTTAATGCCTATAAAAAACATAGTATGAATGTTAAAAATAATATTGAATTTATTATATATTTATTAATTTTATAACATAAAAAATGATGTATAAAAAACACTTGTACACATTAAATTAATTCATCATCAAATCATTTCGTTTTATTAAAAAACAAATTACATTCATTTATAATTAATGTGTAAAAGAATAGTATATTCTTGAGTAAAATATAATTTCACAATTAAGGTAATCCTATTCATAACCTCCATTCTAAAGAAGAAGTTTTAATTTTCGTTAATTAATTACAATAATAAAATATTAAATCATAGAAACTCATTGTTACGTGTAACGCAATCTAAGTCTATGATGTGTGTAATGAAATTCATCAATGAAACAATATTATTTAATCAAAAAACTATTTCATAAAAATATCATGTGGTTACAATATTAACCCATTTATTTTTGGTTACTTCTATTTAATAAAACTAAAAAGAATAGTGTTAGAAACAATAATCATAGTGAAAAATCACATAATCATGAGAAATAATTTATAGGATGTCGAAATAATCATGAATTATTTTAAATATAAGACAAATTAGGGTTATTCTAGGTTATTAATGGTCATAATATGTTCAAATCATTCATGATGGTTTATAAGGAAAATATGAATTAATTAAGCTTATCCCTCTTGGGTATCAAATACGGTGCATAGTAAGAGGAATTTTGATTTACCAGATAATAGTCAGGTCATGTCCATAATGCCTTATTTGGATCTATTACCCCTAGTTATATATGTTTTATAACCATTTACACTTTTAGTGTCCAAATAGGGATATAAATATAGGAAATCCATATAATTTATACCTTTCAATTTTTTTGGAAATTATCTTATACTTATACTTGTCCTCAAAGTTAGTCATCGATTTATGTTCTATAATATATTTTTTATCAAATATATTTCCCAAGGTTAATAATAAGCTTCACCTTATACCAAATGTAATGGCCCTGACCCCAGTAGCCCAGATTCAGTAGTTACCTTATAAAATTGAACTGGATGAAAGTTATCATATCTTAATAGATCGAATAGTTTAATATTCTTCATAGACTTGATACATAATTTAATTTTAAATTAATTTGAAAATATAAAATATTAAAAATTATTTTCATTTATATAGTATTTATTCTTTCTATCATGCCCCTTCATATCAATCATAAAACATTTATTAACATCATGGTGAAAGGTGACATATAAAAGGGTTGATATCTGATTCAAAATAAGGGTATGGATGTAGTTGAAGATATCATGAATAAATAATAGTAATAAATATGGAAAGGTAAGTACCTAAAATGCATGAAATTTAAATAATATCTTGATTATAATTTGGTAAGACCAATGGATGATAAAACAATGCCATATTTGTAATCAGATGAGCTTGAAAAATATCCATTTATATTTTAACTAATTGAAAAATAACATAGATATAAATAACTAATCTAATAATGAGATATTTAATAATGATTGATATTTAAAACAAAATGTTAATAACTTTTACATCATAGTTTAAAACTATGGGTAAAAATCATTTAATTTTACCAACTAATTTGTCTCATAATACCCATCGGTGAATTGTGGGGTCATATAATTGATGGATTTGTCTATCAAATAATAAGTCCAATGCAATAATTATATGAAATAGGTGAAACATAATCATTATAATAATTCATATTTAAAAACAAACATATTAAAGGTTAATACATACCCCAATTAATAAACATAATCATAAACCATCCAGAGTAATATTGTTAATGGTACTAAAATTGTACTACCATAACTAAACTAATCGTAAACCATACACATAAATAATAAGTAAGATATAAATATAAAATATCCACAAGGTATCATAACTAAAATTATAGGTTTATGCCATTTATGAATAAATATACCAGAAAAAATGTTATTAAAAACATTCTTAAGGAATATAACCTTTCCACTTAGAAAATATTCTAAAATAAAAATGTTTAAAAAATATTTCTTAAAATAATTTCATTTTAAAATAATAATTTAAACATATAAAGGATGGTTTAAAACATTTATTTTTCATGAAGGATATAAATTTCTTACAGTACATATATGTTTAAATAAATATTCCTTTCAAATTTTTTAAAAAATCCAAACGAGCCTTATTTTGAAAACAATTGGATGATTCCTATTATTTTGTATGTAATAAGTAAAACATTATTAAAACTAAATTTAATAATTCATTTATATAATTATAAACAAAATGAAAAAATTAGAAAACATGGTATTGGTTGAAAAAATATTTTTTACTGATGAGAGACCTCAAGTCAAATTTTATTCCAAAACATTTTCTCAATCATTTTAAGTACCAAAGAGGGGAAAATGGTAATATTACTGATATAACTATTTTATATCTATATATTAATGGTTATTTTATTCTAATTAATTTAATATTAATTTATTAATATTAATATGCATTCTATACATTAATGTTTGTGTATTATAATAAAACATCGACATTTGGAGAAATATGAAAAAACCTATAAATTGAGGAATATAAAGACACTTCACATGGATCCCTAAAAAGGTAAAGAATAATAAAGAAAAAATGAAGATGTTTATATTGAAGATTTAATCAAAATATATGATTCAATTTATTTAATTACGGCTTCCCATGATGTTAAATGATCAAGGGATGTTGGGGAGGCTAAAAATTGAAGAATTAGAGAAACATAATTGACCTAGCACTAAAAACACATTTTCCCGCCATTTATCATGTACAAAGTGGGTAAATTATACAAGATGAGAAATATTTACATAGTTTGAAGTTAAAAAAGAATAAAAAATTAACCCCCAAACAATACACATCATGTAAACATTACACAACATGTAATCCTTACATAACCTAAAAAATAGTGTCTTTTATATATCTTTGGATGGGGCCCCATAGGATTGACTAAAAAAGGACTATTTATTAATGGTGTGACTCAAGTAAGACCACACAAATTATCTACACTTATAAACAAATATTTTTTACAATATATTGAAATATTCCATTCCAGGTGTAGAGAGGTTCAACAATCGGGAGGCTGCCATAGGGATTCAACCTGACGTTCATCGGGGATTGGTTTTTTTAATGCATTGAAGTTTTCCTTTTCTTGATTTTATGTAATGTT
The DNA here is from genome assembly GCA_963277665.1 of Viscum album. NCBI lineage: Eukaryota > Viridiplantae > Streptophyta > Magnoliopsida > Santalales > Viscaceae > Viscum > Viscum album. The sequence goes on along the minus strand of OY728131.1, from coordinate 1,970,593,512 downwards.
GAATTTTTTATAGTTTAATAACAATATATATTTTATTAATTATCATTATCATTCACTCTTTTTTATTCTCTTACATATAGAATATGGTTTATTTATCATTGGAGATCACCCAATAATGATAGGATAAATCCCTAATATAGAGTCGACTCAGTGGAAATGGATGTGTACAAAATTGTTTATTTCATTATTCACTTGAATGATGATTTTTTAAAAAAAATTATTTATTATTAAATTTTATTTTATATTTTATGTAATCATGGACAAAGTGTGTTTAATCGTAGAAGAAACCCAACATTATTAAGATAATTAATTGTTGACCACTGGATGCGATTATTATTTTTCAATTGTAATCTGATCATAATGAATACTTGTTATTTTAATTATTTATATGAACATGAATTTAGATTATAGGGTATATTGATAGTTTTTTACTATCTATTGTTATAATTAAATATGATTTATTATGCATTCAATGAATAATATCATTTTTCATGTGCAATTATTATTTTTTTAGCAAACACTCCCATAGAAACAAATTTCGTTATATATTTTTTGTTTTCTAAATGAATTAATTTATATTAATCATTTAATTAGATTAAATATAATAAATGTTAAATTGTAGTGGAATTAAATTTATTTGATTGTTTTCTTCATTGTGTCCGCCACTCTATGTGGGATCAACCCCTTATTCGATATTATTGTGCCTTTTTAGTTAATGATGTTTGGGTTTTATATAAATTTCTATTTTATTTTCAAAAAATATTTTAATGATGTATTATAGATGCATAAATTACATTAAATATTCATTAATAAATATAATATATATCTAAATATTTATTTTAATATATAAAAATCAAATAATTCCCCTAAGGGAGATTTAAACATAAATAATATCAAATAATGATGAGACAATAAAATAAAGTGTTACCACTTTGGTAACATTTGAATTATAATCTTAATAAAATAACATAAATAAAATTACTCTTAAAATACCATAATAAAAATATTACATGATATATCATATTAATGTGGTAGTATATACACCACGTAGCAGAAATAAGTGGTGAATATGGAATATGTATCATTGAAATATAAGTTAAATGAGATACCCTTACTTCAGGATAAAATTAATTCATATGCGTATGAAACTACTATATAATAAATATTTTTATATTATAAAAAAATTAAAAAACCCTACTCATATATCTCATACCACATATAATTTACTTATATTCTATTATCACCCATTTAGTAACAATTCATTGTTAAAATTGCAGTTTCATATGATAATTTATTTGTTTTTCATATATGCTTTGGTTTTGTAATTTGGGTCCTTCTAAATTGTTCATGATTAAATAATATTCAAAATTCTAAACATGATACACCTATTTTATATATATTCATTATATATTAATTTATTTTAATAGATAAATTATAATGATAAGAAATGAATTATATAGTTCATGGAAACGGTAGGACATACGTACGCATGAATGCTATCTCCATTTTCATAACAAATAAATAAAATTGAAAATAAATATTTATTCGCCTTTAAATAATAATTAACATTATAAATTTAAAATTTATATTAATGAAATTCATCTTTATTACCATCCATTTAAAAATATAATGAAAAAATGGAATCACTACGTAGAGGCGGTTGTCCACACATACACAAGAATGATGTAATTGTTTACCAACAGATTAGAAGGTAAGAAGTTAAATTTTATATTATATTTCCATAATTTTGGTCATTTCATGATAATAACATATATTGATGAAAATTTTCCTTACTACCATCCCTCATAAGTGAAAATGAAAAACAAATCACATTGGTCCCTGATGCGGCGTTTGTCCATACATATAAGCAACATTATCGTATCTCATCACAAACACTAAAGTAAGTAAATGAATGTGATATTATCCCTAAAAGATTAGAATTTTTACATAAATATAATATAAACATTTTAAATACATTATTATATCCATTTTTGATAGGTGGTGATGGAAAATGAACTATATCTGTTTGCAAGTGTGTAATCCATCGTACATACGATTGACTATTTCATTTACCACTTGATGGAAGAGGATATGGATGTAGATAACGAAATTATCATAATAAAATATATGTATTTATGATATAACCAGTTTATTATATTACCATAATTTAATAATATTTTAAGGATGATTAATACGTAATATACAAAAAAGATCAGTTATAAATGATTCCTCTTCTTCAGGGAGGTTATGTAAGTTTTCACCTAAAGCCTTCCTTGTTCAGATTTATGTTGAAAAAGGAATCTTGGATTATTTTATAGTATTAATAAATTTATTTTTTAAGATATTGGATTAAACAAATGGGTTTTTATGTGTTAATATTACAGGATAGGGAGTGGCCTTTTATGTGTAGGGGAGATGGCACACTTGAAATTTTTGAAGAGAATGAATTAAACCCACATTTTTATCATGAAAAAAGACTGGAAATGAGTAATTATGGAATATTAAATTATATAAGGTATATAAATGGACATAAAATGATAATTGTATATTTTTATTAGTTATTTTATCCCATTTTTTCTTAGATTAACCCCAAGTAAACCCATTTTTTTCTTGACTACGGTAATTAATTTTACTACTCTTACTATTTATAATGGTAAAAAATTAAGTTGAAATTATGAGAAAATATAAATTATTATGATTCTAAATATTGAATCAATATTTCGAAATTCAATTAACATATTTTTAATAATTAAATGAAATATTAAACCCATAAATGTGTCAAAAAATGGGTTTCCGGAAGAAACAATTCAAATGTTTAGAAAGTTGTTATATCTGAATTTAATATGAAATTGATTCAATCAAACTATATATTTTTTGAATTTTCTAATAATTTAAATAAATTTACTTTAAATCCAATTTGAAATATCATTCAACTTTGTAAATTATTTAATTAAAAATGCCATTGTCAATAAAAATATGTATTTTCACTTTTTATAAAAAATTAATATTCTTAATGAATTATAAAAAATTAACCCAAATATAAATATGAAATTTGTATTTCAAACATTATTTCAATATTTAAAATCAAAACTTATAAAATTGTAAAAATTTAATTTTAAAATATATATGGAAAGCGCAGCTAAGCCGCCTTTTTGAAATATGCAGTTTTTTACATTATATGTCTTTCTCTTTAAAATGATTCATATTTTTTCTAATAAATCGATAAATAATAAATTTATTTTATAAATTTATAAAACATATATTTTCGAAATTTAATTAGTCTTATTCAAACCTATGAACATAAAGGTTATGTTATAAATGTCATATTTAAATAATAATATTTTAATATACTATCGTGTTTCATTTAAATATGGTGTAGCATGCATCACAATCTATCAAAGAGATTACATTAATTTAAAAATAAATATATCATAAATTATATGGGTGTTTCATTGTCTTATAATATTTCTATTTTGTGTCATATATTCTATCAAACATTATGTTTCTATTTTAAAATCATAGGGTACTATAATCATATTTTGTGTTTTATCATAACATTTTTCATTCTAGAATTGTTGAGAAATATCATTAAAATAAAGTTGATCAAGGTATGTATCTAAAAACCCCAATTTTATATAACTAAATAATGGAGAATAATTAAATGGTTTAAAATATTAGTATTGTAATTTTATGATGTAAAAGGAGAGTTTCCAAATCATACATTAGGTAGTGAGGTTGATATCCTAAAAGAAATTAAATCTTAATACTCTTAGCTATTTTCATTATTGAGTGATGTTTTTCAATTATATTCTTGGAAGATTAGAATTTTTTGAGTATTATTTGAAACATATAAGGATTAATATAATATATTTTTTCTATAAATATTAAAATAATATATTAAATGGTATCAATAACCTTGAAATGTGATTTTATGGTAAGGTTATATTTATATAGATACTATATGAGAAAAAATTAATTATGGATGGATTACTCAAGGGATTAAAATATTATTGATTTTGAGGTAATGAAGGATTGATTTATTTTGACAGAAGTGAGTTAGATTGTATTGACATCCATGGAATTTATAATTGATTTAATGACAAAGTGGTCCATGATATTTTTGGTAATTTTTATATCTTTTTTGGGATTATGATATATATTGACTTGTGTGTCACTTACAAACTAGTGGTTAATACATTTTACTATTAATGATACAGTAATTTGTTAGATTAATATTTAGTTTTTATAACATTGAATGCCTTTGAGATTCAAATGGTTTATTAAATGGCATATTATTTGAGATTTTTTTATTAGAGTATATATATAGTTGAGTATATAACTGTATGAATGATTTATCATGTTTGATGATGTATAAGTAACTTATAAGAGCCTAAGTGGATAAAGAAAACAACATATTGGAGGTTATATTTTGAAAGATGAATATGATAAAAATACACCCACCAACATTCATTAGCATGTAATCATGAAAATTGATAAGATATAATTTATTATATTTGGTTGAATGGGGTGACCCAATATTATGGACCTTTTAAATTAATATTATATTTAATAGATTGTTTGACATGAAACACTGAACTAATACAACACCTGACTAAAATTAATAATGAAATATTAAAATTATATGAATAATATAATACTTAGTAGATAAAAACACAATTATTAACTAAATTATTTATATATTATTATTTTACATTGATTATTATTTTAAAAAAATATGTTGTTCGAAAAACCAATTTAAAAAACATACTCTATTTTACCATAATAAATTAAATTTTTCAAAATTAAATTTTTATTATGTAATATTCATATCTATAAACTAATATTTCAACATTATATTTTTTATAAAATTATATTAAATATGATTAATCACACTTACAATTTAAAAAATTCAATTTTTAGTAAAATACAATTTTCTATATATATTTTATTTTCATTTAAATTAAAATTTTATAAACATTCCAATTTAATTTTGAAAATAAAATTAACCTAATTTTTAGATTAATCATTTTAATATTATATTCTGATGAATATTTTTTATCTTTCTAAAAAAAAAATTTTTAAGTGAAAAGAGAGAATACCGATGTTGCTAAAAATTATCACTTTAATGAAATTATCATAATATATTATTGAATAAGAATTAATTGAATAAAATATTTTGAAAATATATAATTATAATATTAAATATAATTTTAATAAAATATATTGAATTTATAATACCAATTTTAATTTTTTGGGATCCTAATTAATATTTTTCATTAAAAACTATTTTCATTCATATATATTTTAATATTTGTTCTCATTTCTTATTGAAGTTAAATTTTTAAAAAAAATTCAAATAATTTAGATAATCTTGTTAATATTTTTTAATTATTTAAATATAATTTTTGAGTATAAAATTATGATTACTAAGATTAATGTTAATTACCACTATATTAGTGAATGGATTAATTTTCGAAAACATATTTTAAAAATGGTTTTTTTTATTTTATAAGATATTAAATTAATATATATTATATGAATAATTTTATGTGATGTTCAATTATATATATAAATATATTATAAAAAATTTAATAGATAGTCAATATTAAATATGGTTAAGAACACTTAATAAAAAAGCTACATTTTTTAAGAAAATAGGATTATTATAAAATAAAGTATTAAATTTTTTTTTTCAGATTATCTTATATAAAATTTGGTTTAGACTATACAGAACAATAATTTATGTTTATAAAATCAATATTTTATTAGTGTTGTTACCTTATATGTTTGATAAAATATAATCTAATAGTGTGAAAAATAGGTACAAATTTATAAACAGAAAAGGTAAAATGTAAAAGAAAGTGTCGAATGTCGTGAATCATTTTTAAAACATGCCTTTAAATGGGTGTTTTAGGATTTAACATCATTTTCCTACCCAAAACACCATTATTTCTCACATTTAGAACAATTAACCAATGAATAGTGTTATTCCATTATTGATAATTAGTGGGTGTTCAGAAATGATCGATTTTCTTCTCCTATAAAATGGGATCACTTACATCCTCTAAAAGTTACATCCACTTCAACATTAACTTGAAAATCTAACCAATTTAACTCTATAAAAATTACCTTACACTACCTAAATCACAATCCCTCCATAAGTAATCATATGCACATCATTTCCAAGGATATATTACTGATAATATTCAACGCCCCAAATTTGGTATAACATAATCCTAAAATTTTTTTGGGGTCATAAAACAATAACAATATATAGAAAAATAATAAATATTAATGGGTTAGAGTATATTAATTAATACATATAATTTTCTTCACAATACATCACTTTTAATCCTACCCTAACCATAGTAATAAAATGGACTTGGTATTATTATTATAATTAAGTGTTGTTATAGTAAAGGAACAAAACTTATTTATTTATTCTCATCCACTTACCAAAAAATGAATGTTGATCTCACGTTTTTGTAGAAAACCATCACCATGAAGTGGTGTTGTTTTTTCCCATCACCACCTAATTTGGTTACCATTAAAAATATATATAAGGTATAAAATTTTATTTATGACTCTATTTTTATTATATAAAAAAATTTGATACTCTATAAGCGATATTATTAATAAATGGTCATAGTAAACATAATCACCAAAGATGAATTTATTAGATTACCTTTACTAATCTAAGACCATTTTATAAAAATATATATAATAGAGAAAAATTTAATGAAAAAGAATAGTAAATGACATAAACTGGTAAAATTAATTATATTATTAAGTTATTCATTAATAACATTAACCATGGTAAATATACTAAAATAGTTATGTGGAAATCAAACTAACCAACTCAAATAGTAGACATAAGATAAGATAATATAATAAATAAATAGTATATGATACAACATTTCTATCAGTATATGATATTATTATGAATAATTTTCTTAATAAGTTATTTAATATACTTATTTTTATTTTCTAGAAGGTTTGGTGCATGCACAATTTGAATCAATAACATGGTAAGGGGTTTTTGTCTCACTTTTCACCCCTTGAGGCATATTTCATATTATACACCATGTTTTCATTATAGTTATGTTGCTTATCCCCATTTAATATTTTGGCTCAATTTATTTATATATTTTAATATATTAAAATTTATATTTATATTTATTTCTCTCATTGGTTTTTAAATAAAAAATTAAAAAAATGTAAGGCTTAATGGTAACTCATTTTTCTTACATTGTGTTATAAACATTATTATTGAACTCTATGTTTTCTAGTTTGAGTCATTATACATAATTGATACATAGTATTTCATTTAATATTTCATTAATGTTGTAATGTAATTCTTAATCACATCCTCATTATCAAATAATTTACACATCAAATATTATGTTACATAAAATGGGTATATTGGTCTTAATTTCTATTTGATGAGACATGTTTCTGTTTATAAAACAATTTAATATTACAGTCTATATACTTCAATTTTTTTTATATGATGAATTATATTTTATAAATGGTATTTAAAATTCACTTTAATTATCTTTCTCAACCATGGTGTTTTGATTTAAATGTTACCCAATTAATAACGATTATCTTCCCAACCACATTTTTAAATTGAGATCTCTCAAATTAGATAATCCCTATGGATAATTTGTATAAACATTAATTCCAAAAATAAAATCAATTTTCATACCCTCTAGTTATCCTTGGTGATATTTTTAACCTTTATTTTTTTAAATACGATTTTTTATATTGTTGTAAAAAATATGTTATTGAAAAAATGTATTTTAAAAATGTTTAATATGGGAAGTTTTACGCGATCATATTATTATTTTTCACTACACATTTTTTTGGATATCCAAATATTTATTTAAAATATGAAATTTCTATTTTCAACTAAATTTAATTTATTTTCAAAAGTTTTAAAATAAAATAATTTCAATGTTTTCTATATGGGTTGTTTTAAAAAAAGGATCATTTTTAGTGTTTCCATTTAAAGATATATTTCTACCACATTTAGAATTTTATATGAATAATTTTCTTTATATTTTCACGGTTTCTTAATGAAATTTTTTATCCCGGATATATGAAATATTCCTTTAAAATTACATCAAAACATTAATAATATTTATTATTTCCAAATCCTTTTATTAAACTCTTAAATATATTTTTATCTAACTCATTTAAATTTTATATATCTTTTGCATGATCATGGATATTCTAAAAATATTACCTCTTAAATTAATCTTAAAGACTCATGTAATTTTTTTTCTATTGAATTTATGATAAATCATTTAATTTTTCTTTACAAACCTTCCATTATACATAGGAATAACATTTCATCCAATTCTGTTCCTTTTTGAATACCATGTTTTCTAAATCATTGACTAAATAGTGTTCACCTGGATTCCATACAGCAATTGATTGATGAGATTGTTGATATAGCCTATATACCTCTTATCTATATGGCATAAATACCATAATATTTATTAATTTTATTTAATTTTATTTACCAATAATGTTATTGGTAATCATCAGATACCTATTTATTCTACATCGGTTTATAATGTAATGATTATTGATGAAATTATGAATAATTTATTTTTGTGATTACCTTTGAGAAGTATATGAAATTAATTTTCTTCCCTTGTTTTTAATGATATTTTGAATGATTTATTTTAGGTGACACACATATTCATGAATGATTAATGGGTAGGGTGTTATGTATCATTCCAATTTCTTTATAATGTGTATATCTATTGAGAATTAGAGGGTAAATAAGTAGATTAATCCCTAGACAAATGGTTCATGAGAGAATTTATCCCAATCCAAAAGGTAAACAAGAATATTTATCCCATTATAAACTATAAATAAAAGCATTTACCCAAATCCAAATTATAAATTATAGGATATATCCCAAGGCAAAGGGTATAAATAATGAATTATCCTATGACATATAGTTCATGAGAGGATTATATCAATCCCAAATAGTATACATAGAGATTATCACATGAATAATATGGTACATAATAGGATTTAACTCAATTAAAATGCTAAATGTGAGGATTAACCCAAGCCGAAGGGTATGTGGGATGATTATCCCAAGCCTAAGATGGTACACGTGTGATTATACCAAGCCCACTATGTGATGAATTTCTTGGTGTCTATCCTTGACATATGATTTCTATACTTATGTTTGTACCAAGAAAAAAGAATCATGATTTATGATCCATGTTTTATTGGGTATTTTTTTTCCTGATTATACTCATATCATCATCTTATGCACAATTATGATCATTGATTGTTATCTCTTATGTATAACCTAACGAAAAATTTGAGATAACCCCTATATTATGATTATATTTCATTAGTTAATAAAGATAATAAATTTATTAAATTTCTTAAAAATTGTATAGTGTAAAGAATTAGTAAGATATGTTTAAGGCTTGTTATCCTTTAAGAAATGCTTATATAATGTAAAACATCCATTAGTTAAAGAAGGCGCTGGTTTTGTTGGTTTTAGGTTTATCATAAATATCGAAAAATATAAACAGAAATTGTATAGGTATTTTATTAAATAATTTTTTTTACATTATGTCATGTAATTGATATGGTCGCATCTATAGGGAACCATAGTTTATGTATGAGGTTTTGTCAGTTTTCTTTGTTAATTTCACCCATTATTTCCTTTTCAGGAACATAATTGTTTTTAAGGTGGGGTGGATATATTGACTCACATTTTTACGGAATGATATTTGGGTAAATTATTTTTTGGTTTGGAGTATCAAGAACCATCTAGATGTAAAATTGTAAATTTACCCTAGTAGATAACCTCCGAATAATTATATGTTTCTACTATTTATTTTGGTGCATGGTGTTTTCCCCCAGGGTGAGACAAAATATAATCCTGATTTCAAGAGGGCCTTGAGAAAATATATCTAGAATAAAATGTTATTATTTATCTCATGCACAATTATTTTTTATAAAGATATTATATCTATTTTATGGGGAATCATACAAGAACACAAATACATCATTGAAATATTTAATGTTGGTTTTACCCTTGAGATGGTATAACATTGTTTCTTATTGGGATCAATTGGTATATTCCACCATGAATGGAATAATTAATAAATTAAATTGATTTAAAAAATTTATTAAATAATAAATGGATTGAAACTCTAGGAAATTACTTACTTTATACCATATTTCCTGCTTCTGATTGGGTTAGACACAATAATTAGAATAAGCCAATATTGCGATGAAGGGAGAAAAATAGAACGTGGGTGAAAAAGATGCCTGATCCAGAGTAGGATCAAATTTTTAACATCATCAATTCTCAATTTGTGAAATACATATGAATGAATCTAAAATTTTAGTGACAAATTAATGTATTATAGATTTTCCAAGAGGTTAGGTTTTTTTATATTACATCCCTCAATTCATCATGGATTTCCTTTTTAAATATAATATCTGAAGAACCATGGTCATTATGTTTTCTTGTGATTTGTACTACATGATTTCAATGAAAATATTTATTCAATACTAGTGAAGGCGGACGATAGAAGCATAACATAGTGTTGGAATCATGGGGTAACCTCTTCACATGATGATAACGGACCCCATTTTGGAGATGTAGGGGATAAAGTAGGTAGGGATTCGGTAGAAGTTAGTGTAGAATATTAACACAATGGGGGTTAGGAAATTGTGGGGGTGAGGTGGTGGTCGGTGTGAGAGGAGGTTGTTTCCTAATAATATCCATAGAAAAAGAATAATATAAATTATAAATTATAAAAATAAAAATAAAAACATGATAGGTGGGTTTATTAGAGAGATGATGGAATAAAAAGAGATATGTAGACATGTTCATTGGATTATTCCCCCTGTGGTTATATATGTATATTATATTAATAATGTTATTATTATTTATATTATTATTCATATTATTATTCATAAACACTGGCCATGTAGTGGACGAAGAAAATCCCAAGGGAGTGATTGATTTGTCTAGGTTTAAAATCCATACACCATCTAATCATATTGATGATCCATTAACGGAAATATATGATGATATCCGTCTATATGGAAGTATGGTGGTCTTGGATGATATTATGAAGGAATCCATCACCAATAAACTGTAGATCATAAAGATTGATCTGACTATTTGTACAATGTATGTCCATTTTTCATCTATAAATTTAATGTAATAGACTATTATAGACCTTTACCACTCTCATCATGCATAATATACTATATTATGGAGGACTGCTAATTCTCATTACATCTCCCAAAATGCACATTTTATAGTAAGATATTAAAAAAATGGTAAAACGATATGTGGACATTTTTTAATTAATATCCCTCAACTATTGATAAAAATAAGTCATGAAAAATCATAAATCTTGGAGGATAGGCCGATACCCAAAACGTTTTTGGAACTATTAATATAATGGGAGTCGAGACTGACCATGCCCTTGATATGCTATTTCATTTTATTTTCTTCTTGGGGTTTGGTATGTGTTTGGATTTTTCGGTAGTGATTTTTCACAGTTTTCATATGTTTTCTTCCTATTACTTTTTTCTTTACATTAATAATGGATCCAGGGGTTTGGTAACCCCAAACACATGACCCCATGTTGTTTATGAATATTATTATTGAATATTGTTACATCTATTATAACTTTTTTCTAATACATCAAATTTACGATACATCGATATAATCATAACCCAAACATCAAGAAGGATAATTTAATATAAATATTTTGTACTTAAATCCAATGTATGACATGGGATCTAGGTCTTTTCAAATTTCATCTCCCATTTTTAATACAATGAATTTCAATTTTTTAATAAAATTATCATTTTAATTAAATATATTTTCTATCCTATGAATTTTTTTTCATGTAAACTTCAATAGTGTTGCCTATTTATCCATAAGAGGTTATTTGTTACACAGGATAGGTTGATTTAATACTCATTACTATATAGTCAATAACAAGGTTCATGCATGAAAATCCATGTGTTTTTTCCTAGTCATTGTTATGTACCCTCTATTCCTTGGTGCATGATCCCATATTTGAATGTATGTGAAATATAGAGTCATGTATCCCCATGGGGTCTTGAGTGTGGGATCCACTATCTCACCCCATTGGTAAGATCCAATATCTTCCTATTTCACAATTTGTGAGAACCTCATCCAATGCATCAATATAGATAGGGTCATTTATCCCCCCTCTAGTTGAAAGATACTAATATATGAGTCGAACACCCATTATTGAGGTGTCATGAAGTGAGGTGAAAAATTAATATATTATTTTTATGAGTTCACATTAATCCCTTTTGGTGGAAGTTTGATGCTTGATGTATGGTTAAGTATTTATGGGATGAAGGGTACAGTAATCCCTTAGATAGAGAGGGTTAACTGTGATTAGGACCCCTATACTGTTTCTATTAGTGGGTTCATAGTTGGAACGTTTGAAATATAAAAAATTGTTTGATCTAATGAATCTTTGTCACCCCATGGGTTTCTCTAAGAGGCAATGTGAAACTAGAAATCAACATCATATTTTAATGAATCATCAGTGATTTGAGTTATCATGATTTCTTGTGTGGAATGAATATTAAGGATTAGAGTAGTAATTATTTTTATGTATCTTGGATACATAATAATAATTATTATAGATATTATATGGATTATTTTACTATTCCACTTTTTGGTTACTCTTTTGTACTATGTGTTTGGATTTAACTTGGTATTCTAGTTTTTTCCCAGAGTCTTCTACCTGGTCAGCTCACATACTTTTAGTAGAGATTAACGGTTTCTTTAAGTTTCCTTTTATTTTGATAATCCTATGGAGAAGGTTTATACTCATCCAAGCATGGGTATTATTACTCTATGGGTTTTGATTGTGTATATGACACACAATTTCAGTAATGGGTTGGGTATAAGGGGAGCTAGTTTGGCTTGTTTGAACCTAATGCTTGGTGATTATATGCAAGACAAATAGAGCATGTTGATTTCATATGTTTGATGTGACCATTATGGTTGGTGAGTGATCTAGGAATATATGAAACATAGGGGTTATTCTCAATGCTTTATTTTCCAGACATTTTTAGGTATATTGTTTCGTTAGTATTTACTTTATGGGATGAACTAATAATTTGTTTCTCATGATTTCATCGTACATAGTTTTGTTTTTCATTTATTTATATATTAAATGTTATGATTTTTATTTCTATTTTATTCATTGGATATATATATCTATTGTGGGATGTTATAGGATAAGGCTTGCAATAAATTGGGATATGCTTACTTGGTTCCAATCAATAGTCTATGTTCTATTGAGGGTAATCTTTATGTGGAAGTCTTAGATTACTGCTAACCCAAGAAGAGTCTTAGTGGTTTAGTATATTTAAAAATAATTCAAAATCATCCCAAAAAATAAGTTTTAGTTGGTATATCCTATGAGATAACTAAATCTAGTATCATTCATAATTTATAGAAATCATATTCATGATGAGGATGAAAATGGGAAGAATATAGTTGAAAATTTTCTAGATCAAACAAGTGATATAGATGAGACTATTGATAATTAGAGATAGATTAATAAAATACTCAATAATCGTATTGATTAAAAAAAATTATTAGAATTCAAGTTTCACATTTGGAAATAAATAGGTTGATATTGGGAAACCAAACTGCACTCATTTGAAAAGTTGAGCTGAAAACTATTTCTATTGTATTTATGTTTAATGAATGGACCGAGTATATGAATAATGATCTTGATCAGATTGAAAACAACTTTAACAGGGATCTTTTTCCATGTCCCGAACAAATAATTAAGATTGAAACCATGTGGGATATCAGAAAAAAACACAATGAAAAGAGATAAGTGATAAGAAAAATGTAAGGCCCATTTAAAATACATACTCGCAAATATACTAAGATTATATTGATGAAACATTTACAACAATATATATGATTGAGATAATATTTATGTTATAGTAATTGGAATCACATAGACCATATAAGATATATCTAGTGGACGTAAAACAGAACTTCTTTAATAGTGACATTGAAGCATATGTTTTAATTGATGAAACTAATGGTTTTATACTTGATAATGATATAATCATGATGTGCAGGCAGAAGAAAAATTTATATTCCTTGATACAAGACCCAATAGATTGGTTCGAAAATATGGATGGATTTTGGATACATGCAATTTTAAATAGTAAATACTGATCAAAACTTTTATGTGATGTATTATTCTAGAAGACACTCTAATTTTTATTATATATAATGATGAAATTATCTTTTCCTCTGATAATGACTAACTGTAGGAGGAATTTTCCATGTAGATGAAAAGACCTGTAGATATGACTAAGATGAGATGAATGAATAATTTTATTTGAATTCATATTATAAAGACATGTGATTAAATTTTTATTTCACACTAAAAACATGAAAAACAATTTTTTATGAAGATTATAATGGATAATTACAAAGAAATATCCACTCTCTTATCTATTGGAATAAAATATATAAAGGATAAAATTATAAGTACTTCCAATAAAAAAATATTTTAAAAATAAAATTTGTAGTCTTCATTACAAGACAGTTTGAATGATAGATAATGTTTTTTCCTATTACTTTTATTGATATGTGATCAAAAGAAGTCTCATTTGATGGTATCTAAAAGTATCTGGACACATAAAAAGTATTTTTTTACTTTTACCTATAATAAAAAAGTTATTATTTTATGTTTTAAGGATTTTAAAATATATCTTGTGTTGGAGGCAACATAGAAAATATTTTATCCATTTGTGGAGCTTGATTTATTAGTGAGAACTTATATATTGTTATAATAAAAAATAAATCAGTTTCATTGGGCATAAATAATGAAGACTATATTTCAGTTACACATTCTTTTATGCATATTTTATGTTTTTAATTTCATCTATCTAAATTGAGTGTTGATACTGAGAAGACACAATACCATTCTTATGCGAATAATAGGTACATCGATCTTTCAATTAATCCAATTCAACACTCAAGAAAAAATCACATTGAGATTACATAAGTTTTATCAAATAAATGGTGTCTAATGGTGATGTCGAATTTGAATTTCTTTTTACTAAATATATAATTTCAATAAATACCAAGAAAATTCCAAGAGATAGGGTTTAATAATTTGTTCCAAAATTTCCTATTCATCCATCCCCTCTAACTTCATAAATCCTTGAATAATACCACCCTAAGAATTTGGATTATCTAATTAGGGGGGATAATGTAATCAACACTTAGTAAATAGTGTTTCTTTTTAAAATAAATATAATGATACTTATTAATCTAAATTAATTTAGAGCTATTAATATTTTTAAATGGTGGATAATAATATAAGAAATATAAAGATGGGTTCATGTGGAGTTCATCTATATCACTCAAACATAATTACTTGTCAATGATAGTAGAAATTCTCTAAAACAAATCACATTATCATATAGTGATGTGTCAGGAT
Source organism: Viscum album (assembly GCA_963277665.1). Classification (NCBI taxonomy): domain Eukaryota; kingdom Viridiplantae; phylum Streptophyta; class Magnoliopsida; order Santalales; family Viscaceae; genus Viscum; species Viscum album. The sequence continues at coordinate 1,970,577,976 of OY728131.1, read as the reverse complement.
CCCTAATGGGAATGGATGTTATTTTATGTTTCTCGTGCTAATTGGTTATTCTAAAAAGATTTTCTAAGTTTACCAGAAAGAGTTGACAAGAGTTTATTTGGGTAAGAAAAAAATATCAATCATGATATTTAAATACCCTATAAAAATTTTGAAGGTTAGTATTTATTTTAAACTATGAATAGATATGTTTAATAATTCAATGAAAATGTTTTTGGAAAATTTTATATTTTTATGAATGGTTATGAAGTGTTTGAAATTTATATTAGATGAATGAAAGTTATTTTTATCTTGGTTTATTCATTATAAGATTTATAAGGTGAATCATCTTAATATTTGTTTGATATGTATGAAGTTTAGTACATACATAAGAAGATTTGATTTGAGTTAGGAAATTTCACAATGTAAAATGATATGCATGAATATGGTATTAGGATTATGAATTTTACTAGTATATTGGATGTTGTTTCATGATACATATTATCAATTATCCCACTATTCTATAAATTTTCCAATGGATAACCTCTTAAATACATAGCGAGGATCTGAAAAATGTTATAAATACATAAGATGTTATGTTTGAAGTTTTATGAATTTGTAAAAGTGTATATTCTAATTTTAACATATAATATTCCATGCAGTAAATATATAAGACATTGTGGCAAAATTGAAAATTGGAAATTCTCAACTTATTCTCATGAAACATATGATAATCAATCAATAAGATTAAATGAAGAAAATAAGAAACTATATCCTATTATTATTAGATCAACTATAGTTTTTAGGGATACATAATATTTATTTCATCGCAATTAATAAGTTTATATAATTGAATAATTTTGAGTTTTCCAAATTTTAAATTCTTGAAAAAATAAATCTAGATGATGAAAAAGTTTACCATTACTGATTAGAACATCATAAATGAATTTTAGTTCAAAGGGTATGATAAATTTGTGATATTAAAAACATAAAGTAAATTTTTTACCATTATAAAAACTAAATGACAGTGAATCTAAATAAATCTAAGTAATTTTGGGGATAACTCCATAACATTGTCGGTTTTAATGTATGTTTGGAAATGTTAGGTTATTCTTAATTTTCATAATCACATGAAAATTTATTTTTAGTTATTAAAGCTGATGTTTAAAGAGTATGATTTATTTTATTCATGGTATTTCATGTTTTATTGTGATTTAATATGTGCTTTCATTCCATGAGTTGGTTTAAGAACATAATAACTGAGGTTGATCCAATTTAAATAAAGAGGAGATAACTATTATGCATTATTGTAATTTATGAATATATTAATTTATCATTTTTTTCTCCCTTTATGATATTTTTTTTATAATTTATATAAATAATTAAAAAATCGGGTTTTTTGGAATGATTCATTGTAGGACATTGATAATTGATCAATGATACAATTTTAGTGATATTTTTATAAAAGATCATTGGTAACAAAATTTATTTTATGATCATTCTAATTTATGATTTTTTTGATATAAAATTCTTGTAAGATTCCATTTGGTGTATACTAAAAATGATAGTACATTAGATAAATATTCATTTATATAATATTTTATCAATGATAAAAAATATATAAAGTTTGAAAAATCGGAGTGGGAATATAGAGGAAATTGTTTCTCTATGTAGAAGGAGAAGCTGAGACTTATTTTGTGAGGCTGTAGAGATCTGAGAATCATATTATGACCATGTACATAAAGAATGAATGTTGTTGATCATTAATAATCCATATGCACTAATAAGAAATCAACATAGTATATATCTTAAACTAGTATCATGTGTAGTCATTATTCTTGAATAGGTGACCCGTTTACACTTTAATATATTTGATGACTCGAATAAGAGGATCTATTTCTATTATTAGAGAAACATAAAACCAATTGATATATTAGTAAATTTGTTCTGTTTATTTTCAAATATAAGTATTTGTAGATAATATAAAATCTTGTAACCAATGGGATGTTGTGAACTGTGGGTGAATAACTATACCGCTTTACCCATTGTGGTTTTGTTTTATGATTGTAATGGAAAATATATATTCCAGGATGGTAAATGGAACTAGTAAGTAGTAGGCTCTCATTCAAAGGCTGGAAATTATAAAAAGTATCTTGTACCTTTTGTTATTTTATATATTACATTCATTACAAATGGATTATTAGTTATTTTGAAAGGATCATATCTAAACAGGTATATATGTTTATTTAACAAAATTATAAATATTTCAATTGAATTATTCACCCCCCCCCTTTCATGTGTATAGACATGGACCAATGAGACTCTTAGAGGTAATAAATTATTTACCTTGAATTTTTTCTTGACCAAAAAGTCTCTAACTCAAATAATAAATGACTCCATGAAATGTCTTCCCTTGGAATAAAGGAATTATGAATCCTTCTTGTGACCAAAGGCTACCATACAAGAGATAATATTTCAGGATATTCAATATTGGAAGGTATTTAAGTGAAAATAAAAAGATATAAGTGTTTTAGAGTTGGTGGAAATAGAATCCATTTATATGAGAAAATGAAGGAAATTTATATGGAAACGTATGTTAGGTGAAGGGTAATAATGGAATCGCTTGGGAGTTATATGTATTACATGGTAAATGTTAGTGAGACATGTTATAATGAACACCATGACAAAAAATGAACATCCACTGTATCTAAATATCATGTTAATTATAAATATTTTGACTCATAGAATGCCCGAATTTTGACTTCTAGAATGTATATATTTAGAATCTATTTAATTAAATTGAAATTATAATTTTTTGAAATTAAATTTTTATATGAAAATATATGATATATTGGAAAACAATTTTAATAAAAAATAACAATTATTAAATATTATATTATTATATTATTATTTTATATCAATAACAAATCATGACATGTGTTTTTGTCTCCTAATTTATAAATATAAGAAGTATATTTTGTTTAAAAACCATTTAATTATAATGTATTTTGTTTTTCAAAATAAAAATTCATAATTCATTAAAAAAATATTTTTTAAAAAATTTTCTTTTAAAAAATTGAAATATTCTAGGCACATCATATTAATTATTTATCTCTTTACCATTAATTTTTATTATATTCTTGTTATTTGATTCTGCCTTCAAATTCTAGAAATACATAAAATTATTTTTTAATAATAATAATAACAAAAAAAATATGTATCAAATATATATATATATATATATATATATTGAATAATTTAAATATATGGTTATCAATCTATTTTTTTCAAGGAAAATTTATTATGTGTAAATTAAATTATCTTTAATTTACTAAAAATTGCATAACTTTAATGCACCTATATTATAAAAGTATATACAATCTCCATATACCTAACAACCATATATTCAATGGAGATATATCCATGGATCATATTATATTATTATATATTACCTCACATACATCTATAAAATCATATATCCTTTTAAATTACTTTGTCATTAAAATTTATATATTATTTCTATTTTTTTTCTTTCCATAGTTATAATTGGAGGTATTATATTCAAAACACACTAATGGTAAAATATTTTATTATTGTGGTGTTCTTTTTTACTTTTGTTTTATTCAACTTATAGTTTTCATAATGATGATTCATTTTTCATTAACATAGTATATTAATTTAAATATTACATTTAAATATTATTAATAAAATTTATTATGGTTTGTTTTAGTTTAGTATTTTTTATATTATATGTTATTGAAGACATGGTATTTTTTAATGGGAAATGTATACTGAAATTATGTGGAGTAAGATTCTACTATCATAAATATATTTTACCCTGGAAATATGATTATTTATACGAAAAGATGAGGGTTCATTTCTATCATTACATATTCAATTTCCCATGAAGCTTTATTAATCATATAATTTAAAAAAACTCTTACCATGTGGGTGGTCATGATTCGTAGAAATTTATCTCAGTGATAAGTGATCTCTACCAGTTGTTATACATAATTGAGATAATATTACAATAACAAAACTTCTATGTTCAACAAATGCGATAAATATGGTATATATTTCCTCAAAAGTAATACACAGAACATATCATACACCTTTGAATGTTTTTGAGGAAGAGTTAAATGATAAAATATAATAATTATAATATGGATAATCTTAAAGGGAATTATGTATCTAGGTCTCATATTTACCATCATTCCAAATATCATAACCCTTATCCAAGGAGATGTTCAAACGAATAATTTTTAACCAACTTCAAACTTCATATCTCATCAATGATTATTGATATTTTTCATTATCAAACATCATATTACATTAATATGTTGATTAATGGTTTGAATTATGTCTATCATTTCATTAACATTAGAATATTCTAAAATCCATGAATCCTAAATACATAACATTATGATTTTGTTCAAAATCTATTCCTATATAGTGCTTTATATAGTTCATTTTGAATTCTACAATAGAAGTTTTTATTATATGAGAAACCATGAAGGAAAAAATATAGATCCCAACATACTTTTAAATCCATCAAAAAATATATAAACATATAATCTGGAGTTTTAATGTCATTTTTATATTAACCATCATTTTGAGTATGATAAACCATGATAAATCATGAGTATATATAAAATTATTTTTAATGACATATGTTAATAGACGATGTAAACTATAGAATTTGTTTAGATAAAATTGAGTGTGGTATTCCATGTTTCCCGAACACATCATTTATGTATAACTTGGAAACATGATTGAGTGAAAAATCCTATCAAATATCAATAAAATAAATTGAATTCATAATTACCTCAATTATAAATCAAAGAAGATTATATACTTTAGTGGTCTTGGGAAGCCCCAGTAATTAATCCATGGTGGTGTTCTCCCATTTTCATACTGGTGTAGGTAATGGTATCAATATTCCATTTTATTTATAAAATTTCTCAAATACATACAATCATACTAAGAATCTAGTTATATGCATCACAATCTCCCACTTCATAGTATTCCACCAGAAATGATCCATGATATCTTAATACATCTTCATTCTTTTAGGATGAATATATAATGATGGGCTAGGTATATAATCTAACAAATCCATCAATTTTAATACTAGAGGGACACATATCCAAATCCTTAATCAAATAATTACATCATTGGTAAGTCTGAGAATTTGAATATTCTTTACCACCTTATAAATATCAGTAACCTCTTATTATAACTTCTTGATTTTCACATGGTAGGATGGTTGAGTATTGATTTATGAAAGATATAATTTATTTCCTTTCATTATGATTCCAAATCCCATTATTTTCAAATTAGTGGGTATTCTATCCATTTTAATCCTTCTCATTGATAAGGTAGCATGATTTTGTGAAATCAAAGCATCAACCAACTTTTTTCCCTTTCATGGGTTTTAATTTATTACCCAATCAGAGTACTTGATTAACTATAACCATCACTTTTGGTACATTTTCAATTATCTCTATTTGAATACATTCTTCTTAATAATTTAATGTATATTTATATATCATAATTTTTCGCATAGAGGGATCTAATCTATATTTTTAATGAAAATATTAATGTATCGAACTATATATAATGTAATGAGTAATTATTCACATGGGAATTAATTGATGCTATTCATAAACTACAACCTTTTCATATTTCAAAACGACACATCCCAAGGGCTTATTTAATGAATATCTTTATATCAGAAACCCTTCACCATTGAAGTGATTTGTATGTAAATGTATAGTGACCAACAACATTTTGAACCCCCAGAAGCTGTAATCACGTTATTATATCCATAATAACATGAAAACATTTGAAGTTATCTTAGTTACTGAATTTTAAAATAATGATAAATTTATCAAAAACAATCCATAGTAACTATCCAATCAATGAAAAAAATATAACTCAGTTATAATGTATTATTTTATCCATTAGTTAATCACATTCACCATAAAAGGTTCCAAATATATACCCTAAATTTTTATTACATGACCCATGAATTATATATTCGATACCTTGAATTGACACGTGATTAATTTATAATAATACTTATTCTTTGTAATGGTCATAAATAATTTCCTCAAATGATCTTCATGATCTTCCATTCTCTTAGAATATTTTAAAATATCTTCAAAAAATAATATCATATATTTTTAAAGGAAATATATAAAAAATATATTCATTAGATACCTAAAGATAATATAAGAATTTTAAAGTCTAAATTGAATAATTACAAATTCATAGAGTCCATATATGATGTGGAAATATATTTTAGAATAACATAAAATTTTAACCTTAATTAATGGTATCAAGATTGCGGATCAACCATTGAGAAGTATTGAGTCCCTATAAGTTTAATAAGAAAATCATTAATATGGGGCAGAGGATATATGTTATTGATCATGGTCATATTAATTTCCTGGTTATCAATGTAGAGATGCACAAACCCATCCTTCTTCTTGATTAAGAGAACTAGTTCACCCCATAGAGAAGTACTTGGGTATATGAAAAAATTTTATAGAATATATTTTATCTACTTCCTCAATTCATTCAGGTCAATAGGGGTAATTTTGAAAGGACTCTTTAATATAGGCAAGAAAACATGAATAAGTTCAATTAAAAACTCACCCTTATATTCTCTAGGTAGAATAATCAATTACTCAAGAAATACATTATTACATTCTCATATAATTAGATAGTATAAATTGGTGTGTTCTTTATATATCATTTGAACTATGTATCCATCATTGTTAGGTATCAAGACCCATATTAAAGATTTTGTTTCCAAATGGAGTTCGTCGTCAAATGTGCTTCGATATTTGATCATATGGGGATTTTTTAAATACAAATATATTTACCTATAAAAATTATTGATAGAACTCTATTTAGGGAGATATAATTCATTTCCAATATCTCATTAAACACTAATAAGTGTGAAAGAAAAATGTGTTTAGGTATTATCTTTCTACAAACCTTTATTCAAGAAGAGTTATATACCTTGGATGAAATCATTTCCCAACTAGATGTTTTCATTGATTATTTAATATAAAATGTATTTTTGGTATGAATTAATAGTCTTATAGACAATTAAATATAGGAATTAATGTATATTACAATATCAAATAATATTTTTTTTCATTATTGAACATTCAATTCATCTAAATTTATATATAAAATTCCATATAATTTACTTATACAAAAATGGTTTGTATAAATAATAAATAATAATATCTTATGGAACCCAAATTAAATGATCATAGTAATGTAAAAAATAAATCATAAGATGTCTTAATCTATGAAAACATAATATTAGGGTTTAATATTCTTGGTTCAATCATGGATTATTTATTTGCAGTTCTCTTATAGTTCTTAACATTTTTCCTAAAAATAATTAAACATCGTTTTGATTCCAAATGATATATCCCAAGTGTAACATGTTTATATTTTATATCATCTCCATCAGTTAGGCATTACATCTCAAAAATATACTCACAATCCCAGAACCCAATGGTTTAATATCTCTGGATATTAAATAAAGAAATCTATTATTTTTCATTACATATCCAATTCTACCAAAAAAAATCTTCTCATACATTATCCATTAAGTCACATCACACTTAATACTCTTCTTCACTACCTATGTAATATAAAAATAGGAAGGGGTGGATTCAAATATCCAGTAAGGGAAAAACTTATCAACATTTCAAAAAGGGGTGGATCATAATCATTTGAGAAGACAAGAACGTGGGAGAAATATCATATTAAAAAAGAAAAATTAATCATAAGATTTATTCCCGAGGAACTATATAACGACATGAAACCTAAAAAAGGATCATCATTAAAGTATAACTATACAAAAAAAAAGAATATAGAAACCTGTGAAAATTTTCATTATCCATGTATCATAATATAGGAATGTGACATAAGAATAAGAATAAATGAACCATTACTTTTTGAACATATCTAAAATGTTATGTTCACACATTAGTCTTTGAAAATATCATTATAATCCACACATTATGTCACACCCCATGTCTATGTAAATATTTTAATATTAAATAATATTAGAGAAATTTAAAATTATATATTCTGTTGGTTTGAGTTTTTAAATTTTTAATATTTTTTCTCTCTTATTACGATCACTCCATGGTTTGGTGAAACATTTTGATGAACCTTTAGGTGGGTTCCTTCATTGCAAAATATAAATCTCATGGAGTATGATAAACCATGTGATAATTCCAACATATAAACTTACACATATTCTCTCCCAGTTTTGATTTAATGTGAACTGTTTTTCCCATATGGGTAACACATGCTTTTCATAACTAATAGTGTAAGTTTTGTGGACATACTATTCTTAGAGAGTTTTCTAGAGCATGCGATTTTCATGGTTAGGAGGAACCATGTAGACACCATGTGAAATTCTACACAACTTGGAAGTGTTTTTTAAAATGATCAACACATGGTTTGTAAAACCATGTTTCCAACCCATGTATACTATCTTGGTTATTAAATTTTTTTTCCAGTTCCAACTCTATTGATTTTTAAGGGTATTTTTTTTCTTTTTCCTCTCACAATCATTAAAATGAACCGTTGGCTCTAAAATGAGATTAATCTCTCCCTCTATTTATTATTTAAAGATACTCCAGCCACATTTTCTAGTGATATATTGAGGAAACCCCATAATTTTCTTCCTTCTTATTTCACTTCTTTTAGATTTCATATCCTCCTCAGAATTGATGGTTCTATTATAGCTCAAAATATGTTTCAGGGTAGCTTTAAATATAGAAAATGTTTTTATAGTTATCAAGACTCATTAAAATATCCCAATAATTCTCATTTCCCATAATCCTTTATTTTATAATTCTCTGTTATAAGTGGTTATTTTATGCTTGAATGTATTTGAAACATGTTTGTTTTTTTGTACTATAATTTTTCCATGTCAATTATATTCTTTAGGATTATAATTGATTTATTGGTAAAATTAAATTTATATATGAGAGTGATAATGAGTTATATGGTAATTTAGAATAGAATTTTTACCTAGGAAAAATTATTATAAATGGTTTTCTAGTTAGAAAGTTCCATTATAAATTTCAAGTGTTGATAAAATGTATAATGGATTGTTTAAAAATAAAAAATGATGTTCATATTGATTTAACATCATCTGTGTCATGAAATAAATTTCAAACTATTTAATTGAATATTGGGGGGGGGGGGTTAATTAAAAGTTGAGTGATTTTGGGATGTATTACTGAACATGTTTTGGTGAACATTTTTTGAAAAGGTTTTAGAAATAGACTTATTTTGAGGTAAAATTTGGAATAAAATTTCAAAAAATGATAAAGGTACATAGAAAAAGATCTTATTTTTATTAAGCATGTTTCAAATTATTTAATGGTTTTATAATGATATGGGTGTGTGAGACCCTCTTCTACTCATATTGATTTTGTGTTAGATGGATTTTGGAATAATGGGAGTACATAATATCTCATGTAATATAAATGAAATGTTTCCAATATTTTATGTGAGTGTGATGGAGGTTAGGAGATAAGTATATTTTTTCTCTTATATTGGCAATGTGACTTTCATGATTACTAACCTCATATTTTATGAATTTAATTGGATCAATATGTATTGATTGAAACTTTGAGATTTATTGTACACTAGATAGTCTCACGCTACTGTTACCCCTAGTTATGCATTAGAACTAGTGGGGAGTGACACTTAATTCTATGATTATTATAATCTAGTCAGGATTTATATGTTTGGATGAAACATATGACATTAGTTTGATCCATATTAGGAAAAGACTAAGACCAACACACCGTAGGAACTTTTGTGTTTCTCATGAAATTAGATGACTCTATAGGGGTTTTCATTTGTTTTCCCTAGTATGATTGGCTTCTTTGGAACTATGTATTCGGCTAACTAGTTTTGTTTTATAAGTTATATGGTTCTTTGTTGTAATATTTATCATTATCACATTTAATTTTTATTGTTGAAAATTATTGTTCTTTTACATTTAAAATTATATTTATAATGCGAGTCTGTAAAGGTTAATTTTAAATGAATATTTTAGTTAATTATGATTAGGCTCATTAAATGTTTTCAAAGTGATTATACTCATTTAAAGTGATTAATTCATAGTTTTATAAAATCAATAAAGTGTGACATTTTGTTTTCATGTAGATAAATATGAAAATCCATTTTTTAGATTATATTACAAACTTCCAAAAAAGGAAACAAATTTTAAAATGAATTTCACAAGATTTTTGGTGTAATTCTACGAGGAGTAGTTCCAATCACACCATATATACACTATTACTTGTATGAATCCTATATATTTTCCATTTATATTCACTATAATTCGTCTCTTTTTACTAGGTGTCGAAGAGGATTTGCTTGGGATGTTGATAATTATCATGGGTAACCTGGAAATGGCTAATAGAGTGCTTGTTTTTGGTTTTGTATTTATTTTTGTATGTTTATGTAGTGGATAAGATTATATTAAGATTAATTTTTTCATGTTAACATGTAAATTTATTTAATATTAATTTCTTATGATGTTTTATTATTCATGTTTCATTGCATTCTGAATGGTTTTTTCTTTAATTGATCTTTTTATTTACTGGCATACATGTCCAATTCATGAATGGGTCAAACTGGATTCTCAGTTAAATTCATGTGTTTATTTTTCATTTATATGGTGAAATCATTCTCAATGGTCATATTTTTATACCAAGTTATATGTTTCAAGCCCTAGGTGATTGGGAATGCACCTAGAGTATTTCAAGGGTCATCTCTGGTTCTCATATCAGGGGAGACCTAGGTTGGTTCAATAAAAAAATGGTATTATAACTAATGCTCAACCATAAGTGTAGTGGAACTTCTTAGGTTTGAGTTGTGGGGTCGACGATGTGGGAATATATCATTAATGGGTAGAGAGTGTACCACCCTTGGAATAGTGGGACTTAAAAGTCTAAATTCTACAACCCATGTCAACAAGGTGCTCCTTTAATTTTTTGAGCCTACCATTTTGGAACTCCAAAGTCAACCATTCTTGGACTAGAGTACTGTAGCACATGGTTTCCTCCTAGGAAGTTTCCTCGAGTGTATGTGATTTTGGTTAAAGAACAATGAAATAAAATGTGTTCACATATTGGAATTTCTAGTAGTCAAAAATTGTACCTGGTGGGTAATATATTTTGGTGTACTAGGAAGGTAAAAAATTTATAAATGGATACCCATGGTTACCATGTTCATGGACCTAGGAGGTCTGGTCATGAAAATTGATATTAAAGAAAATGATTTTTGTATTTAAAGTGTTCTAGTGTAGTATGTAAATAAGGATAATTTTTCGAATGTTAGTGGTCGATGAAATAAGAGTTTAATGATATCATTCTTAACCTGAGCCTTGAGTTACCATGGGTGGTAGAGATTTGAGTCTTTATTTTTATTTAATTTTTGAATATCATTGATAGATTTTGATATTTTAAGAGTATTTTTATCACATTTTGAGTGTCTCAAAGATTCTGAGGTTCAACTAATGTTTTAGAGGTGAAAGTAGTTAACATGGTAGAGATTTTGAGTTATCCCTCATGGCCTCATAAATAATGTAGTGACCATGCAGAATGAATATACAGCCACTATAATGATGGTTTCATGAGTTTCACATGGTTTACAATTCTGTACATCCAAATATTTCATAATTATGTTTATCCTATGGAAATATTGTTTTTAATCCCTTTATTTTCAAATGGATACCAATACGGTGTGATGTTTGTGTAATATTAACTGGTGTATATTTATTTATGGAATTTATGACATTAAATTTGGTTTAGTTTAGGTTTACATTGGGTGCTTGGTTTTGGTCATTGAAAATTTCTTTTATATATTGAAAAAATATGTTTTGTTTTTGAAAATATATTTTTGAAATTTATTTGTCTTGGAATAATTAAATTGTATTTTTTTGGATTGGTGTTTAGGGAAATATTTTTAATGAAAAATATGAGTTAGTTTTAAAAGAAAAATTTATGAAAGATTTAATTTCTAAAATAGAATGTTTTTTAATTTTATTATTTTGATTGATTTCAAAATTCACTGATTTAAAAATGATAATTTTAAAATATTTATGGATGGGAATGAATGGGATTGGGTGCATGAGAAGTGTTTTGATTTTAAAAATTAGACTTCATGAAATAATTATACAACTTGTTTTGATGAGGTAAAATGATGGGGTGAGAAGTTAGGAATATTATTTGGAATGTATTTTTTGGTGTAATACTTGATTTTATTAAATGTTTTTGTTTATGGAGAAATTTTATTATAAAATTTTATTTGGATAAATTTTAAATGAGGTGATACATTTTTAAAAGTGTGATTTTATAATGAATTTGGGTTTTTTAAAAGTATTTAATGATATTTTTTGGTTTATGTTGGAATTCTATGAATTCATATGGGAAATAAAGATGAATTGATATTTTTTTCAATCCTTGTTCTATATTGTTCTCAAAAAAGGTATAATGTTATATATGGCTATTATTTTTTTCTTAAGCATTGTTTCCCATGGGTTGAATTTATCTAAACACTGGACTCAGTGGTTGAGCTATGTTTTTTCAAATGCATGGACCTCATCTGTGTATTCTTGAATAAACGGGTCCCCTTTTTAGATCATGGAGTTATTGTGGTGGGAAATAAACTATTTTCATTTGTGTAGGTGTTTTCCAATACCCTATCAAAGAGTTAGTTTTTGTTTTGTGTATATGTCTCTTTAGTAAATTTATTAGGTCAGTGAAATTTATTGTTTAGGAGAGTGTATTATAAATATGTATTAGGGAAATTTTTATTGTCAACATATATATGATGATGTTCTATGGATCAGTGTGTGTGCCTTGTGGATTGGGATGGATTTTCATGAGAGGTGATATGTGACAATTTTGGGGATGATTTCATGATGGTTTAGTGTGGGTGGAATTAATATGTGATTGGGTGACTATTATAAAAATTTCCTTCATGATATCTAGGACTTTAGGGTTTAGGTTTCATTATATTTGGATCACTATAAGATGTTTTCCTAGATTTGAGGTCCTAATTCACTAATTGAGTATGGTGACCCAGATCTATACCCATGTTATTTATTGTTATTCCTTGTTTGTTCTTTTCTTTTTCATGGATTTTTTGTTGAACAGAAATTTTTAACATGGTGGTATACCTAGTTTTTGTAATGGTAAATTTTTCTTTATTTCATGGGGTCTTAATGATTAGATAAATTTTCTTTTGGGATTTTTCATTTTTGAAATAATTGGGTTGTTTTTTTATTCTTGTAGATATACCGTTATGGTTTATGTTTCGGTCTTATGGTGTATTCGATTCATATCACACCATTAAAGGGAATTTTAAATGGTGTGGAAACTTATAATCTGTCACCGTCTCTCTTAATATGTTTATTTCTGATCATATTGTGTTATAAAAAGATACAACTCATATCTTTATGGACTTGGTTGTCTGGTTTAATGAAATTTTCTATGCTCAATGGCTTTCTACCAAATATTCTTTCTAGTTACTTTATAGATCATCTCACACCATTCCATGGGTAGGGGTTGAGAATTATTTAGACAATTTCACATTATTTAAAGAATTTATATGGTTATAATGTGTCATATTATGGAGTTTTTTACACCTCGTGTCACTATCAAAATTATTATATAAATTAATTTTTAGGAAATTGAAATTTTTCTAAGATTTGGGCTTGTGTTATTAAATTATTAAGGGGTTTTCTCTCTATGCATGGTCATTGCAAAATATAGTAAATCATACAGATAACCCTCAAATAGGGGTTCTGTAACTCCCCAAGATTTCATAGTACGTTATTTCGTAAAAGTAATTCAATAACCTGCACCAAATGTTACCCCAAGTTCAAGCGCACCATGACTTACCATACTAGCTGTTCAAATGTAGTTATGAATAATATTAACTGAGTTATGAAATTTAAATAATCCTTATAATTTTAGAATCCATATTATGAGTTTCTTACACATGATGTAATAAAAACTTCATTTTTTCAGATAAAAGAAGTATTTTTAAAAAAAATGCACTTTTACCGCCTTTTAATGGTGAACACTTTTTAAATCCAACATTCAAAACTTTTATATATTCAATTTTGAAAAATAATCTTCTTATTTAGAATCGCGACATAAGAATTTTGTTTCAATAATTTTTTGGTGTTTTTCTAATAACATTCATATTTTGGTGAATAGTGGAAAATACTATATTTTATCTAAAAAAATTTTTTAATCAAAATATATCATAGTGTCAAATTATAAATTTTAATGGTTTGGAAGTTTATATATATTTGATTTAATCCAATCCTGGTCATTATAAGTAATTTCACTTGGAAATTGGACATAAACAGTTGTCAATCTTTTGATAGTTATTATTTCTTAAAAATACACCTTTTGGTTTTGACAACGGAAAATAATTTTAAATTAATAAAAGCAACTTATATGTTTTGAATTTGGCAAAATAGACTTTATTTTTGAATTCATAATATCAAAATCATCTTAGGTTGATGTTTTGGTATTTATTTTCAATCTTTCAATTTTTTATGAATAGTGAAAAACACTGAGTTATTGTTTAAAAATGACATTTTATTTCATAAATTATTTATTTTATTTAAATTAATTTTATGTAATAATAGATACATAATACTTATATAAGTTCAATGTAATTAATTTGAGTCATTTTATAAAAAGATAAGATACATAAACTTTTTATTGAACTTTATTCGTCTTTTACCCACCTCCTAGGAGCATTTGAAAATATTCATAAAACATTATTTTATCTCTTTGGGAATTGAATTTAAGAAATATGAGAGAAACAATTCATATTAGTATGTAAAATGTGGTTCAATAAGATGAAAATAATTTTTCGTGAATAGTAACTTTTAACTTTTATTTACCACAGTTAAAAGTAAATAGGGTAATTAAGTGTAAAAATGATATTATTATTCCCCTAACACATGTCCCAATTCTATTAGATAAGTGTAATTTGACCAGAAACAACCTTAGGAATAAAATATGATCTTTTAGGTCTACCTAGATTAGATTAGGACATTTATTGTTATTTAATTCAAAGAAGAGTTAAAAGTTTTAAATTCAATGTATAATAACCAACCCGTTTTTAATATAGGGTTACACCTAAGATAAATTCAACTATAAATATTTATTAGAAATATGAAAATATTTCCTACTAAATGGTATTTTATTTTTATTTTTTAGTCATTAAATAATTTAATTTATTTATGACACAATGATGATGTGGTAATTATATAATTAATGAAATGTTAAAATATTTGTTATTATAAATATCCAAATAAATATAATTTGAGACTTCTTATGAATTCCACTAATTTTATATGTTAATATTACTTGTTAGGGTTTCTTATAATAATTTTATTCAAATTAATAATGTTGTTAAGAAATTATAAATAACAAAATACCAAATAGTGTCAAATTTGAAATAATATAGTTTTTAAAACAAATATTATATTATTAATTGATAAAATTATCCTAAATATCTATGTATCAGTCAAAAAAATTATATAATAATATTTATGAC
Source organism: Viscum album (assembly GCA_963277665.1). Lineage (NCBI taxonomy): Eukaryota > Viridiplantae > Streptophyta > Magnoliopsida > Santalales > Viscaceae > Viscum > Viscum album. The sequence goes on along the minus strand of OY728131.1, from coordinate 1,970,562,349 downwards.
ATTAAGGAACCAATTGGGGTTCTATTGGAATTTTAGAGTTAGTTTATTGACCATATAATATAAAAATACAAAGAGACATGGTAAATATCAAACTATTTAACTAGGAGTTAAATATAAATGTTATGTTTAATAAGGTGACCTAAACCAGTATAAAACTTATTGGTTGAGAGGTTTTCAACACATCCCCACCTTATCCTCTAAATAAATTATTTTGGAGCCATTAGAAACCAAAAATGATTTTATTATTAAATAATATTTCAACTTTTTCCTAAGGTGCCCCTAACCCCTCTTATAAAAGAGAACTTCCCTTTCTCTCTAATTCACACCATCAAAGACATTTGACTCAGCTAAACCCTACCCAAATACCCTCTCAACTATCCTAAATTCATCCTAAATGACTTCCTTTGGTCATAAATCCATCATAAAGACCCCCCTTTTGATCAAATTAAAAGGAATAACCCGAAGAAGTGGTAATGATTTCACCACCATCTTTCAAGTTCTTTTCTTCTTCCACTCACTCTTTATTTGTTATTACCAAACCAATATAATTACTATAGTACCTTATATATATACTGTGATGTTATTATAAATATGTCACAACCATATTCAATATTTTATCCATCCTATGAATGATAATGTCAACATGCCTGCGTACCTACAGGTTATCGTCTCCACGTCGTGGTGTAATGTGTTATTCAACACAATGTTATTTGGATTGATATAACGATTAGTAATATTTATATAAATAATGAAAATAACATGATAATGTCGTTTTAAAATGAATATACCATCAAATTCCACACCTTTAAGGAAATGATATTGTCGCTCGTGTTTACATACAGATTACCGTCTCCACGACGCGATGAGATTCATTTCCACATTCACCATTAAATGATGATTATAAAAATATATCTTATTAATTAGTATTTAATATATGATGTAATAATTATGCAGGATATATACATACATACATATATATATATATATGTATATATCTATTTACATATATCTTAATCACTTACTTCCATTCAATACGACATTAAAACGGAAATGGTGTTTATGTGTACGTACGACCTACCTTCTCCATAAATAGTGTTTCCTTCTAATAAATCTATTTATTATAAATATTTATATTCAAAATATATATGATATATAAAATCTTGTTTTATGTTCTGGATGTATGAAAATCATGATCTATGTGATACGATCAAGAATAACAAGTTAAAACACGTACGATAAAGAATGTTATTATTACCCAAAATGTTACTTTAACAAGGAAATTATTATTAAATAGGGAGTATAAAGTCATAAATGAATCATATATTAAATTTTAAATATTAATATGGTTATTCTACAATTTAATAATATACCATGGTCATTATAAAGGAGAGTAAACATACCCTCAACCAAAGGAAAGTGCAAGGTAAGGTTAAATTTATCAATCTCATTATTATCCGAGATTGTTTATGTGTAAGTATTTACTGGGAAATTTTTATCATCCATGTCCATTTTTCATAAAAATTATTTTAAAATGAATATTTTATGGATTTTTGAAAGGTACTCTTTATCATTATCTGAATTTTAAACGTTTTAATGATTTATCTTTCTAAATCATTTTAATTAATGTACATGTTTTCAAAATGGTTTTATATATTTATTTATATAGACATGAATATTTTGGTATAATTATTATTTTCAAAAGTTTTAAAGTGTTATAGGACACATTTATTCAAAAAAATATTTTAAATGACTACCTTTATAAATGTGTTACCTTTAAATGATTTCACAAAAAATAATATTTTTTCTCATAGGGTTTTAAGGATTATATTGACCTATATTAGCATTATTTTTGGATATTATTCTTGATTGAGGTTGATATATTATAAATAAAATCTTAAATATTTTTTTGAATGAACTATGATATGTTTTACTGTGAATGTGATATTTTTATACCAATAATGGTATATGTTTAATTTATTGACATTTCTTATTCAGGTTTTAATACAAATGTTTATGTTATGTTTCAACATTTTTATATGAGGAATGCAGTGGACTTAGTATGTGACTGGTGGAGCCTGCTATAGCTACTCGATGCGTCGGTAGGTCTCATGAGACAAACTAGTGTCTTTGAACAAGGCCTTGAAAAAAAATTATTTGTAGTCTTGGCATGATTTATTGACTATGTGGTATTGATGTCTGGCGTTAGGCATTCCCTCATTATGAAATTAGTTATTACATGTGATTATTAGTATAGTAGAATATCAATGATCATGTTTATAAGGTAATGTTTTATTTATTATTTTAATATTATGTTCATGTTTATGTTTAAAAAGTCTATTTTTTATCACACACCTTGCCTTAAAAGTTTATAGCTTCCGCTAAATTATTTACCCTTACTAGGCATATAAGCTCTCCCCTTTATTATGTTTTTTTGCATGATTCCAAGAAGTGTATTTTGATTGATATGTAGGGTTAAGCTAAATGGAATAATGGAATTATAAAGGAACTATCTCTGATGTGTTTTATGTTTGAAATTGTATTGTAAAGTTAATGTATGTAATCTATTTTCTAATACTGCTAAACTGATCGGTCCTTTGGGACTTGATTCCTTGTAATCATGCCAATGTATTAAAATAATGCACCGGATCTGGGTAACTAGGGTAGGGGAATTATAGTTTGTATTAGTGGATGTTTAGAAATATCCTTGGAAACTAGATTTAGATAAACTTTAATTCGAGCACGTTACCCTAAGATAGACTTTGAGAATTAGTATAGAAGAACATCCTAGAATTTTGGTAATGTTGAGATTTTGTGTGTTTTCTAAGCAAATAAATCACTATCTAGATACGAGATGGTAGAGGCGGCTCTGGAATAGATGTTCCTAGGTGTAAAATATGAAAATATTACTTTGAGCTAGACACAAATGGGAACTGGGGCACAACAACGGGATTTACTGCACTCTTAGTTACGACACTCCCGAGGGATATCCTTAGTATAATTCTCATTTTTTAAAAATCATTATGAAGTATTTACGAGTATATACCTCTTCAAAGTAATTTTTTTATTATTATGGATTAGATCCATAAAATGTTCAATTTACGTAATATATTTTACAAGTTGGGGATTATTCATTACAATTCATAAACTGACTTAGTGTATGCCATTGTATAAAAATGGAGCCCTGTAGAAGGAATGTGAACTCCAGCAATACGTATGATCCAAATGGTAATAAGGATCATATATTTCATAGTATTAATCCAACATTTATAAGGGAAATAGTCTCCCATGTATTCTCAACATATGATTAAATAGTATCATGTGTTATTAAGATAATTAAAGAATTCTCTGAGTCCTATGGTGTTGAAGGGATGCAAGGGAAGAAAAGGATGGAGGAGAGAAAGATAGATAAAGGGAAGAGGGAAAAGAAGGATTTTCCAATATGTGATAAATGTGGAAAGAATCACCTTGGTAAATTCTTGCAGGGAATAAAAGTTTGTTATATGTTTGGAGAAAAAGGACACCAAGTACATGATTACAATGGTATGAAAAAGGTTTCAACTGTAAAATGATTCATCAGCAAGGCGTTGGGACACTACGTGAATCAATGTCCCTATCATCAGAGTATACCACAAATGATGTCATTGGATAATAATAAAGTTATGATACTAACTCAGATTAATAGGAATGGATAGTGTTCTTACGATGTTATTATTGAATTATTTCATTTGAGTATTGTATCAATAATATATTGGATATATGAATTATGGAGACAAAAAAAGATTGTACTGTAGTACTATTTGATTAAGGATTGGAGATTATATGGTTCTATGATAAGTGACATAATAGTAAGCTACAATTTTGGAAAATACCTAGTTGATGGAAATGTAATACTTAATATGGTCCTGATAATGAGGTAGTGATTTTTCAATAAGTGATGGTCGGTTTGGAAAAATTATATTGGATATTCTTGACTTCCTTAGAACTGATTAATAGTTTGTTTATTTCATCATTGTAGGAATATTCAAAAATTTTGGATATAAGAAATATATCCAATATTATATAAAAAATAAGCGAACATGATTGTAATCAATATGGATTTATGCTAATTTATGGTGTTACCATGTTTTAAAATAATACATGATGAAGGTGTTCACATTTTATTTCATGGAAAAAAGGATCTTCATTGTGTTTAACATCCTTATAAATTTTGGACTATGAGTTTGCATAGATGTATTTTGGATAAGTCTATAGGTTGTTGGACTCCTCATGTGTTAATCATGTTTTAATAATCACAAATCTCATTACAGTTAATTAATCTTGATCTTCAGTTCACATCTTGCTAATGCTCTTCAAACTCAACAATAGGTGCATATCATGTTTTTATAATAACAAATCTTATGGATGTTAATTACTATTTACATGTTTTATGCATAATTACAATTCTCTCATATATTATCTCTAATGAGTATCCTTAACTCATATTCTGCATATCACTATCTTAGTACAAATACATATTTTTTTTGTCCAAGTATGGACTCACCGTGAAGGACTCACCGTGACCAGACACCGTGAAGGACTCACCGTGACCAGACACCGTGACCAAAAACAGTGACCAGACACCGTGACCAGACACCGTGATCAGACACCGTGAAGAAGACACTGTTTCCATGACCACTGTGACACCGTTTCTTAAGCTTTTGTCAATATTATTTTAAATGATGCTAACAGTCATATTTGTTCTTTTTAATGAAAATAATGTTATTTAATGTTAGTTGTTGTCTTGACAGGAAACCATATCTCGTACCTATGAAAAGGGAATAATTACTACTGCCAGAGCCCATGGAATATAAAGAATATTGAGCTGCATTAGAGGAATGACGCACGCTTGACACATCTCGACACATATACTACAAGACATGTGAGCTCTGTACTGAACCAAAGAACAATCCTGAGCACAAAAGAGATTTCAAGTCTTTCAAAGAACTCTTATGAATGCAATCCAACACCACTGAAGAACACACGACGAATCAAGAGATCATTCTCACTCTTGTAGAAGACAATCTGAACTACGACACTCTGTTTTTCAAGAGAAAAACTATAGAAGGACTTAGAAGCACTCCTTCTGAATCCAACGAGCCCGAGCTGCATTGATAATTACTAGAGCTTTCTAAACTCTTATCTATCTTCTGTACGTGATTTATTTATTAACTTTTAAGCAGTGTGTTGTACTCTGTATTTCTTATACACACACTATCTCCTGCACTGAACTGGAGGATATCAAAATCCTCACTCCAAATCACTTATCACTTCTTTACCCACGTCAACTATGGAAGGGGTCATTGTGTGGCCTGGTCTTTTCTTTGTTTCCCACGTAGAATAGTGTTAGAGGTCCCTGTGTGGCCTGAACAGTTTTGTAAACTGTTGTTAACCCTGATCCAGTGTGTGGATCAAATTTATATAAATTTGAGAGGACTAAGTCTCTGCTTGAGACTGAACCTCTTGTTATATCTGATGTGCATCTTTTTTTATGTTTAATGTATATGACATATATTATATTTATTCCTCTACTATTACTTTAAAATACAAAATTATTTTGAAGCTACTTTGATAGTTAGATTAGAAAGTTTTTACACTTATTGTAAATCAGTGGATTAGTTTCAAAAGTTAGTTTGATCTTGTGGTTAAACTAATTGAGACCTAATCAATCTTTGAGAAGCTAAGTGAATATTTACAATCTGTATAAATTCACTACAGTTTAACTTATTTTATAAATCGTGGGATTTTAGCTAGACAATGTTTTAACAGAAATTTTAATTAGAACTCAATTCAACCCCCTATTGAGTGTCCACTCCAACCAACATTTGGTATCAGAGGCTATTTAATATTTTTCTAAAGTACTATGTTTTTCAACTGTGATTTTAGTTGCATCTCTAAAGATCTTAAATTACTGTTAGTTCTAAATTTTTTCTCTTTAAATTGACTTTCTAAAATCTAGTTATGGATAATAGACTAGAGGGTGCTGCTGCTAACAGGCCACCTTTCTTCAATGGTACCAACTACGCCCAATGGAAGCTTAAAATGAAAATTCATTTATAAAGCATAGGTTTTGATATATGGACTACCATAGAATCAGAATATAAACTTTCCACTACTGTTATAACCACATGGGATGAAACTACAAAGACTGCTTACAATAATAATTGTAATGCCATGAATGCCATGTACTGTGCTTTAGGAGATGAAGAGTTTAACAAAATTTCTGCTTGTAAAACTACTTTTGAAATTTGGGATACCTTAGCTATTTACCATGAAGGAAAAACCAATGTTAAGGAAATGATATTAAATACTTATACTATTAAATATGTCAATTTTGAAATGAAAACTGATAAACCCATTTCTGACATGTATCTCAAGTTCAACGAAATTTTCAACACAATGACTTCTCTGGGAAAGGATTTTCCAAGAAAGGAACAAATCATGAGAATTCTGAGATTTCTACCTGAATGATGGAGAGGAACTTCTGTCTCAATTAGAGAATCGTGTGATATCGGAGAACTTCTAGTCAAAGAATAAATTGGAAAACTGATGATGTATGAAGAGGAACTCAAGGTGAACAAAGAAGTAAAAGATGAAACTATAAATAAGTATGTTTCTTTCAAATCATCATCTTCAAAGAACAAGGATAAAGAGAAACTTCACGCTATAAACGAGAGTTCAAGCTGTGAAGACAGTGAAAGTGCTTCAGATAGTGATGCTGAAATGGCTCACATTGCCAGAAGGTTTAAGAAGTTCTATAGGAAGAAGAAGTTTTTCAGAAAATCAAATTACAAAGGAAAGTATGACAATATGGGACATTGGAAGAAGGATTGGAAAAAGCCAGATAAAAGTAATGAAGTTGTCTATTATGAGTGAAAAAGGAAAGGATATATTAAAGCAGACTGCCCAAAGCTCAAATTCATAAAGAAATATGATTACAAGGATAGTAAGTAAAAATAGGCTATGAAGGCTACTTGGAGAGCTTCTGAGGATAGCTCCACTGAATCTGATGTCTCTGAAACTTAACACAGAAATAAGGCAAACATGTGTTTTATGAAAAACACTTCTGAGGTAACAGCTGAAACTCATGCTTTAAATTCTTATTATTCTGGAGATGATACTGACTCTGATAACATGTAAAAATATGAACTATTTGAATATAGTTATATGTTAGAAGAAACCTATAATGAGATGAAAGACAAATACAAAGGTTTAAAGAAACAGTATGCTTTAATGTTAAACATAAATCTGATCTTGATATTGAAATGGAAAAGAATTCTCAGTTACTTAAAGAAAACACTGAACTGAAATTATATAATGAGCAACTTAGAAAGGATTTAGAGAAATTCTCAAATGGAAAGGATACACTAACTCAAATTCTAGGAATGCATGTTGCACCAAAATAAACTACTGGAATAGGCTACAAACCTGGACAGAGACTGTTTACTAAGAATATATTTATTCCTAAATCTGGACAGAATGCTGCTAATTCTAGTTCTGGAAATTTATATGCCTCAGCTAGTTATATTCATAGTTATGGATCTAATAAGGTTTATCTTTCAATGTCTGTTGATTCAACAACTTTCACGATACCCATAAGAAAAATTTGGGTACCAAAAGGTTTGATTGCTAACCTGTCTGGACCCAGGACGATCTGGGTACCAAAATCATTTCCTATCTAAATTTGTTTTGTAGGAAACCTGCTTAAAGAGATCCTGTAGGAAGACCTGGTACTTGGATAGTGGATGTTCAAGACATATGTCTGGAGACTTATCATGCTTTAAAAGCTTAGTCAGAGTTGATGGAGGTTTTGTCACCATTGGTGATAATTCTAAAGGGAAAATCATCGGCTTAGGCCAGATTGGTAACACTGACTCAGTATTAATTTCTAATGTTTTATTTGTTGATGGACTTAAATATAATCTGTTAAGTATTTCTCAATTATGTGATGATGGTTTTAATGTTAAATTTGAAAATAATTTGTTCAATGTTTTTAATTCTAAACATGCTTTAGTATTTTCTTCCCTGCGAAATGAAAATGTTTATGTCGTTTATTTAAATTCTTTAGATAAGAAAAATATTACTTGTTTAAATGATTTTAATAAAGAGTCTTGGTTTTGGCACAGAATATTAGGACACTGCAATATACACTCACTTAGAAAACATGGTAGGAAGAACTTAGTTAGAGACCTACCGAAACATGAGTTTCGAAATGACAAAGTTTGTAATCCCTGTCAAAAGGGAAAACAATATAAAGTTTATTTCAATTCTAAGAAAGAAGTCTCAACTTCTCAACCTCTCGAGTTGGTTCACATGGATTTATTTGGACCATCTAGAGTTTCTAGCTTAAATGGGAAGCACTATGTCTATGTCTTAGTAGATGACTTTTCTAGATATACTTGAGTATATTTTCTAGCTCACTAAATTGATGCTTTTTCTTACTTTGTTAAATACTCCAAATTTATAGAAAACTTTAGTGGACTTAAGATTAAAACTCTGAGAAGTGATCATGGCCGTGAATTTGAGAATCATAAATTTGAATCTTACTGCTCTCACAATGGCTATAGTCAAAATTTCTCTGCCCCTAGGACACCCCATCAAAATGGTGTAGTAGAAAGAAGGAAAAGAACTCTTCAAGAAATTGCTAGAACTATGCTTAATGAGTATGATCTACCTGTTTATTTTTGGGCTGAAGCTGTAAATACAGCTTGTTATGTTATCAATAGAGTCTTAATCAGACCTGTTCTTAAGATGACCCCTTATGAGTTATGGAACCATAGGAAACCTAAAGCTAACTACTTCAAAGTATTTGGGTACAAAGTCTTTATTGTAAATACTAAAGACAATCTCGACAAATTTTCATCCAAGAGTGTTGAAGGAATTTTCCTAGGTTACTATATTTCTAGTAAATCCTATAGAGTTCTCAATAAGAGAACCATGTGTGTGGAAGAATATGTTTACATCAAGTTTGATGAAACTGATCCACATGAGCCTAAAACCACTCTTGAAAATCATGATGATGATCTATCTATTTTGAACCTTAATGATAAAGACAATGGACCTATAGTTAAAACTTACAGTTCTGGAAATTTTCCAGAACCTGCTTCTGTTGATTCCCAACCTATTGATGAACCTGAAATTTCTAGCCCTACCTTTACTAGATCAGCTAGAATTCTGAAGAATCATCCTTTAGATGCTGTTGTAGGAAATCTTGAAAGTGGGACACAGACTAGAGCTTCTCTTAGAAATCAGGTTGAACATCAAGCCTTCTTCTCACACTTGAACCTAAAAACATTGATGATGCTATTAATGATGAGTTTTTGGTAATTTCTATGAAAGAAGAACTCAATCAGTTTGAAATAAATAATGTTTGTAATCTTGTTGAAAGACCTAAGGAAACTTTCACAGTAGGCACAAAATGGGTGCTTAGAAACAAAGTAGATGAATCCGGAAACATAGTTAGAAATAAAGATAGAATAGTTGCACAAGGATATAGTCAATAAGAAGGTATTGACTATGAGGAGACTTTTTCTCCAGTAGCCAGATTACAAGCTATTAGGATTTTAGTTGCTTATGCTACACATCTACACTTCAAACTATATCAAATTTATGTCAAGAGTGCATTCTTAAATGGATATATTTCTGAGGATGGTTTTGTTGAACAACCACCTGGTTTTTCAAACCCTCATTTTCCAAATCATATTTTCAAATTATCAAAAGTTTTATATTGTTTAAAGCAAGCTCCAAGAGATTGGTATTATAGATTAATTACTTTTCTAATTTCTAAAGGTTTTACAAAAGGAATAGCTGATCCTATTCTTTTTATAAAATTAATTTCTAAAGATTTTTTAGTAGTACAAATTTATGTTGACAATATTATATTTGGATCTTTTAAAAATTATTTATGTACTGATTTTTCAAAAATGATGCAAAATTAATTTGAAATGATTTTAATGGGTGAACATAAATTATTACTTGGTTTTCAAATTTTTCAAAATGATGATGGAATTATTTTAACTCAAAGTAAATATACTAGAGATATTTTAAAAAGTTTTGGATTGGATAGCACAAAAAGTAGTGACACTCCCATGAGTACCACCTGTAAGATGGATCTTGATGAAAATGGTAAATCTGTTGATCAAACCACTTATAGAGGAATGATTGGAAGTCTACTCTACATGACTGCTAGTCGTCCTGCTATTATGTTTACTGTGTGTATGTGTGCTTGTTTTCAAGAAAACCCTAAATAGTCATATTTAAATGATTTAAAGAGAATTTTCAAATACCTCAAGCATACTCCCAATTTAGGACTATTCTATCCCAAAGGACAAAAATTTGAACTAGTTAGTTATTCTGATGCTGACTTTGCTGGATGTAAGCTAGATAGAAAAAGCACCTCTGAAACATGTCATCTTTTAGGCAAGTCACTAGTATCATGGTGTAGTAAGAAACAAAATTCGGTTGCATTGTCAACTACTGCAGCTGAATACATAGCTGTTGGAAGTTGTTGTGCACAAATTTTTTGGATGAAACACACATTACTATACTATGGATATCAATTCAGACATGTCTCAATAAATTGTGACCACACAAGTGCTATTAATATTTCTAAGAATCCTGTTTCTCATTCTAGGACAAAACATATTGATGTAAGACAACACTTTTTGAGGGATCATTACCAAAAAGGTGATATCACTTTGGAATTCATTGGTACTGAATATCAACTTGCTAAAATATTCACTAAACCATTAAATTCTGAAAGATTAGACTACATCATACATTATCTTGGTATGATTAATCATAAATGAATATCTTACTGTTTCTAAGTTACTGTTTTTATGCTCACGGCCTGACAACTCACTGTCTCACCGTGACTATATAAACTGCTCACTGTTTCACCGTGATGACTATAAATTGTCTCACCGTGATGGTTAGTTTTCTGTCTCACCGTGAGAAGTATGATTATTTTTATTATTTTTATTTTATTTTTACCCATATTGCGGTAATTTTTATTTCACCGCTATTTGACTTCCCGCGTTTGTGTTTTTATGACGTTTGACATTCCCAAATGATAAAACTTAAGAGTTTCATTCGACTCCTTACCCGAATTCTCTACTGAACCTTCTTTTCCCTCTTGCCCGAACCTTTAGTGAATGTCAAGGATGAAGCGTCCATCTTCACCCTCGTCTGAGAATCGCCGCTCTAAGAAACAAAGGAGGATACCGAGGATAGAGCCCAATGGACCTCTAAACCCAAACCTGGTATGCCTTACAGTTGTACCTGAAAAAAATGTTTTCCCTGAATGGTTGCTGTCTAGAAGATCATTAGATTTGAAAGTTCTAAAAGAACAAGGATGGCTTGAATGGTTCAATGGACAGAATAGACCGATTTACCCGAGGCTTGTATTTCAATTCTATCAGTATGTGAAGTTCTCTTTTGAGTTTGGAGAATGCTTTTTGGGGACCAGCTGGATCGATGCTCAGAAGTGCTCTTTCTCTTCAATGTTGTGGGCTGCATGCCTAAGAATTCCACATGAAGGAGTGTGTGAAGATTACCAAAGATACCCTCCTCCAACAACTGGAATCATTGACCTAGAAACCTCTTTGAAAAATCAAACTAGAAATGGAACCAAGCGAAGGGCCATAGCTGCTGAACTAGATGGGGAGACAAGACTTTTGTTCAAGTTTGTTCAGAATTTGGTTATTCCAAGAAAAGGAGACTTTGTTGTGATGAAGTATCAGGATGTGTTCTGATTCAACTATTGAAGAATGGCCAAAAGATCAATCTGTGTAAGTATGTTATCAACCATATCTGTGAGCTGATCAAAGTAACTTCCAAATCCAACTCCCTGTTTTATTCAAGGATAATTTCAGCCATGTTAGTCTCAAAAGGAATGGTTGGACCGAATAAAGAAAAATTAGAGGACTTTGATTTCTTCCTATCCATGCCTATCATCAGAAGGATGAAGATTAGCTGGAATCAATGGAAAAAGAAATGCGTTGAAGATAATGATCAACTGTATAAAAAGTTTAATCCTATTGATTATCCAAGAAGGCCTAAGAACCTAGATGATCCTGGTTTGGAACCAGATGAAGTGGATGAGTACTCAGAAGAAGAAGAACAAGAAGAAGTAACAGCTGAAGTTCCACCTAGAGAAGAATCTGTAATATCTCCAATGGAAACAGTTCCTGTTGAAGAGGAAAGGGGTGTTATCCCTGATGTTATCCGGGCCGAAATACCTCAAGGAGAGGAAGTTGTTGTTGAAAAGGAAAGGACTGAGGATCCTTTAGTTGTTCTTCATGAGGAAGAAGCTCATCCCAATGATGCAAGGAAATTAGTGTTTCCTGGTTCAGAACAGCAAGCAAACTTTGAGGAATTTTTTGTTGAAGAGACTCTTTCTGTTGAGAAAGAAGCAAGTCTGAAAGCTTATCCAGTGGAACAATCGGTTCCTGAGATTAATCCATCTGCTGAAGAAATAATGGAAATTGCCTTTCAGCTGGCAAGGCAAGAATTTTCTCAAGTGATTATGGATGATCCTATGGATCTTGTCCATGTTCCTGAACCTCAAGAATCTGAAAGGGAAGCACAAGTTGAGGGGGGAGGAAACTCGAAATCTTGATATAGTAGAAGCTGAATCTGGTGAAGCTTCTCAACCTTCTGTCACTTTCTCTGTACAATCTTGGTATGAGTTCCCAAGATTTTATGATGTGAATGAGTCACAACAAGTAACATCAACTGGAATGGATCTTTCTTCTCTGTTTCAACTGAAGTCCTTAGCTCATTCAGAACTAGAATCAGATCCCCAACCTCAATCTAGATCAGAATCTGAATCTGAAGATGAATCTGACCCTCAACCAGAATCTGAGCCTCTACCTTTACCTGCATCCTTACCTAAGCTTCATTCCATTGTAACCAAAGATGATCTGAAAGCTTTTGGCGAGACATTGTTAGCTGGTTTTGAGAAAATTGTCTCCACTCACCCTTTCCAATTGAGTCAAGAAGATGAATCAATTCTCTTGTAAAATATTATCTTGCATATTCAACCAAGGATGATCCGAGAAATTCAAGAAGTATCAGTAGAGAATAAGCTGCTGAGTACTGATGTTGCAAATCTGAAATGTATGGTAGCAAGTCTGCAGAATGAGCTATCTATGAGATCAGAGCCTGGTCCTGTTTCTGCCCCAGCACCTACTGCTGTTTCACCTGAGTCTTCTGATTCCCTCCTTGCTAGGGAGATTGTGTCTCAAGTTCATCCTTAGCTTATATGTTTTGATGAAAAGATTGGAAAAAGGAACACGAAGATGCTGGAACGCATGAGAGAGCTTGTGGAAACTCTAAATAAGCTTACAGATGAATACACTGTCTGTCTGCAAAAAGTTCTAAAACAGCTCAAAGTTCTAACCGAAGCTGTCAAGGCTTCACCTGCTTCTGTTCAGACCTCCACACCTACTTTGGATGATTCTCTGCTGAGATCCTTAATTAAGGATAAATTACAGAATGCCTTCAGTGGCTTGGATCTATCCTCTTTGTCAGAAGTAATTAAGAACAGTGATAGAGCATTGGAATTTATTAGGATCCATACAAAGATAGCCAATGATTCTCAACAAGAGATCTCCAAGAAAATATATTTGTATCTTTCCCATATTTTCTCTAAAAGTGACATGACATATCACTTTAGATATGTTGTGGAAAATCTGAGAATCCCTCCAATGACTCATGCTTTTAAAGATCAAGTTCAGAAACATTCAGTGTTCACCAGATTGTTGGACATATTTCTGGAGAATAAGGATGATTTTGAAAAGGCAATGCAGTATGGTGGTGAAATCATTACTGATTTCATCAATCTTTTAAAGTCGTATCTTCATGTGCAGAGTAATACTATAGTTGCTCTAGATGCTTCACCCCTTAGACCTAGACTTCCTGCCTTAGCATCTAAAACCATGACAGTTAGCCAAGCCCTTTATCAGATCCGTCCAGTCATTCTTGACCAACCTAAGCCTAGATCTTCTACTAATCCTACTTTGACTCCATCTGTTTTTGAAGGCCTACCCTTACCCTCGTTGTCTACCACTTCTATGACTTCTTATACTTCAGCACCAGCTCCTACTGCTGATAAAGGCAAGACAAAAATGGAACCCTAAAGAGTTTACCGCCTGTCTTTCTTTTTGATGGGATGTCATTTCTTGTTTCTAGTTTGTACTTCTCCTGTACTTTGTATTATGAATGCTTTGGTTAATGACAATTGTCGTGTTTCATTTCCATTTCTCTACTTTTTGATAATCCCAAAAGGGGGAGAAAAACCTCCAAGTATCAATTCTATAATAGTATAAATGGGAGAGAAAAACTCCAAGTATCTGTTCTATAATGTTTTTGCTATGCTAGTATCTTTAATATTACATATCTTTTATATTCTGCCTATATATGATTTGTGATCATCAAAAAGGGGGAGATTGTTGGACTCCTCATGTGTTAATCATGTTTTAATAATCACAAATCTCATTACTGTTAATTAATCTTGATCTTGAGTGCACATCTTGCTAATTCTCTTCAAAATCAACAATAGGTGCATATCATGTTTTTATAATAACAAATCTTGTGGATGTTAATTACTATTTACATGTTTTATGCATAATTACAATTCTCTCATATATTATCTCTAATGACTAACCTTAACTCATATTCTACATATCACTGTCTTAGTCCAAATATAGATTTTTTTGTCTAAGTATGGATTCACCGTGAAGGACACACTGTGACCAGACACCGTGAAGGACTCACCGTGACCAGACACCGTGACCAGACACCGTGATCAGAAAATGTGAAGAAGACACCGTTTCCATGATCACTATGACACCGTTTCTTAAGCTTTTGTCAATATTATTTTAAATGATGCTAACAGTCATATTTGTTGTTTTTAATGAAATTAATGTTATTTAATCTTATTTTTTTTCTTGACAAGAAACTGTATCTCGTACCTATGAAAAGGGAATCATTACTACAGCCAGAGCCCATGGAATATAAAGAAGATTGAGCTGCATTAGAGGAATGACGCGCGCTTGACACGTCTAGACACATATACAACAAGACATGCGAGCTCTGTACTGAACTGAAGAACAATCCTGAGCACGAAAGAGATTGCACGTCTTTCAAAGAACTCTTATGAATGCAATCCAACACCACTGAAGAACACACGACGAATCAAGAGATCATTCTCACTCCTGTAGAAGACAAGCTGAACTACGACACTCTGTTTTTCAACATAAAAACCAGAGAAGGACTCAGAAGCTCTCCTGCTGAATCCAATGAGTCCTGAGCTGCATTGATAATCACTAGAGCATTCTAAACTCTTATCTATCTTTTCTATGTGATTTATTTATTAACTTTCGAGTAGTGTGGTGTACTATGTATTTCTTATACACACACTGTCTCCTGCACTGAACTAGAGGATATCAAAATCCTCAATCCAAATCTCTTATCACTTGTTTACCCACGTCAACTGTGGAAGAGGTCCTTCTGTGGCCTTGTCTTTGCTTTGTTTCCCACGTAGAACAGTGGTAGAGGTCCCTGTGTGGCCTGGACAGTTTTGTAAATTGTTGTTAACTCCGATCCGGGGTGTGGATAAAATTTATATAAATTTGAGAGGACTAAGTCTTAGCTTGAGACTGAACCTCTTATTATATCCTCTATGCATCTTTTATTTAAGTTTAATATATACGACATATATTATATTTATTCCACTGCTATTACTTTAAAATACAAAATTATTTTGAAGCTACTTTGATAGTTAGATTAGCAAGTGTTTACAGTTATTGTAAATCAGTAGATTAGTTTCAAAACATAGTTTGGTCTTGTGGTTAAACTGACTGAGAACTAATCAATCTTTGAGAAGCTAAGTGAACATTTAAAATCTGTATAAATTCACTACATTTTAACTTATTTTATAAATCGGGGGATTTTAACTAGACATTGTTTTAACAGAAATTTTAATTGCAACTCAATTCACCCCCCCCTCTTTAGTGTCCACTCCAACCAACAAAGGTTATAATGGATAAATTTTCAAATAGGATATTATTTTTAAGGTGATTTTTGGATTATTATAACAAGGAAAACACACAGACCGTGTGACAATCCATCGAGTTGGACAAAGTTGCGAGAATTAAACCCACAACCATAGTGTGATTGGCGTTTATCTCCTACCACTGGACTACATGAAGTCCTTGAATTGTATAATCTAGTTTATTTTTTAAAAGGTATGATTTGTGGATTATTAATTCATTATTTTTGAAACCCTATACGATTAATATAACTAGAATATTTTTTTTGAAATCTTTTGGAGTGAAAGATGTGGTTGTGGTACGAATTAGTTAAAATATGTAACTCTACTTATCAAGTATATATATATATATACCCTATTATTCTATGAATAAATTAATTATTAAACTTTATTTAAGGGAATTCGCCTCAATCTCCTTTCATTGAGGAATTATTTTATTTCTAAAAAACTTTCTTTTATACGGTGTATAAAACCCATTGAATTTTCATTTCAAGGGGAGTATTTTCTACGAAGCATTATATTAAACGCAAAAAATGAATTTTTTTAATATAAGTATTGAAAACGACCTTTTCACCACCTTGAGTTTTATTTGATCATTGTCTACCCTAACAAGCCAAAATGTTTTTTTTTAAAATAAAATAAATACCATATACTCTTTTTATGTATTTTGGTATTGAAAATGGTTTTGATAATTATTTTGTTATGCCAATATATTTAAATGTTATATTTTGATTAATGACCTCAATCACTACCTATAAATATTTTTGTTTTCCCTCCAATTATGTGTCTCTAATTTCCACCAATTTTCTCTTAATCGAGATCATAATTTGGTGGTGATTTTTTCATTTCTCTTTCCCTCTTATTAAGAATAATTTTTTTTACACAATTTCTGATTTGGGTTTTCTACAAAGGTATTTTTCTATTTTTAACCTTTTTTATATGAAAAATTTCAAATTGGGATAACGCAATTTATTTAATGAGGGGAGAATGTAACACCCAATGATTTCATAGTGCGTTATTTCTTCAACGTAATTCAATAACCTACACTACACACAACACCGAGTTCAAGCACACCACGACATAACAAACTAGTTGTTCAAAAGCGGTTATGAATATTATTAACTTAATTTTGAATGTTATATAATCCATATAATTTTAGAATCTATATTATGAGTTTCTTAGACATTATTTAAGAACAAATTCAGTTTTTGAGGTAAAACAAGTATTTTAAAAAAATGCACTTTTACTTCCTTTTAATGGTGAACCCTTTTTGAATCCAATATTTGAAACTTTCATATATTGAATTTGAAAAAAAAAACATTTTCATTATAATTGGTACATAATTATTTGGTTTCAATAATTTTTTTTGGTTTTTATTATAACTTTCATATTTGGGTGAATAGTGAAAAATACAATATTTTAACTAAAAACAACTTTTTTAATCAAATTAATTTATAGTGTTAAATTTATACCTTTTAATGGTTTTGATGTACAAAAAGATTATATTTTTACCATTTAATCAAATTCTGGTCATTGCAAGTAATTTCACTTTGAAATTGGACATAAACAAGTGTCAATCTTTTGATAGTTATTATTTCTTAAAAATACGCCTTTTGGTTTTGACAATGGGAATTAATTATAAATAAATATATGAATCTTCTATGTTTTTAATTCGGTAAAATAGACTTCATTTTTTATTTTGACTATAAAAATTTGTTTAGGGTGATTTTCATGTATTTTTATAAAAACATTCAATTTTTGATGAATAGTGAAAAAGACAGAGTTATCGTTTAAAACCGACTTTTTATTTAAATAATTATTTATTTTATTTAAATTTATTTTACATCAAAATAGATACATAATACCTATATAAGTTCAATGTAATTCATTGGAGTCATTTTATAATAAATTTAGATATATAAAAATTTAATTGAACTTTTACCGTCTTTTACCCACCCCCTCGGAGCATTTGCAAATATGCATAAAACATAATTTTACCACTTTTGTGAATTCAATTTCAAAATTCAAAGAGACGTGGTTGAACTTTTACCGTCAATCTTTTGATAGTTATTATCTCTTAAAAACACGCCTTTTGTTTTGACGACGGGAATTAATTAATACAACTGATTTTTTTTGAATTTGGTAAAATAGAAATCATTTTTGAGTTCATAATATCAAATATAGCTTAGGCCTATTTTTTGGTATTTTTCTGAAAACTTTCAATTTTTGATGAATAGTGAAACCACTAAGTGGTAGTTAAAAAAACTGAATTTTTCATAAAACTTAATTTTACCACTTCTGTGAGTGGAATTTCGAAAATCCGAGAGACATGGTTGATGTCAGTAAATAAAATGTGGTTCAATGAGATGAAAATAATTTTTGGTGAATAGTAACTTTTACTTTTATTTACCACGGTTAAAAGTAAATAGGGTGATTAAGGGTAAAAATGATATTATTATTACCCTAACACATGTATTAATTCTATTTGATAAGTTTAATTCGACCAAAAACAACCTTAGAAATAAAATATGATCCCTTAGGTCCACTTGGATTATATTAGGGCATTTATTACTATTTAATTCAAAGAAGAGTTAAAAGTGTTAAATTCAAAGATTAAAAACTAAGCCATTTTTAATATAGGGTTAAACATATGATAAATTAGACTATAAATATTAATTATAAATATAGAAATATTTCATACATAATAGTATTTTATTTATAATTTTTAGTCATTAAATAATTTAATTTATTTATGACACAATGATGTAGTAGTAATTACAAAATTAATGAAATATTAGAATATTGGATATTATAAATATCCAAATAAATGTAATTTTAGAATTTTTTGAATTTAAATTATTTTATAGCTTAATATAAAATGTTTGTGTTGTATAGATAAATTTTTTTCTAAGTAATAATGCTGTTATAAATTTAGAAAAAACAAAATACCAAATAGTGTCAAAATTGATATAAAATGGTTTTTAAAACAAATATTATATTATTGATGGATATAATAGTCCTAAAAATATAAAGAATCTGAAAAAATACATAAATAAAATTATATATGAAATTAATGAACCAATTTGTGTTTTATTGACATTTTATAGTATGTTTATTAACCATATAATATAAAAATAAAAAGTGACATGATAAATGTCAAACTATTTAACTAAGAGTAAAATAAATAAGTTAAGGTTAATATGGTGACCTAAACCTATATAAAACCTATTGGTTGAAAGGTTTTCAACCCATACCTACCTTATTCTCTAAATAAATTATTTTGTATCCATTAGAAACCGACATTGAGATTATTATAAAATAATATTTTAAACTTTTCCTAAGGTGCCCCTCACACCTCTTATAAAAGGGCACTCCACCTTCTCTCTAATTCACACCTTCAAATCCATTTGGCTCGGCCAACCCCAAACCAAATACCATCTCAACTATCCTACCTTTATCCTAGAGGCCATAATTTAGTCAGAAAGCCAACCTAATGAGCCCTTTTGATCAAATCAAAAGGAAAACCCGAAGAAGAGGTAATGAATTCACCACTCCCTTTCAAGTTCTTTGCTTCTTCCACTTAATTTTTCATTTTTATTAACATACCAAAATAATAACTCCATTACCTTATATATATACTATGATGTTATTATAAATATGTCACAACCATATTCATTATTCTATCCATCCTATGAATGATAATGTCACCATGCGTGCGTACGTACGGCTTACTGTCTCCACACTAGGGTGTAATTTGTTATTCAACACTATGTTATTTGGAGGGATATAATGATGATTAATATATATATATATATAAATAATAAAAATAACATGATAAGGTCTCTTTAAATTTAATATAACATAAAATTACACACCTTTATGAAAATGATATTGTCGCTCGTGTGTACGTACTGATTACCATCTCTACGACGCGATGAGATTCATTTCCACGTTCACCTTAAAACGATGATTATAAATATATATATTATTAATTAGTATTTAATATTTTACATAATAATTATACTGGATAAATACATATATATATTTATATATTTATTTTCATATATCTCAATTAGTTACTTTCGTTCAATATGACAATAAAACCGAAACGGCATTTATACGTACGTACAACCTACCATCTCCATAAATGGTGTTTCCAATTAATAATTATATCTATTATAAATATTTATATTCGGAATATATATGATATATAAAATAATGTTCTATATTCTGGAAGTATCAAAATCATGATCTACATGATACGATCAAGAATAACATGTTAAAACACTTACGATAAAGAAAGCGATAATTACCTGAAATGATACTTTAACAAACAAAATAATTATTAAATGGGGAGTATAAAGTCATTAATGAATCATATATGATATCATAAATATTAATATGGTTATTTAATAATTTAATAACATAACATGGTCATTATATATGGGGTTAAACGTACCCTCCACCAAGGAATAGTGCAAGGTAAGGGTTAATTCCTAAATCTCATTATTATCCGAGATTGTTTATGTGTAAGTATTTACAGAGATATTTTTCTCATCCATGTCAATTTTTCATAAAAATGATTTAAAAATGAATATTTTATGTTTATGAGAAAGGTAATCTTTATCAAGATCAGAATTTTAAATTTTTTAAAGATTTATCTTTCTAAATATTTTTAATTAATGTCCATGATTTCAAAATGGTTCTATGTATTTATTTATGTGGGCATGAATGTATTGATATAATAATTATTCTCCAAAGTTTCAAAGTGGTTTGGTACAATTTGATTCAAAAATATCTTTTAAATGACTTCCTTTATAAATGTTTTACAATTAAATGATTTCACAAAAAGGATATTTCTTCTCAAATGTTTTTAATGAATATTTTCAAATATGTCAACATCCTTTTTGAATATTATTTTTGGTTGAGGTTGATTTATTATAAATAAAATATTCAATATTGTTTTGAATGAGCTATGATATGATTGACTGTTAATGTGATATTTCTATACCATTCATGGTTTATGGTTAATATATTGACAATTCAGATTCTAGTTTTAATAGATATTTTTATGTAATGTTTCAACATTTTCATATGAGAAATGTAGTGGACTTTGTAAGTGATGGGGGGAGCCCGCCATAACTCCTCGATGCATCGGTAGGTCTCATTAGAAAAACTAGTGTCTCGGCACAAGGCCTTGAAAAAAATATTATTTTAGTATTAGAACGAGGCCTTGACTATGTGGTAATGATGTCTGGCGTTAGGCATTCCCCCATTATGAAATTAGTTATTATATGCGATTATTAGACTAGTAGAATATCCATGTGCATGTTTATATGGTAGTTTTCTATTTATTTTTTCCATATTATGTTCATGTTTATGTTTATAAAGGCTGTGGTTTTTATCACCCACCATGCCTTAAAAGTTTATAGCTTCCGCTAAATTATTTACCCCTACTGGGCATCTGAGCTCAACCCTTTATTATGTTTTATTTTCCCAGGATTCCAAGAAGTGTATTTTGATTTCTATATAGGGTTAAGATAAAGGGAATAATGGAGTTCTTAAGGAACTATCTATGATGTGTTTTATGATTGAAATTATAATGTAAAGTTAATGTATGTAATCTATTTTCCAAAACTGCTAAACTGATCGGTCCTTCAGGACTTGATTCCTTGTAATCATGACAATGTAGTAAAATAATGCACCAACTCTAGGTAACAGCGGTCGGGGCATTACAGTTGGTATCAGGGGAAGTTTAGCAATAACTTTATAAACTATATTTAGATAAACTCTAATTAAAGCACATTACCCGAAGATATACTTTGAGGATTAGTATAGAAGACCATCGTATAATTTTGATAATATAAAGATTTTGTGTGTTTTCCAATAAAATACATACATGTATTTATTCGAGCAGGTAGAGGCGGATCTGGAACAGATCTACCTAGGGGTAAAACCTGAAAACACCACTTTGAGATAAACACGAACGGGAACTGGGGAATGACAATGGGCCTTGCTTCACACTTGCTTACAACACTCATGGGGGATATTCTTAGGATAATTCTTATTTTTTTACAAATCATTATGAATGATTTATGATCATATAACTACTCAATGCAAATATTTTTATCATTATAGAATATATCCATAAATTGTTCAATTTATGTTAGGTATTTTACATATTTGGGATTATTCATTGCAATTCATAAACTGACCTAGTGTATTCCATTGTATAGAAATGGCCCCAGTATAAGGAATGTAAAATCAAACATTACGTATGATCCAAAGAGTAAGAAGGATCATATCTTTCATAGTATTAATCCAAAATTTAGAAGGGAAATATTCTCCCATGTATTCTAAACATATGAAAAAATAGTATCTTGTGTTAATAAGATAAGTAATGAATTATTTGATTCCTATGGAATTTAATGGAACCAAGAGAAGAAAAGGATGGAAGAGAGAAAGATTGATATAGGGGAGAGGGAAAAGAAGGATTTTTCCATATGTGATAACTGTGGAAAGAATCACCTTGGTAAATGCTTAATGGGAATGAGAGTTTGTTATAAGTGTGGAGAAAAAGGACACCATGTACGTGATTTCAAGGGTAAGAAAAAGGTTTCAAATGTAAAATGCTTCATCTTCAAGGCTTTGGGACACTACGCGAATCAATATCCAAGTCATCAGAGAATACCTCAAATGATGTTATTGGATAATAATCAATTTATGATATTACCTAAGATGTAGAAGAATGACTAATGTTCTTGTGTTATTATTATATAATTATTTCATTTGATTATTGTATCAACGACATACTGGTTATATGAATTATGGAGATAAAAAAGGATTGTAGTTCAATACAATTTTATTCAGGATTTGAGATTATATGGTTCTATAAAAAGTGACTTTATAGTAAGATATGTTTTTTTGGAAAATACCTGGTTGAAGGAAATTTAATCCTTAATATAGTCCTACTAATGAGGTAGTGATTTATGAATAAGAGATGGATGGTTTAGATAAGTTATATTGGATATTTTTGACTTCCTTGGAACTGATTAATAGTTTGTTTATTTCATCATTGCAGGAATATTCAAAAAAATTGGATATAAAGAATATATCCTGTATTCTATAAAGAATAAGGGATCATGAATGTAATCAATAAGGTTTTATAGTAATTCAGGGTGTTGCCATATTTTAAAATAATACATGATGAAGGAGTTCACATGTTATTACTTGGAAAAATGTTTTTTCATTGTGTTTAACATCCCTATAAATTTTGGATTGTGAGTTTGGATTGAAGTATTTTGGGTAACTCTAAATGTTGGAATGGATTAAGTTTTAAATTGGATATTATTGTTAATGTTATTTTTGGATTTTTATCAAAAGGACAACACACAGACTGTGTGATAATCCGTCGCATCAGACAAAGCTGTGTGAATCTTACCAAAACCATAATGTGATTTGAATTTATCGCCTACCACTGGACTACATGAAGTCCCTGGATTGTATAATCTAGTGTCTTTTTTAAAAGGTCAGATATGTGAATTATAAATTCATTATTTTTTGAACCCTATATTATTAGGATAAGTAGAATATATTTTTTTGAAATCTTTTGGAGTGAAATATTTGATTGTGGTAGGAATTAGTTAAAAGATGTAACTCTACTTGTCACGTATATATATATATATATATCCCTCTTACTCTATGACAAAATTAATTATTAATTATTAGTTAAGGGACTTCGTTTCAATCTCTTTTCATTGATGAATCCTTTTATTTCTAAACGAATTTCATTTATACGGTGTGAAAAACACTTTGACTTTTCATTTCAAGGGGAATATTTTCTACGAGGAGTTCGAAAAAATGACAAAAAAATGAATTTTGTTGTTGTTGTAAGTAATGACCATTCCACCGCCATGAGTTTTATTTGATATTTTCCGTCCTTTACAAGAAAAAATGTTTTTTTTAAAATAAAATAAATACCATATACTCTTTTTATGTATTTTTGTATTGAGAATGGTCTTGATAATGGACTTGTTATATCAATATATTTAAATGATATATTTTGATTGATGGCCTAAACCACTCCCTATAAATATTTACGTTTTACCTCCAATTATGTGACTCTAATTTCTATATATGTTATCCTAATCGTGATCATAATTTGGGGGGGACTTTTTCATTTCCCTTTCCCTCTTATTATGACTAAATTTTATTAACCCAATTTCTGATGTGGATTTTCCACAAAGCTATTTCTCTACATTTAACCAATTTTTTAGGAGAACAACTTCAAATTGCGAAGATACAATTTATTGAAGTAGGGGAGAATGTAACACCCAAATATTTCATAGTACGTTATTTCTTCAAAAGTAATTCAATAACATGCACTACACACAACATTGAGTTCAAGTGCATCACGACTTACCAAACTAGTCGTTCAAAAGCAGTTATTAATAGTATTAACTGAAATTTTAACATTATATAATCCTTAAAATTTTAGAATACATATTATGATTTTCATATACATGATGTAAGAAAAAATTCATTTTTTCCGATAAATGAAGAATTTTTCAAAAAAAAATCACTTTTACAGCCTTTTTATGGTGAACCCTATTTAAATACAATATTTGAAACTTTTATATATTAAATTTGAAAAAAAATAAACATATTCTATAGAATCAGGACATACGAATTTAGTTTCAATAAATTTTTGGTGTTTTTCGGATAACTTCCATATTTGGGTGAATAGTGAAAAATACTATATTTTAACTGAAAATAACATTTTTAATAAAAATTATTTAGACTGTAAAATTATACATTTTAATGGTTTGGAAGTATAAATAGATTATATTTTTATCATTAATTCCAATTCTGGTCATTGTAAGTAATTTCACTTTGAAATTAGACATAAACAAGTGTCAATCTTTTGATAGTTATTATTTCTTAAAAATACGCCTTTCGGTTTTTACAAAGGGAATTAATTTTAAATTAATAAATGAAACATATATGTTTTGAATTTGGTAAAATAGACTTCATTTTGTAATTCATAATATCAAAAACATTTTAGGCTGACGTTTTTATAATTTTCTGGAAACTTTCAATTTTTTGATGAATAGTGAAAAACAGTAAGGTATTATTTATAACCAATATTTTATTTAAATAAATAATTATTTTATTTAATTTATTTTAGGTCAAAATAGATACATAATACCTATATAAGTAAATTGTAATTAATTTTATTCATTTGAAAATATATTTAGATATATAAAATTTTTATTGAACTTTTACCGTCTTTTACCCACCTCCTATGAGCATTTGAAAATTTTCATAAAATGTAATTTTACCGCTTCTATGAATTGAATTTCAAATATCTGCAAGACACATTTAATATCAGTACATAAAATGTGGTTCAATAAACTGAAAATAATTTTTGGTGAAACGTAACTTTATACTTTTATTTACCACGGTTAAAAGTAAATAGCGTAATTAAGGGTAAAAATGATATTATTATTACCCTATCATATGTCATAATTATACTGTATAATTGTTATTCAAGAAAAAACAACCTTTGGAATAAACTATTATTCTATAGGTCTACTTGGATTAGATTAGAACATTTATTATTATTTAATTCAAAAAGAGTTAAAAGTGTTAAATTTAATGTTTAATAACTAAAATATTTTTAATATAGGGTTAAAAATAAGATAAATTCGTCTATAAATATTCATTAGAAAGATAAAATGATTTCCTACATAATGTAATTTAATTTATATTTTTTAAACATTATATAATTTAATATATTTATGACACATTGATGATTTAGTAATTACCTAATTAATGAAATATAAAAATATTTGATATTATAAATATACAAATAAATTTAATTTGAGAGTTTTTATGAATTACAATAATTTTATAAGTTAATAATAAATGTTATATCTGGATAAATGAATTTTTTTTGAAGTAATAATGTTTTCAGGAATTTAGAAAAAATAAAATACCAAATAGTGTCACAATTGACATTAAATAGTTTTCAAAATGTATATTATATTATTAATTGATATAATGGTCCTAAAAATCTAAGGTTCTTCCAAATGACTTATATATTAATATATATGACATTAATGAACCAATTGGGTTTTTATTGGAATTTTATAGTAAATTTATTAACAATATAATATTAAAATACAATGAGACATGGTAAATGTCAAACATTTTAACTAAGAGTTAAATCTAAATGTTAAGGTTAATATTGTGAACTAGACCTATCTAAAACCTCTTTGATGAAATAATTCCAACCCATAACAAACTTATCTTCTAAATGAATTATTTTGGAGCCATTATAAACTGAAAATTATTTTATTATAAAATAATATTTGAATATTTTCCTAATGTACCCCTCTCCTCTATTATAAAAGGGCACTCCGCCTTCTCTCTAATTCACACCATCAAATTCATTTGGCTCGGCCAAAAACTACCCAAATAACCTCTAAACCATTCTAAATTTATCCTAGAGTCCTTGCTTTGGTTAGAAAACCAACCTATGGAGCCCTTTTGATCAAATCAAAAGGAAGAACCCGACGAAGAGGTAATGATTTCACCACCCTCTTTCAAGTTCTTTTCTTCTTCCAGTTACTCTTTCTTTGTTATTACAATACCATAATTAATTATTATTGTAACTTATATATATAATGTGATTTTATTATAAATATTTCACAGAAATATTCATTATTCTATCCATCCTATGAATGATAATGTCACCATCTGTGCGTACATACGGCTTACCATCTCCACCCCATGGTGTAATTTGTTATTAAACACTATGTTATTTGGATCGATATAATGATGAGTAATATGTATATAAATAATGAAAGTAACATGATAGTGTCTCTATAAAATTAATATACCATTCAATTACACAAATTTATGGAAATGATATTGTCGCTCATGGGTACGTTCGGATTACCATCTCCAAGATGTGATGAGATTCATTTCCACGTTCACCATTAAACGATGATTATAAAAATATATATTATTAATTATTATTTAATATATGAAATAATAATTATAATTAATATATACATATATATATATATATTTATATATATATTTATTTATTTACATATATCTCAATCACTTACTTTCGTTCAATTTGACATTAAAATATAAACAACATTTATGCGTACATATGGCCTACTGTCTCCATAAACGGTGTTTCCATTTAATAAATCAATCTATTATAAATATTTATATTCTAAATATATGTGATATATAAAATCTTGTTTTATATTCTGGAAGTATGAAAATCATGCTTTAAGTGATATGATCATGAACAACAAGTTAAAACACGTAAGATAAAGAAATCGATTATTACCCAAAATGTTAGTTTAAAAAGGAAATTATTATTAAATGGGGAGTATAAATTCACAAATGAATCATATATGATATCATAAATATTAATATGTTTGTGATATAATTTAATAACATACCATGGTTATTATATTGTAGGTTAAATGTAACCTGGACCAAAGGAATGTGTAAGGTAAGGGTTAATTCCTTAATCACATTATTATCCGATATTGTTTATGTGTAAGTATTTACTGGGACATTTTATCATACATGTAAATTTTTAATAAAAATGATTTAAAAAATAATATTTTAAGGATTTCTAAAAGGTACTATTTATCAAGATCATAATTTTAAATGTTTTAAATATTTATTTCTTTAAATCTTTTTAATTAATGTCCATGTTTTCAAAATGGATCTAAGTATTTATTTATATGGTCATGAATGTTTTGAAATAATAATAATTTTCTAATATTTCAAAGTGGTATGTGACAATTTTATTCAAAAATATATTTTAAATTAATTCCTTTATAAATGCATTACATTTAAATGATTTCACAAAAAAGGATATTTTTTAAGATTTTTAATGATTATTTTCAACTGTGTGAACATTCTTTTTGGATATTATTCTTGATTGAGGTTGATTTATTATAAATAAAATCTTCAATATTGTATGGAATGATCTATGATATGTTTTTACTGTGAATGTTCTATTTTTATACCATTCATGGTTTATGGTTAATGTATTGATATTTCAAATGCTAGTTTTTAAAAGGAAGGTTTATGTTAAGTTTCAACATTTTCATATGAGGAATGTAGTGGACTTTGTAAGTGATCGGTGGAGCCCGCTATACCTCCTCGATGCATTAGTAGGTCTCATGAGTCAAACTAGTTTCTTGGCACAATGCCTTCACAAAAATTTTATTTGTAGTCTTGGCACGAGGCCTTGACTATGTGGTAATGATGTCTGGCATTTGGCATTCCCTCATTGTGAAATTTTTTTACATGTGATTATTCGACCTGTAGAATATCCATGTGCTTGTTTATATGATAATTTTTTATTTATTTTTTCCATATTATGTTCAAGTTTGTGTTTAAAAAGGCGTTTTTTATCACACACCTTGCTTTAAACGTTTATAGCTTCTGATAAAATATTTAACCTTACATGACATCGGAGCTCACCCCTTTCATATGTTTTATTTTCCAAGGATTCCAAGAAGTGTATTATGATTGATATGTAGGGTTAAGATAAAGGGAATAATGGCGTGTTCAAAGAACTATCTATGCTATATTTTATGTTTGAAATTGTAAGGTAAATTTAATGTTTGTAATATATATTCCATGACTTCTAAACTGATCAGTCCTTCAAGACTTGATTCCTTGTAATAATGCCAATGTATTAAAATAATACACCGGATCTGGGTAATGGGGGTCGGGGTGTTACATTTGGTATCAGAGGAAGTTTAGAAATAACCATAGAAACTAGATTTAGATAAACTCTGATTAGAGCGCATTACCCTAAAATAGACATTGAGGATTAGTATAGAAAAAAACTTACTATAATTTTGGTAATGTAGAGATTTTGTGAGTTTTCCAAATAAATACATTCATTTCTGGATATGAGCAAGTAGAGGTAGCTCTATCAGAAATTTCACTAGGGGTAAAACATGAAAACACTGCTTGGTGCTAGACTCGAACGGGTACTAGTGCACGACAACGGTCCTTGCTTCACTCTTGGTTATGACACTCACGGGGGATATGCTTAGTATAATTATCATTTTTTACAAATCATTATGATGGATTTATGAGTATATACCTTCTCAATGAAAATATTTTTAGGATTATGGATTATATACATAAACTGTTCAATTTATGTGAGGTATCATACAAGTCTGGGATTATTCATTTCAATTCATAAACTGTCCTAGTGTTTTCCGGTGTATAGAAATGGATCCCATTAGAAGGAATGTGAACTCCCGAAATAAGTATGATCTAAAGAGTATGAATGATCATATCTTTGACGGTATTAATACAACATTTAGAAGGTAAATAGCCTCCCATGTATTCTCAACATATGAAGCAACAGTATCTTGTGTTAATAAGATAATTAAATAATCCCTTGAGTCCTATGGCTTTGAAGGGAAGCAAGAGAATAAATGGATGGAAGAAATAAAGATGGATAAAGGGAAGAGGGAAAAGAAGGATTTTCCCATAAGTGATAACTGTGGAAAGAATCACCTTAGTAAATGCTTGAATGGAATGGGAGTTTGTTATAAGTGTGGAGAAAAAGGACACCAATTACGTGATTGAAAGTGTAAGAAAAAGGTTTCAAATGTAAAATGCTTCATCTTCAAGGCGTTGGGACACTATGCGAATCAATATCCCATTCATCAGAGTATACCGCAAATGATGTTATTGGATAATAATCATGGTATGATACTACATCAGATGAAGATAAATGACTAGTTTTCCTATGTAGTTATTATAGAATTATTTCATTTGAGTATTGTATCAACAAGATACTGGTTATATGAATTATGGAGATAAAAAAGGATTGTACTACAGTACTATTTTATTGAGGATTTGATATTATACGGTTCAAATACACCATCTTGTTCAAAAGATTCCATCACCATAATCAGTATATCAAACAGACGTCTGGTTTGTGAGATATGTCCTTTCAACCATATCATGGCCAAAATGGGTACGAGTCCAATCTGATCAACCCAACATGGCCCAACCCAACCCAAAATAGTCAGGTTTAGACATGGCCCGACCTAAACCGGTTGGGCCACGAGTTGACCCGACCCAAACTGACTGGGCTGCGGACCATCCCGGCCCGCCAGCTGGTGTGACCTGCATGAGGGGTCGTGCAACCCATATATCCTGAATGACTTAATGATTCATTTAGATTTTTCATTGGGGGCGCCAAATGGCGGCACCAATCTGTCCACACGACCAGTAGGGGGCAGTTCAATTTGCCTCCCATTGCAGCTTTGATGTCGCGATAACCACCTGAGGCGTGCGATGACATGCTACCCATCCATCAATGCGGTCGGCCGAGATTCGGACGCCCCTTCAGTCGGCTGAGTTACCATGCGGCGCCACCCCCTTCTGCGGCCGGTGAGTGGCTACCACCTCCTTCTCCTGTCGTCACCCATTGTCGTTGCCGCCATGCTAGTGCAGTGCCAATGCTTCTTCTGCGGTGCTTCGGTCTCTCTCTGGAGATCTATTTTCACTCAAATATGTGCCTGTAGGCCACTAGGGATTCCTCCGTCACTGCATGCCTATGGGTTTAGGATTTTTTGAATTGGGAAATATTCCCCCAAGGAAGGAAAAAAATACTAAAGCGACGGAGTGTCCGAGCCTTGTTGGTTTGTCATGCACCCTCCTCATTAGCATTACAACAAGAGAGCATATTTGATTAAACATAGATAAACTATAATAGTTCAGTGTTTGAAAATTCCTTTCAAGAATGAGGGAAAAAAAATTCACTTGAATTAAACAAATCCCCTACCTCATGTATCATTATAGGTGTCACGGTTATGGAGAGAGAAGAGTCCTCATTGGATGGAGTCACCGTTGTTAGTCAATCCGGGATCGTTGCCGCCCAAACTTCCTCCGCTGATGGACGATGTCGCTATACTTTCCCAGATGTTCCTCACCTGATGAAGTTGCGTCCAAAAACCCCAACCCGACCTCCATTTAAATAGAGGGGGAGGGTGAGTAACGCATTGACAAAATTAATGAGTTTCATTAATGAATAAACCATTTAATCCCCAGTGGTGTAGTTACAAAATAGAATATTCAAGCCATTTAATGTCTTGAAAACCCATCAGACCCACAACCACCACTCAACATGAGGTAGGATAATAATATAACAATTTTTACGTTATTTAATTATTTCATTAAATGTTTCAAAAACTAAATTTTTCACCCGACCTATTGTGGTCGATGTTAAGCCTCACATAAAAAAATCAGTGATGCATATTCAATAGTGCCCTTAGATTTTTAATCAGAGAACAGACTGAAAATATAGAAAATTCTACTGACACATTTACTGACTGGTCCTTAAAAAAAAGTTCAAAAACTCGTTCCGCACATGCTGGGCCTCATAATTAAGCACTGTTAATTTTCACAGAATCATAATAATCCCAAATAATTAAAAAATATATATAGAATTTTCAGGTCTTATGACTTATGATAAAATTTTCATTTATATTCATTCATAACAAAAAATTCACCCATATAGAAACATAATAGAAAATAAAGACAAAGAAAATGAAATTTTGTATCTTTATTTGATTTAAATATTATATAAATTATTTTTTAATGCAAAAGTGTCCATTAAATGAATTAATTTTCCTCCCTAGGTTTTAATGGAAGAATTTAATTAATCCAATAAAATTTTATTAGTTTTGAGGCTAGTTTTATTGTAATTATAATATTATTTTTAACCTAAATTTCATAATTTACACTTAACCATAGTTAAAAAATTACCACTGTTACTTTTTATTTCATCTTAAAATAAAAGGGACCTACTACCCAAATATTGATATTATGAATCCAAATTTTGAATGTATTTTTATAAATTTAAAAATACAATTTTCAGAATTCAATTTCATACAAAGCTCGTAAAATAACATGAAAATATATTTTTTTGGAAAAATGACATTTTAAAACAGAAAATGTGATTATTATAAATTCATATATAAAATCATTTTAAAAAACTATAATTGTATAATTCTAAATCAAAAAAAAGTAATTAAAATTTTAAATTAACCCTAATCAAATTTTACATTGTAAAGGCTTTATAACAAAATAAAACATTCAATAAAAATTAGTACTTTCAGTATTCATCAAAACATGAAATATCTCCAAAAAATACCAAAATTTCATCCAATGAAATCTTTTTCATACCAACTTGAAAAAAGATGTTTATTTTTTCATATAGAATATATTAAAGTTCCAAAAACTATATTTTTAACAACTGTTCAATCAAAAGATGGAAAAATGCCTTTATAGAAAAATACTTCTTTTATGTGAAAAATTGTATTTGTTATAATTTAATGCCTATAAAAAACATAGTATGAATGTTAAAAATAATATTGAATTTATTATATATTTATTAATTTTATAACATAAAAAATGATGTATAAAAAACACTTGTACACATTAAATTAATTCATCATCAAATCATTTCGTTTTATTAAAAAACAAATTACATTCATTTATAATTAATGTGTAAAAGAATAGTATATTCTTGAGTAAAATATAATTTCACAATTAAGGTAATCCTATTCATAACCTCCATTCTAAAGAAGAAGTTTTAATTTTCGTTAATTAATTACAATAATAAAATATTAAATCATAGAAACTCATTGTTACGTGTAACGCAATCTAAGTCTATGATGTGTGTAATGAAATTCATCAATGAAACAATATTATTTAATCAAAAAACTATTTCATAAAAATATCATGTGGTTACAATATTAACCCATTTATTTTTGGTTACTTCTATTTAATAAAACTAAAAAGAATAGTGTTAGAAACAATAATCATAGTGAAAAATCACATAATCATGAGAAATAATTTATAGGATGTCTAAATAATCATGAATTATTTTAAATATAAGACAAATTAGGGTTATTCTAGGTTATTAATGGTCATAATATGTTCAAATCATTCATGATGGTTTATAAGGAAAATACGAATTAATTAAGCATATCCCTCTTGGGTATCAAATATGGTGCATAGTAAGAGGAATTTTGATTTACCAGATAATAGTCAGGTCATGTCCATAATGCCTTATTTGGATCTATTACCCCTAGTTATATATGTTTTATAACCATTTACACTTTTAGTGTCCAAATAGGGATATAAATATAGGAAATCCATATAATTTATACCTTTCAATTTTTTTGGAAATTATCTTATACTTATACTTGTCCTCAAAGTTAGTCATCGATTTATGTTCTATAATATATTTTTTATCAAATATATTTCCCAAGGTTAATAATAAGCTTCACATTATACCAAATGTAATGGCCCTGACCCCAGTAGCCCAGATTCAGTAGTTACCTTATAAAATTGAACTGGATGAAAGTTATCATATCTTAATAGATCGAATAGTTTAATATTCTTCATAGACTTGATACATAATTTAATTTTAAATTAATTTGAAAATATAATATATTAAAAATTATTTTCATTTATATAGTATTTATTATTTCTATCATGCCCCTTCATATCAATCATAAAACATTTATTAACATCATGGTGAAAGGTGACATATAAAAGGGTTGATATCTGATTCAAAATAAGGGTATGGATGTAGTTGAAGATATCATGAATAAATAATAGTAATAAATATGGAAAGGTAAGTACCTAAAATGCATGAAATTTAAATAATATCTTGATTATAATTTGGTAAGACCAATGGATGATAAAACAATGCCATATTTGTAATCAGATGAGCTTGAAAAATATCCATTTATATTTTAACTAATTGAAAAATAACATAGATATAAATAACTAATCTAATAATGAGATATTTAATAATGATTGATATTTAAAACAAAATGTTAATAACTTTTACATCATAGTTTAAAACTATGGGTAAAAATCATTTAATTTTACCAACTAATTTGTCTCATAAAACCCATCGGTGAATTGTGGGGTCATATAATTGATGGATTTGTCTATCAAATAATAAGTCCAATGCAATAATTATATGAAATAGGTGAAACATAATCATTATAATAATTCATATTTAAAAACAAACATATTAAAGGTTAATACATACCCCAATTAATAAACATAATCATAAACCATCCAGAGTAATATTGTTAATGGTACTAAAATTGTACTACCATAACTAAACTAATCATAAACCATACACATAAATAATAAGTAAGATATAAATATAAAATATCCACAAGGTATCATAACTAAAATTATAGGTTTATGCCATTTATGAATAAATATACCAGAAAAAATGTTATTAAAAACATTCTTAAGGAATATAACCTTTCCACTTAGAAAATATTCTAAAATAAAAATGTTTAAAAAATATTTCTTAAAATAATTTCATTTTAAAATAATAATTTAAACATATAAAGGATGGTTTAAAACATTTATTTTTCATGAAGGATATAAATTTCTTACAGTACATATATGTTTAAATAAATATTCCTTTCAAATTTTTTAAAAAATCCAAACGAGCCTTATTTTGAAAACAATTGGATGATTCCTATTATTTTGTATGTAATAAGTAAAACATTATTAAAACTAAATTTAATAATTCATTTATATAATTATAAACAAAATGAAAAAATTAGAAAACATGGTATTGGTTGAAAAAATATTTTTTACTGATGAGAGACCTCAAGTCAAATTTTATTCCAAAACATTTTCTCAATCATTTTAAGTACCAAAGAGGGGAAAATGGTAATATTACTGATATAACTATTTTATATCTATATATTAATGGTTATTTTATTCTAATTAATTTAATATTAATTTATTAATATTAATATGCATTCTATACATTAATGTTTGTGTATTATAATAAAACATCGAAATTTGGAGAAATATGAAAAAACCTATAAATTGAGGAATATAAAGACACTTCACATGGATCCCTAAAAAGGTAAAGAATAATAAAGAAAAAATGAAGATGTTTATATTGAAGATTTAATCAAAATATATGATTCAATTTATTTAATTACGGCTTCCCATGATGTTAAATGATCAAGGGATGTTGGGGAGGCTAAAAATTGAAGAATTAGAGAAACATAATTGACCTAGCACTAAAAACACATTTTCCCGCCATTTATCATGTACAAAGTGGGTAAATTATACAAGATGAGAAATATTTACATAGTTTGAAGTTAAAAAAGAATAAAAAATTAACCCCCAAACAATACACATCATGTAAACATTACACAACATGTAATCCTTACATAACCTAAAAAATAGTGTCTTTTATATATCTTTGGATGGGGCCCCATAGGATTGACTAAAAAAGGACTATTTATTAATGGTGTGACTCAAGTAAGACCACACAAATTATCTACACTTATAAACAAATATTTTTTACAATATATTGAAATATTCCATTCCAGGTGTAGAGAGGTTCAACAATCGGGAGGCTGCCATAGGGATTCAACCTGACGTTAATCGGGGATTGGTTTTTTTAATGCGTTGAAGTTTTCCTTTTCTTGATTTTATGTAATGTTGAATTTTTTATAGTTTAATAACAATATATATTTTATTCATTATCATTATCATTCACTCTT
Organism: Viscum album; assembly: GCA_963277665.1. Lineage (NCBI taxonomy): Eukaryota > Viridiplantae > Streptophyta > Magnoliopsida > Santalales > Viscaceae > Viscum > Viscum album. The sequence continues at coordinate 1,970,526,616 of OY728131.1, read as the reverse complement.
TTTTATTCTCTTACATATAGAATATGGTTTATTTATCATTGGAGATCACCCAATAATGATAGGATAAATCCGTAATATAGAGTCGACTCAGTGGAAATGGATGTGTACAAAATTGTTTATTTCATTATTCACTTGAATGATGATTTTTTTAAAAAAATTATTTATTATTAAATTTTATTGTATATTTTATGTAATCATGGACAAAGTGTGTTTAATCGTAGAAGAAACCCAACATTATTAAGATAATTAATTGTTGACCACTGGATGCGATTATTATTTTTCAATTGTAATCTGATCATAATGAATACTTGTTATTTTAATTATTTATATGAACATGAATTTAGATTATAGGGTATATTGATAGTTTTTTACTATCTATTGTTATAATTAAATATGATTTATTGTGCATTCAATGAATAATATCATTTTTCATGTGCAATTATTTTTTTTTAGCAAACACTCCCATAGAAACAAATTTCGTTATATATTTTTTGTTTTCTAAATGAATTAATTTATATTAATCATTTAATTAGATTAAATATAATAAATGTTAAATTGTAGTGGAATTAAATTTATTTGATTGTTTTCTTCATTGTGTCCGCCACTCTATGTGGGATCAACCCCTTATTCGATATTATTGTGCCTTTTTAGTTAATGATGTTTGGGTTTTATATAAATTTCTATTTTATTTTCAAAAAATATTTTAATGATGTATTATAGATGCATAAATTACATTAAATATTCATTAATAAATATAATATATATCTAAATATTTATTTTAATATATAAAAATCAAATAATTCCCCTAAGGGAGATTTAAACATAAATAATATCAAATAATGATGAGACAATAAAATAAAGTGTTACCACTTTGGTAACATTTGAATTATAATCTTAATAAAATAACATAAATAAAATTACTCTTAAAATACCATAATAAAAATATTACATGATATATCATATTAATGTGGTAGTATATACACCACGTAGCAGAAAAAAGTGGTGAATATGGAATATGTATCATTGAAATATAAGTTAAATGAGATACCCTTACTTCAGGATAAAATTAATTCATATGCGTATGAAACTACTATATAATAAATATTTTTATATTATAAAAAAATTAAAAAACACTACTCATATATCTCATACCACATATAATTTACTTATATTCTATTATCACCCATTTAGTAACAATTCATTGTTAAAATTGCAGTTTCATATGATAATTTATTTGTTTTTCATATATGCTTTGGTTTTGTAATTTGGGTCCTTCTAAATTTTTCATGATTAAATAATATTCAAAATTCTAAACATGATATACCTATTTTATATATATTCATTATATATTAATTTATTTTAATAGATAAATTATAATGATAAGAAATGAATTATATAGTTCATGGAAACGGTAGGACATACGTACGCATGAATGCTATCTCCATTTTCATAACAAATAAATAAAATTGAAAATAAATATTTATTCGCCTTTAAATAATAATTAACATTATAAATTTAAAATTTATATTAATGAAATTCATCTTTATTACCATCCATTTAAAAATATAATGAAAAAATGGAATCACTACGTAGAGGCGGTTGTCCACACATACACAAGAATGATGTAATTGTTTACCAACAGATTAGAAGGTAAGAAGTTAAATTTTATATTATATTTCCATAATTTTGGTCATTTCATGATAATAACATATATTGATGAAAATTTTCCTTACTACCATCCCTCATAAGTGAAAATGAAAAACAAATCACATTGGTCCCTGATGCGGTGTTTGTCCATACATATAAGCAACATTATCGTATCTCATCACAAACACTAAAGTAAGTAAATGAATGTGATATTATCCCTAAAAGATTAGAATTTTTACATAAATATAATATAAACATTTTAAATACATTATTATATCCATTTTTGATAGGTGGTGATGGAAAATGAACTATATCTGTTTGCAAGTGTGTAATCCATCGTACATACGATTGACTATTTCATTTACCACTTGATGGAAGAGGATATGGATGTAGATAACGAAATTATCATAATAAAATATATGTATTTATGATATAACCAGTTTATTATATTACCATAATTTAATAATATTTGAAGGATGATTAATACGTAATATACAAAAAAGATCAGTTATAAAGGATTCCTCTTCTTCAGGGAGGTTATGTAAGTTTTCACCTAAAGCCTTCCTTGTTCAGATTTATGTTGAAAAAGGAATCTTGGATTATTTTATAGTATTAATAAATTTATTTTTTAAGATATTGGATTAAACAAATGGGTTTTTATGTGTTAATATTACAGGATAGGGAGTGGCCTTTTATGTGTAGGGGAGATGGCACACTTGAAATTTTTGAAGAGAATGAATTAAACCCACATTTTTATCATGAAAAAAGACTGGAAATGAGTAATTATGGAATATTAAATTATATAAGGTATATAAATGGACATAAAATGATAATTTTATATTTTTATTAGTTATTTTATCCCATTTTTTCTTAGATTAACCCCAAGTAAACCCATTTTTTTCTTGACTACGGTAATTAATTTTACTACTCTTACTATTTATAATGGTAAAAAATTAAGTTGAAATTATGAGAAAATATAAATTATTATGATTCTAAATATTGAATCAATATTTCGAAATTCAATTAACATATTTTTAATAATTAAATGAAATATTAAACCCATAAATGTGTCAAAAAATGGGTTTCCGGAAGAAACAATTCAAATGTTTAGAAAGTTGTTATATCTGAATTTAATATGAAATTGATTCAATCAAACTATATATTTTTTGAATTTTCTAATAATTTAAATAAATTTACTTTAAATCCAATTTGAAATATCATTCAACTTTGTAAATTATTTAATTAAAAATGCCATTGTCAATAAAAATCTGTATTTTCACTTTTTATAAAAAATTAATATTCTTAATGAATTATAAAAAATTAACCCAAATATAAATATGAAATTTGTATTTCAAACATTATTTCAATATTTAAAATCAAAACTTATAAAATTGTAAAAATTTAATTTTAAAATATATATGGAAAGCGCAGCTAAGCCGCCTTTTTGAAATATGCAGTTTTTTACATTATATGTCTTTCTCTTTAAAATGATTCATATTTTTTCTAATAAATCGATAAATAATAAATTTATTTTATAAATTTATAAAACATATATTTTCGAAATTTAATTAGTCTTATTCAAACCTATGAACATAAAGGTTATGTTATAAATGTCATATTTAAATAATAATATTTTAATATACTATCGTGTTTCATTTAAATATGGTGTAGCATGCATCACAATCTATCAAAGAGATTACATTAATTTAAAAATAAATATATCATAAATTATATGGGTGTTTCATTGTCTTATAATATTTCTATTTTGTGTCATATATTCTATCAAACATTATGTTTCTATTTTAAAATCATAGGGTACTATAATCATATTTTGTGTTTTATCATAACATTTTTCATTCTAGAATTGTTGAGAAATATCATTAAAATAAAGTTGATCAAGGTATGTATCTAAAAACCCCAATTTTATATAACTAAATAATGGAGAATAATTAAATGGTTTAAAATATTAGTATTGTAATTTTATGATGTAAAAGGAGAGTTTCCAAATCATACATTAGGTAGTGAGGTTGATATCCTAAAAGAAATTACATCTTAATACTCTTAGCTATTTTCATTATTGAGTGATGTTTATCAATTATATTCTTGGAAGATTAGAATTTTTTGAGTATTATTTGAAACATATAAGGATTAATATAATATATTTTTTCTATAAATATTAAAATAATATATTAAATGGTATCAATAACCTTGAAATGTGATTTTATGGTAAGGTTATATTTATATAGATACTATATGTGAAAAAATTAATTATGGATGGATTACTCAAGGGATTAAAATATTATTGATTTTGAGGTAATGAAGGGTTGATTTATTTTGACAGAAGTGAGTTAGATTGTATTGACATCCATGGAATTTATAATTGATTTAATGACAAAGTGGTCCATGATATTTTTGGTAATTTTTATATCTTTTTTGGGATTATGATATATATTGACTTGTGTGTCACTTACAAACTAGTGGTTAATACATTTTACTATTAATGATACAGTAATTTGTTAGATTAATATTTAGTTTTTATAACATTGAATGCCTTTGAGATTCAAATGGTTTATTAAATGGCATATTATTTGAGATTTTTTTATTAGAGTATATATATAGTTGAGTATATAACTGTATGAATGATTCATCATGTTTGATGATGTATAAGTAACTTATAAGAGCCTAAGTGGATAAAGAAAACAACATATTGGAGGTTATATTTTGAAAGATGAATATGATAAAAATACACCCACCAACATTCATTAGCATGTAATCATGAAAATTGATAAGATATAATTTATTATATTTGGTTGAATGGGGTGACCCAATATTATGGACCTTTTAAATTAATATTATATTTAATAGATTGTTTGACATGAAACACTGAACTAATACAACACCTGACTAAAATTAATAATGAAATATTAAAATTATATGAATAATATAATACTTAGTAGATAAAAACACAATTATTAACTAAATTATTTATATATTATTATTTTACATTGATTATTATTTTAAAAAAATATGTTGTTCGAAAAACCAATTTAAAAAACATACTCTATTTTACCAAAATAAATTAAATTTTTCAAAATTAAATTTTTATTATGTAATATTCATATCTATAAACTAATATTTCAACATTATATTTTTTATAAAATTATATTAAATATGATTAATCACACTTACAATTTAAAAAATTCAATTTTTAGTAAAATACAATTTTCTATATATATTTTATTTTCATTTAAATTAAAATTTTATAAACATTCCAATTTAATTTTGAAAATAAAATTAACCTAATTTTTAGATTAATCATTTTAATATTATATTATGATGAATATTTTTTATCTTTCTAAAAAAAAAATTTTAAGTGAAAAGAGAGAATACCGATGTTGCTAAAAATTATCACTTTAATGAAATTATCATAATATATTATTGAATAAGAATTAATTGAATAAAATATTTTGAAAATATATAATTATAATATTAAATATAATTTTAATAAAATATATTGAATTTATAATACCAATTTTAATTTTTTGGGATCCTAATTAATATTTTTCATTAAAAACTATTTTCATTCATATATATTTTAATATTTGTTCTCATTTCTTATTGAAGTTAAATTTTTAAAAAAAATTCAAATAATTTAGATAATCTTGTTAATATTTTTTAATTATTTAAATATAATTTTTGAGTATAAAATTATGATTACTAAGATTAATGTTAATTACCACTATATTAGTGAATGGATTAATTTTCGAAAACATATTTTAAAAATGGTTTTTTTTATTTTATAAGATATTAAATTAATATATATTATATGAATAATTTTATGTGATGTTCAATTATATATATAAATATATTATAAAAAATTTAATAGATAGTCAATATTAAATATGGTTAAGAACACTTAATAAAAAAGCTACATTTTTTAAGAAAATAGGATTATTATAAAATAAAGTATTAAATTTTTTTTTCAGATTATCTTATATAAAATCTGGTTTAGACTATACAGAACAATAATTTATGTTTATAAAATCAATATTTTATTAGTGTTGTTACCTTATATGTTTGATAAAATATAATCTAATAGTGTGAAAAATAGGTAAAAATTTATAAACAGAAAAGGTAAAATGTAAAAGAATGTGTCGAATGTCGTGAATCATTTTTAAAACATGCCTTTAAATGGGTGTTTTAGGATTTAACATCATTTTCCTACCCAAAACACCATTATTTCTCACATTTAGAACCATTAACCAATGAATAGTGTTATTCCATTATTGATAATTAGTGGGTGTTCAGAAATGATCGATTTTCTTCTCTTATAAAATGGGATCACTTACATCCTCTAAAAGTTACATCCACTTCAACATTAACTTGAAAACCTAACCAATTTAACTCTATAAAAATTACCTTACACTACCTAAATCACAATCCCTCCATAAGTAATCATATGCACATCATTTCCAAGGATATATTACTGATAATATTCAACGCCCCAAATTTGGTATACCATAATCCTAAAATTTTTTTGGGGTCATAAAACAATAACAATATATAGAAAAATAATAAATATTAATAGGTTAGAGTATATTAATTAATACATATAATTTTCTTCACAATACATCACTTTTAGTCCTACCCTAACCATAGTAATAAAATGGACTTGGTATTATTATTATAATTAAGTGTTGTTATAGTAAAGGAACAAAACTTATTAATTTATTCTCATCCACTTACCAAAAAAAGAATGTTGATCTCACGTTTTTGTAGAAAACCATCACCATGAAGTGGTGTTGTTTTTTCCCATCACCACCTAATATGGTTACCATTAAAAATATATATAAGGTATAAAATTTTATTTATGACTCTATTTTTATTATATAAAAAAATTTGATACTCTATAAGCGATATTATTAATAAATGGTCATAGTAAACATAATCACCAAAGATGAATTTATTAGATTACCTTTACTAATCTAAGACCATTTTATAAAAATATATATAATAGAGAAAAATTTAATGAAAAAGAATAGTAAATGACATAAACTGGTAAAATTAATTATATTATTAAGTTATTCTTTAATAACATTAACCATGGTAAATATACTAAAATAGTTATGTGGAAATCAAACTAACCAACTCAAATAGTAGACATAATATAAGATAATATAATAAATAAATAGTATATGATACAACATTTCTATCAGTATATGATATTATTATGAATAATTTTCTTAATAAGTTATTTAATATACTTATTTTTATTTTCTAGAAGGTTTGGTGCATGCACAATTTGAATCAATAACATGGTAAGGGGTTTTTGTCTCACTTTTCACCCCTTGAGGCATATTTCATATTATACACCATGTTTTCATTATAGTTATGTTGCTTCTCCCCATTTAATATTTTGGCTCAGTTTATTTATATATTTTAATATATTAAAATTTATATTTATATTTATTTCTCTCATTGGTTTTTATATAAAAAATTAAAAAAATGTAAGGCTTAATGGTAACTCATTTTTCATACATTGTGTTATAAACATTATTATTGAACTCTATGTTTTCTAGTTTGAGTCATTATACATAATTGATACATAGTATTTCATTTAATATTTCATTAATGTTGTAATGTAATTCTTAATCACATCCTCATTATCAAATAATTTACACATCAAATATTATGTTACATAAAATGGGTATATTGGTCTTAATTTCTATTTGATGAGACATGTTTCTGTTTATAAAACAATTTAATATTACAGTCTATATACTTCAATTTTTTTTATATGATGAATTATATTTTATTAATGGTATTTAAAATTCACTTTAATTATCTTTCTCAACCATGGTGTTTTGATTTAAATGTTACCCAATTAATAACGATTCTCTTCCCAACCACATTTTTAAATTGAGATCTCTCAAATTAGATAATCCCTATGGATAATTTGTATAAACATTAATTCCAAAAATAAAATCAATTTTCATACCCTCTAGTTATCCTTGGTGATATTTTTAACCTTTATTTTTTTAAATATGATTTTTTATATTGTTGTAAAAAATATGTTATTGAAAAAATGTATTTTAAAAATGTTTAATATGGGAAGTTTTACGCGATCATATTATTATTTTTCACTACACATTTTTTTGGATATCCAAATATTTATTTAAAATATGAAATTTCTATTTTCAACTAAATTTAATTTATTTTCAAAAGTTTTAAAATAAAATAATTTCAATGTTTTCTATATGGGTTGTTTTAAAAAAAGGATCATTTTTAGTGTTTCCATTTAAAGATATATTTCTACCACATTTAGAATTTTATATGAATAATTTTCTTTATATTTTCACGGTTTCTTAATGAAATTTTTTTATCCCGGATATATGAAATATTCCTTTAAAATTACATCAAAAAATTAATAATATTTATTATTTCCAAATCCTTTTATTAAACTCTTAAATATATTTTTATCTAACTCATTTAAATTTTATATATCTTTTGCATGATCATGGATATTCTAAAAATATTACCTATTAAATTAATCTTAAAGACTCATGTAATTTTTTTTCTATTGAATTTATGATAAATCATTTAATTTTTCTTTACAAACCTTCCATTATACATAGGAATAACATTTCATCCAATTCGGTTCCTTTTTGAATACCATGTTTTCTAAATCATTGACTAAATAGTGTTCACCTGGATTCCATACAGCAATTGATTGATGAGATTGTTGATATAGCCTATATACCTCTTATCTATATGGCATAAATACCATAATATTTATTAATTTTATTTAATTTTATTTACCAATAATGTTATTGGTAATCATCAGATACCTATTTATTCTACATCGGTTTATAATGTAATGATTATTGATGAAATTATGAATAATTTATTTTTGTGATTACCTTTGAGAAGTATATGAAATTAATTTTCTTCCCTTGTTTTTAATGATATTTTGAATGATTTATTTTAGGTGACACACATATTCATGAATGATTAATGGGTAGGGTGTTATGTATCATTCCAATTTCTTTATAATGTGTATATCTATTGAGAATTAGAGGGTAAATAAGTAGATTAATCCCTAGACAAATGGTTCATGAGAGAATTTATCCCAATCCAAAAGGTAAACAAGAATATTTATCCCATTATAAACTATAAATAAAAGCATTTACCCAAATCCAAATTATAAATTATAGGATATATCCCAAGGCAAAGGGTATAAATAATGAATTATCCTATGACATATAGTTCATGAGAGGATTATATCAATCCCAAATAGTATACATAGAGATTATCACATGAATAATATGGTACATAATAGGATTTAACTCAATTAAAATGCTAAATGTGAGGATTAACCCAAGCCGAAGGGTATGTGGGATGATTATCCCAAGCCTAAGATGGTACACGTGTGATTATACCAAGCCCACTATGTGATGAATTTCTTGGTGTCTATCCTTGACATATGATTTCTATACTTATGTTTGTACCAAGAAAAAAGAATCATGATTTATGATCCATGTTTTATTGGGTATTTTTTTTCCTGATTATACTCATATCATCATCTTATGCACAATTATGATCATTGATTGTTATCTCTTATGTATAACCTAACGAAAAATTTGAGATAACCCCTATATTATGATTATATTTCATTAGTTAATAAAGATAATAAATTTATTAAATTTCTTAAAAATTGTATAGTGTAAAGAATTAGTAAGATATGTTTAAGGCTTGTTATCCTTTAAGAAATGCTTATATAATGTAAAACATCCATTAGTTAAAGAAGACGCTGGTTTTGTTGGTTTTAGGTTTATCATAAATATCGAAAAATATAAACAGAAATTGTATAGGTATTTTATTAAATAATTTTTTTTACATTATGGCATGTAATTGATATGGTCGCATCTATAGGGAACCATAGTTTATGTATGAGGTTTTGTCAGTTTTCTTTGTTAATTTCACCCATTATTTCCTTTTCAGGAACATAATTGTTTTTAAGGTGGGGTGGATATATTGACTCACATTTTTACGGAATGATATTTGGGTAAATCATTTTTTGGTTTGGAGTATCAAGAACCATCTAGATGTAAAATTGTAAATTTACCCTAGTAGATAACCTCCGAATAATTATATGTTTCTACTATTTATTTTGGTGCATGGTGTTTTCCCCCAGGGTGAGACAAAATATAATCCTGATTTCAAGAGGGCCTTGAGAAAATATATCTAGAATAAAATGTTATTATTTATCTCATGCACAATTATTTTTTATAAAGATATTATTTCTATTTTATGGGGAATCATACAAGAACACAAATACATCATTGAAATATTTAATGTTGGTTTTACCCTTGAGATGGTATAACATTGTTTCTTATTGGGATCAATTGGTATATTCCACCATGAATGGAATAATTAATAAATTAAATTGATTTAAAAAATTTATTAAATAATAAATGGATTAAAACTCTAGGAAATTACTTACTTTATACCATATTTCCTGCTTCTGATTGGGTTAGACACAATAATTAGAATAAGCCAATATTGCGATGAAGGGAGAAAAATAGAACGTGGGTGAAAAAGATGCCTGATCCAGAGTAGGATCAAATTTTTAACATCATCAATTCTCAATTTGTGAAATACATATGAATGAATCTAAAATTTTAGTGACAAATTAATGTATTATAGATTTTCCAAGAGGTTAGGTTTCTTTATATTACATCCCTCAATTCATCATGGATTTCCTTTTTAAATATAATATCTGAAGAACCATGGTCATTATGTTTTCTTGTGATTTGTACTACATGATTTCAATGAAAATATTTATTCAATACTAGGTTTCTTCATTCATCATGGTATTTATTTATGTGTGTACTCTTTATGAATATCTAATATTCCCTTTTTTAAATACCAAAAATATTATATCATTAGTTCTTCATTGATGAAAATATTACTTTATCCAAAAGTTATGTTCTCGAATTTTTTTGTTTGTAGTAGAATTAATGAAAATGAAAATTTAATACTCTGCTCTCATTATTCCCCTATATTATCTCTCTTTTACCTACTTATACATGGTTTATGGCACATCCTCTTTAGTGTGGCTGATGATAGTGAAGGCGGACGATAGAAGCATAACATAGTGTTGGAATCATGGGGTAACCTCTTCACATGATGATAATGGACCCCATTTTGGAGATGTAGGGGATAAAGTAGGTAGGGATTTGGTAGAAGTTAGTGTAGAATATTAACACAATGGGGGTTAGGAAATTGTGGGGGTGAAGTGGTGGTCGGTGTGAGAGGAAGGTTGTTTCCTAATAATATCCATAGAAAAAGAATAATATAAATTATAAATTATAAATTATAAAAATAAAAATAAAAACATGATAGGTGGGTTTATTAGAGAGATGATGGGATAAAAAGAGATATGTAGACATGTTCATGGGATTATTCCCCCTGTGGTTATATATGTATATTATATTAATAATGTTATTATTATTTATATTATTATTCATATTATTATTCATAAACACTGGCCATGTAGTGGACGAAGAAAATCCCAAGGGAGTGATTGATTTGTCTAGGTTTAAAATCCATACACCATCTAATCATATTGATGATCCATTAACGGAAATATATGATGATATCCGTCTATATGGAAGTATGGTGGTCTTGGATGATATTATGAAGGAATCCATCACCAATAAACTGTAGATCATAAGGATTGATCTGACTATTTGTACAATGTATGTCCATTTTTCATCTATAAATTTAATGTAATAGACTATTATAGACCTTTACCACTCTCTTCATGCATAATATACTATATTATGGAGGACTGCTAATTCTCATTACATCTCCCAAAATGCACATTTTATAGTAAGATATTAAAAAAATGGTAAAACGATATGTGGACATTTTTTAATTAATATCCCTCAACTATTGATAATAATAAGTCATGAAAAATCATAAATCTTGGAGGATAGGCCGATACCCAAAACGTTTTTGGAACTATTAATATAATGGGAGTCGAGACTGACCATGCCCTTGATATTCTATTTCATTTTATTTTCTTCTTGGGGTTTGGTATGTGTTTGGATTTTTCGGTAGTGATTTTTCACAGTTTTCATATGTTTTCTTCCTATTACTTTTTTCTTTACATTAATAATGGATCCAGGGGTTTGGTAACCCCAAACACATGACCCCATGTTGTTTATGAATATTATTATTGAATATTGTTACATCTATTATAACTTTTTTCTAATACATCAAATTTACGATACATCGATATAATCATAACCCAAACATCAAGAAGGATAATTTAATATAAATATTTTGTACTTAAATCCAATGTATGACATGGGATCTAGGTCTTTTCAAATTTCATCTCCCATTTTTAATACAATGAATTTCAATTTTTTAATAAAATTATCATTTTAATTAAATATATTTTCTATCCTATGAATTTTTTTTCATGTAAACTTCAATAGTGTTGCCTATTTATCCATAAGAGGTTATTTGTTACACAGGATAGGTTGATTTAATACTCATTACTATATAGTCAATAACAAGGTTCATGCATGAAAATCCATGTGTTTTTCCCTAGTCATTGTTATGTACCCTCTATTCCTTGGTGCATGATCCCATATTTGAATGTATGTGAAATATAGAGTCATGTATCCCCATGGGGTCTTGAGTGTGGGATCCACTATCTCACCCCATTGGTAAGATCCAATATCTTCCTATTTCACAATTTGTGAGAACCTCATCCAATGCATCAATATAGATAGGGTCATTTATCCCCCCTCTAGTTGAAAGATACTAATATATGAGTCGAACACCCATTATTGAGGTGTCATGAAGTGAGGTGAAAAATTAATATATTATTTTTATGAGTTCACATTAATCCCTTTTGGTGGAAGTTTGATGCTTGATGTATGGTTAAGTATTTATGGGATGAAGGGTACAGTAATCCCTTAGATAGAGAGGGTTAACTGTGATTAGGACCCCTATACTGTTTCTATTAGTGGGTTCATAGTTGGAACGTTTGAAAAATAAAAAATTGTTTGATCTAATGAATCTTTGTCACCCCATGGGTTTCTCTAAGAGGCAATGTGAAACTAGAAATCAACATCATATTTTAATGAATCATCAGTGATTTGAGTTATCATGATTTCTTGTGTGGAATGAATATTAAGGATTAGAGTAGTAATTATTTTTATGTATCTTGGATACATAATAATTATTATTATAGATATTATATGGATTATTTTACTATTCCACTTTTTGGTTACTCTTTTGTACCATGTGTTTGGATTTAACTTGGTATTCTAGTTTTTTTCCCAGAGTCTTCTACCTGGTCAGCTCACATACTTTTAGTAGAGATTAACGGTTTCTTTAAGTTTCCTTTTATTTTGATAATCCTATGGAGAAGGTTTATACTCATCCAAGCATGGGTATTATTACTCTATGGGTTTTGATTGTGTATATGACACACAATTTCAGTAATGGGTTGGGTATAAGGGGAGCTAGTTTGGCTTGTTTGAACCTAATGCTTGGTGATTATATGCAAGACAAATAGAGCATGTTGATTTCATATGTTTGATGTGACCATTATGGTTGGTGAGTGATCTAGGAATATATGAAACATAGGGGTTATTCTCAATGCTTTATTTTCCAGACATTTTTAGGTATATTGTTTCGTTAGTATTTACTTTATGGGATGAACTAATAATTTGTTTCTCATGATTTCATCGTACATAGTTTTGTTTTTCATTTATTTATATATTAAATGTTATGATTTTTATTTCTATTTTATTCATTGGATATATATATCTATTGTGGGATGTTATAGGATAAGGCTTGCAATAAATTGGGATATGCTTACTTGGTTCCAATCAATAGTCTATGTTCTATTGAGGGTAATCTTTATGTGGAAGTCTTAGATTACTGCTAACCCAAGAAGAGTCTTAGTGGTTTAGTATATTTAAAAATAATTCAAAATCATCCCAAAAAATAAGTTTTAGTTGGTATATCCTATGAGATAACTAAATCTAGTATCATTCTTAATTTATAGAAATCATATTCATGATGAGGATGAAAATGGGAAGAATATAGTTGAAAATTTTCTAGATCAAACAAGTGATATAGATGAGACTATTGATAATTAGAGATAGATTAATAAAATACTCAATAATCGTATTGATTAAAAAAAATTATTAGAATTCAAGTTTCACATTTGGAAATAAATAGGTTGATATTGGGAAACCAAACTGCACTCATTTGAAAAGTTGAGCTGAAAACTATTTCTATTGTATTTATGTTTAAAGAATGGACCGAGTATATGAATAATGATCTTGATCAGATTGAAAATAACTTTAACAGGGATCTTTTTCCATGTCCCGAACAAATAATTAATATTGAAACCATGTGGGATATCAGAAAAAAACACAATGAAAAGAGATAAGTGATAAGAAAAATGTAAGGCCCATTTAAAATACATACTCGCAAATATACTAAGATTATATTGATGAAACATTTACAACAATATATATGATTGAGATAATATTTATGTTATAGTAATTGGAATCACATAGACCATATAAGATATATCTAGTGGACGTAAAACAGAACTTCTTTAATAGTGACATTGAAGCATATGTTTTAATTGATGAAACTAATGGTTTTATACTTGATAATGATATAATCATGATGTGCAGGCAGAAGAAAAATTTATATTCCTTGATACAAGACCCAATAGATTGGTTCGAAAATATGGATGGATTTTGGATACATGCAATTTTAAATAGTAAATACTGATCAAAACTTTTATGTGATTGATTATTCTAGAAGACACTCTAATTTTTATTATATATAATGATGAAATTATCTTTTCCTCTGATAATGACTAACTGTAGGAGGAATTTTCCATGTAGATGAAAAGACCTGTAGATATGACTAAGATGAGATGAATGAATAATTTTATTTGAATTCATATTATAAAGACATGTGATTAAATTTTTATTTCACACTAAAAACATGAAAAACAATTTTTTATGAAGATAATAATGGATAATTACAAAGAAATATCCACTCTCTTATCTATTGGAATAAAATATATAAAGGATAAAATTATAAGTACTTCCAATAAAAAAATATTTTAAAAATAAAATTTGTAGTCTTCATTACAAGACAGTTTGAATGATAGATAATGTTTTTTCCTATTACTTTTATTGATACGTGATCAAAAGAAGTCTCATTTGATGGTATCTAAAAGTATCTGGACACATAAAAAGTATTTTTTTACTTTTACCTATAATAAAAAAGTTATTATTTTATGTTTTAAGGATTTTAAAATATATCTTGTGTTGGAGGCAACATAGAAAATATTTTATCCATTTGTGGAGCTTGATTTATTAGTGAGAACTTATATATTGTTATAATAAAAAATAAATCAGTTTCATTGGGCATAAATAATAAAGACTATATTTCAGTTACACATTATTTTATGCATATTTTATGTTTTTAATTTCATCTATCTAAATTGGGTGTTGATACTGAGAAGACACAATACCATTCTTATGCGAATAATAGGTACATCGATCTTTCAATTAATCCAATTCAACACTCAAGTAAAAATCACATTGATATTACATAAGTTTTATCAAATAAATGGTGTCTAATGGTGATGTCGAATTTGAATTTCTTTTTACTAAATATATAATTTCAATAAATACCAAGAAAATTCCAAGAGATATGGTTTAATAATTTGTTCCAAAATTTCCTATTCATCCATCCCCTCTTACTTCATAAATCCTTGAATAATACCACCCTAAGAATTTGGATTATCTAATTAGGGGGGATAATGTAATCAACACTTAGTAAATAGTGTTTCTTTTTAAAATAAATATAATGATACTTATTAATCTAAATTAATTTAGAGCTATTAATATTTTTAAATGGTGGATAATAATATAAGAAATATAAAGATGGGTTCATGTGGAGTTCATCTATATCACTCAAACATAATTACTTGTCAATGATAGTAGAAATTCTCTAAAACAAATCACATTATCATATAGTGATGTGTCAGGATCCCTAATGGGAATGGATGTTATTTTATGTTTCTCATGCTAATTGGTTATTCTAAAAAGATTTTCTAAGTTTACCAGAAAGAGTTGACAAGAGTTTATTTGGGTAAGAAAAAAATATCAATCATGATATTTAAATACCCTATAAAAATTTTAAAGGTTAGTATTTATTTTAAACTATGAATAGATATGTTTAATAATTCAATGAAAATGTTTTTGGAAAATTTTATATTTTTATGAATGGTTATGAAGTGTTTGAAATTTATATTAGATGAATGAAAGTTATTTTTATCTTGGTTTATTCTTTATAAGATTTATAAGGTGAATCATCTTAATATTTGTTTGATATGTATGAAGTTTAGTACATACATAAGAAGATTTGATTTGAGTTAGGAAATTTCACAATGTAAAATGATATGCATGAATATGGTATTAGGATTATGAATTTTACTAGTATATAGGATGTTGTTTCATGATATATATTATCAATTATCCCACTATTCTATAAATTTTCCAATGGATAACCTCTTAAATACATAGCGAGGATCTGAAAAATGTTATAAATACATAAGATGTTATGTTTGAAGTTTTATGAATTTGTAAAAGTGTATATTCTAATTTTAACATATAATATTCCATGCAGTAAATATATAAGACATTGTGGGAAAATTGAAAATTGGAAATTCTCAACTTATTCTCATGAAACATATGATAATCAATCAATAAGATTAAATGAAGAAAATAAGAAACTATATCCTATTATTATTAGATCAACTATAGTTTTTAGGGATACATAATATTTATTTCATCGCAATTAATAAGTTTATATAATTGAATAATTTTGAGTTTTCCAAATTTTAAATTCTTGAAAAAATAAAGCTAGATGATGAAAAAGTTTACCATTACTGATTAGAACATCATAAATGAATTTTAGTTCAAAGGGTATGATAAATTTGTGATATTAAAAACATAAAGTAAATTTTTTACCATTATAAAAACTAAATGACAGTGAATCTAAATAAATCTAAGTAATTTTGGGGATAACTCCATAACATTGTCGGTTTTAATGTATGTTTGGAAATGTTAGGTTATTCTTAATTTTCATAATCACATGAAAATTTATTTTTAGTTATTAAAGCTGATGTTTAAAGAGTATGATTTATTTTATTCATGGTATTTCATGTTTTATTGTGATTTAATATGTGCTTTCATTCCATGAGTTGGTTTAAGAACATAATAACTGAGTTTGATCCAATTTAAATAAAGAGGAGATAACTATTATGCATTAGTGTAATTTATGAATATATTAATTTATCATTTTTTTCTCCCTTTATGATATTTTTTTTATAATTTATATAAATAATTAAAAAATCGGGTTTTTTGGAATGATTCATTGTAGGACATTGATAATTGATCAATGATACAATTTTAGTGATATTTTTATAAAAGATCATTGGTAACAAAATTTATTATATGATCATTCTAATTTATGATTTTTTAGATATAAAATTCTTGTAAGATTCCATTTGGTGTATACTAAAAATGATAGTACATTAGATAAATATTCATTTATATAATATTTTATCAATGATAAAAAATATATAAAGTTTGAAAAATCGGAGTGGGAATATAGAGGAAATTGTTTCTCTATGTAGAAGGAGAAGCTGAGACTTATTTTGTGAGGCTGTAGAGATCTGAGAATCATATTATGACCATGTACATAAAGAATGAATGTTGTTGATCATTAATAATCCATATGCACTAATAAGAAATCAACATAGTATATATCTTAAACTAGTATCATGTGTAGTCATTATTCTTGAATAGGTGACCCGTTTACACTTTAATATATTTGATGACTCGAATAAGAGGATCTATTTCTATTATTAGAGAAACATAAAACCAATTGATATATTAGTAAATTTGTTCTGTTTATTTTCAAATATAAGTATTTGTAGATAATATAAAATCTTGTAACCAATGGGATGTTGTGAACTGTGGGTGAATAACTATACCGCTTTACCCATTGTGGTTTTGTTTTATGATTGTAATGGAAAATATATATTCCAGGATGGTAAATGGAACTAGTAAGTAGTAGGCTCTCATTCAAAGGCTGGAAATTAAAAAAATTATCTTGTACCTTTTGTTATTTTATATATTACATTCATTACAAATGGATTATTAGTTATTTTGAAAGGATCATATCTAAACAGGTATATATGTTTATTTAACAAAATTATAAATATTTCAATTGAATTATTCACCCCCCCCCCTTTCATGTGTATAGACATGGACCAATGAGACTCTTAGAGGTAATAAATTATTTACCTTGAATTTTTTCTTGACCAAACATTCTCTAACTCAAATAATAAATGACTCCATGAAATGTCTTCCCTTGGAATAAAGGAATTATGAATCCTTCTTGTGACCAAAGGCTACCATAAAAGAGATAATATTTCAGGATATTCAATATTGGAAGGTATTTAAGTGAAAATAAAAAGATATAAGTGTTTTAGAGTTGGTGGAAATAGAATCCATTTATATGAGAAAATGAAGGAAATTTATATGGAAACGTATGTTAGGTGAAGGGTAATAATGGAATCGCTTGGGAGTTATATGTATTACATGGTAAATGTTAGTGAGACATGTTATAATGAACACCATGACAAAAAATGAACATCCACTGTATCTAAATATCATGTTAATTATAAATATTTTGACTCATAGAATGCCCGAATTTTGACTTCTAGAATGTATATATTTAGAATCTATTTAATTAAATTGAAATTATAATTTTTTGAAATTAAATTTTTATATGAAAATATATGATATATTGGAAAACAATTTTAATAAAAAATAACAATTATTAAATATTATTTTATTATTTTATTATTTTATATCAATAACAAATCATGACATGTGTTTTTGTCTCCTCATTTATAAATATAAGAAGTATATTTTGTTTAAAACCCATTTAATTATAATGTATTTTGTTTTTCAAAATAAAAATTCATAATTCATTAAAAAAATATTTTTTAAAAAATTTTCTTTTAAAAAATTGAAATATTCTAGGCACATCATATTAATTATTTATCTCTTTACCATTAATTTTTATTATATTCTTGTTATTTGATTCTGCCTTCAAATTCTAGAAATACATAAAATTATTTTTTAATAATAATAATAACAAAAAAAATATGTATCAAATATATATATATATATATATATTGAATAATTTAAATATATGGTTATCAATCTATTTTTTTCAAGGAAAATTTATTATGTGTAAATTAAATTATCTTTAATTTACTAAAAATTGCATAACTTTAATGCACCTATATTATAAAAGTATATACAATCTCCATATACCTAACAACCATATATTCAATGGAGATATATCCATGGATCATATTATATTATTATATATTACCTCACATACATCTATAAAATCATATATCCTTTTAAATTACTTTGTCATTAAAATTTATATATTATTTCTATTTTTTTTTTCTTTCCATAGTTATAATTGGAGGTATTATATTCAAAACACACTAATGGTAAAATATTTTATTATTGTGGTGTTCTTTTTTACTTTTGTTTTATTCAACTTATAGTTTTCATAATGATGATTCATTTTTCATTAACATAGTATATTAATTTAAATATTACATTTAAATATTATTAATAAAATGTATTATGGTTTGTTTTAGTTTAGTATTTTTTATATTATATGTTATTGAAGACATGGTATTTTTTAATGGGAAATGTATACTGAAATTATGGGGAGTAAGATTCTACTATCATAAATATATTTTACCCTGGAAATATGATTATTTATACGAAAAGATGAGGGTTCATTTCTATCATTACATATTCAATTTCCCATGAAGCTTTATTAATCATATAATTTAAAAAAAACTCTTACCATGTGGGTGGTCATGATTCGTAGAAATTTATCTCAGTGATAAGTGATCTCTACCAGTTGTTATACATAATTGAGATAATATTACAATAACAAAACTTCTATGTTCAACAAATGCGATAAATATGGTATATATTTCCTCAAAAGTAATACACAGAACATATCATACACCTTTGAATGTTTTTGAGGAAGTGTTAAATGATAAAATATAATAATTATAATATGGATAATCTTAAAGGGAATTATGTATCTAGGTCTCATATTTACCATCATTCCAAATATCATAACCCTTATCCAAGGAGATGTTCAAACGAATAATTTTTAACCAACTTCAAACTTCATATCTCATCAATGATTATTGATATTTTTCATTATCAAACATCATATTACATTAATATGTTGATTAATGGTTTGAATTATGTCTATCATTTCATTAACATTAGAATATTCTAAAATCCATAAATCCTAAATACATAACATTATGTTTTTGTTCAAAATCTATTCCTATATAGTGCTTTATATAGTTCATTTTGAATTCTACAATAGAAGTTGTTATTATATGAGAAACCATGAAGGAAAAAATATAGATCCCAACATACTTTTAAATCCATCAAAAAATATATAAACATATAATCTGGAGTTTTAATGTCATTTTTATATTAACCATCATTTTGAGTATGATAAACCATGATAAATCATGAGTATATATAAAATTATTTTTAATGACATATGTTAAGAGACGATGTAAACTATAGAATTTGTTTAGATAAAATTGAGTGTGGTATTCCATGTTTCCCGAACACATCATTTATGTATAACTTGGAAACATGATTGAGTGAAGAATCCTATCAAATATCAATAAAATAAATTGAATTCATAATTACCTCAATTATAAATCAAAGAAGATTATATACTTTAGTGGTCTTGGGAAGCCCCAGTAATTAATCCATGGTGGTGTTCTCCCATTTTCATACTGGTGTAGGTAATGGTATCAATATTCCATTTTATTTATAAAATTTCTCAAATACATACAATCATACTAAGAATCTAGTTATATGCATCACAATCTCCCACTTCATAGTATTCCACCAGAAATGATCCATGATAACTTAATACATCTTCATTCTTTTAGGATGAATATATAATGATGGGCTAGGTATATAATCTAACAAATCCATCAATTTTAATACTAGAGGGACACATATCCAAATCCTTAATCAAATAATTACATCATTGGTAAGTCTGAGAATTTGAATATTCTTTACCACCTTATAAATATCAGTAACCTCTTATTATAACTTCTTGATTTTCACATGGTAGGATGGTTGAGTATTGATTTATGAAAGATATAATTTATTTCATTTCATTATGATTCCAAATCCCATTATTTTCAAATTAGTGGGTATTCTATCCATTTTAATCCTTCTCATTGATAAGGTAGCATGATTTTGTGAAATCAAAGCATCAACCAACTTTTTTCCCTTTCATGGGTTTTAATTTATTACCCAATCAGAGTACTTGATTAACTATAACCATCACTTTTGGTACATTTTCAATTATCTCTATTTGAATACATTCTTCTTAATAATTTAATGTATATTTATATATCATAATTTTTAGCATAGAGGGATCTAATCTATATTTTTAATGAAATTATTAATGTATCGAACTATATATAATGTAATGAGTAATTATTCACATGGGAATTAATTGATGCTATTCATAAACTACAACCTTTTCATATTTCAAAACGACACATCCCAAGGGCTTATTTAATGAATATCTTTATATCAGAAACCCTTCACCATTGAAGTGATTTGTATGTAAATGTATAGTGACCAACAACATTTTGAACCCCCAGAAGCTGTAATCACGTTATCATATCCATAATAACATGAAAACATTTGAAGTTATCTTAGTTACTGAATTTTAAAATAATGATAAATTTATCAAAAACAATCCATAGTAACTATCCAATCAATGAAAAAAATATAACTCAGTTATAATGTATTATTTTATCCATTAGTTAATCACATTCACCATAAAAGGTTCCAAATATATACCCTAAATTTTTATTACATGACCCATGAATTATATATTCGATACCTTGAATTGAAACGTGATTAATTTATAATAATACTTATTCTTTGTAATGGTCATAAATAATTTCCTCAAATGATCTTCATGATCTTCCATTCTCTTAGAATATTTTAAAATATCTTCAAAAAATAATATCATATATTTTTAAAGGAAATATATAAAAAATATATTCATTAGATACCTAAAGATAATATAAGAATTTTAAAGTCTAAATTGAATAATTACAAATTCATAGAGTCCATATATGATGTGGAAATATATTTTAGAATAACATAAAATTTTAACCTTAATTAATGGTATCAAGATTGCGGATCAACCATTGAGAAGTATTGAGTCCCTATAAGTTTAATAAGAAAATCATTAATATGGGGCAGAGGATATATGTTATTGATCATGGTCATATTAATTTCCTGGTTATTAATGTAGAGATGCACAAACCCATCCTTCTTCTTGATTAAGAGAACTAGTTCACCCCATAGAGAAGTACTTGGGTATATGAAAAAATTTTATAGAATATATTTTATCTACTTCCTCAATTCATTCAGGTCAATAGGGGTAATTTTGAAAGGACTCTTTAATATAGGCAAGAAACCATGAATAAGTTCAATTAAAAACTCACCCTTATATTCTCTAGGTAGAATAATCAATTACTCAAGAAATACATTATTACATTCTCATATAATTAGATAGTATAAATTGGTGTGTTCTTTATATATCATTTGAACTATGTATCCATCATTGTTAGGTATCAAGACCCATATTAAAGATTTTGTTTCCAAATGGAGTTCATCGTCAAATGTGCTTCGATATTTGATCATATGGGGATTTTTTAAATTCAAATATATTTACCTATAAAACTTATTGATAGAACTCTATTTAGGGAGATATAATTCATTTCCAATATCTCATTAAACACTAATAAGTGTGAAAGAAAAATGTGTTTAGGTATTATCTTTCTACAAACCTTTATTCAAGAAGAGTTATATACCTTGGATGAAATCATTTCCCAACTAGATGTTTTCATTGATTATTTAATATAAAATGTTTTTTTGGTATGAATTAATAGTCTTATAGACAATTAAATATAGGAATTAATGTATATTACAATATCAAATAATATTTTTTTTCATTATTGAACATTCAATTCATCGAAATTTATATATAAAATTTCATATAATTTACTTATACAAAAATGGTTTGTATAAATAATAAATAATAATATCTTATGGAACCCAAATTAAATGATCATAGTAATGTAAAAAATAAATCATAAGATGTCTTAATCTATGAAAACATAATATTAGGGTTTAATATTCTTGGTTCAATCATGGATTATTTATTTGCAGTTCTCTTATAGTTCTTAACATTTTTCCTAAAAATAAGTAAACATTGTTTTGATGCCAAATGATATATCCCAAGTGTAACATGTTTATATTTTATATCATCTCCATCAGTTAGGCATTACATCTCAAAAATATACTCACAATCCCAGAACCCAATGGTTTAATATCTCTGGATATTAAATAAAGAAATCTATTATTTTTCATTACATATCCAATTCTACCAAAAAAAATCTTCTCATACATTATCCATTAAGTCACATCACACTTAATACTCTTCTTCACTACCTATGTAATATAAAAATAGGAAGGGGTGGATTCAAATATCCAGTAAGGGAAAAACTTATCAACATTTCAAAAAGGGGTGGATCATAATCATTTGAGAAGACAAGAACGTGGGAGAAATATCATATTAAAAAAGAAAAATTAATCATAAGATTTATTCCCGAGGAACTATATAACGACATGAAACCTAAAAAAGGATCATCATTAAAGTATAACTATACAAAAAAAGAATATAGAAACCTGTGAAAATTTTCATTATCCATGTATCATAATATAGGAATGTGACATAAGAATAAGAATAAATGAACCATTACTTTTTGAACATATCTAAAATGTTATGTTCACACATTAGTCTTTGAAAATATCATTATAATCCACACATTATGTCACACCCCATGTCTATGTAAATATTTTAATATTAAATAATATTAGAGAAATTTAAAATTATATATTCTGTTGGTTTGAGTTTTTAAATTTTTAATATTTTTTCTCTCTTATTACGATCACTCCATGGTTTGGTGAAACATTTTGATGAACCTTTAGGTGGGTTCCTTCATTGCAAAATATAAATCTCATGGAGTACGATAAACCATGTGATAATTCCAACATATAAACTTACACATATTCTCTCCCAGTTTTGATTTAATGTGAACTGTTTTTCCCATATGGGTAACACATGCTTTTCATAACTAATAGTGTAAGTTTTGTGGACATACTATTCTTAGAGAGTTTTCTAGAGCATGCGATTTTCATGGTTATGAGGAACCATGTAGACACCATGTGAAATTCTACACAACTTGGAAGTGTTTTTTAGAATGATCAACACATGGTTTGTAAAACCATGTTTCCAACCCATGTATACTATCTTGGTTATTAAATTTTTTTTCCAGTTCCAACTCTATTGATTTTTAAGGGTATTTTTTTTCTTTTTCCTATCACAATCATTAAAATGAACCGTTGGCTCTAAAATGAGATTGATCTCTCCCTCTATTTATTATTTAAAGATACTCCATCCACATTTTCTAGTGATATATTGAGGAAACCCCATAATTTTCTTCCTTCTTATTTCACTTCTTTTAGATTTCATATCCTCCTCAGAATTGATGGTTCTATTGTAGCTCAAAATATGTTTCAGGGTAGCTTTAAATATAGAAAATGTTTTTATAGTTATCAAGACTCATTAAAATATCCCAATAATTCTCATTTCCCATAATCCTTTATTTTATAATTCTCTGTTATAAGTGGTTATTTTATGCTTGAATGTATTTGAAACATGTTTGTTTTTTTGTACTATAATTTTTCCATGTCAATTATATTCTTTAGGATTATAATTGATTTATTGGTAAAATTAAATTTATATATGAGAGTGATAATGATTTATATGGTAATTTAGAATAGAATTTTTACCTAGGAAAAATTATTATAAATGGTTTTCTAGTTAGAAAGTTCCATTATAAATTTCAAGTGTTGATAAAATGTATAATGGATTGTTTAAAAATAAAAAATGATGTTCATATTGATTTAACATCATCTGTGTCATGAAATAAATTTCAAACTATTTAATTGAATATTTGGGGGGGGGGGTTAATGAAAAGTTGAGTGATTTTGGGATGTATTACTGAACATGTTTTGGTGAACATTTTTTGAAAAGGTTTTAGAAATAGACTTATTTTGAGGTAAAATTTGGAATAAAATTTCAAAAAATGATAAAGGTACATAGAAAAAGATCTTATTTTTATTAAGCATGTTTCAAATTATTTAATGGTTTTATAATGATATGGGTGTGTGAGACCCTCTTCTACTCATATTGATTTTGTGTTAGATGGATTTTGGAATAATGGGAGTACATAATATCTCATGTAATATAAATGAAATGTTTCCAATATTTTATGTGAGTGTGATGGAGGTTAGGAGATAAGTATATTTTTTCTCTTATATTGGCAATGTGACTTTCATGATTACTAACCTCATATTTTATGAATTTAATTGGATCAATATGTATTGATTGAAACGTTGAGATTTATTGTACACTAGATAGTCTCACGCTACTGTTACCCCTAGTTATGCATTAGAACTAGTGGGGAGTGACACTTAATTCTATGATTATTATAATCTAGTCAGGATTTATATGTTTGGATGAAACATAGGACATTAGTTTGATCCATATTAGGAAAAGACTAAGACCAACACACCGTAGGAACTTTTGTGTTTCTCATGAAATTAGATGACTCTATAGGGGTTTTCATTTGTTTTCCCTAGTATGATTGGCTTCTTTGGAACTATGTATTCGGCTAACTAGTTTTGTTTTATAAGTTATATGGTTCTTTGTTGTAATATTTATCATTATCACATTTAATTTTTATTATTGAAAATTATTGTTCTTTTACATTTAAAATTATATTTATAATGCGAGTCTGTAAAGGTTAATTTTAAATGAATATTTTAGTTAATTATGATTAGGCTCATTAAATGTTTTCAAAGTGATTATACTCATTTAAAGTGATTAATTCATAGTTTTATAAAATCAATAAAGTGTGCCATTTTGTTTTCATGTAGATACATATGAAAATCCATTTTTTAGATTATATTACAAACTTCCAAAAAAGGAAACAAATTTTAAAATGAATTTCACAAGATTTTTGGTGTAATTCTACGAGGAGTAGTTCCAATCACACCATATATACACTATTACTTGTATGAATCCTATATATTTTCCATTTATATTCACTATAATTCGTCTCTTTTTACTAGGTGTCGAAGAGGATTTGCTTGGGATGTTGATAATTATCATGGGTAACCTGGAAATGGCTAATAGAGTGCTTGTTTTTGGTTTTGTATTTATTTTTGTATGTTTATTTAGTGGATAAGATTATATTAAGATTAATTTTTTCATGTTAACTTGTAAATTTATTTAATATTAATTTCTTATGATGTTTTATTATTCATGTTTCATTGCATTCTGAATGGTTTTTTCTTTAATTGATCTTTTTATTTACTGGCATACATGTCCAATTCATGAATGGGTCAAACTGGATTCTCAGTTAAATTCATGTGTTCATTTTTCATTTATATGGTGAAATCATTCTCAATGGTCATATTTTTATACCAAGTTATATGTTTCAAGCCCTAGGTGATTGGGAATGCACCTAGAGTATTTCAAGGGTCATCTCTGGTTCTCATATCAGGGGAGACCTAGGTTGGTTCAATAAAAAAATGGTATTATAACTAATGCTCAACCATAAGTGTAGTGGAACTTCTTAGGTTTGAGTTGTGGGGTCGACGATGTGGGAATATATCATTAATGGGTAGAGAGTGTACCACCCTTGGAATAGTGGGACTTAAAAGTCTAAATTCTACAACCCATGTCAACAAGGTGCTCCTTTAATTTTTTGAGCCTACCATTTTGGAACTCCAAAGTCAACCATTCTTGGACTAGAGTACTGTAGCACATGGTTTCCTCCTAGGAAGTTTCCTCGAGTGTATGTGATTTTGGTTAAAGAACAATGAAATAAAATGTGTTCACATATTGGAATTTCTAGTAGTCAAAAATTGTACCTGGTGGGTAATATATTTTGGTGTACTAGGAAGGTAAAAAATTTATAAATGGATACCCATGGTTACCATGTTCATGGACCTAGGAGGTCTGGTCATGAAAATTGATATTAAAGAAAATGATTTTTGTATTTAAAGTGTTCTAGTGTAGTATGTAAATAAGGATAATTTTTCGAATGTTAGTGGTCGATGAAATAAGAGTTTAATGATATCATTCTTAACCTGAGCCTTGAGTTACCATGGGTGGTAGAGATTTGAGTCTTTATTTTTATTTAATTTTTGAATATCATTGATAGATTTTGATATTTTAAGAGTATTTTTATCACATTTTGAGTGTCTCAAAGATTCTGAGGTTCAACTAATGTTTTAGAGGTGAAAGTAGTTAACATGGTAGAGATGTTGAGTTATCCCTCATGGCCTCATAAATAATGTAGTGACCATGAAGAATGAATATACAGCCACTATAATGATGGTTTCATGAGTTTCACATGGTTTACAATTCTGTACATCCAAATATTTCATAATTATGTTTATCCTATGGAAATATTGTTTTTAATCCCTTTATTTTCAAATGGATACCAATACGGTGTGATGTTTGTGTAATATTAACTGGTGTATATTTATTTATGGAATTTATGACATTAAATTTGGTTTAGTTTAGGTTTACATTGGGTGCTTGGTTTTGGTCATTGAAAATTTCTTTTATATATTGAAAAAATATGTTTTGTTTTTGAAAATATATTTTTGAAATTTATTTGTCTTGGAATAAATAAATTGTATTTTTTTGGATTGGTGTTTAGGGAAATATTTTTAATGAAAAATATGAGTTAGTTTTAAAAGAATAATTTATGAAAGATTTAATTTCTAAAATAGAATGTTTTTTAATTTTATTATTTTGATTGATTTCAAAATTCACTGATTTAAAAATGATAATTTTAAAATATTTATGGATGGGAATGAATGGGATTGGGTGCATGAGAAGTGTTTTGATTTTAAAAATTAGACTTCATGAAATAATTATACAACTTGTTTTGATGAGGTAAAATGATGGGGTGAGAAGTTAGGAATATTATTTGGAATGTATTTTTTGGTGTAATACTTGATTTTATTAAATGTTTTTGTTTATGGAGAAATTTTATTATAAAATTTTATTTGGATAAATTTTAAATGAGGTGATACATTTTTAAAAGTGTGATTTTATAATGAATTTGGGTTTTTTAAAAGTATTTAATGATATTTTTTGGTTTATGTTGGAATTCTATGAATTCATATGGGAAATAAAGATGAATTGATATTTTTTTCAATCTTTGTTCTATATTGTTCTCAAAAAAGTTATAATGTTATATATGGCTATTATTTTGTTCTTAAGCATTGTTTCCCATGGGTTGAATTTATCTAAACACTGGACTCAGTGGTTGAGCTATGTTTTTTCAAATTCATGGACCTCATCTGTGTATTCTTGAATAAACGGGTCCCCTTTTTAGATCATGGAGTTATTGTGGTGGGAAATAAACTATTTTCATTTGTGTAGGTGTTTTCCAATACCCTATCAAAGAGTTAGTTTTTGTTTTGTGTATATGTCTCTTTAGTAAATTTATTAGGTCAGTGAAATTTATTGTTTAGGAGAGTGTATTATAAATATGTATTAGGGAAATTTTTATTGTCAACATATATATGATGATGTTCTATGGATCAGTGTGTGTGCCTTGTGGACTAGGATGGATTTTCATGAGAGGTGATATGTGACAATTTTGGGGATGATTTCATGATGGTTTAGTGTGGGTGGAATTAATATGTGATTGGGTGACTATTATAAAAATTTCCTTCATGATATCTAGGACTTTAGGGTTTAGGTTTCATTATATTTGGATCACTATAAGATGTTTTCCTAGATTTGAGGTCCTAATTCACTAATTGAGTATGGTGACCCAGATCTATACCCATGTTATTTATTGTTATTCCTTGTTTGTTCTTTTCTTTTTCATGGATTATTTGTTGAACAGAATTTATTAACATGGTGGTATACCTAGTTTTTGTAATGGTAAATTTTTCTTTATTTCATGGGGTTTTAATGATTAGATGAATTTTCTTTTGGGATTTTTCATTTTTGAAATAATTGGGTTGTTTTTTTTATTCTTGTAGATATACCGTTATGGTTTATGTTTCGGTCTTATGGTGTATTCGATTCATATCACACCATTAAAGGGAATTTTAAATGGTGTGGAAACTTATAATCTGTCACCGTCTCTCTTAATATGTTTATTTCTGATCATATTGTGTTATAAAAAGATACAACTCATATCTTTATGGACATGGTTGTCTGGTTTAATGAAATTTTCTATGCTCAATGGCTTTCTACCAAATATTCTTTCTAGTTACTTTATAGATCATCTCACACCATTCCATGGGTAGGGGTTGAGAATTATTTAGACAATTTCACATTATTTAAAGAATTTATATGGTTATAATGTGTCATATTATGGAGTTTTTTACACCTCGTGTCACTATCAAAATTATTATATAAATTAATTTTTAGGAAATTGAAATTTTTGTAAGATTTGGGCTTGTGTTATTAAATTATTAAGGGGTTTTCTCTCTATGCATGGTCATTGCACAATATAGTAAATCATACAGATAACCCTCAAATAGGGGTTCTGTAACTCCCCAAGATTTCATAGTACGTTATTTCGTAAAAGTAATTCAATAACCTGCACCAAATGTTACCCCAAGTTCAAGCGCACCATGACTTACCATACTAGCTGTTCAAATGTAGTTATGAATAATATTAACTGAGTTATGAAATTTAAATAATCCTTATAATTTTAGAATCCATATTATGAGTTTCTTACACATGATGTAATAAAAACTTCATTTTTTCAGATAAAAGAAGTATTTTTTAAAAAAAATGCACTTTTACCGCCTTTTAATGGTGAACACTTTTTAAATCCAACATTCAAAACTTTTATATATTCAATTTTGAAAAATAATCTTCTTATTTAGAATCGCGACATAAGAATTTTGTTTCAATAATTTTTTGGTGTTTTTCTAATAACATTCATATTTTGGTGAATAGTGGAAAATACTATATTTTATCTAAAAAATTTTTTTTAATCAAAATATATCATAGTGTCAAATTATAAATTTTAATGGTTTGGAAGTTTATATAGTTTATATTTATTCGATTTAATCCAATCCTGGTCATTATAAGTAATTTCACTTGGAAATTGGACATAAACAGTTGTCAATCATTTGATAGTTATTATTTCTTAAAAATACACCTTTTGGTTTTGACAACGGAAAATAATTTTAAATTAATAAAAGCAACTTATATGTTTTGAATTTGGAAAAATAGACTTTATTTTTGAATTCATAATATCAAAATCATCTTAGGTTGATGTTTTGGTATTTATTTTCAATCTTTCAATTTTTTATGAATAGTGAAAAACACTGAGTTATTGTTTAAAAATGACATTTTATTTCATAAATTATTTATTTTATTTAAATTAATTTTATGTAAAAATAGATACATAATACTTATATAAGTTCAATGTAATTCATTTGAGTCATTTTATAAAAATATAAGATATATAAACTTTTTATTGAACTTTATTCGTCTTTTACCCACCTCCTAGGAGCATTTGAAAATTTTCATAAAACATTATTTTATCGCTTTGGGAATTGAATTTAAGAAATATGAGAGAAACAATTCATATTAGTATGTAAAATGTGGTTCAATAAGATGAAAATAATTTTTCGTGAATAGTTACTTTAAACTTTTATTTACCACAGTTAAAAGTAAATAGGGTAATTAAGTGTAAAAATGATATTATTATTCCCCTAACACATGTCCCAATTCTATTAGATAAGTGTAATTTGACCAGAAACAACCTTAGGAATAAAATATGATCTTTTAGGTCTACCTAGATTATATTAGGACATTTATTGTTATTTAATTCAAAGAAGAGTTAAAAGTTTTAAATTCAATGTATAATAACCAACCCGTTTTTAATATAGGGTTACACCTAAGATAAATTCAACTATAAATATTTATTTGAAATATGAAAATATTTCCTACTAAATGGTATTTTATTTTTATTTTTTAGTCATTAAATAATTTAATTTATTTATGACACAATGATGATGTGGTAATTATATAATTAATGAAATGTTAAAATATTTGTTATTATAAATATCCAAATAAATATAATTTGAGACTTCTTATAAATTCCACTAATTTTCTATGTTAATATTACTTGTTAGGGTTTCTTATAATAATTTTATTCAAATTAATAATGTTGTTAAGAAATTATAAATAACAAAATACCAAATAGTGTCAAATTTGAAATAATATAGTTTTTAAAACAAATATTATATTATTAATTGATAAAATTATCCTAAATATATATGGATCAGTCAAAAAAATTATATAATAATATTTATGACATTAAGGAACCAATTGGGGTTCTATTGGAATTTTAGAGTTAGTTTATTGACCATATAATATAAAAATACAAAGAGACATGGTAAATATCAAACTATTTAACTAGGAGTTAAATATAAATGTTATGTTTAATAAGGTGACCTAAACCAGTATAAAACTTATTGGTTGAGAGGTTTTCAACACATCCCCACCATATCCTCTAAATAAATTATTTTGGAGCCATTAGAAACCAAAAATGATTTTATTATTAAATAATATTTCAACTTTTTCCTAAGGTGCCCCTAACCCCTCTTATAAAAGAGAACTTCCCTTTCTCTCTAATTCACACCATCAAAGACATTTGACTCAGCCAAACCCTACCCAAATACCCTCTCAACTATCCTAAATTCATCCTAAATGACTTCCTTTGGTCATAAATCCATCATAAAGACCCCCCTTTTGATCAAATTAAAAGGAATAACCCGAAGAAGTGGTAATGATTTCACCACCATCTTTCAAGTTCTTTTCTTCTTCCACTCACTCTTTATTTGTTATTACCAAACCAATATAATTACTATAGTACCTTATATATATACTGTGATGTTATTATAAATATGTCACAACCATATTCAATATTTTATCCATCCTATGAATGATAATGTCAACATGCCTGCGTACCTAAAGGTTATCGTCTCCACGTCGTGGTGTAATGTGTTATTCAACACAATGTTATTTGGATTGATATAACGATTAGTAATCTTTATATAAATAATGAAAATAACATGATAATGTCGTTTTAAAATGAATATACCATCAAATTCCACACCTTTAAGGAAATGATATTGTCGCTCGTGTTTACATACAGATTACCGTCTCCACGACGCGATGAGATTCATTTCCACATTCACCATTAAATGATGATTATAAAAATATATCTTATTAATTAGTATTTAATATATGATGTAATAATTATGCAGGATATATACATACATACATATATATATATATATGTATATATCTATTTACATATATCTTAATCACTTACTTCCATTCAATACGACATTAAAACGGAAATGGTGTTTATGTGTACGTACGACCTACCTTCTCCATAAATAGTGTTTCCTTTTAATAAATCTATATATTATAAATATTTATATTCAAAATATATATGATATATAAAATCTTTTTTTATGTTCTGGATGTATGAAAATCATGATCTATGTGATACGATCAAGAATAACAAGTTAAAACACGTACGATAAAGAATGTTATTATTACCCAAAATGTTACTTTAACAAGGAAATTATTATTAAATAGGGAGTATAAAGTCATAAATGAATCATATATTAAATTGTAAATATTAATATGGTTATTCTACAATTTAATAATATACCATGGTCATTATAAAGGAGAGTAAACATACCCTCAACCAAAGGAAAGTGCAAGGTAAGGTTAAATTTATCAATCTCATTATTATCCGAGATTGTTTATGTGTAAGTATTTACTGGGAAATTTTTATCATCCATGTCCATTTTTCATAAAAATTATTTTAAAATGAATATTTTATGGATTTTTGAAAGGTACTCTTTATCATTATCTGAATTTTAAACGTTTTAATGATTTATCTTTCTAAATCATTTTAATTAATGTACATGTTTTCAAAATGGTTTTATATATTTATTTATATAGACATGAATATTTTGGTATAATTATTATTTTCAAAAGTTTTAAAGTGTTATAGGACACATTGATTCAAAAAAATATTTTAAATGACTACCTTTATAAATGTGTTACCTTTAAATGATTTCACAAAAAATAATATTTTTTCTCATAGGGTTTTAAGGATCATTTTGACCTATATTAGCATTATTTTTGGATATTATTCTTGATTGAGGTTGATATATTATAAATAAAATCTTAAATATTTTTTTGAATGAACTATGATATGTTTTACTGTGAATGTGATATTTTTATACCAATAATGGTATATGTTTAATTTATTGACATTTCTTATTCAGGTTTTAATACAAATGTTTATGTTATGTTTCAACATTTTTATATGAGGAATGCAGTGGACTTAGTATGTGACTGGTGGAGCCTGCTATAGCTACTCGATGCGTCGGTAGGTCTCATGAGACAAACTAGTGTCTTTGAACAAGGCCTTGAAAAAAAATTATTTGTAGTCTTGGCATGATTTATTGACTATGTGGTATTGATGTCTGGCGTTAGGCATTCCCTCATTATGAAATTAGTTATTACATGTGATTATTAGTATAGTAGAATATCAATGATCATGTTTATATGGTAATGTTTTATTTATTATTTTAATATTATGTTCATGTTTATGTTTAAAAAGTCTATTTTTTATCACACACCTTGCCTTAAAAGTTTATAGCTTCCGCTAAATTATTTACCCTTACTAGGCATATAAGCTCTCCCCTTTATTATGTTTTTTTGCATGATTCCAAGAAGTGTATTTTGATTGATATGTAGGGTTAAGCTAAATGGAATAATGGAATTATAAAGGAACTATCTCTGATGTGTTTTATGTCTGAAATTGTATTGTAAAGTTAATGTATGTAATCTATTTTCTAATACTGCTAAACTGATCGGTCCTTTGGGACTTGATTCCTTGTAATCATGCCAATGTATTAAAATAATGCACCGGATCTGGGTAACTAGGGTAGGGGAATTATAGTTTGTATTAGTGGATGTTTAGAAATATCCTTGGAAACTAGATTTAGATAAACTTTAATTAGAGCACGTTACCCTAAGATAGACTTTGAGAATTAGTATAGAAGAACATCCTAGAATTTTGGTAATGTTGAGATTTTGTGTGTTTTCTAAGCAAATAAATCACTATCTAGATACGAGATGGTAGAGGCGGCTCTGGAATAGATGTTCCTAGGTGTAAAATATGAAAATATTACTTTGAGCTAGACACAAATGGGAACTGGGGCACAACAACGGGATTTACTGCACTCTTAGTTACGACACTCCCGAGGGATATCCTTAGTATAATTCTCATTTTTTAAAAATCATTATGAAGTATTTACGAGTATATACCTCTTCAAAGAAATTTTTTTATGATTATGGATTAGATCCATAAAATGTTCAATTTACGTAATATATTTTACAAGTTGGGGATTATTCATTACAATTCATAAACTGACTTAGTGTATGCCATTGTATAAAAATGGAGCCCTGTAGAAGGAATGTGAACTCCAGCAATACGTATGATCCAAATGGTAATAAGGATCATATATTTCATAGTATTAATCCAACATTTATAAGGGAAATAGTCTCCCATGTATTCTCAACATATGATTAAATAGTATCATGTGTTATTAAGATAATTAAAGAATTCTCTGAGTCCTATGGTGTTGAAGGGATGCAAGGGAAGAAAAGGATGGAGGAGAGAAAGATAGATAAAGGGAAGAGGGAAAAGAAGGATTTTACAATATGTGATAAATGTGGAAAGAATCACCTTGGTAAATTCTTGCAGGGAATAAAAGTTTGTTATATGTTTGGAGAAAAAGGACACCAAGTACATGATTACAATGGTATGAAAAAGGTTTCAACTGTAAAATGATTCATCAGCAAGGCGTTGGGACACTACGTGAATCAATGTCCCTATCATCAGAGTATACCACAAATGATGTTATTGGATAATAATAAAGTTATGATACTAACTCAGATTAATAGGAATGGATAGTGTTCTTACGATGTTATTATTGAATTATTTCATTTGAGTATTGTATCAATAATATATTGGATATATGAATTATGGAGACAAAAAAATATTGTACTGTAGTACTATTTGATTAAGGATTGGAGATTATATGGTTCTATGATAAGTGACATAATAGTAAGCTACAATTTTGGAAAATACCTAGTTGATGGAAATGTAATACTTAATATGGTCCTGATAATGAGGTAGTGATTTTTCAATAAGTGATGGTCGGTTTGGAAAAATTATATTGGATATTCTTGACTTCCTTAGAACTGATTAATAGTTTGTTTATTTCATCATTGTAGGAATATTCAAAAATTTTGGATATAAGAAATATATCCAATATTATATAAAAAATAAGCGAACATGATTGTAATCAATATGGATTTATGCTAATTTATGGTGTTACCATGTTTTAAAATAATACATGATGAAGGTGTTCACATTTTATTTCATGGAAAAAAGGATCTTCATTGTGTTTAACATCCTTATAAATTTTGGAATATGAGTTTGCATAGATGTATTTTGGATAAGTCTAAAGGTTGTTGGACTCCTCATGTGTTAATCATGTTTTAATAATCACAAATCTCATTACTGTTAATTAATCTTGATCTTCAGTTCACATCTTGCTAATGCTCTTCAAACTCAACAATAGGTGCATATCATGTTTTTATAATAACAAATCTTATGGATGTTAATTACTATTTACATGTTTTATGCATAATTACAATTCTCTCATATATTATCTCTAATGAGTATCCTTAACTCATATTCTGCATATCACTATTTTAGTCCAAATACATATTTTTTTTGTCCAAGTATGGACTCGCCGTGAAGGACTCACCGTGACCAGACACCGTGAAGGACTCACCGTGACCAGACACCGTGACCAAAAACAGTGACCAGACACCGTGACCAGACACCGTGATCAGACACCGTGAAGAAGACACTGTTTCCATGACCACTGTGACACCGTTTCTTAAGCTTTTGTCAATATTATTTTAAATGATGCTAACAGTCATATTTGTTCTTTTTAATGAAAATAATGTTATTTAATGTTAGTTGTTGTCTTGACAGGAAACCATATCTCGTACCTATGAAAAGGTAATAATTACTACTGCCAGAGCCCATGGAATATAAAGAATATTGAGCTGCATTAGAGGAATGACGCGCGCTTGACACATCTCGACACATATACTACAAGACATGTGAGCTCTGTACTGAACCAAAGAACAATCCTGAGCACAAAAGAGATTTCAAGTCTCTCAAAGAACTCTTATGAATGCAATCCAACACCACTGAAGAACACACGATGAATCAAGAGATCATTCTCACTCTTGTAGAAGACAATCTGAACTACGACACTCTGTTTTTCAAGAGAAAAACTATAGAAGGACTTAGAAGCACTCCTTCTGAATCCAACGAGCTCGAGCTGCATTGATAATTACTAGAGCTTTCTAAACTCTTATCTATCTTCTGTACGTGATTTATTTATTAACTTTTAAGCAGTGTGTTGTACTCTGTATTTCTTATACACACACTATCTCGTGCAATGAACTGGAGGATATCAAAATCCTCACTCCAAATCACTTATCACTTCTTTACCCACGTCAACTATGGAAGGGGTCATTGTGTGGCCTGGTCTTTTCTTTGTTTCCCACGTAGAATAGTGGTAGAGGTCCCTGTGTGGCCTGAACAGTTTTGTAAACTGTTGTTAACCCTGATCCAGTGTGTGGATCAAATTTATATAAATTTGAGAGGACTAAGTCTCTGCTTGAGACTGAACCTCTTGTTATATCTGATGTGCATCTTTTTTTATGTTTAATGTATATGACATATATTATATTTATTCCTCTACTATTACTTTAAAATACAAAATTATTTTGAAGCTACTTTGATAGTTAGATTAGAAAGTTTTTACACTTATTGTAAATCAGTGGATTAGTTTCAAAAGTTAGTTTGATCTTGTGGTTAAACTAATTGAGACCTAATCAATCTTTGAGAAGCTAAGTGAATATTTACAATCTGTATAAATTCACTACAGTTTTACTTATTTTATAAATCGTGGGATTTTAGCTAGACAATGTTTTAACAGAAATTTTAATTAGAACTCAATTCAACCCCCTATTGAGTGTCCACTCCAACCAACATTTGGTATCAGAGGCTATTTAATATTTTTCTAAAGTACTATGTTTTTCAACTGTGATTTTAGTTGCATCTCTAAAGATCTTAAATTACTGTTAGTTCTAAATTTTTTCTCTTTAAATTGACTTTCTAAAATCTAGTTATGGATAATAGACTAGAGGGTGCTGCTGCTAACAGGCCACCTTTCTTCAATGGTACCAACTACGCCCAATGGAAGCTTAAAATGAAAATTCATTTATAAAGCATAGGTTTTTATATATGGACTACCATAGAATCAGAATATAAACATTCCACTACTGTTATAACCACATGGGATGAAACTACAAAGACTGCTTACAATAATAATTGTAATGCCATGAATGCCATGTACTGTGCTTTAGGAGATGAAGAGTTTAACAGAATTTCTGCTTGTAAAACTACTTTTGAAATTTGGGATACCTTAGCTATTTACCATGAAGGAAAAACCAATGTTAAGGAAATGATATTAAATACTTATACTATTAAATATGTCAATTTTGAAATGAAAACTGATAAACCCATTTCTGACATGTATCTCAAGTTCAACGAAATTTTCAACACAATGACTTCTCTGGGAAAGGATTTTCCAAGAAAGGAACAAATCATGAGAATTCTGAGATTTCTACCTGAATAATGGAGAGGAACTTCTGTCTCAATTAGAGAATCGTGTGATATCGGAGAACTTCTAGTCAAAGAATAAATTGGAAAACTGATGATGTATGAAGAGGAACTCAAGGTGAACAAAGAAGTAAAAGATGGAACTATAAAAAATTATGTTGCTTTCAAATCATCATCTTCAAAGAACAAGGATAAAGTGAAACTTCACGCTATAAACGAGAGTTCAAGCTGTGAAGACAGTGAAAGTGCTTCTGATAGTGATGCTGAAATGGCTCACATTGCCAGACGGTTTAAGAAGTTCTATAGGAAGAAGAAGTTTTTCAGAAAATCAAATTACAAAGGAAAGTATGACAATATGGGACATTGGAAGAAGGATTGGAAAAAGCCAGATAAAAGTAATGAAGTTGTCTATTATGAGTGAAAAAGGAAAGGATATATTAAAGCAGACTGCCCAAAGCTCAAATTCATAAAGAAATATGATTACAAGGATAGTAAGTAAAAATAGGCTATGAAGGCTACTTGGAGAGCTTTTGAGGATAGCTCCACTGAATCTGATGTCTCTGAAACTTAACACAGAAATAAGGCAAACATGTGTTTTATGAAAAACACTTCTGAGGTAACAGCTGAAACTCATGCTTTAAATTCTTATTATTCTGGAGATGATACTGACTCTGATAACATGTCAAAATATGAACTATTTGAATATAGTTATATGTTAGAAGAAACCTATAATGAGATGAAAGACAAATACAAAGGTTTAAAGAAACAGTATGCTTTAATGTTAAACATAAATCTGATCTTGATATTGAAATGGAAAAGAATTCTCAGTTACTTAAATAAAACACTGAACTGAAATTATATAATGAGCAACTTAGAAAGGATTTAGAGAAATTCTCAAATGGAAAGGATACACTAACTCAAATTCTAGGAAAGCATGTTGCACCAAAATAAACTACTGGAATAGGCTACAAACCTGGACAGAGACTGTTTACTAAGAATATATTTATTCCTAAATCTGGACAGAATGCTGCTAATTCTAGTTCTGGAAATTTATATGCCTCAGCTAGTTATATTCATAGTTATGGATCTAATAAGGTTTATCTTTCAATGTCTGTTGATTCTACAACTTTCACGATACCCATAAGAAAAATTTGGGTACCAAAAGGTTTGATTGCTAACCTGTCTGGACCCAGGACGATCTGGGTACCAAAATCATTTCCTATCTAAATTTGTTTTGTAGGAAACCTGCTTAAAGAGATCCTGTAGGAAGACCTGGTACTTGGATAGTGGATGTTCAAGACATATGTCTGGAGACTTCTCATGCTTTAAAAGCTTAGTCAGAGTTGATGGAGGTTTTGTCACCATTGGTGATAATTCTAAAGGGAAAATCATCAGCTTAGGCCAGATTGGTAACACTGACTCAGTATTAATTTCTAATGTTTTATTTGTTGATGGACTTAAATATAATCTGTTAAGTATTTCTCAATTATGTGATGATGGTTTTAATGTTAAATTTGAAAATAATTTGTTCAATGTTTTTAATTCTAAACATGCTTTAGTATTTTCTTCCCTGCGAAATGAAAATGTTTATGTCGTTTATTTAAATTCTTTAGATAAGAAAAATATTACTTGTTTAAATGATTTTAATAAAGAGTCTTGGTTTTGGCACATAATATTAGGACACTGCAATATACACTCACTTAGAAAACTTGGTAGGAAGAACTTAGTTAGAGACCTACCGAAACATGAGTTTCGAAATGACAAAGTTTGTAATCCCTGTCAAAAGGGAAAGCAATATAAAGTTTATTTCAATTCTAAGAAAGAAGTCTCAACTTCTCAACCTCTCGAGTTGGTTCACATGGATCTATTTGGACCATCTAGAGTTTCTAGCTTAAATGGGAAGCACTATGTCTATGTCTTAGTAGATGACTTTTCTAGATATACTTGAGTATATTTTCTAGCTCACTAAATTGAAGCTTTTTCTTACTTTGTTAAATACTCCAAATTTATAGAAAGCTTTAGTGGACTTAAGATTAAAACTCTGAGAAGTGATCATGGCCGTGAATTTGAGAATCATGAATTTGAATCTTACTGCTCTCACAATGGCTATAGTCAAAATTTCTCTGCCCCTAGGACACCCCAGAAAAATGGTGTAGTAGAAAGAAGGAAAAGAACTCTGCAAGAAATTGCTAGAACTATGCTTAATGAGTATGATCTACCTGTTTATTTTTGGGCTGAAGCTGTAAATACAGCTTGTTATGTTATCAATAGAGTCTTAATCAGACCTGTTCTTAAGAGGACCCCTTATGAGTTATGGAACCATAGGAAACCTAAAGCTAACTACTTCAAAGTATTTGGGTACAAAGTCTTTATTGTAAATACTAAAGACAATCTCGACAAATTTTCATCCAAGAGTGTTGAAGGAATTTTCCTAGGTTACTATATTTCTAGTAAATCCTATAGAGTTTTCAATAAGAGAACCATGTGTGTGGAAGAATATGTTTACATCAAGTTTGATGAAACTGATCCACATGAGCCTAAAACCACTCTTGAAAATCATGAAGATGATCTATCTATTTTGAACCTTAATGATAAAGACAATTGACCTATAGTTAAAACTTCCAGTTCTGGAAATTTTCCAGAACCTGCTTCTGTTGATTCCCAACCTATTGATGAACCTGAAATTTCTAGCCCTACCTTTACTAGATCAGCTAGAATTCTGAAGAATCATCCTTTAGATGCTGTTGTAGGAAATCTTGAAAGTGGGACACAGACTAGAGCTTCTCTTAGAAATCAGGTTGAACATCAAGCCTTCTTCTCACAGCTTGAACCTAAAAACATTGATGATGCTATTAATGATGAGTTTTTGGTAATTTCTATGAAAGAAGAACTCAATCAGTTTGAAATAAATAATGTTTGTAATCTTGTTGAAAGACCTAAGGAAACTTTCACAGTAGGCACAAAATGGGTG
Organism: Viscum album; assembly: GCA_963277665.1. NCBI lineage: Eukaryota > Viridiplantae > Streptophyta > Magnoliopsida > Santalales > Viscaceae > Viscum > Viscum album. Next base: position 1,970,485,760 of record OY728131.1, on the reverse strand, counting down.
CTTAGAAACAAAGTAGATGAATCCGGAAACATAGTTAGAAATAAAGCTAGAATAGTTGCACAAGGATATAGTCAATAAGAAGGTATTGACTATGAGGAGACTTTTTCTCCAGTAGCCAGATTACAAGCTACTAGGATTTTAGTTGCTTATGCTGCACATCTACACTTCAAACTATATCAAATTTATGTCAAGAGTGCATTCTTAAATGGATATATTTCTGAGGATGGTTTTGTTGAACAACCACCTGGTTTTTCAAACCCTCATTTTCCAAATCATATTTTCAAATTATCAAAAGCTTTATATTGTTTAAAGCAAGCTCCAAGAGATTGGTATTATAGATTAATTACTTTTCTAATTTCTAAAGGTTTTACAAAAGGAATAGCTGATCCTACTCTTTTTATAAAATTAATTTCTAAAGATTTTTTAGTAGTACAAATTTATGTTGACAATATTATATTTGGATCTTTTAAAAATTATTTATGTACTGATTTTTCAAAAATGATGCAAAATTAATTTGAAATGATTTTAATGGGTGAACTTAAATTATTACTTGGTTTTCAAATTTTTCAAAATGATGATGGAATTATTTTAACTCAAAGTAAATATACTAGAGATATTTTAAAAAGTTTTGGATTGGATAGCACAAAAAGTAGTGACACTCCCATGAGTACCACCTGTAAGATGGATCTTGATGAAAATGGTAAATCTGTTGATCAAACCACTTATAGAGGAATGATTGGAAGTCTACTCTACCTGACTGCTAGTCGTCCTGCTATTATGTTTACTGTGTGTATGTGTGCTCGTTTTCAGGAAAACCCTAAATAGTCATATTTAAATGATGTAAAGAGAATTTTCAAATACCTCAAGCATACTCCCAATTTAGGACTATTCTATCCCAAAGGACAAAAATTTGAACTAGTTAGTTATTCTGATGCTGACTTTGCTGGATGTAAGCTAGATAGAAAAAGCACCTCTGAAACATGTCATCTTTTAGGCAAGTCACTAGTATCATGGTGTAGTAAGAAACAAAATTCGGTTGCATTGTCAACTACTGCAGCTGAATACATAGCTGTTGGAAGTTGTTGTGCACAAATTTTTTGGATGAAACACACATTACTATACTATGGATATCAATTCAGACATGTCTCAATAAATTGTGACAACAAAAGTGCTATTAATATTTCTAAGAATCCTGTTTCTCATTCTAGGACAAAACATATTGATGTAAGACAACACTTTTTGAGGGATCATTACCAAAAAGGTGATATCACTTTGGAATTCATTGGTACTGAATATCAACTTGCTGAAATATTCACTAAACCATTAAATTCTGAAAGATTAGACTACATCATACATTATCTTGGTATGATTAATCATAAATGAATATCTTACTGTTTCTAAGTTACTGTTTTTATGCTCACGGCCTGACAACTCACTGTCTCACCGTGACTATATAAACTGCTCACTGTTTCACCGTGATGACTATAAATTGTCTCACCGTGATGGTTAGTTTTCTGTCTCACCGTGAGAAGTATGATTATTTTTATTATTTTTATTTTATTTTTACCCATATTGCGGTAATTTTTATTTCACCGCTATTTGACTTCCCGCGTTTGTGTTTTTATGACGTTTGACATTCCCAAATGATAAAACTTAAGAGTTTCATTCGACTCCTTACCCGAATTCTCTACTGAACCTTCTTTTCCCTCTTGCCCGAACCTTTAGTGAATGTCAAGGATGAAGCGTCCATCTTCACCCTCGTCTGAGAATCGCCGCTCTAAGAAACAAAGGAGGATACCGAGGATAGAGCCCAATGGACCTCTAAACCCAAACCTGGTATGCCTTACAGTTGTACCTGAAAAAAATGTTTTCCCTGAATGGTTGCTGTCTAGAAGATCATTAGTTTTGAAAGTTCTAAAAGAACAAGGATGGCTTGAATGGTTCAATGGACAGAATAGACCGATTTACCCGAGGCTTGTATTTCAATTCTATCAGTATGTGAAGTTCTCTTTTGAGTTTGGAGAAAGCTTTTTGGGGACCAGCTGGATCGATGCTCAGAAGTGCTCTTTCTCTTCAATGTTGTGGGCTGCATGCCTAAGAATTCCACATGAAGGAGTGTGTGAAGATTACCAAAGATACCCTCCTCCAACAACTGGAATCATTGACCTAGAAACCTCTTTGAAAAATCAAACTAGAAATGGAACCAAGCGAAGGGCCATAGCTGCTGAACTAGATGGGGAGACAAGACTTTTGTTCAAGTTTGTTCAGAATTTGGTTATTCCAAGAAAAGGAGACTTTGTTGTGATGAAGTATCAGGATGTGTTCTGATTCAACTATTGAAGAATGGCCAAAAGATCAATCTGTGTAAGTATGTTATCAACCATATCTGTGAGCTGATCAAAGTAACTTCCAAATCCACCTCCCTGTTTTATTCAAGGATAATTTCAGCCATGTTAGTCTCAAAAGGAATGGTTGGACCGAATAAAGAAAAATTAGAGGACTTTGATTTCTTCCTATATATGCCTATCATCAGAAGGATGAAGATTAGCTGGAATCAATGGAAAAAGAAATGCGTTGAAGATAATGATCAACTGTATAAAAAGTTTAATCCTATTGATTATCCAAGAAGGCCTAAGAACCTAGATGATCCTGGTTTGGAACCAGATGAAGTGGATGAGTACTCAGAAGAAGAATAACAAGAAGAAGTAACAGCTGATGTTCCACCTAGAGAAGAATCTGTAATATCTCCAATGGAAACAGTTCCTGTTGAAGAGGAAAGGGGTGTTATCCCTGATGTTATCCGGGCCGAAATACCTCAAGGAGAGGAAGTTGTTGTTGAAAAGGAAAGGACTGAGGATCCTTTAGTTGTTCTTCATGAGGAAGAAGCTCATCCCAATGATGCAAGGAAATTAGTTTTTCCTGGTTCAGAACAACAAGCAACCTTTGAGGAATTTTTTGTTGAAGAGACTCTTTCTGTTGAGAAAGAAGCAAGTCTGAAAGCTTATCCAGTGGAACAATCGGTTCCTGAGATTAATCCATCTGCTGAAGAAATAATGGAAATTGCCTTTCAGCTGGAAAGGAAAGAATTTTCTCAAGTGATTAGGGATGATCCTATGGATCTTGTCCATGTTCCTGAACCTCAAGAATCTGAAAGGGAAGCACAAGTTGAGGGGGGAGGAAACTCGAAATCTTGATATAATAGAAGCTGAATCTGGTGAAGCTTCTCAACCTTCTGTCACTTTCTCTGTACAATCTTGGTATGAGTTCCCAAGATTTTATGATGTGAATGAGTCACAACAAGTAACATCAACTGGAATGGATCTTTCTTCTCTGTTTCAACTGAAGTCCTTAGCTCATTCAGAACTAGAATCAGATCCCCAACCTCAATCTAGATCAGAATCTGAATCTGAAGATGAATCTGACCCTCAACCAGAATCTGAGCCTCTACCTTTACCTGCATCCTTACCTGAGCTTCATTCCATTGTAACCAAAGATGATCTGAAAGCTTCTGGCGAGACATTGTTAGCTGGTTTTGAGAAAATTTTCTCCACTCACCCTTTCCAATTGAGTCAAGATGATGAATCAATTCTCTTGTAAAATATTATCTTGCATATTCAACCAAGGATGATCCGAGAAATTCAAGAAGTCTCAGTAGAGAATAAGCTGCTGAGTACTGATGTTGCAAATCTGAAATGTATGGTAGCAAGTCTGCAGAATGAGCTATCTATGAGATCAGAGCCTGGTCCTGTTTCTGCCCCAGCACCTACTGCTGTTTCACCTGAGTCTTCTGATTCCCTCCTTGCTAGGGAGATTGTGTCTCAAGTTCATCCTTAACTTATATGTTTTGATGAAAAGATTGGAAAAAGGAACACGAAGATGCTGGAACGCATGAGAGAGCTTGTGGAAACTCTAAATAAGCTTACAGATGAATACACTGTCTGTCTGCAAAAAGTTCTAAAACAGCTCAAAGTTCTAACCGAAGCTGTCAAGGCTTCACCTGCTTCTGTTCAGACCTCCACACCTACTTTGGATGATTCTCTGCTGAGATCCTTAATTAAGGATAAATTACAGAATGCCTTCAGTGTCTTGGATCTATCCTCTTTGTCAGAAGTAATTAAGAACAGTGATAGAGCATTGGAATTTATTAGGATCCATACAAAGATAGCCAATGATTCTCAACAAGAGATCTCCAAGAAAATATATTTGTATCTTTCCCATATTTTCTCTAAAAGTGACATGACATATCACTTTAGATATGTTGTGGAAAATCTGAGAATCCCTCCAGTGACTCATGCTTTTAAAGATCAAGTTCAGAAACATTCAGTGTTCACCAGATTGTTGGACATATTTCTGGAGAATAAGGATGATTTTGAAAAGGCAATGCAGTATGGTGGTGAAATCATTACTGATTTCATCAATCTTTTAAAGTCGTATCTTCATGTGCAGAGTACTACTATAGTTGCTCTAGATGCTTCACCCCTTAGACCTAGACTTCCTGCCTTAGCATCTAAAACCATGACAGTTATCCAAGCCCTTTATCAGATCCGTCCAGTCATTCTTGACCAACCTAAGCCTAGATCTTCTACTACTCCTACTTTGACTCCATCTGTTTTTGAAGGCCTACCCTTACCCTCGTTGTCTACCTCTTCTATGACTTCTTATACTTCAGCACCAGCTCCTGCTGCTGATAAAGGCAAGACAAAAATGGACCCCTAAAGAGTTTACCGCCTGTCTTTCTTTTTGATGGGATGTCATTTCTTGTTTCTAGTTTGTACTTCTCCTGTACTTTGTATTATGAATTCTTTGGTTAATGACAATTGTCGTGTTTCATTTCCATTTCTCTACTTTTTGATAATCCCAAAAGGGGGAGAAAAACCTCCAAGTATCAATTCTATAATAGTATAAATGGGAGAGAAAAACTCCAAGTATCTGTTCTATAATGTTTTTGCTATGCTAGTATCTTTAATATTACATATCTTTTATATTCTGCCTATATATGATTTGTGATCATCAAAAAGGGGGAGATTGTTGGACTCCTCATGTGTTAATCATGTTTTAATAATCACAAATCTCATTACTGTTAATTAATCTTGATCTTGAGTGCACATCTTGCTAATTCTCTTCAAAATCAACAATAGGTGCATATCATGTTTTTATAATAACAAATCTTGTGGATGTTAATTACTATTTACATGTTTTATGCATAATTACAATTCTCTCATATATTATCTCTAATGACTAACCTTAACTCATATTCTACATATCACTGTCTTAGTCCAAATATAGATTTTTTTGTCTAAGTATGGATTCACCGTGAAGGACACACTGTGACCAGACACCGTGAAGGACTCACCGTGACCAGACACCGTGACCAGACACCGTGATCAGAAAATGTGAAGAAGACACCGTTTCCATGATCACTATGACACCGTTTCTTAAGCTTTTTTCAATATTATTTTAAATGATGCTAACAGTCATATTTGTTGTTTTTAATGAAATTAATGTTATTTAATCTTATTTTTTTTCTTGACAAGAAACTGTATCTCGTACCTATGAAAAGGGAATCATTACTACAGCCAGAGCCCATGGAATATAAAGAAGATTGAGCTGCATTAGAGGAATGACGCGCGCTTGACACGTCTCGACACATATACAACAAGACATGCGAGCTCTGTACTGAACTGAAGAACAATCCTGAGCACGAAAGAGATTGCAAGTCTTTCAAAGAACTCTTATGAATGCAATCCAACACCACTGAAGAACACACGACGAATCAAGAGATCATTCTCACTCCTGTAGAAGACAAGCTGAACTACGACACTCTGTTTTTCAACATAAAAACCAGAGAAGGACTCAGAAGCACTCCTGCTGAATCCAATGAGTCCTGAGCTGCATTGATAATCACTAGAGCATTCTAAACTCTTATCTATCTTTTCTATGTGATTTATTTATTATCTTTCGAGTAGTGTGGTGTACTATGTATTTCTTATACACACACTGTCTCCTGCACTGAACTAGAGGATCTCAAAATCCTCACTTCAAATCTCTTATCACTTGTTTACCCACGTCAACTGTGGAAGAGGTCCTTCTGTGGCCTTGTCTTTGCTTTGTTTCCCACGTAGAACAGTGGTAGAGGTCCCTGTGTGGCCTGGACAATTTTGTAAATTGTTGTTAACTCCGATCCGGGGTGTGGATAAAATTTATATAAATTTGAGAGGACTAAGTCTTAGCTTGAGACTGAACCTCTTATTATATCCTCTATGCATCTTTTATTTAAGTTTAATATATACGACATATATTATATTTATTCCACTGCTATTACTTTAAAATACAAAATTATTTTGAAGCTACTTTGATAGTTAGATTAGCAAGTGTTTACAGTTATTGTAAATCAGTAGATTAGTTTCAAAACATAGTTTGGTCTTGTGGTTAAACTGACTGAGAACTAATCAATCTTTGAGAAGCTAAGTGAACATTTAAAATCTCTATAAATTCACTACATTTTAACTTATTTTATAAATCAGGGGATTTTAACTAGACATTGTTTTAACAGAAATTTTAATTGCAACTCAATTCACCCCCCCCCCCCCTCTTTAGTGTCCACTCCGACCAACAAAGGTTATAATGGATAAATTTTCAAATAGGATATTATTTTTAAGGTGATTTTTGGATTATTATAACAAGGAAAACACACAGACCGTGTGACAATCCATCGAGTTGGACAAAGCTGTGAGAATTGAACCCACAACCATAGTGTGATTGGCGTTTATCTCCTACCACTGGACTACATGAAGTCCTTGAATTGTATAATCTAGTTTATTTTTTAAAAGGTATGATTTGTGGATTATTAATTCATTATTTTTGAAACCCTATACGATTAATATAACTAGAATATTTTTTTTGAAATCTTTTGGAGTGAAAGATGTGGTTGTGGTACGAATTAGTTAAAATATGTAACTCTACTTATCAAGTATATATATATATATACCCTATTATTCTATGAATAAATTAATTATTAAACTTTAGTTAAGGGAATTCGCCTCAATCTCCTTTCATTGAGGAATTATTTTATTTCTAAAAAACTTTCTTTTATACGGTGTATAAAACCCATTGAATTTTCATTTCAAGGGGAGTATTTTCTACGAAGCATTATATTAAACGCAAAAAATGAATTTTTTTAATATAAGTATTGAAAACGACCTTTTCACCACCTGGAGTTTTATTTGATCATTTTCTACCCTAACAAGCCAAAATGTTTTTTTTTAAATAAAATAAATACCATATACTCTTTTTATGTATTTTGGTATTGAAAATGGTTTTGATAATTATTTTGTTATGCCAATATATTTAAATGATATATTTTGATTAATGACCTCAATCACTACCTATAAATATTTTTGTTTTCCCTCCAATTATGTGTCTCTAATTTCCACCAATTTTCTCTTAATCGAGATCATAATTTGGTGGTGATTTTTTCATTTCTCTTTCCCTCTTATTAAGACTAATTTTTTTTACACAATTTCTGATTTGGGTTTTCTACAAAGGTATTTTTCTATTTTTAACCTTTTTTATAAGAAAAATTTCAAATTGGGATAACGCAATTTATTTAATGAGGGGAGAATGTAACACCCAATGATTTCATAGTGCGTTATTTCTTCAACGTAATTCAATAACCTACACTACACACAACACCGAGTTCAAGCACACCACGACATACCAAACTAGTTGTTCAAAAGCGGTTATGAATATTATTAACTTAATTTTGAATGTTATATAATCCATATAATTTTAGAATCTATATTATGAGTTTCTTAGACATGATTTAAGAACAAATTCAGTTTTTGAGGTAAAACAAGTATTTTAAAAAAAATGCACTTTTACTTCCTTTTAATGGTGAACCCTTTTTGAATCCAATATTTGAAACTTTCATATATTGAATTTGAAAAAAAAAACATTTTCATTATAATTGGTACATAATTATTTGGTTTCAATAATTTTTTTTGGTTTTTATTATAACTTTCATATTTGGGTGAATAGTGAAAAATACAATATTTTAACTAAAAACAACTTTTTTAATCAAATTAATTTATAGTGTTAAATTTATACCTTTTAATGGTTTTGATGTACAAAAAGATTATATTTTTACCATTTAATCAAATTCTGGTCATTTCAAGTAATTTCACTTTGAAATTGGACATAAACAAGTGTCATTCTTTTGATAGTTATTATTTCTTAAAAATACGCCTTTTGGTTTTGACAATGGGAATTAATTATAAATTAATATATGAATCTTCTATGTTTTTAATTCGGTAAAATAGACTTCATTTTTTATTTTGACTATAAAAATTTGTTTAGGGTGATTTTCATGTATTTTTATAAAAACATTCAATTTTTGATGAATAGTGAAAAAGACAGAGTTATCGTTTAAAACCGACTTTTTATTTAAATAATTATTTATTTTATTTAAATTTATTTTATGTCAAAATAGATACATAATACCTATATAAGTTCAATGTAATTAATTGGAGTCATTTTATAATAAATTTAGATATATAAAAATTTAATTGAACTTTTACCGTCTTTTACCCACCCCCTCGGAGCATTTGCAAATATGCATAAAACATAATTTTACCACTTTTGTGAATTCAATTTCAAAATTCAAAGATACGTGGTTGAACTTTTACCGTCAATCTTTTGATAGTTATTATCTCTTAAAAACACGCCTTTTGTTTTGACGACGGGAATTAATTAATACAACTGATTTTTTTTGAATTTGGTAAAATAGAAATCATTTTTGAGTTCATAATATCAAATATAGCTTAGGCCTATTTTTTGGTATTTTTCTGAAAACTTTCAATTTTTGATGAATAGTGAAACCACTAAGTGGTAGTTAAAAAAACTGAATTTTTCATAAAATTTAATTTTACCACTTCTGTGAGTGGAATTTCGAAAATCCGAGAGACATGGTTGATGTCAGTAAATAAAATGTGGTTCAATGAGATGAAAATAATTTTTGGTGAATAGTAACTTTTACTTTTATTTACCATGGTTAAAAGTAAATAGGGTGATTAAGGGTAAAAATGATATTATTATTACCCTAACACATGTATTAATTCTATTTGATAAGTTTAATTCGACCAAAAACAACCTTAGAAATAAAATATGATCCCTTAGGTCCACTTGGATTATATTAGGGCATTTATTACTATTTAATTCAAAGAAGAGTTAAAAGTGTTAAATTCAAAGATTAAAAACTAATCCATTTTTAATATAGGGTTAAACATATGATAAATTAGACTATAAATATTAATTATAAATATAGAAATATTTCATACATAATAGTATTTTATTTATAATTTTTAGTCATTAAATAATTTAATTTATTTATGACACAATGATGTAGTAGTAATTACAAAATTAATGAAATATTAGAATATTGGATATTATAAATATCCAAATAAATGTAATTTTACAATTTTTTGAATTTAAATTATTTTATAGCTTAATATAAAATGTTTGTGTTGTATAGATAAATTTTTTTCTAAGTAATAATGCTGTTATAAATTTAGAAAAAACAAAATACCAAATAGTGTCAAAATTGATATAAAATGGTTTTTAAAACAAATATTATATTATTGATGGATATAATAGTCCTAAAAATATAAAGAATCTGAAAAAATACATAAATAAAATTATATATGAAATTAATGAACCAATTTGTGTTTTATTGACATTTTATAGTATGTTTATTAACCATATAATATAAAAATAAAAAGTGACATGATAAATGTCAAACTATTTAACTAAGAGTAAAATAAATAAGTTAAGGTTAATATGGTGACCTAAACCTATATAAAACCTATTGGTTGAAAGGTTTTCAACCCATACCTACCTTATTCTCTAAATAAATTATTTTGTATCCATTAGAAACCGACATTGAGATTATTATAAAATAATATTTTAAACTTTTCCTAAGGTGCCCCTCACACCTCTTATAAAAGGGAACTCCACCTTCTCTCTAATTCACACCTTCAAATCCATTTGGCTCGGCCAACCCCAAACCAAATACCATCTCAACTATCCTACCTTTATCCTAGAGGCCATAATTTAGTCAGAAAGCCAACCTAATGAGCCCTTTTGATCAAATCAAAAGGAAAACCCGAAGAAGAGGTAATGAATTCACCACTCCCTTTCAAGTTCTTTGCTTCTTCCACTTAATTTTTCATTTTTATTAACATACCAAAATAATAACTCCATTACCTTATATATATACTATGATGTTATTATAAATATATCACAACCATATTCATTATTCTATCCATCCTATGAATGATAATGTCACCATGCGTGCGTACGTACGGCTTACTGTCTCCACACTGGGGTGTAATTTGTTATTCAACACTATGTTATTTGGAGGGATATAATGATGATTAATATATATATATATAAATAATAAAAATAACATGATAAGGTCTCTTTAAATTTAATATAACATAAAATTACACACCTTTATGAAAATGATATTGTCGCTCGTGTGTACGTACTGATTACCATCTCTACGACGCGATGAGATTCATTTCCACGTTCACCTTAAAACGATGATTATAAATATATATATTATTAATTAGTATTTAATATTTTACATAATAATTATACTGGATAAATACATATATATATTTATATATTTATTTTCATATATCTCAATTAGTTACTTTCGTTCAATATGACAATAAAACCGAAACTGCATTTATACGTACGTACAGCCTACCATCTCCATAAATGGTGTTTCCAATTAATAATTATATCTATTATAAATATTTATATTCGGAATATATATGATATATAAAATAATGTTCTATATTCTGGAAGTATCAAAATCATGATCTACATGATACGATCAAGAATAACATGTTAAAACACTTACGATAAAGAAAGCGATAATTACCTGAAATGTTACTTTAACAAACAAAATAATTATTAAATGGGGAGTATAAAGTCATTAATGAATCATATATGATATCATAAATATTAATATGGTTATTTAATAATTTAATAACATAACATGGTCATTATATATGGGGTTAAACGTACCCTCCACCAAGGAAAAGTGCAAGGTAAGGGTTAATTCCTAAATCTCATTATTATCCGAGATTGTTTATGTGTAAGTATTTACAGAGATATTTTTCTCATCCATGTCAATTTTTCATAAAAATGATTTAAAAATGAATATTTTATGTTTATGAGAAAGGTAATCTTTATCAAGATCAGAATTTTAAATTTTTTAAAGATTTATCTTTCTAAATATTTTTAATTAATGTCCATGATTTCAAAATGGTTCTATGTATTTATTTATGTGGGCATGAATGTATTGATATAATAATTATTCTCCAAAGTTTCAAAGTGGTTTGGTACAATTTGATTCAAAAATATCTTTTAAATGACTTCCTTTATAAATGTTTTACAATTAAATGATTTCACAAAAAGGATATTTCTTCTCAAATGTTTTTAATGAATATTTTCAAATATGTCAACATCCTTTTTGAATATTATTCTTGGTTGAGGTTGATTTATTATAAATAAAATATTCAATATTGTTTTGAATGAGCTATGATATGATTGACTGTTAATGTGATATTTCTATACCATTCATGGTTTATGGTTAATATATTGACAATTCAGATTCTAGTTTTAATAGATATTTTTATGTAATGTTTCAAAATTTTCATATGAGAAATGTAGTGGACTTTGTAAGTGATGGGGGGAGCCCGCCATAACTCCTCGATGCATCGGTAGGTCTCATTAGAAAAACTAGTGTCTCGGCACAAGGCCTTGAAAAAAATATTATTTTAGTATTAGAACGAGGCCTTGACTATGTGGTAATGATGTCTGGCGTTAGGCATTCCCCCATTATGAAATTAGTTATTATATGCGATTATTAGACTAGTAGAATATCCATGTGCATGTTTATATGGTAGTTTTCTATTTATTTTTTCCATATTATGTTCATGTTTATGTTTATAAAGGCTGTGTTTTTTATCACCCACCATGCCTTAAAAGTTTATAGCTTCCGCTAAATTATTTACCCCTACTGGGCATCTGAGCTCAACCCTTTATTATGTTTTATTTTCCCAGGATTCCAAGAAGTGTATTTTGATTTCTATATAGGGTTAAGATAAAGGGAATAATGGAGTTCTTAAGGAACTATCTATGATGTGTTTTATGATTGAAATTATAATGTAAAGTTAATGTATGTAATCTATTTTCCAAAACTGCTAAACTGATCGGTCCTTCAGGACTTGATTCCTTGTAATCATGCCAATGTAGTAAAATAATGCACCAACTCTAGGTAACAGCGGTCGGGGCATTACAGTTGGTATCAGGGGAAGTTTAGCAATAACTTTATAAACTATATTTAGATAAACTCTAATTAAAGCACATTACCCGAAGATATACTTTGAGGATTAGTATAGAAGACCATCGTATAATTTTGATAATATAAAGATTTTGTGTGTTTTCCAATAAAATACATACATGTATTTATTCGAGCAGGTAGAGGCGGCTCTGGAACAGATCTACCTAGGGGTAAAACCTGAAAACACCACTTTGAGATAAACTCGAACGGGAACTGGGGAATGACAATGGGCCTTGCTTCACTCTTGCTTACAACACTCATGGGGGATATTCTTAGGATAATTCTTATTTTTTTACAAATCATTATGAATGATTTATGATCATATAACTACTCAATGCAAATATTTTTATCATTATAGAATATATCCATAAATTGTTCAATTTATGTTAGGTATTTTACATATTTGGGATTATTCATTGCAATTCATAAACTGACCTAGTGTATTCCATTGTATAGAAATGGCCCCAGTATAAGGAATGTAAAATCAAACATTACGTATGATCCAAAGAGTAAGAAGGATCATATCTTTCATAGTATTAATCCAAAATTTAGAAGGGAAATATTCTCCCATGTATTCTAAACATATGAAAAAATAGTATCTTGTGTTAATAAGATAAGTAATGAATTATTTGATTCCTATGGAATTTAATGGAACCAAGAGAAGAAAAGGATGGAAGAGAGAAAGATTGATATAGGGGAGAGGGAAAAGAAGGATTTTTCCATATGTGATAACTGTGGAAAGAATCACCTTGGTAAATGCTTAATGGGAATGAGAGTTTGTTATAAGTGTGGAGAAAAAGGACACCATGTACGTGATTTCAAGGGTAAGAAAAAGGTTTCAAATGTAAAATGCTTCATCTTCAAGGCTTTGGGACACTACGCGAATCAATATCCAAGTCATCAGAGAATACCTCAAATGATTTTATTGGATAATAATCAATTTATGATATTACCTAAGATGTAGAGGAATGACTAATGTTCTTGTGTTATTATTATATAATTATTTAATTTGATTATTGTATCAACGACATACTGGTTATATGAATTATGGAGATAAAAAAGGATTGTAGTTCAATACAATTTTATTCAGGATTTGAGATTATATGGTTCTATAAAAAGTGACTTTATAGTAAGATATGTTTTTTTTGGAAAATACCTGGTTGAAGGAAATGTAATCCTTAATATAGTCCTACTAATGAGGTAGTGATTTATGAATAAGAGATGGATGGTTTAGATAAGTTATATTGGATATTTTTGACTTCCTTGGAACTGATTAATAGTTTGTTTATTTCATCATTGCAGGAATATTCAAAAAAATTGGATATAAAGAATATATCCTGTATTCTATAAAGAATAAGGGATCATGAATGTAATCAATAAGGTTTTATAGTAATTCAGGGTGTTGCCATATTTTAAAATAATACATGATGAAGGAGTTCACATGTTATTACTTGGAAAAATGTTCTTCATTGTGTTTAACATCCCTATAAATTTTGGATTGTGAGTTTGGATTGAAGTATTTTGGGTAACTCTAAATGTTGGAATGGATTAAGTTTTAAATTGGATATTATTGTTAATGTTATTTTTGGATTTTTATCAAAAGGACAACACACAGACTGTGTGATAATCCGTTGCATCAGACAAAGCTGTGTGAATCTTACCAAAACCATAATGTGATTTGAATTTATCGCCTACCACTGGACTACATGAAGTCCCTGGATTGTATAATCTAGTGTCTTTTTTAAAAGGTCAGATATGTGAATTATAAATTCATTATTTTTTGAACCCTATATTATTAGGATAAGTAGAATATATTTTTTTGAAATCTTTTGGAGTGAAATATTTGATTGTGGTAGGAATTAGTTAAAAGATGTAACTCTACTTGTCACGTATATATATATATATATATCCCTCTTACTCTATGACAAAATTAATTATTAATTATTAGTTAAGGGACTTCGTTTCAATCTCTTTTCATTGATGAATCCTTTTATTTCTAAACGAATTTCATTTATACGGTGTGAAAAACACTTTGACTTTTCATTTCAAGGGGAATATTTTCTACGAGGAGTTCGAAAAAATGACAAAAAAATGAATTTTGTTGTTGTTGTAAGTAATGACCATTCCACCGCCATGAGTTTTATTTGATATTTTCCTTCCTTTACAAGAAAAAATGTTTTTTTTAAAATAAAATAAATACCATATACTCTTTTTATGTATTTTTGTATTGAGAATGGTCTTGATAATGGACTTGTTATATCAATATATTTAAATGATATATTTTGATTGATGGCCTAAACCACTCCCTATAAATATTTACGTTTTCCCTCCAATTATGTGACTCTAATTTCTACATATGTTCTCCTAATCGTGATCATAATTTGGGGGGGACTTTTTCATTTCCCTTTCCCTCTTATTATGACTAAATTTTATTAACCCAATTTCTGATGTGGATTTTCCACAAAGCTATTTCTCTACATTTAACCAATTTTTTAGAAGAAAAACTTCAAATTGCGAGGATACAATTTATTGAAGTAGGGGAGAATGTAACACCCAAATATTTCATAGTACGTTATTTCTTCAAAAGTAATTCAATAACATGCACTACACACAACATTGAGTTCAAGTGCATCACGACTTACCAAACTAGTCGTTCAAAAGCAGTTATTAATAGTATTAACTGAAATTTTAACATTATATAATCCTTAAAATTTTAGAATACATATTATGATTTTCATATACATGATGTAAGAAAAAATTCATTTTTTCCGATAAATGAAGAATTTTTCAAAAAAAAATCACTTTTACAGCCTTTTTATGGTGAACCCTATTTAAATACAATATTTGAAACTTTTATATATTAAATTTGAAAAAAAATAAACATATTCTATAGAATCAGGACATACGAATTTAGTTTCAATAAATTTTTGGTGTTTTTCGAATAACTTCCATATTTGGGTGAATAGTGAAAAATACTATATTTTAACTGAAAATAACATTTTTAATAAAAATTATTTAGACTGTAAAATTATACATTTTAATGGTTTGGAAGTATAAATAGATTATATTTTTATCATTAATTCCAATTCTGGTCATTGTAAGTAATTTCACTTTGAAATTAGACATAAACAAGTGTCAATCTTTTGATAGTTATTATTTCTTAAAAATACGCCTTTCGGTTTTTACAAAGGGAATTAATTTAAATTAATAAATGAAACATATATGTTTTGAATTTGGTAAAATAGACTTCATTTTGTAATTCATAATATCAAAAACATTTTAGGCTGACGTTTTTATAATTTTCCGGAAACTTTCAATTTTTTGATGAATAGTGAAAAACAGTAAGTTATTATTTATAACAAATATTTTATTTAAATAAATAATTATTTTATTTAATTTATTTTAGGTCAAAATAGATACATAATACCTATATAAGTAAATTGTAATTAATTTTATTCATTTGAAAATATATTTAGATATATAAAAATTTTATTGAACTTTTACCGTCTTTTACCCACCTCCTATGAGCATTTGAAAATTTTCATAAAATGTAATTTTACCGCTTCTATGAATTGAATTTCAAATATCTGCAAGACACATTTAATATCAGTACATAAAATGTGGTTCAATAAACTGAAAATAATTTTTGGTGAAACGTAACTTTATACTTTTATTTACCACGGTTAAAAGTAAATAGCGTAATTAAGGGTAAAAATGATATTATTATTACCCTATCATATGTCCTAATTATACTGTATAATTGTTATTCAAGAAAAAACAACCTTTGGAATAAACTATTATTCTATAGGTCTACTTGGATTAGATTAGAACATTTATTATTATTTAATTCAAAAAGAGTTAAAAGTGTTAAATTTAATGTTTAATAACTAAAATATTTTTAATATAGGGTTAAAAATAAGATAAATTCGTCTATAAATATTCATTAGAAAGATAAAATGATTTCCTACATAATTTAATTTAATTTATATTTTTTAAAAAATATATAATTTAATATATTTATGACACATTGATGATTTAGTAATTACCTAATTAATGAAATATAAAAATATTTGATATTATAAATATACAAATAAATTTAATTTGAGAGTTTTTATGAATTACAATAATTTTATAAGTTAATAATAAATGTTAGATCTGGATAAATGAAATTTTTTTGAAGTAATAATGTTTTCAGGAATTTAGAAAAAATAAAATACCAAATAGTGTCAAAATTGACATTAAATAGTTTTCAAAATGTATATTATATTATTAATTGATATAATGGTCCTAAAAATCTAAGGTTCTTCCAAATGACTTATATATTAATATATATGACATTAATGAACCAATTGGGTTTTTATTGGAATTTTATAGTAAATTTATTAACAATATAATATTAAAATACAATGAGACATGGTAAATGTCAAACATTTTAACTAAGAGTTAAATCTAAATGTTAAGGTTAATATTGTGAACTAGACCTATCTAAAACCTCTTTGATGAAATAATTCCAACCCATAACAAACTTATCTTCTAAATGAATTATTTTGGAGCCATTATAAACTGAAAATTATTTTATTATAAAATAATATTTGAATATTTTCCTAATGTACCCCTCTCCTCTATTATAAAAGGGCACTCCGCCTTCTCTCTAATTCACACCATCAAATTCATTTGGCTCGGCCAAAAACTACCCAAATAACCTCTAAACCATTCTCAATTTATCCTAGAGTCCTTCCTTTGGTTAGAAAACCAACCTATGGAGCCCTTTTGATCAAATCAAAAGGAAGAACCCGACGAAGAGGTAATGATTTCACCACCCTCTTTCAAGTTCTTTTCTTCTTCCAGTTACTCTTTCTTTGTTATTACAATACCATAATTAATTATTCTTGTAACTTATATATATAATGTGATTTTATTATAAATATTTCACAGAAATATTCATTATTCTATCCATCCTATGAATGATAATGTCACCATCTGTGCGTACATACGGCTTACCATCTCCACCCCATGGTGTAATTTGTTATTAAACACTATGTTATTTGGATCGATATAATGATGAGTAATATGTATATAAATAATGAAAGTAACATGATAGTGTCTCTATAAAATTAATATACCATTCAATTCCACAAATTTATGGAAATGATATTGTCGCTCATGGGTACGTTCGGATTACCATCTCCAAGATGTGATGAGATTCATTTCCACGTTCACCATTAAACGATGATTATAAAAATATATATTATTAATTATTATTTAATATATGAAATAATAATTCTAATTAATATATACATATATATATATATATATTTATATATATATTTATTTATTTACATATATCTCAATCACTTACTTTCGTTCAATTTGACATTAAATTATAAACAACATTTATGCGTACATATGGCCTACTGTCTCCATAAACGGTGTTTCCATTTAATAAATCAATCTATTATAAATATTTATATTCTAAATATATGTGATATATAAAATCTTGTTTTATATTCTGGAAGTATGAAAATCATGATCTAAGTGATATGATCATGAACAACAAGTTAAAACACGTAAGATAAAGAAATCGATTATTACCCAAAATGTTAGTTTAAAAAGGAAATTATTATTAAATGGGGAGTATAAATTCACAAATGAATCATATATGATATCATAAATATTAATATGTTTGTGATATAATTTAATAACATACCATGGTTATTATATTGTAGGTTAAATGTAACCTGGACCAAAGGAATGTGTAAGGTAAGGGTTAATTCCTTAATCACATTATTATCCGATATTGTTTATTTGTAAGTATTTACTGGGACATTTTATCATACATGTAAATTTTTAATAAAAATGATTTAAAAAATAATATTTTAAGGATTTCTAAAAGGTACTATTTATCAAGATCATAATTGTAAATGTTTTAAATATTTATTTCTTTAAATCTTTTTAATTAATGTCCATGTTTTCAAAATGGATCTAAGTATTTATTTATATGGTCATGAATGTTTTGAAATAATAATAATTTTCTAATATTTCAAAGTGGTATGGGACAATTTTATTCAAAAATATATTTTAAATTAATTCCTTTATAAATGCATTACATTTAAATGATTTCACAAAAAAGGATATTTTTTAAGATTTTTAATGATTATTTTCAACTGTGTGAACATTCTTTTTGGATATTATTCTTGATTGAGGTTGATTTATTATAAATAAAATCTTCAATATTGTATGGAATGATCTATGATATGTTTTTACTGTGAATGTTCTATTTTTATACCATTCATGGTTTATGGTTAATGTATTGATATTTCAAATGCTAGTTTTTAAAAGGAAGGTTTATGTTAAGTTTCAACATTTTCATATGAGGAATGTAGTGGACTTTGTAAGTGATCGGTGGAGCCCGCTATACCTCCTCGATGCATTAGTAGGTCTCATGAGTCAAACTAGTTTCTTGGCACAATGCCTTCACAAAAATTTTATTTGTAGTCTTGGCACGAGGCCTTGACTATGTGGTAATGATGTCTGGCATTTGGCATTCCCTCATTGTGAAATTTTTTTACATGTGATTATTCGACCTGTAGAATATCCATGTGCTTTTTTATATGATAATTTTTTATTTATTTTTTCCATATTATGTTCAAGTTTGTGTTTAAAAAGGCGTTTTTTTATCACACACCTTGCTTTAAACGTTTATAGCTTTTGATAAAATATTTAACCTTACATGACATCGGATATAAGGCCCCAGCCTTAAACCTTACTTAATCTTGAGTTATTACAAGATTACACGTTGAGGATCTTTTCGGGTTTAGAGTTTTAGAGAATTAGATCATAAAACTTGCATTACAATCCACATATAAACAAAGAGGTTACATAAAGATAGTATTCTTCATTCCCATCAATGGAAACACATTTAAAATAAAACATGGATTATTTCTTGACACATCCTTGACTCTATCATCTTATCATGTACCTTTCCCTTGACCTGTGAAAAACATTTCAAAAACTTGGGATGAGCGTAAAAACTCAGTATGGGTTATAAAAACATGGAAAGGAAACATGAGTTCATATATACATAAGAATGAAATCATACTTTACCCATAAAACATAGGCACTTTAACATACCTCATAAAAACATGAATAAATCATATAAATCATAATACGTAAAGGTAACTTGAGGCATTCATAACATTCTTACGTAGGGGGTAACCCTCTTGGTTACGTTTGGAATACCCATCACAGTATATTCCCTAAAATCTCTTCGGAGAAACCTTAACGTTTCACTCCTTCGCGTTACCCAATGCATTGGAGAGCTATAACGGGCTCACCCGCCCTTAGTTTATCACGAAACCACCCGTCTTCATAATAATGCCCAAGAACCATAACATAATCATATCACATAAAACATGCATAAAGGAAACATAACATTTCCACATTTCAATCACGAGATATCAATACAACACATTGATATAATAAAAACATTATGAAAACCATTTTCAATACCAAAGTAAAACATGGTATTTATTTTTCTTTTAAAAAAAAAGGTATGGCTTGTAGAGGAAGCCAAAACTCAAATAACGGTTACGACGGCGGAGAAGTCGTTGTCGCCGCATACGTACGACAAAAACATTCCCTTTTGTCGTTTAGTAAACGCTTCGTATAAAAAAGATTCCTTTTGAGTAAACGTAAAAGTCAAAGGGGTTTATACACCGTATAAAAGAAAGTTGTGTATAAAATAAAATATGCCTCAACGAAAGGAGATTGAGACGAAGTCCCATACCTCGTATCCGACTTGACCCGACCGTTCTTTAAACTCCTGAATAATAAACTTGAGTTAATCTCTACTTGCTTATGAATCTTTTTCAAGTTCATTATTCCTTTTATACCATGTTATGAACATCATGTAATTATTTAAGTTAATAATGTTCATTTTGTCGGTATTTGGTTCTTAAGTCAAAAATTGACTTCTTATACTTACAAGTTGTTAATTTGGTCAAAGTTTCATTATATCCAGAATGGTATTCATTATGTAGATATCATATATGTAATATATATCCAGTACATACATTCATTTATAATATTACATCACATTTAGAGGTAAGAAATGAAATGCATCGTTCATGGAGACGGTAAGCCGTACGTACGCATGAACGCTACTTCCATTTCTATTTCATATTTTCTGGAATGGAATCATAATGATATAAAAGTATATTATAATTCCAGTATAACAACATATATAATATCATTAACTTTATCCTTTACACATCCCACATATGGTATTAACGAATCAAATCACTTTTAGGGGGCGGTAGTCCGCACTTCCTAAAATGAAGATATCGTGTTTTACCCATAATGGAAACCATAAAGGTATGCACAAAATGAAAAAAACAGAAGCTTAAGGAAAACATAAACATATAATATATCATATATAAAAATAGTGACATCATAATGGCCACCTTTGAAGGTGTTAAATGAGTATTGAACAATCATCGTTTCGGGAGGCAGAATTTCGCCATCCACGGAAACCGTATGTTCTTTAACCATTTGATGTAGTTGTGTGAGAGTGTAGCTCAAATATATCTTATAACAACATCCTAGTATATTGAAGATACTGGTGTTGTTACAAAAGAAGTAAATAAAAAGAGTTTAGGGGGTCGGAGAAGCAAAATAAAACAAATGAACATGAGAGAATGAAATACCTTAAAAAGTGTAACTTCTTTTGGTTTGAGCCTAAAGGCTTCCTTTGAAAGGATTCTGCCCAAAGGGAATCCTCTAAGATGAGGAGAGGGATGTGGAGAGAGCAAATGGGCAGGGGTTGGCCGAGCCAATGGCTTGAAGAGTGTGTGAAATGAGGTAGAGGTGGGGGCCTTTTATAAGGGGAGAGGAGGGGCACTTTTGGAAAGTAAAGAAACATTACATTATTTGAAAATGTGTTTCGGTTTTAAAAGGTCCCACATTGATGGAATTCGTGGATAAGGTGATAAGGCATCGAAATCCATTCATCCAATTGGTTTTGGACATGTGTAGTTCATAGATTTTATTTTATCTTTCCATTTTATTTAAATCGTCAAATAATGATGTCATCGCTGCATCATTATTATGTCATAAATAATTAAATTTATTTAATGTCTAAAAATTATAAAAAAATTACTATGATGTAGGAAATCTTTTTAGCTTTCCATTGAATATTTATAATCAAAATTTTGACTTGTATAACCCCACTTAAAAATTGTTTTCGCAAAACATATTATGTTTGTGTCATTTTCACTTTAACATTTAATAAAAAGTAATTTATGTTATTTCCCAACAAAAGTGGATACATGGGGTCCCCAAGTTAGGCCATGACTTGTCTTGGTCGGCCATGACACAACCAATGAGGTTGGGACATGTGTCTAGGTCATTTTATATTATTAAAGCATTATTTATACATTAAACTACCCTAATTACCACTAATCGCGATTAAGAACTTAATAAGTTACTATTCACCAAAAAATTATTTTAATCTCATTGAACCACATTTTACTTCTTAATGACAACCATGTATGTCGGATTTTCAAAATTCAATACACATTAGTGGTAAACTTTCATTTAACTGAAAAATCAGTTTGCTTGATTACCACTTAGTGGTTTCACTATTCATCAAAAATTGAAGTTTTTTCAGAAAATTACCAAAAATTCACTCTAAGCTATATTTGATATTACGAATTCAAAAATGAAGTCTATTTTACAAAATTAAAATCATATAAGTCACATTAATTAATTTAATAATTAATTCCCGCTGCCAGAGCAAATAGCGTGTTTTTACAAAACAATAAGTATCAAAAGATTGACACCAGTTTAAGTCTAATTTCAAATCGAAATTGATTCCAATGACCACCATTGGATAAAATGGTAAAAATATATTCTAATTTCACTTCAAAACCAATTCAAAACATAATCTAATCATATAAATAAATTAGATTAAAAAGTAGTTTTGATGTAAAATGCAGTATTTTTCACTATTCATTTAAAAATGAACATTGTCGGAAAATTACCAAAAATTCACACAAGGTAAATTTTGATGTCCCAATCATAAAGGATAATTTTATTTTGACAAACATAGTTTCTAAAATTGTCAAAATATAGATTCAAAAATGGTTTTCCATCAAAAGGCACTAAAACAATCCTTTAAGAATATTAGTGTATTCCATGCATAAGATTGTATTTATTTTCATTTTAAGCCTCTAAAACACTATCTTTATCATTAATAGACATAGATAAAAATATCTATTATTCATTACTTACATGGGATGTTACATCCTTCCCCCCTTTAGAAAATTGCGTCCCCGCAATTTATTTACTTATCAAATAAATTGGGGTACTTATCCCTCATTGCATTTTCGGATTCCCATGTTGCCTCTTCAATCATGTGGTTTTTCCACAAAACCTTTACCTGCTTAATCACCTTATTCCGTAACACTTGCTCCCTGTGGTCAAGAATCTGGACCGGTTGTTCCTCATAAGATAGGTTCTCTTCCAGCTGAACTACCTCTGGACTCAAAACATGAGATGGATCTGGCATATACTTTCTCAACATCGAAACGTGAAAAACATTGTGTACCTGAGATAAACTCGGAGGTAAAGCCACTCGGTATGCAACTGATCCAACTCTCTCTAGAACTTCGTATGGTCCAATGAACCTTGGACTCAACTTTCCTTTCTTACCAAATCTCATCACACTTTTCCAAGGAGAAACCTTGAGAAAAACATGATCACCTACCTCGAAAGATAGATCCTTCCTCCGGTTATCCGCATAACTCTTCTGCCTGCTCTGAGCTGTTCTCATGTGTTTCTGAATCAGCTGAACTTTTTCTGCCATCTCTTCTACCAATTCTGGTCCCATCAACTTTCTTTCACCCACTTCATCCCAGAAAGCTGGAGTTCGACACCGCTTCCCATATAATGCCTGAAATGGTGCCATCTGTATACTGGAATGAAAACTGTTATTATATGAAAACTCAACCAAAGAAAGATGCTGGTCCCAACTCCCCTGATAATCCATAGAACAAGCTCGTAGCATATCCTCCAATTTCTGAATTGTTCGTTCTGACTGCCCATCTGATTGAGGATGAAAAGGTGTACTAAAATTTAATTCAGTACCCAACGACTTCTGAAGGCCTTTCCAAAAGTTAGAGGTAAACCTGGGATCACGATCTGATACAATGGAGAGGGGAACTCCATGTAACCTGACTATCTCTTTAAGATACAAACGGGAAAGTTGATCAAGAGAGAAAGTATCTCGTATAGCAAGGAAATGAGCAGATTTGGTCAAGCGATCAACAATAACCCAGATTGCATTATTACCTCGAGATGTCTTCGGTAATCCAACAACAAAGTCCATGGATATATTCTCCCATTTCCACTCTGGCACTGGTAAAGGCTGAAGCATCCCTTTCGGTAACTGCCGCTCAGCTTTAACCTGCTGACAAGTCAAACACTTCACAGTAAAATCAGCAATATCTCTTTTCATTCCATCCCACCAGTAATACTCCCGCAGATCTCTATACATCTTAGTACTGCCCGGATGAACTGAAAACAGAGAACTATGAGCTTCACATAACAACTCTCTCTTCAACTGTGAATCAGAAGGCACACACAATCTCTTCCCAAATCTCAAAACGCAATCATTATCAATGTTGAATTCAGGCAACTTACCTTTCTGAACCAGCTCTACCCTTTTCTGCAACTCACTGTCTTGCTTCTGTGCTTGATTGATTCTATCTGATAGAGAAGATCTCACTGATACCTGAAACAAAACAGAAGGACTTCCTGCACCAACAACTTCTATGCCAAATTTCATCAAATCGTTAACCAAATGATCACGTTCCAAACGCAACATTGTTAATGAAGCATTACTTTTTCGACTCAAAGCATCAGCCACTTTATTTGCTTTTCCCGGATGGTAATGAATTGTACAATCATAATCCTTGATTAATTCCAGCCATCTCCTTTGTCTCATGTTTAACTCTTTCTGAGTGAATATATACTTTAAACTTTTGTGATCGGTATAAATTTCACACTTTACTCCATACAAATGATGCCTCCAAATTTTTAAAGCAAAAACAACAGCAGCTAATTCCAAATCATGTGTAGGGTAATTTACCTCATGAGTTTTCAACTGTCGTGAAGCATAAGCAATTACCTGATCATTCTGCATTAGGACGCAACCAAGTCCTTTCAATGAAGCATCGCTGTATATAACAAAGTCACCATTCCTGGAAGGTAGTGCCAAAACTGGAGCATTCACCAATCTTCTTTTCAATTCCTGAAAACAATCATCACATTCTTTTGTCCAGATAAACTTAACACCCTTCCGAGTTAGCTTAGTCATTGGACTAGATAACCGTGAAAAATTTCTAACAAACCTTCGGTAATAGCCCGCCAAACCAAGGAAGCTACGAATCTCGGTTACATTTGTGGGTCTTGGCCATTCTTCCACAACTTTTGTTTTTGCAGGATCAACAGTTATTCCATCTTTAGAAACAATGTGACCAAGGAAAGCAATTTGTTGCAACCAAAACTCACACTTGCTGAATTTCCCATACAATTTCTTTTCTTTTAAGGTTTGCAAGATAACCCTTAAATGTTTTTCATGCTCCTCTTTACTTTTAGAAAACACCAAAATATCATCAATGAAAACAACCACAAACTTATCCAAGAACTCATGGAAAATTCTATTCATTAAGTCCATGAATACAGCAGGTGCATTGGTTATCCCAAAAGGCATTACTACAAATTCATAATGGCCATATCTCGTACGGAAAGCGGTCTTCGGAATATCTGCCTCCTTTACCTTCAGCTGATGGTACCCCGATCTCAAGTCAATCTTTGAAAAAAACTGAGCTCCCTGGAGCTGATCAAACAAATCATCGATATGAGGCAAAGGATATTTGTTCTTAACAGTGATATTATTCAAGGCTCTATAATCAATGCAAAGTCTCATAGAACCATCTTTCTTTTTAACAAATAAAACAGGAGCACCCCATGGTGATGTGCTAGGTCTAATGAAACCTTTCTCTAATAAATCTTGCAATTGCTCCTTCAACTCTAAAAGTTCAATTTGTGCCATTCGATAAGGGGGTTTTGAAATTGGCTTAGCATCAGGAACTAAGTCAACAGTAAACTCAACTTCCCGATCTGGTATTATTCCAGGCAAATCATCAGGAAAAACATCAGGATACTCATTTACCACTGGCACATCATTAATCTGAACAGTTCCTTTATTTTCAACGACGTGTGCAAGGTAACATTCATTTCCATCTTTTACAAGTTTCTCGGCCTCTTCATATGTTATCAAAAGTAAGGGTTCATTCTTGTAAACAAACTGAAAGTCTTTCTGAAAAGAAACTTCTTTAGCTCTACAGTCAATCTTAGCATGGTAAATAGAGAGCCAATCCATACCCAGGATAACATCAAACTCTACTAGAGGTAGAACAATAAGGTTTGCAAGTAGGTTCTTTCCACAGATAAGGATAGGAAGATTCTTATAAATTCTTTTTGCCTCGACACTTCCCCCAGGTGTTTTTACCAAAAGTTCAGGAGTCATTTCTTGAGATGGTATTCCCATTTTACTAGAAAAGGTCTCAGAGATGAAAGAATGTGTAGACCCCGAATCAAACAACACACTGGCATAGTCTGAAAAAACAAACAAAGTACCTGATACGACTTCATTTGATGGCCCGACATCCGCTGAAGTAGTTGCAAAGGATTTCACCACCCCTTTCTGCTTGTAGTCTAACTGCTTCCCATCACTCAAGCTCCTTGTCGGACACTCGTTTGCATAGTGACCCATCTCATTGCACTTAAAACATTTCACTAACTGTAAATCAAATTTGTTTTTACCTTCACCTTGATCCTTTTCAGTGCAATCACGAGCCTTATGTCCCATCTTACCACATCGGTAGCACTTCCCAGAATTCAGAAGACATTCCCCAGCATGCCTTTTGCCACATTTATCACAAACTGGAAACTTAGTTCTCTTACCATCAGACTTCTTTGAAGAATTCTTACCTTTCTCCTGCCACCTCGGTCTCTTCTTCTGCTGGTTGTTATAGAACACTTGGTCATCGGCAAACTCCATTTCCACCTTCTCAGCACATCGAACAAGCTTTTCATAACTTTTAAACTCTCGAGAAGCTAATGCCCTTCGATACTTTGGCTTTAATCCTGAGTAAAAACGATTGATTTTACTATCAAGGTCCCGGATAAAATTGGGAGCATACCTTGCCAATCGAGTGAACCTTTCTTCATAGGCAGCCACTGAGTCTTCCTCTTGCCTCAATTCCAAGAATTGCTTTTCCATCCTAAGTCGAACAGCCTTAGGAAAATACTTCTCAAGAAACATACCTTTGAAATCATCCCAGTCAAGAGCATCAATCTCATCGGGTTCCCTGATATTTTTAACCATAGACCACCACTGATCTGGTTCACCCTCCAAACGGTAAATAGCAAGACTAACCTTTTGATTGTCTGAACACCCCATGACATCAAAAATCTTCTCCAGTGCTTTAATCCACCCTTCAGCTTGCACAGGGTCAGATGATCCTCTGAATGATGGTGGATGTTGCCTCATGAAATGTTCCACCACTGACATGTTCCTCTGCGGCTGATCTGGCTGATCTCGTGCATGGATACCACCACCATTTATCGCCTGAGTCAACTGCGCCATTACTGCAACAAACTGTTCAGTTCCAATTCCGACCATTTCTGGATGCTGATTCGGAAGGTTATTTCCTTCTGTATGCCTTCCTAGCACTGCTTCCCTGTTTCCTCTGCGGAAAACCATTCTGAACAAACATGTCTTAGATGAAGCAACATGGTAATCTTTAAATGCTATATCATTTCGAAAAAGAAAAAAAAAATATTTTTGGATAATCATTTAATAGAATTCTAACTCCTAAAGTTATCTAAACCGACCTCTGATACCAACTATAAGGCCCCAGCCTTAAACCTTACTTAATCTTGAGTTATTACAAGATTACACATTGAGGATCTTTTCGGGTTTAGAGTTTTAGAGAATTAGATCATAAAACTTGCATTACATTCCACATATAAACAAAGAGGTTACATAAAGATAGTATTCTTCATTCCCATCAATGGAAACACATTTAAAATAAAACATGGATTATTTCTTGACACATCCTTGACTCTATCATCTTATCATGTACCTTTCCCTTGACCTGTGAAAAACATTTCAAAAACTTGGGATGAGCGTAAAAACTCAGTATGGGTTATAAAAACATGGAAAGGAAACATGAGTTCATATATACATAAGAATGAAATCATACTTTACCCATAAAACATAGGCACTTTAACATACCTCATAAAAACATGAATAAATCATATAAATCATAATACGTAAAGGTAACTTGAGGCATTCATAACATTCTTACGTAGGGGGTAACCCTCTTGGTTACGTTTGGAATACCCATCACAGTATATTCCCTAAAATCTCTTCGGAGAAACCTTAACGTTTCACTCCTTCGCGTTACCCAATGCATTGGATAGCTATAACGGGCTCACCCGCCCTTAGTTTATCACGGAACCACCCGTCTTCATAATAATGCCCAAGAACCATAACATAATCATATCACATAAAACATGCATAAAGGAAACATAACATTTCCACATTTCAATCACGAGATATCAATACAACACATTGATATAATAAAAACATTATGAAAACCATTTTCAATACCAAAGTAAAACATGGTATTTATTTTTCTTTTAAAAAAAAGGTATGGCTTGTAGAGGAAGCCAAAACTCAAATAACGGTTACGACGGCGGAGAAGTCGTTGTCGCCGCATACGTACGACAAAAACATTCCCTTTTGTCGTTTAGTAAACGCTTCGTATAAAAAAGATTCCTTTTGAGTAAACGTAAAAGTCAAAGGGGTTTATACACCGTATAAAAGAAAGTTGTGTATAAAATAAAATATGCCTCAACGAAAGGAGATTGAGACGAAGTCACATACCTCGTATCCGACTTGACCCGACCGTTCTTTAAACTCCTGAATAATAAACTTGAGTTAATCTCTACTTGCTTATGAATCTTTTTCAAGTTCATTATTCCTTTTATACCATGTTATGAACATCATGTAATCATTTAAGTTAATAATGTTCATTTTGTCGGTATTTGGTTCTTAAGTCAAAAATTGACTTCTTATACTTACAAGTTGTTAATTTGGTCAAAGGTTCATTATATCCAGAATGGTATTCATTATGTAGATATCATATATGTCATATATATCCAGTACATACATTCATTTATAATATTACATCACATTTAGAGGTAAGAAATGAAATGCATCGTTCATGGAGACGGTAAGCCGTACGTACGCATGAACGCTACTTCCATTTCTATTTCATATTTTCTGGAATGGAATCATAATGATATAAAAGTATATTATAATTCCAGTATAACAACATATATAATATCATTAACTTTATCCTTTACACATCCCACATATGGTATTAACGAATCAAATCACTTTTAGGGGGCGGTAGTCCGCACTTCCTAAAATGAAGATATCGTGTTTTACCCATAATGGAAACCATAAAGGTATGCCCAAAATGAAAAAAACAGAAGCTTAAGGAAAACATAAACATATAATATATCATATATAAAAATAGTGACATCATAATGGCCACCTTTGAAGGTGTTAAATGAGTATTGAACAATCATCGTTTCGGGAGGCAGAATTTCGCCATCCACGGAAACCGTATGTTCTTTAACCATTTGATGTAGTTGTGTGAGAGTGTAGCTCAAATATATCTTATAACAACATCCTAGTATATTGAAGATACTGGTGTTGTTACAAAAGAAGT
Source organism: Viscum album (assembly GCA_963277665.1). Taxonomy (NCBI): domain Eukaryota; kingdom Viridiplantae; phylum Streptophyta; class Magnoliopsida; order Santalales; family Viscaceae; genus Viscum; species Viscum album. The sequence continues at coordinate 1,970,456,477 of OY728131.1, read as the reverse complement.
AAATAAAAAGAGTTTAGGGGGTCGGAGAAGCAAAATAAAACAAATGAACATGAGAGAATGAAATACCTTAAAAAGTGTAACTTCTTTTGGTTTGAGCCTAAAGGCTTCCTTTGAAAGGATTATACCCAAAGGGAATCCTCTAGGATGAGGAGAGGGATGTGGAGAGAGCAAATGGGCAGGGGTTGGCCGAGCCAATGGCTTGAAGAGTGTGTGAAATGAGGTAGAGGTGGGGACCTTTTATAAGGGGAGAGGAGGGGCACTTTTGGAAAGTAAAGAAACATTACATTATTTGAAAATGTGTTTCGGTTTTAAAAGGTCCCACATTGATGGAATTCGTGGATAAGGTGATAAGGCATCGAAATCCATTCATCCAATTGGTTTTGGACATGTGTAGTTCATAGATTTTATTTTATCTTTCCATTTTATTTAAATCGTCAAATAATGATGTCATCGCTGCATCATTATTATGTCATAAATAATTAAATTTATTTAATGTCTAAAAATTATAAACAAATTACTATGATGTAGGAAATCTTTTTAGCTTTCCATTGAATATTTATAATCAAAATTTGGACTTGTATAACCCCACTTAAAAATTGTTTTCGCAAAACATATTATGTTTGTGTCATTTTCACTTTAACATTTAATAAAAAGTAATTTATGTTATTTCCCAACAAAAGTGGATACATGGGGTCCCCAAGTTAGGCCATGACTTGTCTTGGTCTGCCATGACACAACCAATGAGGTTGGGACATGTGTCTAGGTCATTTTATATTATTAAAGCATTATTTATACATTAAACTACCCTAATTACCACTAATCGCGATTAAGAACTTAATAAGTTACTATTCACCAAAAAATTATTTTAATCTCATTGAACCACATTTTACTTCTTAATGACAACCATGTATGTCGGATTTTCAAAATTCAATACACATTAGTGGTAAACTTTCATTTAACTGAAAAATCAGTTTGCTTGATTACCACTTAGTGGTTTCACTATTCATCAAAAATTGAAGTTTTTTCAGAAAATTACCAAAAATTCACTCTAAGCTATATTTGATATTACGAATTCAAAAATGAAGTCTATTTTACAAAATTCAAATCATATAAGTCACATTAATTAATTGAATAATTAATTCCCGCTGCCAGAGAAAATAGCGTGTTTTTACAAAACAATAAGTATCAAAAGATTGACACCAGTTTAAGTCTAATTTCAAATCGAAATTGATTCCAATGACCACCATTGGATAAAATGGTAAAAATATATTCTAATTTCACTTCAAAACCAATTCAAAACATAATCTAATCATATAAATAAATTAGATTAAAAAGTAGTTTTGATGTAAAATGCAGTATTTTTCACTATTCATTTAAAAATGAACATTGTCGGAAAATTACCAAAAATTCACACAAGGTAAATTTTGATGTCCCAATCATAAAGGATAATTTTATTTTGACAAACATAGTTTCTAAAATTGTCAAAATATAGATTCAAAAATGGTTTTCCATCAAAAGGCACTAAAACAATCCTTTAAGAATATTAGTGTATTCCATGCATAAGATTGTATTTATTTTCATTTTAAGCCTCTAAAACACTATCTTTATCATTAATAGACATAGATAAAAATATCTATTATTCATTACTTACTTGGGATGTTACATCGGAGCTCACCCCTTTCATATGTTTTATTTTCCAAGGATTCCAAGAAGTGTATTATGATTGATATGTAGGGTTAAGATAAAGGGAATAATGGCGTGTTCAAAGAACTATCTATGCTATATTTTATGTTTGAAATTGTAAGGTAAATTTAATGTTTGTAATATATATTCCATGACTTCTAAACTGATCAGTCCTTCAAGACTTGATTCCTTGTAATAATGCCAATGTATTAAAATAATACACCGGATCTGGGTAATGGGGGTCGGGGTGTTACATTTGGTATCAGAGAAAGTTTAGAAATAACCATGGAAACTAGATTTAGATAAACTCTGATTAGAGCGCATTACCCTAAAATAGACATTGAGGATTAGTATAGAAAAAAACTTACTATAATTTTGGTAATGTAGAGATTTTGTGAGTTTTCCAAATAAATACATTCATTTCTGGATATGAGCAAGTAGAGGTAGCTCTATCATAAATTTCACTAGGGGTAAAACATGAAAACACTGCTTGGTGCTAGACTCGAACGGGTACTAGTGCACGACAACGGTCCTTGCTTCACTCTTGGTTATGACACTCACGGGGGATATGCTTAGTATAATTATCATTTTTTACAAATCATTATGATGGATTTATGAGTATATACCTTCTCAATGAAAATATTTTTAGGATTATGGATTATATACATAAATTGTTCAATTTATGTGAGGTATCATACAAGTCTGGGATTATTCATTTCAATTCATAAACTGTCCTAGTGTTTTCCGGTGTATAGAAATGGATCCCATTAGAAGGAATGTGAACTCCCGAAATAAGTATGATCTAAAGAGTATGAATGATCATATCTTTGACGGTATTAATACAACATTTAGAAGGTAAATAGCCTCCCATGTATTCTCAACATATGAAGCAACAATATCTTGTGTTAATAAGATAATTAAATAATCCCTTGAGTCCTATGGCTTTGAAGGGAAGCAAGAGAATAAATGGATGGAAGAAATAAAGATGGATAAAGGGAAGAGGGAAAAGAAGGATTTTCCCATAAGTGATAACTGTGGAAAGAATCACCTTAGTAAATGCTTGAATGGAATGGGAGTTTGTTATAAGTGTGGAGAAAAAGGACACCAATTACGTGATTGAAAGTGTAAGAAAAAGGGTTCAAATGTAAAATGCTTCATCTTCAAGGCGTTGGGACACTATGCGAATCAATATCCCATTCATCAGAGTATACCGCAAATGATGTTATTGGATAATAATCATGGTATGATACTACATCAGATGAAGATAAATGACTAGTTTTCCTATGTAGTTATTATAGAATTATTTCATTTGAGTATTGTATCAACAAGATACTGGTTATATGAATTATGGAGATAAAAAAGGATTGTACTACAGTACTATTTTATTGAGGATTTGATATTATACGGTTCAAATACACCATCTTGTTCAAAAGATTCCATCACCATAATCAGTATATCAAACAGACGTCTGGTTTGTGAGATATGTCCTTTCAACCATATCATGGCCAAAATGGGTACGAGTCCAATCTGATCGACCCAACATGGCCCAACCCAACCCAAAATAGTCAGGTTTAGTCATGGCCCGACCTAAACCGGTTGGGCCACGAGTTGACCCGACCCAAACTGACTGGGCTGCGGACCATCTCGGCCCGCCAGCTGGTGTGACCCGCATGAGGGGTCGTGCAACCCATATATCCTGAATGACTTAATGATTCATTTAGATTTTTCATTGGGGGCGCCAAATGGCAGCACCAATCTGTCCACACGACCAGTAGGGGGCAGTTCAATTTGCCTCCCATTGCAGCTTCGATGTCGCGATAACCACCTGAGGCGTGCGATGACATGCTACCCATCCATCAATGCGGTCGGCCGAGATTCGGACGCCCCTTCAGTCGGCTGAGTTACCATGCGGCGCCACCCCCTTCTGCGGCCGGTGAGTGGCTACCACCTCCTTCTCCTGTCGTCACCCATTGTCGTTGCCGCCATGCTAGTGCAGTGCCAATGCTTCTTCTGCGGTGCTTCGGTCTCTCTCTGGAGATCTATTTTCACTCAAATATGTACCTGTAGGCCACTAGGGATTCCGCCGTCACTGCTTGCCTATGGGTTTAGGATTTTTTGAATTGGGAAATATTCCCCCAAGGAAGGAAAAAAATACTAAAGCGACGGAGTGTCCGAGCCTTGTTGGTTTGTCATGCACCCTCCTCATTAGCATTACAACAAGAGAGCATATTTGATTAAACATAGATAAACTATAATAGTTCAGTGTTTGAAAATTCCTTTCAAGAATGAGGGAAAAAAAATTCACTTGAATTAAATAAATCCCCTACCTCATGTATCATTATAGATGTCACGGTTATGGAGAGAGAAGAGTCCTCATTGGATGGAGTCACCGTTGTTAGTCAATCCGGGATCGTTGCCGCCCAAACTTCCTCCGCTGATGGACGATCTCGCTATACTTTCCCAGATGTTCCTCACCTGATGAAGTTGAGTCCAAAAACCCCAACCCGACCTCCATTTAAATAGAGGGGGAGGGTGAGTAACGCATTGACAAAATTAATGAGTTTCATTAATGAATAAACCATTTAATCCCCAGTGGTGTAGTTACAAAATAGAATATTCAAGCCATTTAATGTCTTGAAAACCCATCAGACCCACAACCACCACTCAACATGAGGTAGGATAATAATATAACAATTTTTACGTTATTTAATTATTTCATTAAATGTTTCAAAAACTAAATTTTTCACCCGACCTATTGTGGTCGATGTTAAGCCTCACATAAAAAAATCAGTGATGCATATTCAATAGTGCCCTTAGATTTTTAATTAGAGAACAGACTGAAAATATAGAAAATTCTACTGACACATTTACTGACTGGTCCTTAAAAAAAAGTTCAAAAACTCGTTCCGCACATGCTGGGCCTCATAATTAAGCACTGTTAATTTTCACAGAATCATAATAATCCCAAATAATTAAAAAATATATATAGAATTTTCAGGTCTTATGACTTATGATAAAATTTTCATTTATATTCATTCATAACAAAAAATTCACCCATATAGAAACATAATAGAAAATAAAGACAAAGAAAATGAAATTTTGTATCTTTATTTGATTTAAATATTATATAAATTATTTTTTAATGCAAAAGTGTCCATTAAATGAATTAATTTACCTCCCTAGGTTTTAATGGAAGAATTTAATTAATCCAATAAAATTTTATTAGTTTTGAGGCTAGTTTTATTGTAATTATAATATTATTTTTAACCTAAATTTCATAATTTACACTTAACCATAGTTAAAAAATTACCACTGTTACTTTTTATTTCATCTTAAAATAAAAGGGACCTACTACCCAAATATTGATATTATGAATCCAAATTTTGAATGTATTTTTATAAATTTAAAAATACAATTTTCCGAATTCAATTTCATACAAAGCTCGTAAAATGCCATGAAAATCTATTTTTTTGGAAAAATGACATTTTAAAACAGAAAATGTGATTATTATAAATTCATATATAAAATCATTTTAAAAAACTATAATTGTATAATTTTAAATCAAAAAAAAGTAATTAAAATTTTAAATTAACCCTAATCAAATTTTACATTGTAAAGGCTTTATAACAAAATAAAACATTCAATAAAAATTAGTACTTTCAGTATTCATCAAAACATGAAATATCTCCAAAAAATACCAAAATTTCATCCAATGAAATCTTTTTCATACCAACTTGAAAAAAGATGTTTATTTTTTCATATAGAATATATTAAAGTTCCAAAAACTATATTTTTAACAACTGTTCAATCAAAAGATGGAAAAATGCCTTTATAGAAAAATACTTCTTTTATGTGAAAAATTGTATTTGTTATAATTTAATGCCTATAAAAAACATAGTATGAATGTTAAAAATAATATTGAATTTATTATATATTTATTAATTTTATAACATAGAAAATGATGTATAAAAAACACTTGTACACATTAAATTAATTCATCATCAAATCATTTCGTTTTATTAAAAAACAAATTACATTCATTTATAATTAATGTGTAAAAGAATAGTATATTCTTGAGTAAAATATAATTTCACAATTAAGGTAATCCTATTCATAACCTCCATTCTAAAGAAGAAGTTTTAATTTTCGTTAATTAATTACAATAATAAAATATTAAATCATAGAAACTCATTGTTACGTGTAACGCAATCTAAGTCTATGATGTGTGTAATGAAATTAATCAATGAAACAATATTATTTAATCAAAAAACTATTTCATAAAAATATCATGTGGTTACAATATTAACCCATTTATTTTTGGTTACTTCTATTTAATAAAACTAAAAAGAATAGTGTTAGAAACAATAATCATAGTGAAAAATCACATAATCATGAGAAATAATTTATAGGATGTCTAAATAATCATGAATTATTTTAAATATAAGACAAATTAGGGTTATTCTAGGTTATTAATGGTCATAATATGTTCAAATCATTCATGATGGTTTATAAGGAAAATATGAATTAATTAAGCATATCCCTCTTGGGTATCAAATACGGTGCATAGTAAGAGGAATTTTGATTTACCAGATAATAGTCAGGTCATGTCCATGATGCCTTATTTGGATCTATTACCCCTAGTTATATATGTTTTATAACCATTTACACTTTTAGTGTCCAAATAGGGATATAAATATAGGAAATCCATATAATTTATACCTTTCAATTTTTTTTGGAAATTATCTTATACTTATACTTGTCCTCAAAGTTAGTCATCGATTTATGTTCTATAATATATTATTTATCAAATATATTTCCCAAGGTTAATAATAAGCTTCACCTTATACCAAATGTAATGGCCCTGACCCCAGTAGCCCAGATTCAGTAGTTACCTTATAAAATTGAACTGGATGAAAGTTATCATATCTTAATAGATCGAATAGTTTAATATTCTTCATAGACTTGATACATAATTTAATTTTAAATTAATTTGAAAATATAAAATATTAAAAATTATTTTCATTTATATAGTATTTATTCTTTCTATCATGCCCCTTCATATCAATCATAAAACATTTATTAACATCATGGTGAAAGGTGACATATAAAAGGGTTGATATCTGATTCAAAATAAGGGTATGGATGTAGTTGAAGATATCATGAATAAATAATAGTAATAAATATGGAAAGGTAAGTACCTAAAATGCATGAAATTTAAATAATATCTTGATTATAATTTGGTAAGACCAATGGATGATAAAACAATGCCATATTTGTAATCAGATGAGCTTGAAAAATATCCATTTATATTTTAACTAATTGAAAAATAACATAGATATAAATAACTAATCTAATAATGATATATTTAATAATGATTGATATTTAAAACAAAATGTTAATAACTTTTACATCATAGTTTAAAACTATGGGTAAAAATCATTTAATTTTACCAACTAATTTGTCTCATAAAACCCATCGGTGAATTGTGGGGTCATATAATTGATGGATTTGTCTATCAAATAATAAGTCCAATGCAATAATTATATGAAATAGGTGAAACATAATCATTATAATAATTCATATTTAAAAACAAACATATTAAAGGTTAATACATAACCCAATTAATAAACATAATCATAAACCATCCAGAGTAATATTGTTAATGGTACTAAAATTGTACTACCATAACTAAACTAATCGTAAACCATACACATAAATAATAAGTAAGATATAAATATAAAATATCCACAAGGTATCATAACTAAAATTATAGGTTTATGCCATTTATGAATAAATATACCAGAAAAAATGTTATTTAAAACATTCTTAAGGAATATAACCTTTCCACTTAGAAAATATTCTAAAATAAAAATGTTTAAAAAATATTTCTTAAAATAATTTCATTTTAAAATAATAATTTAAACATATAAAGGATGGTTTAAAACATTTATTTTTCCTGAAGGATATAAATTTCTTACAGTACATATATGTTTAAATAAATATTCCTTTCAAATTTTTTAAAAAATCCAAACGAGCCTTATTTTGAAAACAATTGGATGATTCCTATTATTTTGTATGTAATAAGTAAACCATTATTAAAACTAAATTTAATAATTCATTTATATAATTATAAACAAAATGAAAAAATTAGAAAACAAGGTATTGGTTGAAAAAATATTTTTTACTGATGAGAGACCTCAAGTCAAATTTTATTCCAAAACATTTTCTCAATCATTTTAAGTACCAAAGAGGGGAAAATGGTAATATTACTGATATAACTATTTTATATCTATATATTAATGGTTATTTTATTCTAATTAATTTAATATTAATTTATTAATATTAATATGCATTCTATACATTAATGTTTGTGTATTATAATAAAACATCGACATTTGGAGAAATATGAAAAAACCTATAAATTGAGGAATATAAAGACACTTCACATGGATCCCTAAAAAGGTAAAGAATAATAAAGAAAAAATGAAGATGTTTATATTGAAGATTTAATCAAAATATATGATTCAATTTATTTAATTACGGCTTCCCATGATGTTAAATGATCAAGGGATGTTGGGGAGGCTAAAAATTGAAGAATTAGAGAAACATAATTGACCTAGCACTAAAAACACATTTTCCCGCCATTTATCATGTACAAAGTGGGTAAATTATACAAGATGAGAAATATTTACATAGTTTGAAGTTAAAAAAGAATAAAAAATTAACCCCCAAACAATACACATCATGTAAACATTACACAACATGTAATCCTTACATAACCTAAAAAATAGTGTCTTTTATATATCTTTGGATGGGGCCCCATAGGATTGACTAAAAAAGGACTATTTATTAATGGTGTGACTCAAGTAAGACCACACAAATTATCTACACTTATAAACAAATATTTTTTACAATATATTGAAATATTCCATTCCAGGTGTAGAGAGGTTCAACAATCGGGAGGCTGCCATAGGGATTCAACCTGACGTTCATCGGGGATTGGTTTTTTTAATGCGTTGAAGTTTTCCTTTTCTTGATTTTATGTAATGTTGAATTTTTTATAGTTTAATAACAATATATATTTTATTCATTATCATTATCATTCACTCTTTTTTATTCTCTTACATATAGAATATGGTTTATTTATCATTGGAGATCACCCAATAATGATAGGATAAATCCGTAATATAGAGTCGACTTAGTGGAAATGGATGTGTACAAAATTGTTTATTTCATTATTCACTTGAATGATGATTTTTTAAAAAAAATTATTTATTATTAAATTTTATTGTATATTTTATGTAATCATGGACAAAGTGTGTTTAATCGTAGAAGAAACCCAACATTATTAAGATAATTAATTGTTGACCACTGGATGCGATTATTATTTTTCAATTGTAATCTGATCATAATGAATACTTGTTATTTTAATTATTTATATGAACATGAATTTAGATTATAGGGTATATTGATAGTTTTTTACTATCTATTGTTATAATTAAATATGATTTATTGTGCATTCAATGAATAATATCATTTTTCATGTGCAATTATTATTTTTTTAGCAAACACTCCCATAGAAACAAATTTCGTTATATATTTTTTGTTTTCTAAATGAATTAATTTATATTAATCATTTAATTAGATTAAATATAATAAATGTTAAATTGTAGTGGAATTAAATTTATTTGATTGTTTTCTTCATTGTGTCTGCCACTCTATGTGGGATCAACCCCTTATTCGATATTATTGTGCCTTTTTAGTTAATGATGTTTGGGTTTTATATAAATTTCTATTTTATTTTCAAAAAATATTTTAATGATGTATTATAGATGCATAAATTACATTAAATATTCATTAATAAATATAATATATATCTAAATATTTATTTTAATATATAAAAATCAAATAATTCCCCTAAGGGAGATTTAAACATAAATAATATCAAATAATGATGAGACAATAAAATAAAGTGTTACCACTTTGGTAACATTTGAATTATAATCTTAATAAAATAACATAAATAAAATTACTCTTAAAATACCATAATAAAAATATTACATGATATATCATATTAATGTGGTAGTATATACACCACGTAGCAGAAATAAGTGGTGAATATGGAATATGTATCATTGAAATATAAGTTAAATGAGATACCCTTACTTCAGGATAAAATTAATTCATATGCGTATGAAACTACTATATAATAAATATTTTTATATTATAAAAAAATTAAAAAACCCTACTCATATATCTCATACCACATATAATTTACTTATATTCTATTATCACCCATTTAGTAACAATTCATTGTTAAAATTGCAGTTTCATATGATAATTTATTTGTTTTTCATATATGCTTTGGTTTTGTAATTTGGGTCCTTCTAAATTGTTCATGATTAAATAATATTCAAAATTCTAAACATGATATACCTATTTTATATATATTCATTATATAATAATTTATTTTAATAGATAAATTATAATGATAAGAAATGAATTATATAGTTCATGGAAACGGTAGGACATACGTACGCATGAATTCTATCTCCATTTTCATAACAAATAAATAAAATTGAAAATAAATATTTATTCGCCTTTAAATAATAATTAACATTATAAATTTATAATTTATATTAATGAAATTCATCTTTATTACCATCCATTTAAAAATATAACGAAAAAATGGAATCACTACGTAGAGGCGGTTGTCCACACATACACAAGAATGATGTAATTGTTTACCAACAGATTAGAAGGTAAGAAGTTAAATTTTATATTATATTTCCATAATTTTGGTCATTTCATGATAATAACATATATTGATGAAAATTTTCCTTACTACCATCCCTCATAAGTGAAAATGAACAACAAATCACATTGGTCCCTGATGCGGCGTTTGTCCATACATATAAGCAACATTATCGTATCTCATCACAAACACTAAAGTAAGTAAATGAATGTGATATTATCCCTAAAAGATTATAATTTTTACATAAATATAATATAAACATTTTAAATACATTATTATATCCATTTTTGATAGGTGGTGATGGAAAATGAACTATATCTGTTTGCAAGTGTGTAATCCATCGTACATACGATTGACTATTTCATTTACCACTTGATGGAAGAGGATATGGATGTAGATAACGAAATTATCATAATAAAATATATGTATTTATGATATAACCAGTTTATTATATTACCATAATTTAATAATATTTGAAGGATGATTAATACGTAATATACAAAAAAGATCAGTTATAAATGATTCCTCTTCTTCAGGGAGGTTATGTAAGTTTTCACCTAAAGCCTTCCTTGTTCAAATTTATGTTGAAAAAGGAATCTTGGATTATTTTATAGTATTAATAAATTTATTTTTTAAGATATTGGATTAAACAAATGGGTTTTTATGTGTTAATATTACAGGATAGGGAGTGGCCTTTTATGTGTAGGGGAGATGGCACACTTGAAATTTTTGAAGAGAATGAATTAAACCCACATTTTTATCATGAAAAAAGACTGGAAATGAGTAATTATGGAATATTAAATTATATAAGGTATATAAATGGACATAAAATGATAATTGTATATTTTTATTAGTTATTTTATCCCATTTTTTCTTAGATTAACCCCAAGTAAACCCATTTTTTTCTTGACTACGGTAATTAATTTTACTACTCTTACTATTTATAATGGTAAAAAATTAAGTTGAAATTATGAGAAAATATAAATTATTATGATTCTAAATATTGAATCAATATTTCCAAATTCAATTAACATATTTTTAATAATTAAATGAAATATTAAACCCATAAATGTGTCAAAAAATGGGTTTCCGGAAGAAACAATTCAAATGTTTAGAAAGTTGTTATATCTGAATTTAATATGAAATTGATTCAATCAAACTATATATTTTTTGAATTTTCTAATAATTTAAATAAATTTACTTTAAATCCAATTTGAAATATCATTCAACTTTGTAAATTATTTAATTAAAAATGCCATTGTCAATAAAAATCTGTATTTTCACTTTTTATAAAAAATTAATATTCTTAATGAATTATAAAAAATTAACCCAAATATAAATATGAAATTTGTATTTCAAACATTATTTCAATATTTAAAATCAAAACTTATAAAATTGTAAAAATTTAATTTTAAAATATATATGGAAAGCGCAGCTAAGCCGCCTTTTTGAAATATGCAGTTTTTTACATTATATGTCTTTCTCTTTAAAATGATTCATATTTTTTCAAATAAATCGATAAATAATAAATTTATTTTATAAATTTATAAAACATATATTTTCGAAATTTAATTAGTCTTATTCAAACCTATGAACATAAAGGTTATGTTATAAATGTCATATTTAAATAATAATATTTTAATATACTATCGTGTTTCATTTAAATATGGTGTAGCATGCATCACAATCTATCAAAGAGATTACATTAATTTAAAAATAAATATATCATAAATTATATGGGTGTTTCATTGTCTTATAATATTTCTATTTTGTGTCATATATTCTATCAAACATTATGTTTCTAATTTAAAATCATAGGGTACTATAATCATATTTTGTGTTTTATCATAACATTTTTCATTCTAGAATTGTTGAGAAATATCATTAAAATAAAGTTGATCAAGGTATGTATCTAAAAACCCCAATTTTATATAACTAAATAATGGAGAATAATTAAATGGTTTAAAATATTAGTATTGTAATTTTATGATGTAAAAGGAGAGTTTCCAAATCATACATTAGGTAGTGAGGTTGATATCCTAAAAGAAATTAAATCTTAATACTCTTAGCTATTTTCATTATTGAGTGATGTTTTTCAATTATATTCTTGGAAGATTAGAATTTTTTGAGTATTATTTGAAACATATAAGGATTAATATAATATATTTTTTCTATAAATATTAAAATAATATATTAAATGGTATCAATAACCTTGAAATGTGATTTTATGGTAAGGTTATATTTATATAGATACTATATGAGAAAAAATTAATTATGGATGGATTACTCAAGGGATTAAAATATTATTGATTTTGAGGTAATGAAGGGTTGATTTATTTTGACAGAAGTGAGTTAGATTGTATTGACATCCATGGAATTTATAATTGATTTAATGATAAAGTGGTCCATGATATTTTTGGTAATTTTTATATCTTTTTTGGGATTATGATATATATTGACTTGTGTGTCACTTACAAACTAGTGGTTAATACATTTTACTATTAATGATACAGTAATTTGTTAGATTAATATTTAGTTTTTATAACATTGAATGCCTTTGAGATTCAAATGGTTTATTAAATGGCATATTATTTGAGATTTTTTTATTAGAGTATATATATAGTTGAGTATATAACTGTATGAATGATTCATCATGTTTGATGATGTATAAGTAACTTATAAGAGCCTAAGTGGATAAAGAAAACAACATATTGGAGGTTATATTTTGAAAGATGAATATGATAAAAATACACCCACCAACATTCATTAGCATGTAATCATGAAAATTGATAAGATATAATTTATTATATTTGGTTGAATGGGGTGACCCAATATTATGGACCTTTTAAATTAATATTATATTTAATAGATAGTTTGACATGAAACACTGAACTAATACAACACCTGACTAAAATTAATAATGAAATATTAAAATTATATGAATAATATAATACTTAGTAGATAAAAACACAATTATTAACTAAATTATTTATATATTATTATTTTACATTGATTATTATTTTAAAAAAATATGTTGTTCGAAAAACCAATTTAAAAAACATACTCTATTTTACCATAATAAATTAAATTTTTCAAAATTAAATTTTTATTATGTAATATTCATATCTATAAACTAATATTTCAACATTATATTTTTTATAAAATTATATTAAATATGATTAATCACACTTAAAATTTAAAAAATTCAATTTTTAGTAAAATACAATTTTCTATATATATTTTATTTTCATTTAAATTAAAATTTTATAAACATTCCAATTTAATTTTGAAAATAAAATTAACCTAATTTTTAGATTAATCATTTTAATATTATATTATGATGAATATTTTTTATCTTTCTAAAAAAAAAATTTTAAGTGAAAAGAGAGAATACCGATGTTGCTAAAAATTATCACTTTAATGAAATTATCATAATATATTATTGAATAAGAATTAATTGAATAAAATATTTTGAAAATATATAATTATAATATTAAATATAATTTTAATAAAATATATTGAATTTATATTACCAATTTTAATTTTTTGGGATCCTAATTAATATTTTTCATTAAAAACTATTTTCATTCATATATATTTTAATATTTGTTCTCATTTCTTATTGAAGTTAAATTTTTAAAAAAAATTCAAATAATTTAGATAATCTTGTTAATATTTTTTAATTATTTAAATATAATTTTTGAGTATAAAATTATGATTACTAAGATTAATGTTAATTACCACTATATTAGTGAATGGATTAATTTTCGAAAACATATTTTAAAAATGGTTTTTTTTATTTTATAAGATATTAAATTAATATATATTATATGAATAATTTTATGTGATGTTCAATTATATATATAAATATATTATAAAAAATTTAATAGATAGTCAATATTAAATATGGTTAAGAACACTTAATAAAAAAGCTACATTTTTTAAGAAAATAGGAATATTATAAAATAAAGTATTAAATTTTTTTTTTCAGATTATCTTATATAAAATCTGGTTTAGACTATACAGAACAATAATTTATGTTTATAAAATCAATATTTTATTAGTGTTGTTACCTTATATGTTTGATAAAATATAATCTAATAGTGTGAAAAATAGGTACAAATTTATAAACAGAAAAGGTAAAATGTAAAAGAAAGTGTCGAATGTCGTGAATCATTTTTAAAACATGCCTTTAAATGGGTGTTTTAGGATTTAACATAATTTTCCTACCCAAAACACCATTATTTCTCACATTTAGAACCATTAACCAATGAATAGTGTTATTCCATTATTGATAATTAGTGGGTGTTCAGAAATGATCGATTTTCTTCTCCTATAAAATGGGATCACTTACATCCTCTAAAAGTTACATCCACTTCAACATTAACTTGAAAACCTAACCAATTTAACTCTATAAAAATTACCTTACACTACCTAAATCACAATCCCTCCATAAGTAATCATATGCACATCATTTCCAAGGATATATTACTGATAATATTCAACGCCCCAAATTTGGTATAACATAATCCTAAATTTTTTTGGGGTCATAAAACAATAACAATATATAGAAAAATAATAAATATTAATGGGTTAGAGTATATTAATTAATACATATAATTTTCTTCACAATACATCACTTTTAATCCTACCCTAACCATAGTAATAAAATGGACTTGGTATTATTATTATAATTAAGTGTTGTTATAGTAAAGGAACAAAACTTATTTATTTATTCTCATCCACTTACCAAAAAAAGAATGTTGATCTCACGTTTTTGTAGAAAACCATCGCCATGAAGTGGTGTTGTTTTTTCCCATCACCACCTAATATGGTTACCATTAAAAATATATATAAGGTATAAAATTTTATTTATGACTCTATTTTTATTATATAAAAAAATTTGATACTCTATAAGCGATATTATTAATAAATGGTCATAGTAAACATAATCACCAAAGATGAATTTATTAGATTACCTTTACTAATCTAAGACCATTTTATAAAAATATATATAATAGAGAAAAATTTAATGAAAAAGAATAGTAAATGACATAAACTGGTAAAATTAATTATATTATTAAGTTATTCTTTAATAACATTAACCATGGTAAATATACTAAAATAGTTATGTGGAAATCAAACTAACCAACTCAAATAGTAGACATAAGATAAGATAATATAATAAATAAATAGTATATGATACAACATTTCTATCAGTATATGATATTATTATGAATAATTTTCTTAATAAGTTATTTAATATACTTATTTTTATTTTCTAGAAGGTTTGGTGCATGCACAATTTGAATCAATAACATGGTAAGGGGTTTTTGTCTCACTTTTCACCCCTTGAGGCATATTTCATATTATACACCATGTTTTCATTATAGTTATGTTGCTTCTCCCCATTTAATATTTTGGCTCAGTTTATTTATATATTTTAATATATTAAAATTTATATTTATATTTATTTCTCTCATTGGTTTTTAAATAAAAAATTAAAAAAATGTAAGGCTTAATGGTAACTCATTTTTCTTACATTGTGTTATAAACATTATTATTGAACTCTATGTTTTCTAGTTTGAGTCATTATACATAATTGATACATAGTATTTCATTTAATATTTCATTAATGTTGTAATGTAATTCTTAATCACATCCTCATTATCAAATAATTTACACATCAAATATTATGTTACATAAAATGGGTATATTGGTCTTAATTTCTATTTGATGAGACATGTTTCTGTTTATAAAACAATTTAATATTACAGTCTATATACTTCAATTTTTTTTATATGATGAATTATATTTTATTAATGGTATTTAAAATTCACTTTAATTATCTTTCTCAACCATGGTGTTTTGATTTAAATGTTACCCAATTAATAAAGATTCTCTTCCCAACCACATTTTTAAATTGAGATCTCTCAAATTAGATAATCCCTATGGATAATTTGTATAAACATTAATTCCAAAAATAAAATCAATTTTCATACCCTCTAGTTATCCTTGGTGATATTTTTAACCTTTATTTTTTTAAATACGATTTTTTATATTGTTGTAAAAAATATGTTATTGAAAAAATGTATTTTAAAAATGTTTAATATGGGAAGTTTTACGCGATCATATTATTATTTTTCACTACACATTTTTTTGGATATCCAAATATTTATTTAAAATATGAAATTTCTATTTTCAACTAAATTTAATTTATTTTCAAAAGTTTTAAAATAAAATAATTTCAATGTTTTCTATATGGGTTGTTTTAAAAAAAGGATCATTTTTAGTGTTTCCATTTAAAGATATATTTCTACCACATTTAGAATTTTATATGAATAATTTTCTTTATATTTTCACGGTTTCTTAATGAAATTTTTTTATCCCGGATATATGAAATATTCCTTTAAAATTACATCAAAACATTAATAATATTTATTATTTCCAAATCCTTTTATTAAACTCTTAAATATATTTTTATCTAACTCATTTAAATTTTATATATCTTTTGCATGATCATGGATATTCTAAAAATATTACCTCTTAAATTAATCTTAAAGACTCATGTAATTTTTTTTCTATTGAATTTATGATAAATCATTTAATTTTTCTTTACAAACCTTCCATTATACATAGGAATAACATTTCATCCAATTCTGTTCCTTTTTTAATACCATGTTTTCTAAATCATTGACTAAATAGTGTTCACCTGGATTCCATACAGCAATTGATTGATGAGATTGTTGATATAGCCTATATACCTCTTATCTATATGGCATAAATACCATAATATTTATTAATTTTATTTAATTTTATTTACCAATAATGTTATTGGTAATCATCAGATACCTATTTATTCTACATCGGTTTATAATGTAATGATTATTGATGAAATTATGAATAATTTATTTTTGTGATTACCTTTGAGAAGTATATGAAATTAATTTTCTTCCCTTGTTTTTAATGATATTTTGAATGATTTATTTTAGGTGACACACATATTCATGAATGATTAATGGGTAGGGTGTTATGTATCATTCCAATTTCTTTATAATGTGTATATCTATTGAGAATTAGAGGGTAAATAAGTAGATTAATCCCTAGACAAATGGTTCATGAGAGAATTTATCCCAATCCAAAAGGTAAACAAGAATATTTATCCCATTATAAACTATAAATAAAAGCATTTACCCAAATCCAAATTATAAATTATAGGATATATCCCAAGGCAAAGGGTATAAATAATGAATTATCCTATGACATATAGTTCATGAGAGGATTATATCAATCCCAAATAGTATACATAGAGATTATCACATGAATAATATGGTACATAATAGGATTTAACTCAATTAAAATGCTAAATGTGAGGATTAACCCAAGCCGAAGGGTATGTGGGATGATTATCCCAAGCCTAAGATGGTACACGTGTGATTATTCCAAGCCCACTATGTGATGAATTTCTTGGTGTCTATCCTTGACATATGATTTCTATACTTATGTTTGTACCAAGAAAAAAGAATCATGATTTATGATCCATGTTTTATTGGGTATTTTTTTTCCTGATTATACTCATATCATCATCTTATGCACAATTATGATCATTGATTGTTATCTCTTATGTATAACCTAACGAAAAATTTGAGATAACCCCTATATTATGATTATATTTCATTAGTTAATAAAGATAATAAATTTATTAAATTTCTTAAAAATTGTATAGTGTAAAGAATTAGTAAGATATGTTTAAGGCTTGTTATCCTTTAAGAAATGCTTATATAATGTAAAACATCCATTAGTTAAAGAAGACGCTGGTTTTGTTGGTTTTAGGTTTATCATAAATATCGAAAAATATAAACAGAAATTGTATAGGTATTTTATTAAATAATTTTTTTTACATTATGTCATTTAATTGATATGGTCGCATCTATTGGGAACCATAGTTTATGTATGAGGTTTTGTCAGTTTTCTTTGTTAATTTCACCCATTATTTCCTTTTCAGGAACATAATTGTTTTTAAGGTGGGGTGGATATATTGACTCACATTTTTACGGAATGATATTTGGGTAAATTATTTTTTGGTTTGGAGTATCAAGAACCATCTAGATGTAAAATTGTAAATTTACCCTAGTAGATAACCTCCGAATAATTATATGTTTCTACTATTTATTTTGGTGCATGGTGTTTTCCCCCAGGGTGAGACAAAATATAATCCTGATTTCAAGAGGGCCTTGAGAAAATATATCTAGAATAAAATGTTATTATTTATCTCATGCACAATTATTTTTTATAAAGATATTATATCTATTTTATGGGGAATCATACAAGAACACAAATACATCATTGAAATATTTAATGTTGGTTTTACCCTTGAGATGGTATAACATTGTTTCTTATTGGGATCAATTGGTATATTCCACCATGAATGGAATAATTAATAAATTAAATTGATTTAGAAAATTTATTAAATAATAAATGGATTAAAACTCTAGGAAATTACTTACTTTATACCATATTTCCTGCTTCTGATTGGGTTAGACACAATAATTAGAATAAGCCAATATTGCGATGAAGGGAGAAAAATAGAACGTGGGTGAAAAAGATGCCTGATCCAGAGTAGGATCAAATTTTTAACATCATCAATTCTCAATTTGTGAAATACATATGAATGAATCTAAAATTTTAGTGACAAATTAATGTATTATAGATTTTCCAAGAGGTTAGGTTTTTTTATATTACATCCCTCAATTCATCATGGATTGCCTTTTTAAATATAATATCTGAAGAACCATGGTCATTATGTTTTCTTGTGATTTGTACTACATGATTTCAATGAAAATATTTATTCAATACTAGGTTTCTTCATTCATCATGGTATTTATTTATGTGTGTACTCTTTATGAATATCTAATATTCCCTTTTTTAAATACCAAAAATATTATATCATTAGTTCTTCATTGATGAAAATATTACTTTATCCAAAAGTTATGTTCTCGAATTTTTTTGTTTGTAGTAGAATTAATGAAAATGAAAATTTAATACTCTGCTCTCATTATTCCCCTATATTATCTCTCTTTTCCCTACTTATACATGGTTTATGGCACATCCTCTTTAGTGTGGCTGATGATAGTGAAGGCGGACGATAGAAGCATAACATAGTGTTGGAATCATGGGGTAACCTCTTCACATGATGATAATGGACCCCATTTTGGAGATGTAGGGGATAAAGTAGGTAGGGATTCGGTTGAAGTTAGTGTAGAATATTAACACAATGGGGGTTAGGAAATTGTGGGGGTGAGGTGGTGGTCGGTGTGAGAGGAAGGTTGTTTCCTAATAATATCCATAGAAAAAGAATAATATAAATTATAAATTATAAAAATAAAAATAAAAACATGATAGGTGGGTTTATTAGAGAGATGATGGGATAAAAAGAGATATGTAGACATGTTCATGGGATTATTCCCCCTGTGGTTATATATGTATATTATATTAATAATGTTATTATTATTTATATTATTATTCATATTATTATTCATAAACACTGGCCATGTAGTGGACGAAGAAAATCCCAAGGGAGTGATTGATTTGTCTAGGTTTAAAATCCATACACCATCTAATCATATTGATGATCCATTAACGGAAATATATGATGATATCCGTCTATATGGAAGTATGGTGGTCTTGGATGATATTATGAAGGAATCCATCACCAATAAACTGTAGATCATAAGGATTGATCTGACTATTTGTACGATGTATGTCCATTTTTCATCTATAAATTTAATGTAATAGACTATTATAGACCTTTACCACTCTCTTCATGCATAATATACTATATTATGGAGGACTGCTAATTCTCATTACATCTCCCAAAATGCACATTTTATAGTAAGATATTAAAAAAATGGTAAAACGATATGTGGACATTTTTTAATTAATATCCCTCAACTATTGATAATAATAAGTCATGAAAAATCATAAATCTTGGAGGATAGGCCGATACCCAAAACGTTTTTGGAACTATTAATATAATGGGAGTCGAGACTGACCATGCCCTTGATATGCTATTTCATTTTATTTTCTTCTTGGGGTTTGGTATGTGTTTGGATTTTTCGGTAGTGATTTTTCACAGTTTTCATATGTTTTCTTCCTATTACTTTTTTCTTTACATTAATAATGGATCCAGGGGTTTGGTAACCCCAAACACATGACCCCATGTTGTTTATGAATATTATTATTGAATATTGTTACATCTATTATAACTTTTTTCTAATACATCAAATTTACGATACATCGATATAATCATAACCCAAACATCAAGAAGGATAATTTAATATAAATATTTTGTACTTAAATCCAATGTATGACATGGGATCTAGGTCTTTTCAAATTTCATCTCCCATTTTTAATACAATGAATTTCAATTTTTTAATAAAATTATCATTTTAATTAAATATATTTTCTATCCTATGAATTTTTTTTCATGTAAACTTCAATAGTGTTGCCTATTTATCCATAAGAGGTTATTTGTTACACAGGATAGGTTGATTTAATACTCATTACTATATAGTCAATAACAAGGTTCATGCATGAAAATCCATGTGTTTTTCCCTAGTCATTGTTATGTACCCTCTATTCCTTGGTGCATGATCCCATATTTGAATGTATGTGAAATATAGAGTCATGTATCCCCATGGGGTCTTGAGTGTGGGATCCACTATCTCACCCCATTGGTAAGATCCAATATCTTCCTATTTCACAATTTGTGAGAACCTCATCCAATGCATCAATATAGATAGGGTCATTTATCCCCCCTCTAGTTGAAAGATACTAATATATGAGTCGAACACCCATTATTGAGGTGTCATGAAGTGAGGTGAAAAATTAATATATTATTTTTATGAGTTCACATTAATCCCTTTTGGTGGAAGTTTGATGCTTGATGTATGGTTAAGTATTTATGGGATGAAGGGTACAGTAATCCCTTAGATAGAGAGGGTTAACTGTGATTAGGACCCCTATACTGTTTCTATTAGTGGGTTCATAGTTGGAACGTTTGAAAAATAAAAAATTGTTTGATCTAATGAATCTTTGTCACCCCATGGGTTTCTCTAAGAGGCAATGTGAAACTAGAAATCAACATCATATTTTAATGAATCATCAGTGATTTGAGTTATCATGATTTCTTGTGTGGAATGAATATTAAGGATTAGAGTAGTAATTATTTTTATGTATCTTGGATACATAATAATTATTATTATAGATATTATATGGATTATTTTACTATTCCACTTTTTGGTTACTCTTTTGTACCATGTGTTTGGATTTAACTTGGTATTCTAGTTTTTTTCCCAGAGTCTTCTACCTGGTCAGCTCACATACTTTTAGTAGAGATTAACGGTTTCTTTAAGTTTCCTTTTATTTTGATAATCCTATGGAGAAGGTTTATACTCATCCAAGCATGGGTATTATTACTCTATGGGTTTTGATTGTGTATATGACACACAATTTCAGTAATGGGTTGGGTATAAGGGGAGCTAGTTTGGCTTGTTTGAACCTAATGCTTGGTGATTATATGCAAGACAAATAGAGCATGTTGATTTCATATGTTTGATGTGACCATTATGGTTGGTGAGTGATCTAGGAATATATGAAACATAGGGGTTATTCTCAATGCTTTATTTTCCAGACATTTTTAGGTATATTGTTTCGTTAGTATTTACTTTATGGGATGAACTAATAATTTGTTTCTCATGATTTCATCGTACATAGTTTTGTTTTTCATTTATTTATATATTAAATGTTATGATTTTTATTTCTATTTTATTCATTGGATATATATATCTATTGTGGGATGTTATAGGATAAGGCTTGCAATAAATTGGGATATGCTTACTTGGTTCCAATCAATAGTCTATGTTCTATTGAGGGTAATCTTTATGTGGAAGTCTTAGATTACTGCTAACCCAAGAAGAGTCTTAGTGGTTTAGTATATTTAAAAATAATTCAAAATCATCCCAAAAAATAAGTTTTAGTTGGTATATCCTATGAGATAACTAAATCTAGTATCATTCTTAATTTATAGAAATCATATTCATGATGAGGATGAAAATGGGAAGAATATAGTTGAAAATTTTCTAGATCAAACAAGTGATATAGATGAGACTATTGATAATTAGAGATAGATTAATAAAATACTCAATAATCGTATTGATTAAAAAAAATTATTAGAATTCAAGTTTCACATTTGGAAATAAATAGGTTGATATTGGGAAACCAAACTGCACTCATTTGAAAAGTTGAGCTGAAAACTATTTCTATTGTATTTATGTTTAAAGAATGGACCGAGTATATGAATAATGATCTTGATCAGATTGAAAATAACTTTAACAGGGATCTTTTTCCATGTCCCGAACAAATAATTAAGATTGAAACCATGTGGGATATCAGAAAAAAACAAAATGAAAAGAGATAAGTGATAAGAAAAATGTAAGGCCCATTTAAAATACATACTCGCAAATATACTAAGATTATATTGATGAAACATTTACAACAATATATATGATTGAGATAATATTTATGTTATAGTAATTGGAATCACATATACCATATAAGATATATCTAGTGGACGTAAAACAGAACTTCTTTAATAGTGACATTGAAGCATATGTTTTAATTGATGAAACTAATGGTTTTATACTTGATAATGATATAATCATGATGTGCAGGCAGAAGAAAAATTT
This sequence comes from Viscum album, assembly GCA_963277665.1. Lineage (NCBI taxonomy): Eukaryota > Viridiplantae > Streptophyta > Magnoliopsida > Santalales > Viscaceae > Viscum > Viscum album. The sequence goes on along the minus strand of OY728131.1, from coordinate 1,970,433,293 downwards.
ATATTCCTTGATACAAGACCCAATAGATTGGTTCGAAAATATGGATGGATTTTGGATACATGCAATTTTAAATAGTAAATACTGATCAAAACTTTTATGTGATGGATTATTCTAGAAGACACTCTAATTTTTATTATATATAATGATGAAATTATCTTTTCCTTTGATAATGACTAACTGTAGGAGGAATTTTCCATGTAGATGAAAAGACCTGTAGATATGACTAAGATGAGATGAATGAATAATTTTATTTGAATTCATATTATAAAGACATGTGATTAAATTTTTATTTCACACTAAAAACATGAAAAACAATTTTTTATGAAGATAATAATGGATAATTACAAAGAAATATCCACTCTCTTATCTATTGGAATAAAATATATAAAGGATAAAATTATAAGTACTTCCAATAAAAAAATATTTTAAAAATAAAATTTGTAGTCTTCATTACAAGACAGTTTGAATGATAGATAATGTTTTTTCCTATTACTTTTATTGATACGTGATCAAAAGAAGTCTCATTTGATGGTATCTAAAAGTATCTGGACACATAAAAAGTATTTTTTTTACTTTTACCTATAATAAAAAAGTTATTATTTTATGTTTTAAGGATTTTAAAATATATCTTGTGTTGGAGGCAACATAGAAAATATTTTATCCATTTGTGGAGCTTGATTTATTAGTGAGAACTTATATATTGTTATAATAAAAAATAAATCAGTTTCATTGGGCATAAATAATGAAGAATATATTTCAGTTACACATTCTTTTATGCATATTTTATGTTTTTAATTTCATCTATCTAAATTGAGTGTTGATACTGAGAAGACACAATACCATTCTTATGCGAATAATAGGTACATCGATCTTTCAATTAATCCAATTCAACACTCAAGAAAAAATCACATAGAGATTACATAAGTTTTATCAAATAAATGGTGTCTAATGGTGATGTCGAATTTGAATTTCTTTTTACTAAATATATAATTTCAATAAATACCAAGAAAATTCCAAGAGATAGGGTTTAATAATTTGTTCCAAAATTTCCTATTCATCCATCCCCTCTTACTTCATAAATCCTTGAATAATACCACCCTAAGAATTTGGATTATCTAATTAGGGGGGATAATGTAATCAACACTTAGTAAATAGTGTTTCTTTTTAAAATAAATATAATGATACTTATTAATCTAAATTAATTTAGAGCTATTAATATTTTTAAATGGTGGATAATAATATAAGAAATATAAAGATGGGTTCATGTGGAGTTCATCTATATCACTCAAACATAATTACTTGTCAATGATAGTAGAAATTCTCTAAAACAAATCACATTATCATATAGTGATGTGTCAGGATCCCTAATGGGAATGGATGTTATTTTATGTTTCTCGTGCTAATTGGTTATTCTAAAAAGATTTTCTAAGTTTACCAGAAAGAGTTGACAAGAGTTTATTTGGGTAAGAAAAAAATATCAATCATGATATTTAAATACCCTATAAAAATTTTGAAGGTTAGTATTTATTTTAAACTATGAATAGATATGTTTAATAATTCAATGAAAATGTTTTTGGAAAATTTTATATTTTTATGAATGGTTATGAAGTGTTTGAAATTTATATTAGATGAATGAAAGTTATTTTTATCTTGGTTTATTCTTTATAAGATTTATAAGGTGAATCATCTTAATATTTGTTTGATATGTATGAAGTTTAGTACATACATAAGAAGATTTGATTTGAGTTAGGAAATTTCACAATGTAAAATGATATGCATGAATATGGTATTAGGATTATGAATTTTACTAGTATATAGGATGTTTTTTCATGATACATATTATCAATTATCCCACTATTCTATAAATTTTCCAATGGATAACCTCTTAAATACATAGCGAGGATCTGAAAAATGTTATAAATACATAAGATGTTATGTTTGAAGTTTTATGAATTTGTAAAAGTGTATATTCTAATTTTAACATATAATATTCCATGCAGTAAATATATAAGACATTGTGGCAAAATTGAAAATTGGAAATTCTCAACTTATTCTCATGAAACATATGATAATCAATCAATAAGATTAAATGAAGAAAATAAGAAACTATATCCTATTATTATTAGATCAACTATAGTTTTTAGGGATACATAATATTTATTTCATCGCAATTAATAAGTTTATATAATTGAATAATTTTGAGTTTTCCAAATTTTAAATTCTTGAAAAAATAAAGCTAGATGATGAAAAAGTTTACCATTACTGATTAGAACATCATAAATGAATTTTAGTTCAAAGGGTATGATAAATTTGTGATATTAAAAACATAAAGTAAATTTTTTACCATTATAAAAACTAAATGACAGTGAATCTAAATAAATATAAGTAATTTTGGGGATAACTCCATAACATTGTCGGTTTTAATGTATGTTTGGAAATGTTAGGTTATTCTTAATTTTCATAATCACATGAAATTTTATTTTTAGTTATTAAAGCTGATGTTTAAAGAGTATGATTTATTTTATTCATGGTATTTCATGTTTTATTGTGATTTAATATGTGCTTTCATTCCATGAGTTGGTTTAAGAACATAATAACTGAGGTTGATCCAATTTAAATAAAGAGGAGATAACTATTATGCATTAGTGTAATTTATGAATATATTAATTTATCATTTTTTCTCCCTTTATGATATTTTTTTTATAATTTATATAAATAATTAAAAAATCGGGTTTTTTGGAATGATTCATTGTAGGACATTGATAATTGATCAATGATACAATTTTAGTGATATTTTTATAAAAGATCATTGGTAACAAAATTTATTATATGATCATTCTAATTTATGATTTTTTAGATATAAAATTCTTGTAAGATTCCATTTGGTGTTTACTAAAAATGATAGTACATTAGATAAATATTCATTTATATAATATTTTATCAATGATAAAAAATATATAAAGTTTGAAAAATCGGAGTGGGAATATAGAGGAAATTGTTTCTCTATGTAGAAGGAGAAGCTGAGACTTATTTTGTGAGGCTGTAGAGATCTGAGAATCATATTATGACCATGTACATAAAGAATGAATGTTGTTGATCATTAATAATCCATATGCACTAATAAGAAATCAACATAGTATATATCTTAAACTAGTATCATGTGTAGTCATTATTCTTGAATAGGTGACCCGTTTACACTTTAATATATTTGATGACTCGAATAAGAGGATCTATTTCTATTATTAGAGAAACATAAAACCAATTGATATATTAGTAAATTTGTTCTGTTTATTTTCAAATATAAGTATTTGTAGATAATATAAAATCTTGTAACCAATGGGATGTTGTGAACTGTGGGTGAATAACTATACCGCTTTACCCATTGTGGTTTTGTTTTATGATTGTAATGGAAAATATATATTCCAGGATGGTAAATGGAACTAGTAAGTAGTAGGCTCTCATTCAAAGGCTGGAAATTATAAAAAGTATCTTGTACCTTTTGTTATTTTATATATTACATTCATTACAAATGGATTATTAGTTATATTGAAAGGATCATATCTAAACAGGTATATATGTTTATTTAACAAAATTATAAATATTTCAATTGAATTATTCACCCCCCCTTTCATGTGTATAGACATGGACCAATGAGACTCTTAGAGGTAATAAATTATTTACCTTGAATTTTTTCTTGACCAAACATTCTCTAACTCAAATAATAAATGACTCCATGAAATGTATTCCCTTGGAATAAAGGAATTATGAATCCTTCTTGTGACCAAAGGCTACCATACAAGAGATAATATTTCAGGATATTCAATATTGGAAGGTATTTAAGTGAAAATAAAAAGATATAAGTGTTTTAGAGTTGGTGGAAATAGAATCCATTTATATGAGAAAATGAAGGAAATTTATATGGAAACGTATGTTAGGTGAAGGGTAATAATGGAATCGCTTGGGAGTTATATGTATTACATGGTAAATGTTAGTGAGAAATGTTATAATGAACACCATGACAAAAAATGAACATCCACTGTATCTAAATATCATGTTAATTATAAATATTTTGACTCATAGAATGCCCGAATTTTGACTTCTAGAATGTATATATTTAGAATCTATTTAATTAAATTGAAATTATAATTTTTTGTAATTAAATTTTTATATGAAAATATATGATATATTGGAAAACAATTTTAATAAAAAATAACAATTATTAAATATTATATTATTATATTATTATTTTATATCAATAACAAATCATGACATGTGTTTTTGTCTCCTCATTTATAAATATAAGAAGTATATTTTGTTTAAAAACCATTTAATTATAATGTATTTTGTTTTTCAAAATAAAAATTCATAATTCATTAAAAAAATATTTTTTAAAAAATTTTCTTTTAAAAAATTGAAATATTCTAGGCACAACATATTAATTATTTATCTCTTTACCATTAATTTTTATTATATTCTTGTTATTTGATTCTGCCTTCAAATTCTAGAAATACATAAAATTATTTTTTAATAATAATAATAACAAAAAAAATATGTATCAAATATATATATATATATATATTGAATAATTTAAATATATGGTTATCAATCTATTTTTTTCAAGGAAAATTTATTATGTGTAAATTAAATTATCTTTAATTTACTAAAAATTGCATAACTTTAATGCACCTATATTATAAAAGTATATACAATCTCCATATACCTAACAACCATATATTCAATGGAGATATATCCATGGATCATATTATATTATTATATATTACCTCACATACATCTATAAAATCATATATCCTTTTAAATTACTTTGTCATTAAAATTTATATATTATTTCTATTTTTTTTCTTTCCATAGTTATAATTGGAGGTATTATATTCAAAACACACTAATGGTAAAATATTTTATTATTGTGGTGTTCTTTTTTACTTTTGTTTTATTCAACTTATAGTTTTCATAATGATGATTCATTTTTCATTAACATAGTATATTAATTTAAATATTACATTTAAATATTATTAATAAAATGTATTATGGTTTGTTTTAGTTTAGTATTTTTTATATTATATGTTATTGAAGACATGGTATTTTTTAATGGGAAATGTATACTGAAATTATGGGGATTAAGATTCTACTATCATAAATATATTTTACCCTGGAAATATGATTATTTATACGAAAAGATGAGGGTTCATTTCTATCATTACATATTCAATTTCCCATGAAGCTTTATTAATGATATAATTTAAAAAAACTCTTACCATGTGGGTGGTCATGATTCGTAGAAATTTATCTCAGTGATAAGTGATCTCTACCAGTTGTTATACATAATTGAGATAATATTACAATAACAAAACTTCTATGTTCAACAAATGCGATAAATATGGTATATATTTCCTCAAAAGTAATACACAGAACATATCATACACCTTTGAATGTTTTTGAGGAAGTGTTAAATGATAAAATATAATAATTATAATATGGATAATCTTAAAGGGAATTATGTATCTAGGTCTCATATTTACCATCATTCCAAATATCATAACCCTTATCCAAGGAGATGTTCAAACGAATAATTTTTAACCAACTTCAAACTTCATATCTCATCAATGATTATTGATATTTTTCATTATCAAACATCATATTACATTAATATGTTGATTAATGGTTTGAATTATGTCTATCATTTCATTAACATTAGAATATTCTAAAATCCATAAATCCTAAATACATAACATTATGTTTTTGTTCAAAATCTATTCCTATATAGTGCTTTATATAGTTCATTTTGAATTCTACAATAGAAGTTTTTATTATATGAGAAACCATGAAGGAAAAAATATAGATCCCAACATACTTTTAAATCCATCAAAAAATATATAAACATATAATCTGGAGTTTTAATGTCATTTTTATATTAACCATCATTTTGAGTATGATAAACCATGATAAATCATGAGTATATATAAAATTATTTTTAATGACATATGTTAATAGACGATGTAAACTATAGAATTTGTTTAGATAAAATTGAGTGTGGTATTCCATGTTTCCCGAACACATCATTTATGTATAACTTGGAAACATGATTGAGTGAAAAATCCTATCAAATATCAATAAAATAAATTGAATTCATAATTACCTCAATTATAAATCAAAGAAGATTATATACTTTAGTGGTCTTGGGAAGCCCCAGTAATTAATCCATGGTGGTGTTCTCCCATTTTCATACTGGTGTAGGTAATGGTATCAATATTCCATTTTATTTATAAAATTTCTCAAATACATACAATCATACTAAGAATCTAGTTATATGCATCACAATCTCCCACTTCATAGTATTCCACCAGAAATGATCCATGATATCTTAATACATCTTCATTCTTTTAGGATGAATATATAATGATGGGCTAGGTATATAATCTGACAAATCCATCAATTTTAATACTAGAGGGACACATATCCAAATCCTTAATCAAATAATTACATCATTGGTAAGTCTGAGAATTTGAATATTCTTTACCACCTTATAAATATCAGTAACCTCTTATTATAACTTCTTGATTTTCACATGGTATGATGGTTGAGTATTGATTTATGAAAGATATAATTTATTTCATTTCATTATGATTCCAAATCCCATTATTTTCAAATTAGTGGGTATTCTATCCATTTTAATCCTTCTCATTGATAAGGTAGCATGATTTTGTGAAATCAAAGCATCAACCAACTTTTTTCCCTTTCATGGGTTTTAATTTATTACCCAATCAGAGTACTTGATTAACTATAACCATCACTTTTGGTACATTTTCAATTATCTCTATTTGAATACATTCTTCTTAATAATTTAATGTATATTTATATATCATTATTTTTAGCATAGAGGGATCTAATCTATATTTTTAATGAAAATATTAATGTATCGAACTATATATAATGTAATGAGTAATTATTCACATGGGAATTAATTGATGCTATTCATAAACTACAACCTTTTCATATTTCAAAACGACACATCCCAAGGGCTTATTTAATGAATATCTTTATATCAGAAACCCTTCACCATTGATGTGATTTGTATGTAAATGTATAGTGACCAACAACATTTTGAACCCCCAGAAGCTGTAATCACGTTATTATATCCATAATAACATGAAAACATTTGAAGTTATCTTAGTTACTGAATTTTAAAATAATGATAAATTTATCAAAAACAATCCATAGTAACTATCCAATCAATGAAAAAAATATAACTCAGTTATAATGTATTATTTTATCCATTAGTTAATCACATTCACCATAAAAGGTTCCAAATATATACCCTAAATTTTTATTACATGACCCATGAATTATATATTCGATACCTTGAATTGACACGTGATTAATTTATAATAATACTTATTCTTTGTAATGGTCATAAATAATTTCCTCAAATGATCTTCATGATCTTCCATTCTCTTAGAATATTTTAAAATATCTTCAAAAAATAATATCATATATTTTTAAAGGAAATATATAAAAAATATATTCATTAGATACCTAAAGATAATATAAGAATTTTAAAGTCTAAATTGAATAATTACAAATTCATAGAGTCCATATATGATGTGGAAATATATTTTAGAATAACATAAAATTTTAACCTTAATTAATGGTATCAAGATTGCGGATCAACCATTGAGAAGTATTGAGTCCCTATAAGTTTAATAAGAAAATCATTAATATGGGGCAGAGGATATATGTTATTGATCATGGTCATATTAATTTCCTGGTTATCAATGTAGAGATGCACAAACCCATCCTTCTTCTTGATTAAGAGAACTAGTTCACCCCATAGAGAAGTACTTGGGTATATGAAAAAATTTTATAGAATATATTTTATCTACTTCCTCAATTCATTCAGGTCAATAGGGGTAATTTTGAAAGGACTCTTTAATATAGGCAAGAAACCATGAATAAGTTCAATTAAAAACTCACCCTTATATTCTCTAGGTAGAATAATCAATTACTCAAGAAATACATTATTACATTCTCATATAATTAGATAGTATAAATTGGTGTGTTCTTTATATATCATTTGAACTATGTATCCATCATTGTTAGGTATCAAGACCCATATTAAAGATTTTGTTTCCAAATGGAGTTCATCGTCAAATGTGCTTCGATATTTGATCATATGGGGATTTTTTAAATTCAAATATATTTACCTATAAAAATTATTGATAGAACTCTATTTAGGGAGATATAATTCATTTCCAATATCTCATTAAACACTAATAAGTGTGAAAGAAAAATGTGTTTAGGTATTATCTTTCTACAAACCTTTATTCAAGAAGAGTTATATACCTTGGATGAAATCATTTCCCAACTAGATGTTTTCATTGATTATTTAATATAAAATGTTTTTTTGGTAAGAATTAATAGTCTTATAGACAATTAAATATAGGAATTAATGTATATTACAATATCAAATAATATTTTTTTTCATTATTGAACATTCAATTCATCGAAATTTATATATAAAATTTCATATAATTTACTTATACAAAAATGGTTTGTATAAATAATAAATAATAATATCTTATGGAACCCAAATTAAATGATCATAGTAATGTAAAAAATAAATCATAAGATGTCTTAATCTATGAAAACATAATATTAGGGTTTAATATTCTTGGTTCAATCATGGATTATTTATTTGCAGTTCTCTTATAGTTCTTAACATTTTTCCAAAAAATAAGTAAACATCGTTTTGATGCCAAATGATATATCCCAAGTGTAACATGTTTATATTTTATATCATCTCCATCAGTTAGGCATTACATCTCAAAAATATACTCACAATCCCAGAACCCAATGGTTTAATATCTCTGGATATTAAATAAAGAAATCTATTATTTTTCATTACATATCCAATTCTACCAAAAAAATCTTCTCATACATTATCCATTAAGTCACATCACACTTAATACTCTTCTTCACTACCTATGTAATATAAAAATAGGAAGGGGTGGATTCAAATATCCAGTAAGGGAAAAACTTATCAACATTTCAAAAAGGGGTGGATCATAATCATTTGAGAAGACAAGAACGTGGGAGAAATATCATATTAAAAAAGAAAAATTAATCATAAGATTTATTCCCGAGGAACTATATAACGACATGAAACCTAAAAAAGGATCATCATTAAAGTATAACTATACAAAAAAAAGAATATAGAAACCTGTGAAAATTTTCATTATCCATGTATCATAATATAGGAATGTGACATAAGAATAAGAATAAATGAACCATTACTTTTTGAACATATCTAAAATGTTATGTTCACACATTAGTCTTTGAAAATATCATTATAATCCTCACATTATGTCACACCCCATGTCTATGTAAATATTTTAATATTAAATAATATTAGAGAAATTTAAAATTATATATTCTGTTGGTTTGAGTTTTTAAATTTTTAATATTTTTTCTCTCTTATTACGATCACTCCATGGTTTGGTGAAACATTTTGATGAACCTTTAGGTGGGTTCCTTCATTGCAAAATATAAATCTCATGGAGTATGATAAACCATGTGATAATTCCAACATATAAACTTACACATATTCTCTCCCAGTTTTGATTTAATGTGAACTGTTTTTCCCATATGGGTAACACATGCTTTTCATAACTAATAGTGTAAGTTTTGTGGACATACTATTCTTAGAGAGTTTTCTAGAGCATGCGATTTTCATGGTTAGGAGGAACCATGTAGACACCATGTGAAATTCTACACAACTTGGAAGTGTTTTTTAGAATGATCAACACATGGTTTGTAAAACCATGTTTCCAACCCATGTATACTATCTTGGTTATTAAATTTTTTTTCCAGTTCCAACTCTATTGATTTTTAAGGGTATTTTTTTTCTTTTTCCTCTCACAATCATTAAAATGAACCGTTGGCTCTAAAATGAGATTGATCTCTCCCTCTATTTATTATTTAAAGATACTCCAGCCACATTTTCTAGTGATATATTGAGGAAACCCCATAATTTTCTTCCTTCTTATTTCACTTCTTTTAGATTTCATATCCTCCTCAGAATTGATGGTTCTATTGTAGCTCAAAATATGATTCAGGGTAGCTTTAAATATAGAAAATGTTTTTATAGTTATCAAGACTCATTAAAATATCCCAATAATTCTCATTTCCCATAATCCTTTATTTTATAATTCTCTGTTATAAGTGGTTATTTTATGCTTGAATGTATTTGAAACATGTTTGTTTTTTTGTACTATAATTTTTCCATGTCAATTATATTCTTTAGGATTATAATTGATTTATTGGTAAAATTAAATTTATATATGAGAGTGATAATGAGTTATATGGTAATTTAGAATAGAATTTTTACCTAGGAAAAATTATTATAAATGGTTTTCTAGTTAGAAAGTTCCATTATAAATTTCAAGTGTTGATAAAATGTATAATGGATTGTTTAAAAATAAAAAATGATGTTCATATTGATTTAACATCATCTGTGTCATGAAATAAATTTCAAACTATTTAATTGAATATTTGGGGGGGGGGGGGTTAATGAAAAGTTGAGTGATTTTGGGATGTATTACTGAACATGTTTTGGTGAACATTTTTTGAAAAGGTTTTAGAAATAGACTTATTTTGAGGTAAAATTTGGAATAAAATTTCAAAAAATGATAAAGGTACATAGAAAAAGATCTTATTTTTATTAAGCATGTTTCAAATTATTTAATGGTTTTATAATGATATGGGTGTGTGAGACCCTCTTCTACTCATATTGATTTTGTGTTAGATGGATTTTGGAATAATGGGAGTACATAATATCTCATGTAATATAAATGAAATGTTTCCAATATTTTATGTGAGTGTGATGGAGGTTAGGAGATAAGTATATTTTTTCTCTTATATTGGCAATGTGACTTTCATGATTACTAACCTCATATTTTATGAATTTAATTGGATCAATATGTATTGATTGAAACTTTGAGATTTATTGTACACTAGATAGTCTCACGCTACTGTTACCCCTAGTTATGCATTAGAACTAGTGGGGAGTGACACTTAATTCTATGATTATTATAATCTAGTCAGGATTTATATGATTGGATGAAACATAGGACATTAGTTTGATCCATATTAGGAAAAGACTAAGACCAACACACCGTAGGAACTTTTGTGTTTCTCATGAAATTAGATGACTCTATAGGGGTTTTCATTTGTTTTCCCTAGTATGATTGGCTTCTTTGGAACTATGTATTCGGCTAACTAGTTTTGTTTTATAAGTTATATGGTTCTTTGTTGTAATATTTATCATTATCACATTTAATTTTTATTGTTGAAAATTATTGTTCTTTTACATTTAAAATTATATTTATAATGCGAGTCTGTAAAGGTTAATTTTAAATGAATATTTTAGTTAATTATGATTAGGCTCATTAAATGTTTTCAAAGTGATTATACTCATTTAAAGTGATTAATTCATAGTTTTATAAAATCAATAAAGTGTGACATTTTGTTTTCATGTAGATACATATGAAAATCCATTTTTTAGATTATATTACAAACTTCCAAAAAAGGAAACAAATTTTAAAATGAATTTCACAAGATTTTTGGTGTAATTCTACGAGGAGTAGTTCCAATCACACCATATATACACTATTACTTGTATGAATCCTATATATTTTCCATTTATATTCACTATAATTCGTCTCTTTTTACTAGGTGTCGAAGAGGATTTTCTTGGGATGTTGATAATTATCATGGGTAACCTGGAAATGGCTAATAGAGTGCTTGTTTTTGGTTTTGTATTTATTTTTGTATGTTTATGTAGTGGATAAGATTATATTAAGATTAATTTTTTCATGTTAACATGTAAATTTATTTAATATTAATTTCTTATGATGTTTTATTATTCATGTTTCATTGCATTCTGAATGGTTTTTTCTTTAATTGATCTTTTTATTTACTGGCATACATGTCCAATTCATGAATGGGTCAAACTGGATTCTCAGTTAAATTCATGTGTTTATTTTTCATTTATATGGTGAAATCATTCTCAATGGTCATATTTTTATACCAAGTTATATGTTTCAAGCCCTAGGTGATTGGGAATGCACCTAGAGTATTTCAAGGGTCATCTCTGGTTCTCATATCAGGGGAGACCTAGGTTGGTTCAATAAAAAAATGGTATTATAACTAATGCTCAACCATAAGTGTAGTGGAACTTCTTAGGTTTGAGTTGTGGGGTCGACGATGTGGGAATATATCATTAATGGGTAGAGAGTGTACCACCCTTGGAATAGTGGGACTTAAAAGTCTAAATTCTACAACCCATGTCAACAAGGTGCTCCTTTAATTTTTTGAGCCTACCATTTTGGAACTCCAAAGTCAACCATTCTTGGACTAGAGTACTGTAGCACATGGTTTCCTCCTAGGAAGTTTCCTCGAGTGTATGTGATTTTGGTTAAAGAACAATGAAATAAAATGTGTTCACATATTGGAATTTATAGTAGTCAAAAATTGTACCTGGTGGGTAATATATTTTGGTGTACTAGGAAGGTAAAAAATTTATAAATGGATACCCATGGTTACCATGTTCATGGACCTAGGAGGTCTGGTCATGAAAATTGATATTAAAGAAAATGATTTTTGTATTTAAAGTGTTCTAGTGTAGTATGTAAATAAGGATAATTTTTCGAATGTTAGTGGTCGATGAAATAAGAGTTTAATGATATCATTCTTAACCTGAGCCTTGAGTTACCATGGGTGGTAGAGATTTGAGTCTTTATTTTTATTTAATTTTTGAATATCATTGATATATTTTGATATTTTAAGAGTATTTTTATCACATTTTGAGTGTCTCAAAGATTCTGAGGTTCAACTAATGTTTTAGAGGTGAAAGTAGTTAACATGGTAGAGATGTTGAGTTATCCCTCATGGCCTCATAAATAATGTAGTGACCATGCAGAATGAATATACAGCCACTATAATGATGGTTTCATGAGTTTCACATGGTTTACAATTCTGTACATCCAAATATTTCATAATTATGTTTATCCTATGTAAATATTGTTTTTAATCCCTTTATTTTCAAATGGATACCAATACGGTGTGATGTTTGTGTAATATTAACTGGTGTATATTTATTTATGGAATTTATGACATTAAATTTGGTTTAGTTTAGGTTTACATTGGGTGCTTGGTTTTGGTCATTGAAAATTTCTTTTATATATTGAAAAAATATGTTTTGTTTTTGAAAATATATTTTTGAAATTTATTTGTCTTGGAATAATTAAATTGTATTTTTTTGGATTGGTGTTTAGGGAAATATTTTTAATGAAAAATATGAGTTAGTTTTAAAAGAAAAATTTATGAAAGATTTAATTTCTAAAATAGAATGTTTTTTAATTTTATTATTTTGATTGATTTCAAAATTCACTGATTTAAAAATGATAATTTTAAAATATTTATGGATGGGAATGAATGGGATTGGGTGCATGAGAAGTGTTTTGATTTTAAAAATTAGACTTCATGAAATAATTATACAACTTGTTTTGATGAGGTAAAATGATGGGGTGAGAAGTTAGGAATATTATTTGGAATGTATTTTTTGGTGTAATACTTGATTTTATTAAATGTTTTTGTTTATGGAGAAATTTTATTATAAAATTTTATTTGGATAAATTTTAAATGAGGTGATACATTTTTAAAAGTGTGATTTTATAATGAATTTGGGTTTTTTAAAAGTATTTAATGATATTTTTTGGTTTATGTTGGAATTCTATGAATTCATATGGGAAATAAAGATGAATTGATATTTTTTTCAATCTTTGTTCTATATTGTTCTCAAAAAAGTTATAATGTTATATATGGCTATTATTTTGTTCTTAAGCATTGTTTCCCATGGGTTGAATTTATCTAAACACTGGACTCAGTGGTTGAGCTATGTTTTTTCAAATGCATGGACCTCATCTGTGTATTCTTGAATAAACGGGTCCCCTTTTTAGATCATGGAGTTATTGTGGTGGGAAATAAACTATTTTCATTTGTGTAGGTGTTTTCCAATACCCTATCAAAGAGTTAGTTTTTGTTTTGTGTATATGTCTCTTTAGTAAATTTATTAGGTCAGTGAAATTTATTGTTTAGGAGAGTGTATTATAAATATATATTAGGGAAATTTTTATTGTCAACATATATATGATGATGTTCTATGGATCAGTGTGTGTGCCTTGTGGATTGGGATGGATTTTCATGAGAGGTGATATGTGACAATTTTGGGGATGATTTCATGATGGTTTAGTGTGGGTGGAATTAATATGTGATTGGGTGACTATTATAAAAATCTCCTTCATGATATCTAGGACTTTAGGGTTTAGGTTTCATTATATTTGGATCACTATAAGATGTTTTCCTAGATTTGAGGTCCTAATTCACTAATTGAGTATGGTGACCCAGATCTATACCCATGTTATTTATTGTTATTCCTTGTTTGTTCTTTTCTTTTTCATGGATTTTTTGTTGAACAGAATTTTTTAACATGGTGGTATACCTAGTTTTTGTAATGGTAAATTTTTCTTTATTTCATGGGGTTTTAATGATTAGATAAATTTTCTTTTGGGATTTTTCATTTTTGAAATAATTGGGTTGTTTTTTTTATTCTTGTAGATATACCGTTATGGTTTATGTTTCGGTCTTATGGTGTATTCGATTCATATCACACCATTAAAGGGAATTTTAAATGGTGTGGAAACTTATAATCTGTCACCGTCTCTCTTAATATGTTTATTTCTGATCATATTGTGTTATAAAAAGATACAACTCATATCTTTATGGACTTGGTTGTCTGGTTTAATGAAATTTTCTATGCTCAATGGCTTTCTACCAAATATTCTTTCTAGTTACTTTATAGATCATCTCAAACCATTCCATGGGTAGGGGTTGAGAATTATTTAGACAATTTCACATTATTTAAAGAATTTATATGGTTATAATGTGTCATATTATGGAGTTTTTTACACCTCGTGTCACTATCAAAATTATTATATAAATTAATTTTTAGGAAATTGAAATTTTTGTAAGATTTGGGCTTGTGTTATTAAATTATTAAGGGGTTTTCTCTCTATGCATGGTCATTGCACAATATAGTAAATCATACAGATAACCCTCAAATAGGGGTTCTGTAACTCCCCAAGATTTCATAGTACGTTATTTCGTAAAAGTAATTCAATAACCTGCACCAAATGTTACCCCAAGTTCAAGCGCACCATGACTTACCATACTAGCTGTTCAAATGTAGTTATGAATAATATTAACTGAGTTATGAAATTTAAATAATCCTTATAATTTTAGAATCCATATTATGAGTTTCTTACACATGATGTAATAAAAAATTCATTTTTTCAGATAAAAGAAGTATTTTTTAAAAAAAATGCACTTTTACCGCCTTTTAATGGTGAACACTTTTTAAATCCAACATTCAAAACTTTTATATATTCAATTTTGAAAAATAATCTTCTTATTTAGAATCGCGACATAAGAATTTTGTTTCAATAATTTTTTGGTGTTTTTCTAATAACAATCATATTTTGGTGAATAGTGGAAAATACTATATTTTATCTAAAAAATTTTTTTTAATCAAAATATATCATAGTGTCAAATTATAAATTTTAATGGTTTGGAAGTTTATATAGTTTATATTTATTCGATTTAATCCAATCCTGGTCATTATAAGTAATTTCACTTGGAAATTGGACATAAACAGTTGTCAATCTTTTGATAGTTATTATTTCTTAAAAATACACCTTTTGGTTTTGACAACGGAAAATAATTTTAAATTAATAAAAGCAACTTATATGTTTTGAATTTGGCAAAATAGACTTTATTTTTGAATTCATAATATCAAAATCATCTTAGGTTGATGTTTTGGTATTTATTTTCAATCTTTCAATTTTTTATGAATAGTGAAAAACACTGAGTTATTGTTTAAAAATGACATTTTATTTCATAAATTATTTATTTTATTTAAATTAATTTTATGTAAAAATAGATACATAATACTTATATAAGTTAAATGTAATTCATTTGAGTCATTTTATAAAAAGATAAGATATATAAACTTTTTATTGAACTTTATTCGTCTTTTACCCACCTCCTAGGAGCATTTGAAAATTTTCATAAAACATTATTTTATCGCTTTGGGAATTGAATTTAAGAAATATGAGAGAAACAATTCATATTAGTATGTAAAATGTGGTTCAATAAGATGAAAATAATTTTTCGTGAATAGTAACATTTAACTTTTATTTACCACAGTTAAAAGTAAATAGGGTAATTAAGTGTAAAATTGATATTATTATTCCCCTAACACATGTCCCAATTCTATTAGATAAGTGTAATTTGACCAGAAACAACCTTAGGAATAAAATATGATCTTTTAGGTCTACCTAGATTAGATTAGGACATTTATTGTTATTTAACTCAAAGAAGAGTTAAAAGTTTTAAATTCAATGTATAATAACCAAACCGTTTTTAATATAGGGTTACACCTAAGATAAATTCAAATATAAATATTTATTAGAAATATGAAAATATTTCATACTAAATGGTATTTTATTTTTATTTTTTAGTCATTAAATAATTTAATTTATTTATGACACAATGATGATGTGGTAATTATATAATTAATGAAATGTTAAAATATTTGTTATTATAAATATCCAAATAAATATAATTTGAGACTTCTTATGAATTCCACTAATTTTCTATGTTAATATTACTTGTTAGGGTTTCTTATAATAATTTTATTCAAATTAATAATGTTGTTAAGAAATTATAAATAACAAAATACCAAATAGTGTCAAATTTGAAATAATATAGTTTTTAAAACAAATATTATATTATTAATTGATAAAATTATCCTAAATATCTATGGATCAGTCAAAAAAATTATATAATAATATTTATGACATTAAGGAACCAATTGGGGTTCTATTGGAATTTTAGAGTTAGTTTATTGACCATATAATATAAAAATACAAAGAGACATGGTAAATATCAAACTATTTAACTAGGAGTTAAATATAAATGTTATGTTTAATAAGGTGACCTAAACCAGTATAAAACTTATTGGTTGAGAGGTTTTCAACACATCCCCACCTTATCCTCTAAATAAATTATTTTGGAGCCATTAGAAACCAAAAATGATTTTATTATTAAATAATATTTCAACTTTTCCTAAGGTGCCCCTAACCCCTCTTATAAAAGAGAACTTCCCTTTCTCTCTAATTCACACCATCAAAGACATTTGACTCAGCCAAACCCTACCCAAATACCCTCTCAACTATCCTAAATTCATCCTAAATGACTTCCTTTGGTCATAAATCCATCATAAAGACCCCCCTTTTGATCAAATTAAAAGGAATAACCCGAAGAAGTGGTAATGATTTCACCACCATCTTTCAAGTTCTTTTCTTCTTCCACTCACTCTTTATTTGTTATTACCAAACCAATATAATTACTATAGTACCTTATATATATACCGTGATGTTATTATAAATATGTCACAACCATATTCAATATTTTATCCATCCTATGAATGATAATGTCAACATGCCTGCGTACCTACAGGTTATCGTCTCCACGTCGTGGTGTAATGTGTTATTCAACACAATGTTATTTGGATTGATATAACGATTAGTAATATTTATATAAATAATGAAAATAACATGATAATGTCGTTTTAAAATGAATATACCATCAAATTCCACACCTTTAAGGAAATGATATTGTCGCTCGTGTTTACATACAGATTACCGTCTCCACGACGCGATGAGATTCATTTCCACATTCACCATTAAATGATGATTATAAAAATATATCTTATTAATTAGTATTTAATATATGATGTAATAATTATGCAGGATATATACATACATACATATATATATATATGTATATATCTATTTACATATATCTTAATCACTTACTTCCATTCAATACGACATTAAAACGGAAATGGTGTTTATGTGTACGTACGACCTACCTTCTCCATAAATAGTGTTTCCTTTTAATAAATCTATATATTATAAATATTTATATTCAAAATATATATGATATATAAAATCTTGTTTTATGTTCTGGATGTATGAAAATCATGATCTATGTGATACGATCAAGAATAACAAGTTAAAACACGTACGATAAAGAATGTTATTATTACCCAAAATGTTACTTTAACAAGGAAATTATTATTAAATAGGGAGTATAAAGTCATTAATGAATCATATATTAAATTGTAAATATTAATATGGTTATTCTACAATTTAATAATATACCATGGTCATTATAAAGGAGAGTAAACATACCCTCAACCAAAGGAAAGTGCAAGGTAAGGTTAAATTTATCAATCTCATTATTATCCGAGATTGTTTATGTGTAAGTATTTACTGGGAAATTTTTATCATCCATGTCCATTTTTCATAAAAATTATTTTAAAATGAATATTTTATGGATTTTTGAAAGGTACTCTTTATCATTATCTGAATTTTAAACGTTTTAATGATTTATCTTTCTAAATCATTTTAATTAATGTACATGTTTTCAAAATGGTTTTATGTATTTATTTATATAGACATGAATATTTTGGTATAATTATTATTTTCAAAAGTTTTAAAGTGTTATAGGACACATTGATTCAAAAAAAATATTTTAAATGACTACCTTTATAAATGTGTTACCTTTAAATGATTTCACAAAAAATAATATTTTTTCTCATAGGGTTTTAAGGATTATTTTGACCTATATTAGCATTATTTTTGGATATTATTCTTGATTGAGGTTGATATATTATAAATAAAATCTTAAATATTTTTTTGAATGAACTATGATATGTTTTACTGTGAATGTGATATTTTTATACCAATAATGGTATATGTTTAATTTATTGACATTTCTTATTCAGGTTTTAATACAAATGTTTATGTTATGTTTCAACATTTTTATATGAGGAATGCAGTGGACTTAGTATGTGACTGGTGGAGCCTGCTATAGCTACTCGATGCGTCGGTAGGTCTCATGAGACAAACTAGTGTCTTTGAACAAGGCCTTGAAAAAAAAATTATTTGTAGTCTTGGCATGATTTATTGACTATGTGGTATTGATGTCTGGCGTTAGGCATTCCCTCATTATGAAATTAGTTATTACATGTGATTATTAGTATAGTAGAATATCAATGATCATGTTTATATGGTAATGTTTTATTTATTATTTTAATATTATGTTCATGTTTATGTTTAAAAAGTCTATTTTTTATCACACACCTTGCCTTAAAAGTTTATAGCTTCCGCTAAATTATTTACCCTTACTAGGCATATAAGCTCTCCCCTTTATTATGTTTTTTTGCATGATTCCAAGAAGTGTATTTTGATTGATATGTAGGGTTAAGCTAAATGGAATAATGGAATTATAAAGGAACTATCTCTGATGTGTTTTATGTCTGAAATTGTATTGTAAAGTTAATGTATGTAATCTATTTTCTAATACTGCTAAACTGATCGGTCCTTTGGGACTTGATTCCTTGTAATCATGCCAATGTATTAAAATAATGCACCGGATCTGGGTAACTAGGGTAGGGGAATTATAGTTTGTATTAGTGGATGTTTAGAAATATCCTTGGAAACTAGATTTAGATAAACTTTAATTAGAGCACGTTACCCTAAGATAGACTTTGAGAATTAGTATAGAAGAACATCCTAGAATTTTGGTAATGTTGAGATTTTGTGTGTTTTCTAAGAAAATAAATCACTATCTAGATACGAGATGGTAGAGGCGGCTCTGGAATAGATGTTCCTAGGTGTAAAATATGAAAATATTACTTTAAGCTAGACACAAATGGGAACTGGGGCACAACAACGGGATTTACTGCACTCTTAGTTACGACACTCCCGAGGGATATCCTTAGTATAATTCTCATTTTTTAAAAATCATTATGAAGTATTTACGAGTATATACCTCTTCAAAGAAATTTTTTTATGATTATGGATTAGATCCATAAAATGTTCAATTTACGTAATATATTTTACAAGTTGGGGATTATTCATTACAATTCATAAACTGACTTAGTGTATGCCATTGTATAAAAATGGAGCCCTGTAGAAGGAATGTGAACACCAGCAATACGTATGATCCAAATGGTAATAAGGATCATATATTTCATAGTATTAATCCAACATTTATAAGGGAAATAGTCTCCCATGTATTCTCAACATATGATTAAATAGTATCATGTGTTATTAAGATAATTAAATAATTCTCTGAGTCCTATGGTGTTGAAGGGATGCAAGGGAAGAAAAGGATGGAGGAGAGAAAGATAGATAAAGGGAAGAGGGAAAAGAAGGATTTTCCAATATGTGATAAATGTGGAAAGAATCACCTTGGTAAATTCTTGCAGGGAATAAAAGTTTGTTATATGTTTGGAGAAAAAGGACACCAAGTACATGATTACAATGGTATGAAAAAGGTTTCAACTGTAAAATGATTCATCAGCAAGGCGTTGGGACACTACGTGAATCAATGTCCCTATCATCAGAGTATACCACAAATGATGTTATTGGATAATAATAAAGTTATGATACTAACTCAGATTAATAGGAATGGATAGTGTTCTTACGATGTTATTATTGAATTATTTCATTTGAGTATTGTATCAATAATATATTGGATATATGAATTATGGAGACAAAAAAAGATTGTACTGTAGTACTATTTGATTAAGGATTGGAGATTATATGGTTCTATGATATGTGACATAATAGTAAGCTACAATTTTGGAAAATACCTAGTTGATGGAAATGTAATACTTAATATGGTCCTGATAATGAGGTAGTGATTTTTCAATAAGTGATGGTCGGTTTGGAAAAATTATATTGGATATTCTTGACTTCCTTAGAACTGATTAATAGTTTGTTTATTTCATCATTGTAGGAATATTCAAAAATTTTGGATATAAGAAATATATCCAATATTATATAAAAAATAAGCGAACATGATTGTAATCAATATGGATTTATGCTAATTTATGGTGTTACCATGTTTTAAAATAATACATGATGAAGGTGTTCACATTTTATTTCATGGAAAAAAGGATCTTCATTGTGTTTAACATCCTTATAAATTTTGGACTATGAGTTTGCATAGATGTATTTTGGATAAGTCTAAAGGTTGTTGGACTCCTCATGTGTTAATCATGTTTTAATAATAACAAATCTCATTACTGTTAATTAATCTTGATCTTCAGTTCACATCTTGCTAATGCTCTTCAAACTCAACAATAGGTGCATATCATGTTTTTATAATAACAAATCTTATGGATGTTAATTACTATTTACATGTTTTATGCATAATTACAATTCTCTCATATATTATCTCTAATGAGTATCCTTAACTCATATTCTGCATATCACTATCTTAGTCCAAATACATATTTTTTTTGTCCAAGTATGGACTCACCGTGAAGGACTCACCGTGACCAGACACCGTGAAGGACTCACCGTGACCAGACACCGTGACCAAAAACAGTGACCAGACACCGTGACCAGACACCGTGATCAGACACTGTGAAGAAGACACTGTTTCCATGACCACTGTGACACCGTTTCTTAAGCTTTTGTCAATATTATTTTAAATGATGCTAACAGTCATATTTGTTCTTTTTAATGAAAATAATGTTATTTAATGTTAGTTGTTGTCTTGACAGGAAACCATATCTCGTACCTATGAAAAGGGAATAATTACTACTGCCAGAGCCCATGGAATATAAAGAATATTGAGCTGCATTAGAGGAATGACGCGCGCTTGACACATCTCGACACATATACTACAAGACATGTGAGCTCTGTACTGAACCAAAGAACAATCCTGAGCACAAAAGAGATTTCAAGTCTTTCAAAGAACTCTTATGAATGCAATCCAACACCACTGAAGAACACACGACGAATCAAGAGATCATTCTCACTCTTGTAGAAGACAATCTGAACTACGACACTCTGTTTTTCAAGAGAAAAACTATAGAAGGACTTAGAAGCACTCCTTCTGAATCCAACAAGCCCGAGCTGCATTGATAATTACTAGAGCTTTCTAAACTCTTATCTATCTTCTGTACGTGATTTATTTATTAACTTTTAAGCAGTGTGTTGTACTCTGTATTTCTTATACACACACTATCTCCTGCACTGAACTGGAGGATATCAAAATCCTCACTCCAAATCACTTATCACTTCCTTACCCACGTCAACTATGGAAGGGGTCATTGTGTGGCCTGGTCTTTTCTTTGTTTCCCACGAAGAATAGTGGTAGAGGTCCCTGTGTGGCCTGAACAGTTTTGTAAACTGTTGTTAACCCTGATCCAGTGTGTGGATCAAATTTATATAAATTTGAGAGGACTAAGTCTCTTCTTGAGACTGAACCTCTTGTTATATCTGATGTGCATCTTTTTTTATGTTTAATGTATATGACATATATTATATTTATTCCTCTACTATTACTTTAAAATACAAAATTATTTTGAAGCTACTTTGATAGTTAGATTAGAAAGTTTTTACACTTATTGTAAATCAGTGGATTAGTTTCAAAAGTTAGTTTGATCTTGTGGTTAAACTAATTGAGACCTAATCAATCTTTGAGAAGCTAAGTGAATATTTACAATCTGTATAAATTCACTACAGTTTAACTTATTTTATAAATCGTGGGATTTTAGCTAGACAATGTTTTAACAGAAATTTTAATTTGAACTCAATTCAACCCCCTATTGAGTGTCCACTCCAACCAACATTTGGTATCAGAGGCTATTTAATATTTTTCTAAAGTACTATGTTTTTCAACTGTGATTTTAGTTGCATCTCTAAAGATCTTAAATTACTGTTAGTTCTAAATTTTTTCTCTTTAAATTGACTTTCTAAAATCTAGTTATGGATAATAGACTAGAGGGTGCTGCTGCTAACAGGCCACCTTTCTTCAATGGTACCAACTACGCCCAATGGAAGCTTAAAATGAAAATTCATTTATAAAGCATAGGTTTTGATATATGGACTACCATAGAATCAGAATATAAACTTTCCACTACTGTTATAACCACATGGGATGAAACTACAAAGACTGCTTACAATAATAATTGTAATGCCATGAATGCCATGTACTGTGCTTTAGGAGATGAAGAGTTTAACAGAATTTCTGCTTGTAAAACTACTTTTGAAATTTGGGATACCTTAGCTATTTACCATGAAGGAAAAACCAATGTTAAGGAAATGATATTAAATACTTATACTATTAAATATGTCAATTTTGAAATGAAAACTGATAAACCCATTTCTGACATGTATCTCAAGTTCAACGAAATTTTCATCACAATGACTTCTCTGGGAAAGGATTTTCCAAGAAAGGAACAAATCATGAGAATTATGAGATTTCTACCTGAATGATGGAGAGGAACTTCTGTCTCAATTAGAGAATCGTGTGATATCGGAGAACTTCTAGTCAAAGAATAAATTGGAAAACTGATGATGTATGAAGAGGAACTCAAGGTGAACAAAGAAGTAAAAGATGAAACTATAAAAAAGTATGTTGCTTTCAAATCATCATCTTCAAAGAACAAGGATAAAGAGAAACTTCACGCTATAAACGAGAGTTCAAGCTGTGAAGACAGTGAAAGTGCTTCTGATAGTGATGCTGAAATGGCTCACATTGCCAGAAGGTTTAAGAAGTTCTATAGGAAGAAGAAGTTTTTCAGAAAATCAAATTACAAAGGAAAGTATGACAATATGGGACATTGGAAGAAGGATTGGAAAAAGCCAGATAAAAGTAATGAAGTTGTCTATTATGAGTGAAAAAGGAAAGGATATATTAAAGTAGACTGCCCAAAGCTCAAATTCATAAAGAAATATGATTACAAGGATAGTAAGTAAAAATAGGCTATGAAGGCTACTTGGAGAGCTTCTGAGGATAGCTCCACTGAATCTGATGTCTCTGAAACTTAACACAGAAATAAGGCAAACATGTGTTTTATGAAAAACACTTCTGAGGTAACAGCTGAAACTCATGCTTTAAATTCTTATTATTCTGGAGATGATACTGACTCTGATAACATGTCAAAATATGAACTATTTGAATATAGTTATATGTTAGAAGAAACCTATAATGAGATGAAAGACAAATACAAAGGTTTAAAGAAACAGTATGCTTTAATGTTAAACATAAATCTGATCTTGATATTGAAATGGAAAAGAATTCTCAGTTACTTAAAGAAAACACTGAACTGAAATTATATAATGAGCAACTTAGAAAGGATTTAGAGAAATTCTCAAATGGAAAGGATACACTAACTCAAATTCTAGGAAAGCATGTTGCACCAAAATAAACTACTGGAATAGGCTACAAACCTGGACAGAGACTGTTTACTAAGAATATATTTATTCCTAAATCTGGACAGAATGCTGCTAATTCTAGTTCTGGAAATTTATATGCCTCACCTAGTTATATTCATAGTTATGGATCTAATAAGGTTTATCTTTCAATGTCTGTTGATTCTACAACTTTCACGATACCCATAAGAAAAATTTGGGTACCAAAAGGTTTGATTGCTAACCTGTCTGGACCTAGGACGATTTGGGTACCAAAATCATTTCCTATCTAAATTTGTTTTGTAGGAAACCTGCTTAAAGAGATCCTGTAGGAAGACCTGGTACTTGGATAGTGGATGTTCAAGACATATGTCTGGAGACTTCTCATGCTTTAAAAGCTTAGTCAGAGTTGATGGAGGTTTTGTCACCATTGGTGATAATTCTAAAGGGAAAATCATCGGCTTAGGCCAGATTGGTAACACTGACTCAGTATTAATTTCTAATGTTTTATTTGTTGATGGACTTAAATATAATCTGTTAAGTATTTCTCAATTATGTGATGATGGTTTTAATGTTAAATTTGAAAATAATTTGTTCAATGTTTTTAATTCTAAACATGCTTTAGTATTTTCTTCCCTACGAAATTAAAATGTTTATGTCGTTTATATAAATTCTTTAGATAAGAAAAATATTACTTGTTTAAATGATTTTAATAAAGAGTCTTGGTTTTGGCACAGAATATTAGGACACTGCAATATACACTCACTTAGAAAACTTGGTAGGAAGAACTTAGTTAGAGACCTACCGAAACATGAGTTTCGAAATGACAAAGTTTGTAATCCCTGTCAAAAGGGAAAGCAATATAAAGTTTATTTCAATTCTAAGAAAGAAGTCTCAACTTCTCAACCTCTCGAGTTGGTTCACATGGATTTATTTGGACCATCTAGAGTTTCTAGCTTAAATGGGAAGCACTATGTCTATGTCTTAGTAGATGACTTTTCTAGATATACTTGAGTATATTTTCTAGCTCACTAAATTGAAGCTTTTTCTTACTTTGTTAAATACTCCAAATTTATAGAAAACTTTAGTGGACTTAAGATTAAAACTCTGAGAAGTGATCATGGCCGTGAATTTGAGAATCATGAATTTGAATCTTACTGCTCTCACAATGGCTATAGTCAAAATTTCTCTGCCCCTAGGACACCCCAGCAAAATGGTGTAGTAGAAAGAAGGAAAAGAACTCTGCAAGAAATTGCTAGAACTATGCTTAATGAGTATGATCTACCTGTTTATTTTTGGGCTGAAGCTGTAAATACAGCTTGTTATGTTATCAATAGAGTCTTAATCAGACCTGTTCTTAAGAGGACCCCTTATGAGTTATGGAACCATAGGAAACCTAAAGCTAACTACTTCAAAGTATTTGGGTACAAAGTCTTTATTGTAAATACTAAAGACAATCTCGACAAATTTTCATCCAAGAGTGTTGAAGGAATTTTCCTAGGTTACTATATTTCTAGTAAATCCTATAGAGTTTTCAATAAGAGAACCATGTGTGTGGAAGAATATGTTTACATCAAGTTTGATGAAACTGATCCACATGAGCCTAAAACCACTCTTGAAAATCATGAAGATGATCTATCTATTTTGAACCTTAATGATAAAGACAATGGACCTATAGTTAAAACTTCCAGTTCTGGAAATTTTCCAGAACCTGCTTCTGTTGATTCCCAACCTATTGATGAACCTGAAATTTCTAGCCCTACCTTTACTAGATCAGCTAGAATTATGAAGAATCATCCTTTAGATGCTGTTGTAGGAAATCTTGAAAGTGGGACACAGACTAGAGCTTCTCTTAGAAATCAGGTTGAACATCAAGCCTTCTTCTCACAGCCTAAACCTAAAAACATTGATGATGCTATTAATGATGAGTTTTTGGTAATTTCTATGAAAGAAGAACTCAATCAGTTTGAAATAAATAATGTTTGTAATCTTGTTGAAAGACCTAAGGAAACTTTCACAGTAGGCACAAAATGGGTGCTTAGAAACAAAGTAGATGAATCCGGAAACATAGTTAGAAATAAAGCTAGAATAGTTGCACAAGGATATAGTCAATAAGAAGGTATTGACTATGAGGAGACTTTTTCTCCAGTAGCCAGATTACAAGCTATTAGGATTTTAGTTGCTTATGCTGCACATCTACACTTCAAACTATATCAAATTTATGTCAAGAGTGCATTCTTAAATGGATATATTTCTGAGGATGGTTTTGTTGAACAACCACCTGGTTTTTCAAACCCTCATTTTCCAAATCATATTTTCAAATTATCAAAAGATTTATATTGTTTAAAGCAAGCTCCAAGAGATTGGTATTATAGATTAATTACTTTTCTAATTTCTAAAGGTTTTACAAAAGGAATAGCTGATCCTACTCTTTTTATAAAATTAATTTCTAAAGATTTTTTAGTAGTACAAATTTATGTTGACAATATTATATTTGGATCTTTTAAAAATTATTTATGTACTGATTTTTCAAAAATGATGCAAAATTAATTTGAAATGATTTTAATGGGTGAACTTAAATTATTACTTGGTTTTCAAATTTTTCAAAATGATGATGGAATTATTTTAACTCAAAGTAAATATACTAGAGATATTTTAAAAAGTTTTGGATTGGATAGCACAAAAAGTAGTGACACTCCCATGAGTACCACCTGTAAGATGGATCTTGATGAAAATGGTAAATCTGTTGATCAAACCACTTATAGAGGAATGATTGGAAGTCTACTCTACCTGACTGCTAGTCGTCCTGCTATTATGTTTACTGTGTGTATGTGTGCTCGTTTTCAAGAAAACCGTAAATAGTCATATTTAAATGATGTAAAGAGAATTTTCAAATACCTCAAGCATACTCCCAATTTAGGACTATTCTATCCCAAAGGACAAAAATTTGAACTAGTTAGTTATTCTGATGCTGACTTTGCTGGATGTAAGCTAGATAGAAAAAGCACCTCTGAAACATGTCATCTTTTAGGCAAGTCACTAGTATCGTGGTGTAGTAAGAAACAAAATTCGGTTGCATTGTCAACTACTGCAGCTGAATACATAGCTGTTGGAAGTTGTTGTGCACAAATTTTTTGGATGAAACACACATTACTATACTATGGATATCAATTCAGACATGTCTCAATAAATTGTGACAACACAAGTGCTATTAATATTTCTAAGAATCCTATTTCTCATTCTAGGACAAAACATATTGATGTAAGACAACACTTTTTGAGGGATCATTACCAAAAAGGTGATATCACTTTGGAATTCATTGGTACTGAATATCAACTTGCTGAAATATTCACTAAACCATTAAATTCTGAAAGATTAGACTACATCATACATTATCTTGGTATGATTAATCATAAATGAATATCTTACTGTTTCTAAGTTACTGTTTTTATGCTCACGGCCTGACAACTCACTGTCTCACCGTGACTATATAAACTGCTCACTGTTTCACCGTGATGACTATAAATTGTCTCACCGTGATGGTTAGTTTTCTGTCTCACCGTGAGAAGTATGATTATTTTTATTATTTTTATTTTATTTTTACCCATATTGCGGTAATTTTTATTTCACTGCTATTTGACTTCCCGCGTTTGTGTTTTTATGACGTTTGACATTCCCAAATGATAAAACGTAAGAGTTTCATTCGACTCCTTACCCGAATTCTCTACTGAACCTTCTTTTCCCTCTTGCCCGAACCTTTAGTGAATGTCAAGGATGAAGCGTCCATCTTCACCCTCGTCTGAGAATCGCCGCTCTAAGAAACAAAGGAGGATACCGAGGATAGAGCCCAATGGACCTCTAAACCCAAACCTGGTATGCCTTACAGTTGTACCTGAAAAAAATGTTTTCCCTGAATGGTTGCTGTCTAGAAGATCATTAGTTTTGAAAGTTCTAAAAGAACAAGGATGGCTTGAATGGTTCAATGGACAGAATAGACCGATTTACCCGAGGCTTGTATTTCAATTCTATCAGTATGTGAAGTTCTCTTTTGAGTTTGGAGAAAGCTTTTTGGGGACCAGCTGGATCGATGCTCAGAAGTGCTCTTTCTCTTCAATGTTGTGGGCTGCATGCCTAAGAATTCCACATGAAGGAGTGTGTGAAGATTACCAAAGATACCCTCCTCCAACAACTGGAATCATTGACCTAGAAACCTCTTTGAAAAATCAAACTAGAAATGGAACCAAGCGAAGGGCCATAGCTGCTGAACTAGATGGGGAGACAAGACTTTTGTTCAAGTTTGTTCAGAATTTGGTTATTCCAAGAAAAGGAGACTTTGTTGTGACGAAGTATCAGGATGTGTTCTGATTCAACTATTGAAGAATGGCCAAAAGATCAATCTGTGTAAGTATGTTATCAACCATATCTGTGAGCTGATCAAAGTAACTTCCAAATCCACCTCCCTGTTTTATTCAAGGATAATTTCAGCCATGTTAGTCTCAAAAGGAATGGTTGGACCGAATAAAGAAAAATTAGAGGACTTTGATTTCTTCCTATCCATGCCTATCATCAGAAGGATGAAGATTAGCTGGAATCAATGGAAATAGAAATGCGTTGAAGATAATGATCAACTGTATAAAAAGTTTAATCCTATTGATTATCCAAGAAGGCCTAAGAACCTAGATGATCCTGGTTTGGAACCAGATGAAGTGGATGAGTACTCAGAAGAAGAAGAACAAGAAGAAGTAACAGCTGAAGTTCCACCTAGAGAAGAATCTGTAATATCTCCAATGGAAACAGTTCCTGTTGAAGAGGAAAGGGGTGTTATCCCTGATGTTATCCGGGCCGAAATACCTCAAGGAGAGGAAGTTGTTGTTGAAAAGGAAAGGACTGAGGATCCTTTAGTTGTTCTTCATGAGGAAGAAGCTCATCCCAATGATGCAAGGAAATTAGTTTTTCCTGGTTCAGAACTGCAAGCAACCTTTGAGGAATTTTTTGTTGAAGAGACTCTTTCTGTTGAGAAAGAAGCAAGTCTGAAAGCTTATCCAGTGGAACAATCGGTTCCTGAGATTAATCCATCTGCTGAAGAAATAATGGAAATTGCCTTTCAGCTGGCAAGGCAAGAATTTTCTCAAGTGATTAGGGATGATCCTATGGATCTTGTCCATGTTCCTGAACCTCAAGAATCTGAAAGGGAAGCACAAGTTGAGGGGGGAGGAAACTCGAAATCTTGATATAGTAGAAGCTGAATCTGGTGAAGCTTCTCAACCTTCTGTCACTTTCTCTGTACAATCTTGGTATGAGTTCCCAAGATTTTATGATGTGAATGAGTCACAACAAGTAACATCAACTGGAATGGATCTTTCTTCTCTGTTTCAACTGAAGTCCTTAGCTCATTCAAAACTAGAATCAGATCCCCAACCTCAATCTAGATCAGAATCTGAATCTGAAGATGAATCTGACCCTCAACCAGAATCTGAGCCTCTACCTTTACCTGCATCCTTACCTGAGCTTCATTCCATTGTAACCAAAGATGATCTGAAAGCTTTTGGCGAGACATTGTTAGCTGGTTTTGAGAAAATTGTCTCCACTCACCCTTTCCAATTGAGTCAAGAAGATGAATCAATTCTCTTGTAAAATATTATCTTGCATATTCAACCAAGGATGATCCGAGAAATTCAAGAAGTCTCAGTAGAGAATAAGCTGCTGAGTACTGATGTTGCAAATCTGAAATGTATGGTAGCAAGTCTGCAGAATGAGCTATCTATGAGATCAGAGCCTGGTCCTGTTTCTGCCCCAGCACCTACTGCTGTTTCACCTGAGTCTTCTGATTCCCTCCTTGCTAGGGAGATTGTGTCTCAAGTTCATCCTTAACTTATATGTTTTGATGAAAAGATTGGAAAAAGGAACACGAAGATGCTGGAACACATGAGAGAGCTTGTGGAAACTCTAAATAAGCTTACAGATGAATACACTGTCTGTCTGCAAAAAGTTCTAAAACAGCTCAAAGTTCTAACCGAAGCTGTCAAGGCTTCACCTGCTTCTATTCAGACCTCCACACCTACTTTGGATGATTCTCTGCTGAGATCCTTAATTAAGGATAAATTACAGAATGCCTTCAGTGGCTTGGATCTATCCTCTTTGTCATAAGTAATTAAGAACAGTGATAGAGCATTGGAATTTATTAGGATCCATACAAAGATAGCCAATGATTCTCAACAAGAGATCTCCAAGAAAATATATTTGTATCTTTCCCATATTTTCTATAAAAGTGACATGACATATCACTTTAGATATGTTGTGGAAAATCTGAGAATCCCTCCAGTGACTCATGCTTTTAAAGATCAAGTTCAGAAACATTCAGTGTTCACCAGATTGTTGGACATATTTCTGGAGAATAAGGATGATTTTGAAAAGGCAATGCAGTATGGTGGTGAAATCATTACTGATTTCATCAATCTTTTAAAGTCGTATCTTCATGTGCAGAGTACTACTATAGTTGCTCTAGATGCTTCACCCCTTAGACCTAGACTTCCTGCCTTAGCATCTAAAACCATGACAGTTAGCCAAGCCCTTTATCAGATCCGTCCAGTCATTCTTGACCAACCTAAGCCTAGATCTTCTACTACTCCTACTTTGACTCCATCTGTTTTTGAAGGCCTACCCTTACCCTCGTTGTCTACCTCTTCTATGACTTCTTATACTTCAGCACCAGCTCCTGCTGCTGATAAAGGCAAGACAAAAATGGAACCCTAAAGAGTTTACCGCCTGTCTTTCTTTTTGATGGGATGTCATTTCTTGTTTCTAGTTTGTACTTCTCCTGTACTTTGTATTATGAATGCTTTGGTTAATGACAATTGTCGTGTTTCATTTCCATTTCTCTACTTTTTGATAATCCCAAAAGGGGGAGAAAAACCTCCAAGTATCAATTCTATAATAGTATAAATGGGAGAGAAAAACTCCAAGTATCTGTTCTATAATGTTTTTGCTATGATAGTATCTTTAATATTAAATATCTTTTATATTCTGCCTATATATGATTTGTGATCATCAAAAAGGGGGAGATTGTTGGACTCCTCATGTGTAAATCATGTTTTAATAATCACAAATCTCATTACTGTTAATTAATCTTGATCTTGAGTGCACATCTTGCTAATTCTCTTCAAAATCAACAATAGGTGCATATCATGTTTTTATAATAACAAATCTTGTGGATGTTAATTACTATTTACATGTTTTATGCATAATTACAATTATCTCATATATTATCTCTAATGACTAACCTTAACTCATATTCTACATATCACTGTCTTAGTCCAAATATAGATTTTTTTTGTCTAAGTATGGATTCACCGTGAAGGACACACTGTGACCAGACACCGTGAAGGACTCACCGTGACCAGACACCGTGACCAGACACCGTGATCAGAAAATGTGAAGAAGACACCGTTTCCATGATCACTATGACACCGTTTCTTAAGCTTTTGTCAATATTATTTTAAATGATGCTAACAGTCATATTTGTTATTATTAATGAAATTAATGTTATTTAATCTTATTTTTTTTCTTGACAAGAAACTATATCTCGTACCTATGAAAAGGGAATCATTACTACAGCCAGAGCCCATGGAATATAAAGAAGATTGAGCTGCATTAGAGGAATGACGCGCGCTTGACACGTCTCGACACATATACAACAAGACATGCGAGCTCTGTACTGAACTGAAGAACAATCCTGAGCACGAAAGAGATTGCAAGTCTTTAAAAGAACTCTTATGAATGCAATCCAACACCACTGAAGAACACACGACGAATCAAGAGATCATTCTCACTCCTGTAGAAGACAAGCTGAACTACGACACTCTGTTTTTCAACATAAAAACCAGAGAAGGACTCAGAAGCACTCCTGCTGAATCCAATGAGTCCTGAGCTGCATTGATAATCACTAGAGCATTCTAAACTCTTATCTATCTTTTCTATGTGATTTATTTATTAACTTTCGAGTAGTGTGGTGTACTATGTATTTCTTATACACACACTGTCTCATGCACTGAACTAGAGGATATCAAAATCCTCACTCCAAATCTCTTATCACTTGTTTACCCACGTCAACTGTGGAAGAGGTCCTTCTGTGGCCTTGTCTTTGCTTTGTTTCACACGTAGAACAGTGGTAGAGGTCCCTGTGTGGCCTGGACAGTTTTGTAAATTGTTGTTAACTCCGATCCGGGGTGTGGATAAAATTTATATAAATTTGAGAGGACTAAGTCTTAGCTTGAGACTGAACCTCTTATTATATCCTCTATGCATCTTTTATTTAAGTTTAATATATACGACATATATTATATTTATTCCACT
This sequence comes from Viscum album, assembly GCA_963277665.1. Lineage (NCBI taxonomy): Eukaryota > Viridiplantae > Streptophyta > Magnoliopsida > Santalales > Viscaceae > Viscum > Viscum album. The sequence continues at coordinate 1,970,400,525 of OY728131.1, read as the reverse complement.
GCTATTACTTTAAAATACAAAATTATTTTGAAGCTACTTTGATAGTTAGATTAGCAAGTGTTTACAGTTATTGTAAATCAGTAAATTAGTTTCAAAACATAGTTTGGTCTTGTGGTTAAACTGACTGAGACCTAATCAATCTTTGAGAAGCTAAGTGAACATTTAAAATCTGTATAAATTCACTACATTTTAACTTATTTTATAAATCGGGGGATTTTAACTAGACATTGTTTTAACAGAAATTTTAATTGCAACTCAATTCACCCCCCCCCCCCCTCTTTAGTGTCCACTCCGACCAACAAAGGTTATAATGGATAAATTTTCAAATAGGATATTATTTTTAAGGTGATTTTTGGATTATTATAACAAGGAAAACACACAGACCGTGTGACAATCCATCGAGTTGGACAAAGCTGCGAGAATTGAACCCACAACCATAGTGTGATTGGCGTTTATCTCCTACCACTGGACTACATGAAGTCCTTGAATTGTATAATCTAGTTTATTTTTTAAAAGGTATGATTTGTGGATTATTAATTCATTATTTTTGAAACCCTATACGATTAATATAACTAGAATATTTTTTTTGAAATCTTTTGGAGTGAAAGATGTGGTTGTGGTACGAATTAGTTAAAATATGTAACTCTACTTATCAAGTATATATAT